>CM067224.1:43249353-44449353 GCA_034190945.1 Octodonta nipae | reverse complement strand
CCAGTAATATAAAACCACACTATCTGCAAGTAACGTAGGCTAAATTTTATTCTGATAAAATGTTTGATTACGAAATAGGGGGGCAATAGCGTGTCTTTTGTATTACTTAAAAAGTTAATATCTTAGAAACAAAAAGTCATACACGAGTGAAATTCTCTCCAAATAAATAAAAATCAGTTTAATAATTTTACAAAATTCAACTATATCATGGAGGACAAGTGCGGATACATTTTTCTAGAATAATTGTTATTTCGGGACCTTAAATAACTTTTTATTAGATAAGAATTGATAAATAGACTCTTATCTTGAAATGAATGGGGGAGTAATTCGTCATTTTGCCAATATTGGCATGGGGAAGGCATGGGGACTGAAAAGTATTCAATATCTAATTAATCGCTAGTTGATCTGAACAAAAAGTAGAAAATGCCAGATATATAAATTAAAATAAATTCCAAAAAATTACAAAATATTTATAAACCTAGGCAAAACCAAAAATATCAAAAATATTAAAAATGGCAAAAATATCGGAAATGCAAATAATACTAACTACATCAAATTTATCAAATATGACATTGACACTACAGGTCACAAAAAACTATAAAACTGAAATATATAACGAGAATTCAGCTCGACGTGATGAGGTTAAATGGAACTTCGATTCGGGTTCAGAAACCCCAAAACATATTAAGCTGTTTGCAATAGGGAGTTGGACCATTTCTAGCCCCAGGTTCATATATAAAAAAGTTGTAAACATATAAAGCAGAGCTTCTGAAAATAATATAGTCCTTTTATTATAAGTATTGGTCAGATCCGAACATTGGTTTTATATACCCTAAGGATTTGAAGCACGTGTTATTGCTGATCTAACACACTTACTTGATAAATATAACTTTACTCAGCTCCGCAAACAATTAATAAATTTCTTGGTAGGTACACTTCAGAAATAAGTTTCGTTAAAATCATCCTAACGTACATACAAGTTTTTCAATTTCACATTAAAATTTTAATAATAATATCTATAACATATATTTTTACACAAGATTGCGTTATATCTAAACTTTATATTGGCTTCAAATTAACGAGAATTAACCACAAGGCCATTATTCGAAACATTGCCGCACTATGGGCCAAATGGCATTTTTTTAACAGAAACCTAATACCTTGAGCAAAAATAGAGAAATCGAGATAATTTTTTGTTATTGAACCTTAGATTATGTAGATTAGGGGAAAATTAGTTAGAATTTCTTTATCCACTATTATAGGGGTGGAAATAAGGGGTGAAATGGTGCTCATTTAAAAATTCGATCTTTTTGGATGATATACCTCAAGACAAATAAAGATATTTATACACACGTTTTTTTAAATTGTAGAGTTATTAATATAGATTAGAAAAATGTTTATTGTAAAGCTATCCTCCCAAAAATATATGTGAAAATAGGGGGTGAACGGGTGAAAACATGAACCACGGCCCTTTAAAACCATTTCGGTATCATTTTCCACGGAGATATCGTTTATCGTTATTATTTTTCACTATAGGAATGAAACCGAGGGTATGAGAGCGAAAAATATAACAGAAAAATCGTTGATGAATACCGTAAGTGAATTTTCAGTCAATTATTTTGAATATATTTCGACAATGTTTAGTTAGATGAATATTTTTTATTTTTGCCATTTTATGGGGTTATTGTTTTTGAAGTATGTGCTAAATGATCAGAGGCAATGTGTCAATGTGTTTTTTTGTGACATGACATTCGTTGGATATATAACTATTGTTTTTGTGAAAGAAAATTTTTTATTGCCTTTTGAGAGACTAGAATGAATTAGGCAACCATTTTTGATGCCTTGATGGAAAAATGATAAGGGTAAACGATCTCCACAGTGGCGTGTTTAGCGCCCAATAAATCGCTAATAGTATTTTTTGATTATTTTTCACGTTTTCACCCGCTCACCCCCTATTTTCACGTATATTTTTGACAGGATAGCTTTATAATAAATGTTATTGTTATCGATATTAGTAACCTGCAATTTAAAAAAACATGTGTATAAATCTCTCTACTTGTCTTTGAGATATACCATAAAAAAAAGAACAAAGATATATAATTTTGAAACCCCCCATTTCCACCCCTATAATAGTGGATGGTGACAATCTAAATAATTTTCCCTTAATCTACACAACCTAAGGTTTAATTAAAATGTCTATTTTTTGTCAAGATATTAGGTTTCAGTTAAAAAAAATATTGTAGGTATATTGTAACTTGATATCACAATTTTGCACCGAATCTGTTAATATGTCTATAGTGTAATTTTGATTAAATTAACATACATCCTTTACACTATTCAATATTTTAATCCTCTCGGGTAAAAGACCACAAACTGGAACTTCCTTACTTCATACGATTTTTCATATCTCTCCACAGCACTGACATAGAAATGCCTAGTAAACAAAACATCTATTCCCTAAGCTACTGCTGAACGATTGTACCATGTTTTGTTCTCGAATCAGATTTTCAGATCGTGTAGTGTCTTGTTGAATTGAAAGACGAAAAAATCTTATGCGCTCCTCATATTTTACGTTGGTTTTCAACTAGTTCAATACACATTTTAGGTATTCCGAGAATGTACTTCGGAATCCAATTCTGAGGAGTTATTGAGGGTAAAATAGATTTAAAGTCATCTGGCAGCATAAAGAATAAAAATGCTCGAGACGGAACACACTATCCTTTGTGAGTTTCCACAGAAAATCAGTTTATTTTCGACGGAAAACTTTATTTGACCGAAAACACCGCTTGCCCAATATCTAATTTTGAGAATGTGCCATTCTTCAATTGTTGACTTTATAGCTGATATCGAAAGATATATATATATATATATATATATATATATATATATATATATATATATATATCGTATGTATTAGATGCTCTAAAATTTTCATTTAAAAACGGAACATAAAGTTAATAGACTTGTCGTAAAATTTCGAAGCGAATGTGAAAAGTCGTAAAGTTTTAAAGTTTTAAAAGGTGAATCGGCGAAGACTCATTTTATAAATGTTGTTATGGTAATTGTTGATTTTTTCTCAAATTTGGTTTTAGGTATTCGTTTGGAAAGCTGACATTTTATTAGAATTAAATACGAATATAAATATCAAAATCTGTCCAAATTTAAATCTAAATAAAATAAACTCTATCTCCCTAAATATTAAATACAAATTAAAACCCTAAAACTGGAATAACCAATCAACACGTATAATTAGGATATGATTAAACTTAAAACACAAAATTACAGAAAAGAATTAACAGAAGAAGAAGACTGTGTTTGGGATGTTATTCAATTCAGACCTACGGAGTTCAAACATGAAATGTAGGGCAGGTCTATAATTAAAATAACAAACATCTGGAGAAGAAACCTAACAAAAATTGCAGATAGAATAGCCTTTAAAAAATGTTCCCATGGCTTATTGCACATTTTTTGAAAAAAAATGTCAAAAATTATATTTTATGCCAGATAGATGTAATTTATTAATAAAAATATATTGGTTTTGCTAAACTACTCATTTTGTCATCAAACGGTGTTTATTTTTTATAACTAAACCAGACTTTGAGGAATAGGAAATTGGAGAATATTAGGAAAAAATACAAAAATTACTTAGAAAATTTCAATATTATAATATTATTATATATATATATATATATATATATATATATATATATATATATATATATTGTAATGGATTTAAAACCGACATGAAATAATACAAAAGTTTAGTAATCTGAATAAGTAAATGATTGGGGAAATGTAAATATCATTCATATATATCTAATAACAGAAAGGAAATTGCAGGAATCAAAGTTAAAGTTAACCTAAAAATATAAACTATGTAAAAAGAATGTTTCAAAAGCAAATTGTTGAAAGGATAAAAGGTGGCATATAAAGTTAGATAATCTATCATGCAGAGTGTAGTAGAATTTGGATACTTACATGAGAAAATCTAGGCAGGAAGTCACATTTAGGTCAAACATCAAAGAGGTTAAATTCACTTATGAAAATCACAGTAGAGCTTGTAAAACAAGTTTAGATCACATATTAGGCCATGAGAACACTGAATATAACACATTTAGATCAAAATTAATTTTTAAATACATAAATTTGTTAAATAAATAGAGAATTGAAATGTCAGAATTATAAAGACCGTTAAAAATCGGAAGGAATGATGGAACACTAAAGAGATTTACACCGTTAGAAAGAGCTTAGAGCATAGTTTATTAAAATTCAATAGTTCAAAAGATATAAAGTCTTAATTTCAGTAAAATCCAATTTTTTTTAAAGTACCTGTTAAATGACTGGTGACCAGCAGGTTACAAGTGTCAAATCAAAAAATTTGAAAACATGAATTAAGTGATTTAGATAAAATTTAGGAGAGTAAACGGTATTGAAATTCAAATTAAAATTTGTTTAGATTTTTGCATATGATTTAGAACGAACATATTTGGAAATTAATAAAATAAATTAAAGCGGAAATGGAAATAGCAGGTGGCAAAATTTATTAAATAAATAGGAAATCTGACATTAAAAAGTCCTCTTTGTTTTCCAAGCGTCGACGAGAGCAGTTCAAAATTTTGTTCCTGTAAAATCACGTTTCCATGACAACAAGGTAAATGATCTGTGATATCATTGAAATAAGTGTTCCATGTCAATTTTTGACAAGAAATTAAGTTTGAAGTTAAATTTTTGAAGTTTTCAATCATCAATTTGAAATAAAGAAATTGAATATTCCATAAAAGGAATTATTTGAAATCCTTGGATGGAGAGATAAAATCAATGTTGTTGGAATAATAAAAGTATTGGTGCAGCAGTAAACAAATCAATTAAGCAGC
This sequence comes from Octodonta nipae, assembly GCA_034190945.1. Classification (NCBI taxonomy): domain Eukaryota; kingdom Metazoa; phylum Arthropoda; class Insecta; order Coleoptera; family Chrysomelidae; genus Octodonta; species Octodonta nipae. The sequence goes on along the minus strand of CM067224.1, from coordinate 44,444,479 downwards.
AGAATTTAGTTTATAAACCAAAACAGAAATCAGGAAGCAGTATACTCAAACTAAAATTAAGGAAAAGGGGATTTCAAGCCAGACAACTGTGAGTTTTTGAAACATTATTTAATAAACAGATTATTGAAATCTACAATCAATCAGTGATAGAATTAAAGGTTTTGTTTAAATTTAGTATAATGAATATTTGTGTTTAGAGGATTGAATTTTTTGTAACAAATTGATAGAAATTTAATAATATTTAAGTAACCAGGAAATTTATTTTGTTGTAAAGGCAATAATATATATCAGAATTGTATTGTGGACAATCATTATAAATAAATTGTAATTGATTGAGAATTTAAAATTATTTCTGAGTCATTTAAAAATTTTAAAAAGAAAATAAAGTGTAAAATATAATTTCAAAATTTAAAAAAAAGTGTAAAGAAGAAGAGAGAGAGATTTATAAGATAAGTATAAAATTCATTTATTTATATAAGATCTACAATTTTGAACCCAAGCAAAAAAGACCCTGAGGTAATCACATATTTGAAAATCCATACATTGTAAATTATTACAGTTCTATTATAAATTGGCGCCCAACGTGGGGCTTTTCTATTATAAATTGGCACCCAACTAAAGGGGCTCGAAAATTAGTGGATCTTATAAAAAATTGGAATCAAAACTAGTGTGGCATCAGAAACACATTGGTAGGTAGTTTACAATTTCATATCATTCAATTATAATTGGCATACAACTAAAGGGGCTCAAAATTTGGTGGGTCCTATATAAAAATTAAATATAATAATTGTCAGATTTAAATAAAGAAAGAACAAAATAAATTTCCTGATAAGGTAAATTGTGTGATAACTTGGTAAAATAGATAAGATAAAAGGTAAGAATATTTGAAATTATAAAAAATAAGTGATTTTTGCAATTTCGTAAAAACTTGGTGGGGAATTTATAAAAATACATATAGATAAAGAAACAATAAAATTCAAAAATAAAACAATAATAATAATTATTTAAATCATATAAAATAATAAATAAAGAAACTGTGTTGAAATTAATTGGTTATAATGTATAAAACAAGAGATAAAAAGTTTTATGAGACTCCAGAGGAACAGGAAAGGTGTAGCTTACCAGTAGACTCGTGTATAAAATTTAATGGGAGAAACTCAGTTTTGCATCCATGCGAGTTTATTAAAATTGTGAAAAGGCAATTTGGGCACATAGGAAATTTCAATGAAGTTAAGAGACAAATGCGGTCACTTTTAACAGAAGGGGCTGGAATATGGTTCACAGCAACTGAAATGGACTTACATACAATTGAAGAATTTGAAAACGCATTCAAGGAATATTTCTGGGGATTTGATAAACAAATAAGGTATCGAGAAAAACTATACGTTGGCAAGTACAATCCAACAGGAGGAAAAAGTATGGTTGAGTATGTTTTAAATCTGGTAACCCATGTAAAATATTTAGATTATCCCATGACAGAGTATGAAATTGTGACATATATATCCCGTCATTTTGAAGAGGGTATTGCTGACTCAGTATGCGGGCAAAATATAACAACTATGGAAGAATTTATCAAGTATCTAGGAAGGATTCAATGGGTAAGAGAAAACAATATATCAAGACAAAACACAAGAGAATATTATCAACATGGAAGTAAAATGGAGCAAAGAAGAATGGATTATAACAGAAGACAGTACAATAACCTTAATTTAAATAATTACAACAGAAAGAGATATAATAGTGAAAGAAGTTTCAGAAGATATGGTAATAACTATGGGAGATACCAAAGGAATGAAAATGAGATAAAGGACACAGGAAACCAAAGAGCACAACAACAAGAAATGTATAAAAATTCACAACAAAAGACAGAAGATAAGAAGGAAACAAAAGAAAGTTGTATTCAAGAAATGCAAGAATTTGGTCAGAAAATAACAAAGAAATTAGACAACATTAACAAGATACAAGAAGAAAAATCAGTAAATCTGATGGACAAGATACCAAGCAATAATATTAATGTAAATTCTAAAGATGATATTGAAACTGAAAATCAACAAGAAACACAAATGAGAACAACTGAAGAGGTTAATGTACAGGAAGTCGAGGATAATAAAGTAAAATTTGAATGGCCGATAACATCACTTATTAAAAATGAACAAATTATGGAAGAACCAAATGAAGAAGTTCAGAAACCACTAATACAACAAGTTAAAGCACCAGAAAGTGAATTAGAAGCACAAGATATTCAAGTACCAGAAACGGAAACTCAAAGGGAACTCGTGTCTGAAGAAACGGAGCTCGATATACAGGAAACTGAAAACAAACAAGAAGGAATTCAAATTAAAGAATAAATGGAGGAACAAAACATTCAAATGATTTCAGAGGATGTGGCAGTAGAAGGCAAACCAGAAGAAACAAAATCAGAAGGAAACACAAGTATAGGATCTGATGGTAATCTACAATTAATGGAAATGATGAAGAGAATGATGCAGGATTTCAGTTCAAATTTAAAACAAGAAATAGGAAATTTAAATTCTAATATAGCAGATTTAAAACAAGATTTAAAACAAGAAAATCGAAAATTAATTTCAAAAATGGATAAGTTCAGTTCAGATACAAGTTCAAGAATGGATGAAAATCAAGTATTAAGACAAGAAAAGGATTCAAATTTGGATAAGGCTGAAGAAAAATGTGAAAATACCAAATTACAAAAAGAGCAAGACAAACAAGTGATAGGGACAAGCCAAGAAGACAGAGCAAAAGTTGGGGAAAAAGTCAAAATTCAAAGTAACCAAGCAGAAGCAGGAACACAAATGAAAAATGAAGAGGTTATACCAGAAAATAGTACAAAAATGAAATTATATGAAAAATTGAAGTTAATAGAAAAATATGTAAATTATGGGGTAAAAATGAAATGAAAATGGATATACAGTGGGGAAAAATAGGATTTTTGGTAACGATTATGAGTAAAATGAATTATCAGGCAGAGTACATGAAACCAAGCATCAATAATAAGAAGTATGAGCAAGAATATATCAAGAGGAGCATGTATATGGAAAAATGTGGAAAGTTTTGTGGGTAACTCATCAGAACACAGTTTATTACTGGGGAATAAACCCAAAAGTAAACTGGAAAACCAGGAAAAAGATATAAAATATCAATATAGATCAGGAAGGATGGATGGAAGACCAACATTAGCACAGGTACATGGAAATGAAAATTAATAAAAGATCAAGATAAAAAAATAAAGAAATTGAAGATAAGTAAAGGTTCTTCATAGGGAAGTATCATCATAATCAGTTCGTATATGGTAAAAACAAAAGATGGAGTGAACAGTTATGAGTTAGTGGACATCAAGACACAGAAGATCAAAGGCATATACAACATTGATAGTATTTTCAAATATTATATATAAAATAAAGTAATTAAAATCCATATTGTACAAAATATAAATAGAAAACAACAGTAATTAATTAAAAAGAAGTGAAGGGAAGAAATTTAGAAATATATGTTCAGGGTAAAATAATTAAAATAAATAAGAATGTAGATGGTGGATAGGTAAGATGATAGATGGTGGATGATTTGAGTGGAAACAGTGTAGGTAAAAAGAAACAGGATGATAACAAGTATTTCAAAATATGATGAATTATAAATGAATATATGATATAAATGCGGTTAAAATAAAAGAATTATAAGAAGGTATGAAATAATGATGAAATAAGAAGGTACTAAGGTACAGATAAAGAGTATAAATAAATAAATAATGTAGTAAAAATGCGGTAATATATGAAGAAATATAAATTATCCTGTAGGCAAGAATTATAAAATAGTAAGAGAAAGTAGGGAGATGGAATGGAAGCAAATAAGTTAAAAGAAAAGGAAAAGTGAGAGTGTTGAGAAAAATTACAAAGAGAAGAAGAAACTTATGAACTAAAAGCATAAATCTTAAATTAACGAAAATATGTACAACTTAAATTTAAAATTAAACAAGGACAATATGGAAAAATATTATATAATAATATCAATGAATACAAGTCAGAATATTTTAAAATTAATAACATGTTTGTAGAAATCTTATAATCTTCAATGATGAGATACTAGGGAACAACCAGATGAAGTCTTGATATCACTAGAGGGAAGAAATAAAAGATTATTAAAGATTTGATTTAAAAAAAAAATTGGTTAAAAGAATAAAATGGGAACGATACATGATAATTGAAAACTTACTAAGAATGTTGATTCCACAAATGAAAATCTTGGACAGCATATCTTCGATAAGTTTGTAAATAATATAATAGTAGTTGTAGATTTGTTGATAGTTCATCAGTTGATGTGTTTATATAATTTATTGAGTTTTCTTGTTGAGTTGTTAATCATTCATGTTTAATTTGTTCACAGTATTGTGGTTATATGATATTCTTGATAGCTAAAAAAAAAAATTAAATAAAAAAATTAATAAATATAAAAGGTTAAAAAATATGGATATTAAGAAAGTATTGGAAAAATTTCAGCAAAATAAATTCTTAAGTTAAAACTGAAAGAATTTATTCTGTAAAATTTTGGGGAAATTTGTAATGGATTTAAAACCGACATGAAATAATACAAAAGTTTAGTAATCTGAAAAAGTAAATGATTGGGGAAATGTAAATATCATTCATATATATCTAATAACAGAAAGGAAATTGCAGGAATCAAAGTTAAAGTTAACCTAAAAATATAAACTATGTAAAAAGAATGTTTCAAAAGCAAATTGTTGAAAGGATAAAAGGTGGCATATAAAGTTAGATAATCTATCATGCAGAGTGTAGTAGAATTTGGATACTTACATGAGAAAATCTAGGCAGGAAGTCACATTTAGGTCAAACATCAAAGAGGTTAAATTCACTTATGAAAATCACAGTAGAACTTGTAAAACAAGTTTAGATCACATATTAGGCCATGAGAACACTGAATATAACACATTTAGATCAAAATTAATTTTTAAATACATAAATTTGTTAAATAAATAGAGAATTGAAATGTCAGAATTATAAAGACCGTTAAAAATCGGAAGGAATGATGGAACACTAAAGAGATTTACACCGTTAGAAAGAGCTTAGAGCATAGTTTATTAAAATTCAATAGTTCAAAAGATATAAAGTCTTAATTTCAGTAAAATCCAATTTTTTTTAAAGTACCTGTTAAATGACTGGTGACCAGCAGGTTACAAGTGTCAAATCAAAAATTTTGAAAACATGAATTAAGTGATTTAGATAAAATTTAGGAGAGTAAACGGTATTGAAATTCAAATTAAAATTTGTTTAGATTTTTGCATATGATTTAGAACGAACATATTTGGAAATTAATAAAATAAATTAAAGCGGAAATGGAAATAGCAGGTGGCAAAATTTATTAAATAAATAGGAAATCTGACATTAAAAAGTCCTCTTTGTTTTCCAAGCGTCGACGAGAGCAGTTCAAAATTTCGTTCTTGTAAAATCACGTTTCCATGACAACAAGGTAAATGATCTGTGATATCATTGAAATAAGTGTTCCATGTCAATTTTTGACAAGAAATTAAGTTTGAAGTTAAATTTTTGAAGTTTTGAATCATCAATTTGAAATTAAGAAATTGAATATTCCATAAAAGGAATTATTTGAAATCCTTGGATGGAGAGATAAAATCAATGTTGTTGGAATAATAAAAGTATTGGTGCAGCAGTAAACAAATCAATTAAGCAGCAGAATTTAGTTTATAAACCAAAACAGAAATCAGGAAGCAGTATACTCAAACTAAAATTAAGGAAAAGGGGATTTCAAGCCAGACAACTGTGAGTTTTTGAAACATTATTTAATAAACAGATTATTGAAATCTAAAATCAATCAGTGATAGAAATAAAGGTTTTGTTTAAATTTAGTATAATGAATATTTGTGTTTAGAGGATTGAATTTTTTGTAACAAATTGATAGAAATTTAATAATATTTAAGTAACCAGGAAATTTATTTTGTTGTAAAGGCAATATTATATATCAGAATTGTATTGTGGACAATCATTATAAATAAATTGTAATTGATTGAGAATTTAAAATTATTTCTGAGTCATTTAAAAATTTTAAAAAGAAAATAAAGTGTATAATATAATTTCAAAATTTAAAAAAAAGTGATAGTGTAAAGAAGAAGAGAGAGAGATTTATAAGATAAGTATAAAATTCATTTATTTATATAAGATCTACAATTTTGAACCCAAGCAAAAAAGACCCTGAGGTAATCACATATTTGAAAATTCATACATTGTAAATTATTACAGTTCTATTATAATATATATATATATATATATATATATATATATATATATATATATAAATTGTCTTTGACTTGAATTTAAATTTTCTGTCATCCATATCAACTTTTTTCTTACATATTATATATTGGATTGCTTTATATTGAACTGATGAAGAAGAGAAACTCTTCGAATGCTCTTCATTAAAGAACAAAGTGTTAACACGTAGTTTTAATTCGCTCACCTTCAGGCCGTTAATTATTCAACATATATATATATATATATATATATATATATATATATATATATATATATATATGTTATATAAGTTTATACTATGAACTTAGCATGAACTTATATCGCAACGACAATACAACATTCCCAGCTGAGTCAGCGACACGTGGAGTATCAGATTACAGCACCACCGAGCATCCGTGGGAATCGCCGTGTCGACAGTGCCGATTCAGCACACATTAAGTTATATATTGTAAAATCTCTCTTGTTTGTCATTCATTATTACTCAGTAACTCTGTCACTTTATATCGTTATTTTTCATTTGTATTTAAAAGTTATTATTTTGTTTGTTATTAATAAAAATCTTTTTTAAAAAGTTAATATTGAGAAGTGTGATATAACAAATTGGCGCAGTCAGTAGGATCCGTCAACGTTACTAGAACACGAGCTTACTTCTAACTGGTAGCGGCGGATTCCTATCCCTCAACGGAGCAAAGAACCTGGAAGAAGTCCCAACTGCGATAAAAAGGAGAACACGGATCTTTCAATGTTCCTGTTGATGTGAGTAGTAGTGAATCGTCTAACGTTTAAGGTTTTAAAGAATTTATTTGATTGATTTATTTGATTATTTGATATTTGATTTTATTTGATTATTTGATTGATAATTTGATTTATTTGATTATCTTGATTTGAATTGAGATATTATTTGATTATTTGAATTGAAATATTTATTTGATATATTTTGATTTACTTTTATATATTTATTTTATTATTTCATTTTTTTCTACCGTTCTATTATCCAAAATATCGTTTATACCCCATTTACATACATTTGCTGAATAATTTTACACTATATTTTAATTGAAACCCATTTTACAATCCCTCGTTTATTTTATTATATTTTTATTATTTTCAACTTTTTTATACCTTTAATTCTAACACATCGAAATGGCACAAGCAACAAACAATGTAGTTTCTGATGAAACCGAAAAGTACCGGTTATCGGAAATATTTTCTATTATTCCGGAATTTGAGGGAGACCAAATCTCCTTGGCCACCTTCATACATGCTTGTAACTGTGCTTACAACATGTCTACCGCGGATCAAAAATACCTATTAGTGATCCACATTAAAAATAAATTAAGAGGCAAAGCGGCGCAGTTAATAAACTCTAGAAACCCTGCATCGTACCATGAGATTAAACAGCTTCTCACGCTACACTTCGGAGATTCTCGTGATCTCTCTTCATTAATTCACGATCTCCAACGGTTAAAACAACTAGCCAATGAGTCTCCCCTGACATTTTACAACAGACTTCAGGTCTTGAGTGCGAAAATGCACTCATGCATTCAAAAATCAGGAAATCTAAGCAATGAGCAAAAAGATGCTCAGACTACACTTGTTGATACCATGGTTCTAAACACGCTCCTTACAGGATTAGAACCACGTCTAGGCCAAATAATTCGTGCCAGCAATCCCAAAGACCTTCTGGAGGCACATTCTCGCATAAGAAGAGAGCTTCAGTTGTCTTACTTCGAGGAACAGAAGATAAACAAATCTGCCCCTCCTAAGCCCTCATTTCCGGCTAGGAAACCAAGTCAGCCACCCAAATGTTTAAATTGTGGACGATTAGGCCACATATCCACAGACTGTCGTTTAAGATACCAAAATAACTCTCAGTCCTCAACTCAAAACTTCCGACCAAATTTCGTAGGGCCAAATCAATTTTCGAGGCCAAATCCAACCACAAATAATCCCAACCATCAAGGTCCACCATTTCGACCGACAAATTTCCAAAGACCCCCGTTTAAACCAAATCAATTCCGACCGTCTGTAATACAGACCAACCCTCACTATCGTCCAGAAAGGACACATCATTTTAACCACCATCAAAATGGTGAATATTCTCAACATCCTGAAAGCGATTACGGTTATTATACTGATAATAACCAACACTATTTTGACGATATCAGTCAAAATTATGTAAGCCCCGACTTCGAAGAAATACCAGACGATACCCCCATTGAACCTTTCAATACCGATGAATACCAGGATTTTCTAGCTCTCCCGAGCCTAGATCAGCCCCCGGATTCAACAACTACCATTTCCGAAGTCCAAACCCAAATCCAGAATTTGAATCTGGAAGATTTCAACCCAAATGCGAATTTCCCGGAACAAGCATTTCTCTAAGTCCTCTTTTAACGGTAAACTCTAAAAATCTTTATTACATTCACGATGCTTCCGAAAAATTTAAACTTCTCATCGATACCGGAGCTGGTATCTCCATTTTTAAAGAAAACACCGTTAAGAATTTCCGTCAACGATTTCCCGAAAAAGTGACAATCCAAGGTATTACGCACGAGAAAATCCCGATTTCAGAATCCACCCTTATTCCATTTGCCTTAGGTAACCCCCATAAGGTTTTTATCTACAATCTAGATATTGAGTTTGATGGAATATTAGGTCTTGATTTTCTTGAGCATTACGAATGTATTGTTGACTTAAAATCAAAACAGTTAATAACGAACTTCAAAACTATTCCTCTACATAAAGTCCCCGATCACTATCAACCTAAAACACAGCCGACAGACATTCCCAATACTAAAATGCCAACTTGTACTTATAACAATCAAATAACTATTCCAGCAAGAACCGAACAAATTTTCAAACTCAAGTGCGACTTTTTTAATACTGACGCAATTTTACCGACACAAGTAATTGACAAAGTACGACTTCCCAACGCAGTTGTACGCGTTGATTCAAAGGGAGAATTTCTGACCTCAATAATAAACGCGAACGCGATGCCTAAAACTGTTAATTTTTCCGATCTTCACTTAGAACCCCTTGACCAAACACACCCCCTTTTAAATATGAATACACACAATTACTCTGAACCTATAAACTTGGACAGAAACTTAACTATCAGGGAACAAATTCGTACAGAACACCTTAATGACGAAGAGCGAGAACTTATCACGAACCTCTGTTTAGAATTCGAAGATATTTTCTATCTTGAAGGCGATGTTTTGTCTTTTACCAACGCAGTAAAACATTCAATTGACACCAATAATGCCAAGCCCTTTTCACAAAATCTTACAGATATCCTCAAGTCCATAAGGAGGAAGTGAAAACTCAAATTGCCAAAATGCTTGATCAAGGCATAATCAGGCACTCTTCTTCTCCTTGGTCCTCCCCCGTATGGGTCGTCCCTAAGAAACTCGATGCTTCTGGTAAGCAAAAGTGGCGAGTTGTTATCGACTATAGGAAGTTAAACGAACTAACTGTAGACGATAAATATCCTCTGCCCAACATTTCTGATCTCCTCGATCAACTTGGTAAGTGTCAATACTTTTCGACACTGGATCTCGCTTCCGGGTTCCACCAGTTGGAAATCCTTGAGGAAGACATTCCCAAGACCGGTTTCTCTGTTGACAATGGCCATTACGAATTCGTTCGTATGCCATTTGGTTTGAAAAATGCACCTTCTACTTTTCAGAGGGTCATGGACAACATTCTTCTGGGCATCCAGAATGAACGTTGCCTTGTTTACATGGATGACATTATCGTTTACTCACCAACCATCCATGAGCATATGTCCCGTTTGACAGAAGTCTTTAAGCGTCTTAGACAGTCAAACTTGAAAATTCAACCTGACAAGTGTGAGTTTCTCCGTAAGGAAGTTGCTTACCTAGGTCATCTGATCACCCAAGAACGAGTAAAACCAAACCCTTCAAAGGTTGAATGCATTCAGAATTTCCCTCAACCCCAAACTCCTAAAGATGTTAAATCTTTTCTTGGTCTCGCCGGATATTACCGACGTTTTATTCCCAATTTGGCCAAGATCTCAAAGCCCCTAACGAAACTCCTGCAGAAAGACGTCAAATTCATCTTCGACGCAGATTGCAAGTCTTCCTTCAACGAACTGAAGCAAGCCCTTGTATCTGACCCTATCTTGATCTACCCAAATTTCGAAGAACCATTCCTGCTCACTACTGATGCTAGTGCTTTTGCAATTGGAGCGGTTCTCTCACAAGGCCCCGTAGGAAAAGATCTTCCTATAGCATATGCTTCCCGTACACTCTGCGGTGCAGAAACTCGATATTCCACTATCGAACGGGAACTGCTAGCTATTGTTTGGGCGGTCAAGCACTACAGACCGTATCTTTTTGGGAGAAAGTTTACACTCCTGTGCGATCACCGTCCGCTTACTTGGCTCTTTTCGATCAAAGACCCTGGCAGTCGTCTAGCCAGATGGCGCCTCAAACTAGAGGAGTATAACTATAAAATCGAATACAAGCCTGGCAAAGTAAACTTGAACGCAGACGCTCTTTCCCGTATCAAAATTAATCACTTCAAACAATGCACCGACTTTCTTTCAAAGATAAAAATTTTCGCAAATAACGAAACCGACCCAAAACAACCCGATTCAGGTACTAGTCACGATAACTCCGACGACTCCGACAACGAACAAGAACGCGATGATCATGACGAACGCATGACAACAGAATTTAATCGATTTGTTCAATTGTATAAAACCGAGTCGATAATCGACTATTCAAAAATAGAAATTTCTAACGCCCAACTTCTAGACAAATCTCACAAACGAATAGTCACTTTCTTCTGGCAAGATAAACTCAATGACTTGCATGACAAAATCATCGAAGATATTTTCGAAGAAGACCCAAACTTCACTACTGACACTCTAAACGTTCTAGCCAGCAAAACTGTAAGGCATAGAAAATATTTAATTGTCCCTTTACCCTTTGATCCTGGAACAGTTGTTGCACATCTTTTCAACATTCTCTATAACAACCAAGACCAGTTCGACGAATCCGAAACTTTTTGCATTGAAAACAACGTAGAACTACCGATTCTTGAAACACTATCCTTTATACTTGCAGACAAAGACGTAAAACTTAAAATTTGTCAAAATATTGTGACAACCCCTTCTCAAGACGAGATTCCCGTTATACTGCAGCAGTACCACTGCGGCAAAAATAACCTTCATCGTGGAATTAACGAGACCATCCGACGCATAAAAGAAAAGTATAATTGGACTGGACTAATCAAAAGTGTAGAGCAATTTATTAAGTCCTGCGAAACTTGCCAAAAGGTAAAGTTCTGTAGAAAAAACTTAAGTGCTCCTTTTGTCATAACCGAAACACCAAAAACACCCTTCGAACGTATCAACATTGATATTTTCGAATATCCAACGAGAAACTACGCACTGACTATTAGGGATGAACTCACCAAATTTACTCAAGCTTACCCTATTGGTGACAAAACAGCTAAAACAGTCGTAAACACCCTCTTAGTATTTTTCCAACATTACGGTACCCCTCTTCGCATCCATTGCGACTATGGACGTGAATTTGACAATACTCTAATAAGGGACCTGTGCGAACTATATGACATAAAGTTATCCTTTTCAAGTGTCCACCATCCCGAATCAAATGGTTCTATCGAAAGGTTTCACGCGACTTTAGCGGAAATGATAAGGGCAAATACATCTGAACATCCGGACGAACATCCATTCAACGTCCTCCCTTACGCAGTTATCTGTTACAACAACACTAAAAACAAGACTACTGGTTTCACGCCCTACGAACTCATCTTTGGGCACACTTCTAGTAGACCCTCCGAAACAATATACGATCAGGAAAAACTCATTTCCAAATATGTTAGGGACCTTAACAACAGAATGAACTACTATTATAGACTTGCCCGCGCAAAAACCGACCAACAAAAACAAAAATCTAAAGTTAGATTTGACAAACATGTTTCGACTAACCAACCAGAATACAAAGTAGGCGACAAAGTTTACGTGAAAGAATCTCAGATTAAAAGCAAATCTGAAAACAAATTCAATGGACCTTTTGAAATCACCGCGATTAGAAAAACTCTGCCACAGTTATAAACTTACAGACTAACCAAATCAGTAAAATTAACTTTGACAGACTAAAACCATATTTTGAATGAATCCCTTCTTTTCAGATTCTGTGGACTGTTTTCAGTCGTGAACCTCCAACAATACTCTCTTACACCCGTTAACAATACAATAGGAGTTTTCTTCCATGAAGAAGGCACACTTAAAATTTCAAACGACAAATGGACACTTCTTGTCTTCAAAGACCTCAGCCCTTTCAGAAGTGCTATTTCAAATAACGACGCCATACTAAACCGAATTTTAGAGACAATTAACGAAAACACAACTAATACGAAATCATTTAAACCAAAAATACAAACACATGTTAGCCTCTTGAAACAAATTTCTAAATCCGTTAACTCTAAATATACAGACATCTTCGCTGACACTCAAACTTACCCTACTAACAGAAGAAAACGCGGACTTATTAACGGACTGGGATCAGTTTGGAAAGCTATTTCAGGAAACTTAGACGCAACAGATGGTGAATACATAAATGACTGTATAACTAAAATTACTAAAGACCAACACCAAATTCAGGACTTAGTAAAGAAACAAATATCTGTAACAACCTCAGTCATTACGAGGAGAAATTATTCTCGAATAACATTGAAAAAATAAGGCAGTCAATTTTATACATTTCAAATGATCTTGATTTTCATGAATTTCAAATCAATATCTTGGATCTGTGTGAAAGCCTAATGGAGAGTTACATATTTATCGAAAACACTCTCGATGATGTTTTAACTGCAGTCTCTTTCGCCCGCTTAAAAATTTTACATAGTTCGATCATAACCCCAGTAGATTTGGTCGATTCCCTTCAAAAGATTTCTCAGTCACTACACGAAAATAATTTACCACTTCCTATTTACAGTTCAAATGTTGCTCAGTACATTGATTTGATAGAATTGGAAGCTTTTCAAATCAACACCAAAATCATTTTTGTACTCAAAATTCCTTTAGTTGATCCTGAGATTTACACCCTTTACCACCTTTATCCGATCCCAATTTTGGATGATCGAACAGGGTTTCATCATATACTTTCAATAAAGACAAAATTTATCGCGAGAGATGACGATTCGTTATTATACACATCCTTCGATGACCTGGGTGACTGCAAGCATTTAACTAAACATCATAAGATTTGTTCCAAAGCTATATCACACCCAATAGACAAAGATGCCATCTGCGAAGGTCAGCTTCTCAGACAGCCAGCCACACTTCCAGCAACCTGCAAAAGTTTGATATTATATGCAGCAGACTATAATATCCAAGAGATTGACGTAAACTTTTGGTTGATCTCGATTTCAAGACCACTGGCCATCACCATCAAATGCAAAGGGCAAGATGTCGTGACACAAACCATATCGACAAATTCAGTTTTGCAAATCCAACCCGACTGCAATGCCTTTATCGACAACACAAGGGTCCATGCTACAAGAACTTCTAAAAATGTCCAAAACATCACATACAGAAACCACCCAGTGGACATTCCTTTCAACTGCTGCAACGGCATGCCAGCCGCCAATGAGATGCCAAACCTGACACCCCTACAGCTACAAGAATTAGATGTACAAGACCTAGATGTTGCCAACCATAAGCTCTCCCAATATTCTAAGGAACTGGAAAAGCTGATGGAACAACCACCCTTAGAAAAGCATACGTCCTGGCTCACAATCACAACGATCACCTTAGTAGTAATTGTGATTATACTCCTCACAATGAAGTCAATCCAGAAGAGGTTCAAGAATACCACTACACCAAGCTCCGCTGTCCAGCACACGCCACCGACAGCACCATCAAATCCTAAGCCCAAAGGAAAGCTACACACCCTCCTGAATCCAACCGACGATACAGAACTCCAGAACTTGACGTAAAAGTTGATGCTGTACCATCAACTTTTTTATATGGATGGGAGTTGTTATATAAGTTTATACTATGAACTTAGCATGAACTTATATCGCAACGACAATACAACATTCCCAGCTGAGTCAGCGACACGTGGAGTATCAGATTACAGCACCACCGAGCATCCGTGGGAATCGCCGTGTCGACAGTGCCGATTCAGCACACATTAAGTTATATATTGTAAAATCTCTCTTGTTTGTCATTCATTATTACTCAGTAACTCTGTCACTTTATATCGTTATTTTTCATTTGTATTTAAAAGTTATTATTTTGTTTGTTATTAATAAAAATCTTTTTTAAAAAGTTAATATTGAGAAGTGTGATATAACATATATATATGTGTGTCTAGTTGTAGGCTTTCACGGATGGAACAATATGACGAAATATTTATCCGGGAATACATCCGTTCGTTATATTGATTCATGTTTGAATCCTGCAGACGTTTCGCCAAGGTCTCACTTGGCATTTTCAATGCGTTGTTACGGTGAACTGATAGGTGATCTACCTGAGCTGTTTATTTTATATGCCTCCGTCGGAGGTTATATCGCGCCTGATTGGTCGGTGTTGACTCCGCCCCTTTGCTGCCGTGTCGGATGTCTCACTTGTTTACGGGTTTGTATTTTGCGTGGCTAATTCTGTTTTATTTTGATGTTGAATAATTGTCTTCCATGTGTTAGAAAGGTGCAGGGCGTCATCTCTTTTGTTTAGATGTCCACTTTTCTCGATTTCAATGGCTTCTCGTATTAGTCTGGTTTTGTAATGAGTTGTTTGTGCGATCTGTTTGCAACTATCGAAATTGATTTTATGGCCCGATTGTTGTTGGAACAGAGCCGATGTTGTCTGTTTATTTTTGACAGCTAATCTGTGCTCATCTAAACGGGCTGAAATTCTCCTGTTTGTTTGTCCGTCGTAGACCTTGTCGCACGTTCCACATGTTATACCCCTTGGTTTTCAAGTTTAACTTTTTGTTTGGGATTTCCTAAACTTGTGCCTATGGTCTGGAGCGGTTTGTATGCTGTCGCTATGTCATGCCTTCGAAGAATTGGCCGAATTCTTCGAATTTCAATATCAAGAATCCAATATGGCGGTCAAATTTCCAATATGGTGGCCGAATTATTTTAAATCATCCGATTTGTATCAAATGTGGTATACGGGGGTTTTTCAGGTAGCGAATTACGATTCCGAGCTCTGATTTGCAAAATTCAAAATGGCGGATCCAATATGGCCGTCAATTACATATGGTGGCTGAATATTTGTAATTAGGCAGCGAAGCTTTAGAAAAACGACTGATTAACATTTATTTTGAATTGAGGGGGCTTAATGCTTGTTCATTTATTTATGGTAGAATGAGTCATTATTGTGGAATGAGCCATCATTTTTGCACAGTGAATATGCGCAAATAAAGACTTTGCTGCCAAATTCTACTTTTAAGTATCAATACCTTTCTTTCAAATCAGCTTCCTTCAGTTTTTGTGATGTGAGGTAATCATTGAAATATTTGTGCCTTTATGATAAGTTTTATGAGGAATATTTTCTTTTATACATCAATGTAAATGTACTAATTAATATTGCATGAAACGAAAATCTTTTGCGTTTGAGAACCTCTTAATTTCAAGTTTATTTCCAGGACAAGAAATAAATGCGTGACTGCTTTGAATATTCGCTACAGGAGGTGAGTTATAATAGAGCTTATCAAGATTTTGTACAATTTTTTTATGTTCTTCTTAGGTATAGTGAAAAAAGAAGCTTCGACCTTCAATCTTGCAAAAAGTTTTAATTCTTGTCACAGATTCACAATCAATGACAGCAAAAACCTACTCATATCAAATTTAGTGTCAACCAGATAATGAAAATTTCGCCACCATATTGCATCAAGCATCTTAGGTCCGCCATCTTGAATTTAACATCTTTGACAATTTTGACACCAATTCGTGATCTCCAAATTCCCATATGATATGTTCGGTGCAAATCTCTTGATTTTCGGAGAAACTTTTCGCCATATTGGATTCGCCATTTTGAATTTTGCAAATCAGACCTCGGACTCGTAATCCGCTACATGAAAAACTCCCGTATACCAAACTTTGTTTTTAAAATGGAAAACTTTATTTTCTTATCACATTTTTAGATTCTTCGATGAATATATCATATGTCCATTTTTTGGAATATTTTTTTATGAAGGGCTCTATCCTTCATAAATATATTAAAAGCATTTGTCATATCCCGTTTAGGATTTAGTGACGGAGATTACTTCAATTTGTTACTAATTTACGGGGAAGGTGATAAAATTAACAAAAAAACTGTTGAAACTTTCCGTTTGCGATATCCGAATAGAGCAACAACCACTCATGACTTTTTGATGCGGCTCAAGCACACTTGCAAAACACAGGGGCAGTTTGCGAAAAAGCAAAACAAAAGGAAACCTGTAGTACATAATGAAGAGGATGAAGTTACTGTCTTGGAATATTGCAGGGCATATCCAGAATGCTTGATGCAGAAATAGATACAGAAATCCGCTTGATGAGTATTCAGGGGATTGTAAAAAACATAGCTACCATGCGTATTCATTCTCATTAATTCAGAATGTAAGCTCAGGTGACGCTCAAATAGAAATGATTTTTGCAATACATATTAATAAAAATTCAGGAAGACGAACATTTTTATACAAAATGATGTGGACGGATGAGGCAAAATTTATGAAAAATGTAATATTCATCGCAGAAACTCACATTGTTGGAGTGATACTAATCCACAGGTATCTCGAGAAAGACAGTTTCAAGGTTACAGGAGTTCCGAAGTTTTTGCTGCAATGAAAAATTATTGTGGGTTTGTGTTGCATTAGTATGATTAGAATGTTAAGCTTATTGGAGATCAAAGGGTGATATAAAAAATATTTTCGGTTTATTTTTAGGACAGTCATATCTCGAATTTTAGAAAATCATTTACATACATTAGATTTGACTTGGGATCAGCTGTGGTATAAACACGATGGACTCACACCTCATATATTGCACATTTAAACAACTTTTTAGAATTTTTAGACAATCATTATGAATATCGTTAGATAGCAAACAATGTACCTCATCGTTCTGCATCTCGATCTCCCATTAGACTTTTTTTTGAGGTTGAATAAAAAATATTGTCAATACTGCACCACAACAAAAACAGATTGCCAGGAAAAGGTTAGTACAGCATTTCGATCTCTTCCCACACAACAAATTCAGAGTGCCACACATGTTGGATTATTAAGAAGAATTCATAAATGTTTGAAAATTGAAGGCAATCATTTCGAAAATTTACTATAGCTTGTTCAATTTATTGTTGGTTTCTGTGTGTGTTTTACAATTGTGGATGATCCGCTTCCACTGTCTTCGATATATTATTATTGTTTTGCCTTGTAACAAGATTTCTGTGCCTTTTTCATGATTTGGCCTCATGGTGTCATGAGTATGCTTTGGTATATCCAGATATCGCGAAGAATATGTGAACTCTTCCAATAACCATATCAAATTATAAGTAAATGATAAAGAAATTAAAGTAATGCTCATTTGTTTCTTCTCGATTCTGTCACAAAAAGCCTACTGATAATTCAGATTTCTCTAATAATCACCACACGGAATTTTTAGTTTTTTTAAGTTTATACAAAAACTGTTTAATTTATGTATTGGGCTATGAGCATAAACTCTATTTTTAGAGTATTGTCTACTGGCGTTAAGAAAAAGGAGATTGTCATTTGAAAAAAAAAAAAAAATGAGATAAGCTATTTACGAGATTCGACTCCAACTTCTGAGGACCTTGTACAGTTTTCTAGAATAGTTTCCAAAGGTTTAAGAAGCTTGAAGTTTTATACAAGCAAATTAAGAAATTTTTAAACTGGTACTCTTGGTTTCCAAAAAAAAAAAATTAATTTGTGTCATGCTGCCTCTGAAAAAAATTTTTAAACATTGAAATAACTTTCAACTGGAGCTGTTCAGACATATATATTATGTTTTCACTGAATTTATATTAAAATTAATCGAATATTCTCAAAGTGCTAGAAAACAGGGTGTTCACTTTTAAAGAACCATATTTGGGTCCACTTCCGGTATAACCGGAAGTTTTAGACAACCGATAAAATTTTAACTGCAACCCTTTCCTTGAAAAACTCCCGTATACCAATTTTAAAATTAATACCCAAAGTAGTTTTCCATATACACATGGACTCCGCTTATTGTGATACACCCTGTATATTTCAGTAGTTAATAAACGTATTGTGTTCTGAAACGTGTGATGTTTTACAATATAAAGTAATGTAAAAAGAAATTTCGTGTGTATTTGTTAATCATTTGTTTCATAATTCATGTGATCCAAAATTACCCAAACCGAAAGTCAAACTAGAATGTTTACAGTTACGGGAAGTTAACTGTTTCAATTTTGTCCCTGAAAAGTACAATCTTGAATAAGTACCAAACACTGGTCGAAATAGTAGTATCATTTTGTTTTATTAAGGTATAGGTCACATATACCTTAGGAGAAAGGATAAATTTTTTACTCCAGTAATAAATAAACCACCGTTTACACGTAATACTCGTAAAATTTCGCAATTATCCAACAAATTATCAAACTTCTTAATTAACTTACAATATATAATTTTATATTTCTCTACACTATCTCTCTAATAATTTAACATTTGCCAATTTAGCGTGAAATATCTACCTTTACATTTAAACGTCCAACCTCATTGTTGCAAATTCTAGATCAAAATGAAAGTTTAATTATCTCGCATCTGAACCCTTTCATTCGCTATCCAATCTGTTTGCTTTCAGACCAGAGAGAAACGGGTTAAAGGTTTATAATTTGTTATCCTTTCTAGAGGACATGGAGGAAAATACAATCCACATCAAGATAGTTGAGATTAAGAGACACTTCTTTGTTTTCTACAAACCCTGGGAAGCAGACCTGATTAGCTTTCGTAATAAGGAAATTAATCTCAACTGGTAGAGAAAAGGAAAATAAAACTCTTGTGTTGATTCAGTAGACGGCTTTATTCTTACTTTGTAAAGCCGTTATTTGATCTTAAATCGTTGAATTTGCGTCGCGTGTCGTTGCAAGGTTCGGCAACAGACCAACTAGTTCCTTAACTAACTAATTTATTGTTTAAGGAAATGCAAATTTTGTCCATAAATGAAACAATTTTCAATCTCAATCCTTTATATAAATAAATAAATAATAAATAAAGCGTCTTTATTGTTTCATCTATGTAATACATATATCTATACAGCATGCACATACATAAATCTATACAGTATACACATAAATAAACAAAACAAGTTTCTTCTCAAAATGTTTATTACCAAAGTAGGTAATTGTGGCAATTGAACAATATGGAGGAAAGTATGACATTAACAAACTACATTAAGACTATTTAAAAACAAAAGTGTCGTTAAACAAGAACTTTTTAATTTTCTTTTAAAAACCAAGTAAAGTTGTATCATCTAAATTTTCCAGAATAATTTTGTTATACATTTTAACTGCGTTAAATGAGAAAGACCGGTAAAACATGGCTCATGAATTTCTAGGGACATATAAAAGGTTGCTGAATCTTGTAGGTCTATTGTGAATTTGATAAGCATAAACTATTTTCCCAAAGATAATCCGGTTTTCTCTGTGAATAATACAATGGACAAATTTACAAAAATGATATTGCCAAGTCTTTTTCATTGTTAACCAGTTTATCTCTATTAGTTTTTGACTTATACGGTCAAATTTGCGAAGTGCGCAAACAAGTCTACAACAGGTATTTTGTACTTTTTGAATTCTTTTCTTTGTAAACTCAGTTAGGTACGGATAGTACACTGTATAATAGTAATAGAAGATTGGCAAAACAAATGTTTCACACAATTTTTTCCTCGTTTTGAAGTTTAAAATTGACTTGTTTGTATAGAGTAGTTTTAAAACAACAAATGACTTTATAAATAACTGGTTAACATGCGTCGTAAATCTTAAGTAACGATTAAACGTGATACCTAAAATCTTTGCTTCGTTTATAATAGAAATTAATTCGTTTCCCATTTTTTATCGTAATATTTTCTTTGAGATAACTATAGTATTTATTTGACGTGAACAACAAACATTTTGACTTTTGTGGGTTGATCTTAAGATTGTGACTATCACAATAGTCTTGTATCGCTAATAGATCAGAGTTAATTAATTTGCACGCATTTATATATTCACTAGAATCAAAACTGAGACTTATCTGTGTATCATCGGCATAAGACTGGGTGGTACACACAGTATGTTTATACAAGTCGGCCGTGTATATAAGAAACAGTAAGGGGCCTAAAATGGACCCTTGTGCGATATCTGTCTTGCAGGTAAGACCTAAAAAATCTATTAACCAACCCGCATACTCCGTAATATGATAATACGTCATATAATAACGAGTAATCAACAAGTTCGAAAGCTTTAGAAAAGTCCAGTAATACCACTATAGTAGATTTTTTATCATCTAGGGATTTTATAATGTTATCACTTAAGTTGGTGAGTGCTGTAGCTGTACTATAACCCGAACGAAATCCTGATTGATATTTCGGCAAAATGTTTTTATAAGTGAATTACTCACTTAGCTGTATATACACAACTCTCTCTAGCACCTTGCTTAACACTGGTAGCAGACTTATCGGTCGTAAGTGCTTGTAATCCGTAGGATTTTCAACTTTAGAGATAGGGTTAATAATAGCTTCCTTCCAGCATTGGGGAAATTATCCAATTTCTAAGCAACAGTTAATAATATGCGTCAAGTGCAAAATTATTACAGGCACACATAACTTAACCATTATAAAAGTTATTACATCAGACCCACATGCGTTAGATTTTAAGCTCATGCTGATATTATATATTTGTTGTGGGCTTGCCACTAGAAAAGAGAACTTAAAGTATTTGCCTGACTTACAGCAGTACCATTTATGAAACTAAGAAAAGCATCATTAATTTTTTCTGGATCACAAAGATGCTGTGGAATGTCATTATTTATGCGTTTAAAATTCAGATTACTTTTTAAGGAATTTATAATTTTTTTTTGAATCACGTATTTTGACCGAGTGTAGATCGTTCTCTTCTTATAGAACTACTTGTAAAGTTTCGTAACTCTTTGTAATAATTCCAAGTTTGAGCATTTTTATTAGCATTATACCTTATTTGAGGTATGGGACGATTAAAGACATATTTTATCTTTGTAAAGTAAATCCTGCTCGTGCAGTTATTACATGAATTATTAGAGACATCAAATTTTCCGAATATAGTATTTGGTATATTTGCTACTTTTCAAGAGCGACATCGATAAATATATCAGAGAATAAATTCCTGCCTATTATTACCCATAACGCGCTGACTACTAGTTAAGTTAGTTGACTTTAGAATAGTTGCAAGTACAATGGGCTGTTCAAATTGGATTCGTTAAAAAACGAACAAAATAAAGTCTTACCAAAAAAAGTCTAACGTTTGTGAATATTGCACGGGTGCCTAAAGAAAGGATAATGAACTGGTAAAAAATTAATCTACCTTCTTCCGTAATTTTGGCCTTCAGCTCTTCCAAATTACTAAACTCTTGCTTTAACGTAAAACAATAAAAACATCTGTTATAGTTAAGTCTGGTGATCTGGATGGCTCGTCTATGTCATCAAGACGACTTATAATTACTGTCGGATATATAATTTGATTTTTTCCATTAAGACAATAGCTTTGTGGTCAGTTACGACATCCTACTGAAACTGTACACAATGAAGGAGCTGAATGCTGACTAATCCACCAACCCTTAAAACGGTATTCATTCAAGGGTTTTGCACCAGCGCCGATGTGTCCATTTTGTTCTAAAGCATTTCTCTAGTTAATAACATCACCCTGTTAAGAAGTCACCCGCTGGTCGATGTGAATATAGGGAGGGCAGATAAAGAGCTGCAAGTTGGGTACAACTGAGTCCGGCATATTGTCCTAATAGCAGATAATTAGAGTGAGTTTTTATTACATATGCACCAGAACATGGGTTCATGTTTGTTATGAGATATGATGTTCTCAAATCCTTATATAAGGAGTTTGTATTGACAAAAAATTATTCAGGCTAGTTAGCATAAAATCCTGCTAGCTGTTAGCTCATCATTACTATATTATTAGCTGGAAGAGTACTGCGAAAGGTAACAGTTCCCAGTAAAGAAGTTACAAAGCAGATTATCTACCAAGGAACACCCGTTATACCATTTGAACAACAATAGCTTAAACAATTTAGTTTAACAACTAGCAAATTTTCAATGGTCAAGATGGTACTACTGGGCGTACGAGACTCATTCAACGCTGAATAGATACTGTAATGGCTTAACACTTAAAAATACCCCGTAGACGACTACCAATGGGGCAACTAAAGGTAGCAAAATTTCTAGTCCATATTATCAACCGGAGTTATTGAGCCATATGTCAGGCTATAGTCTGCTCTCGCAGTTGGGGTGATATAAAATATTTAAAAAAAATTTAACCGACTTCCACCCATAACTTAAAAGCTAAAAATAATTATAACAAAATACAACTCTAGCAAATAAATAACAGATTCAATGTTGTTAGGTATCTACCCAGGAAATTAAAAATGTAAACATTGAAAGGTGCTCAATCTGTACAAATTAATTACCTACCAAAATAGTATATTTTTGAAGTCGGTGCCAAGCAAATCGAAAATACTTCATTACGTACTTATCTACTACGTCATCAAACTTGATTGTTGCTTGGCACCGACTTCAAAAATATACTAGATTGGTAGGTAATTAAATTGTACAGAATGAGCACCTATTAATGTTTACATTTTTTACTTCCTAGGTAGGTACCTAACAACATTAAATGTGTTATTTATTTGCTAGAGTTGTATTTTGTTATAATTATTTTTAGCTTTTATGTTATAGGTGGAAGTCGGTATATATATATATATATATATATATATATATATATATATATATATATATTAATATTTTATTTTCAACTTTTTAGTTTTTTTTGAACTCAGGTAGTTTTCATTCTTTATTTTTTGTTTTGTATGTATAACCTTAATAGACAGAACCAGCTAACATCGAAAGCCTCAACATTACACAATGATACTTTCTCATTTAAATTGACAGGTAAATCGTTACGAACAAAATGTACTAGTACTCGCTGACTAAATAAGGCCAAAATAAATTTATGCCTTATGGACTACACCATGTAACCTTTTTTCAACTGTTTTCGACAACCCGGTATAACTATACATAATTCCACCCCAACCTGTGTACCAACCATCCTGTACATACGATTGCCCACGGACAAGCATAAATTTGTTAGCTGCCTTCTGTAAACTATAGGACGGAGTAGAATCCAGCCCATATTTACGAAGTCAAATCCGTCCTATATTTCAACCATAGTATACCACTCCTTGTGGGCTACCCCATAAATTATTTCATTTTTAACATTTTATATTATCGCCGTCTGTAACATTAATTTCTCCACACTTTATGCAACTTCTTATGGACTATAAAAGAAATAATTTTTTAATTAAACTGTATAAATATAATGCAACTCCAGCATATATTTCAACCATCCTGTATATGATTTGCTTATGTCCACATCATATAACAGTTTTTTAATCACCTTATATAATTTCATTTTTTCCAAAATTTTTATGCCACCAAACGTCCAGTTCACCTTATATTCCAACCATTCTGTATATACGGTTGCCCACGGACCACTATCATTCTATTCCGTCCTATATTTCAATCTTCATATAAATGCAACTCCTTCTACCACTTTACTTTGTGATTTTGTTTGCTATAACTAAACACCCTGTCTATAAACGCATGAAATAGCAGTTTAGATTTTGACATGTGTTGTCACTGAATCTTCTATTAGGCCGGGAGAATGTGGCAACCAAAAGCACCGTCTTCGCAAAATGGAAAAATTTGCATTTAAATAGGTATTTGCCTGGTATACAAACAAAACGAACTCATTAATTTAAGGACCCGAAAATACTATGCTTTACTACCTATATGCTTTAGATGTACATAGAAAATTTTCAAATTCGCAATTAAAACTTCCAGTGCCTAAAATTACCGCATTATTACGTTAGAATTAAAATATTTATGAGGAATGTCCGTTATGTCATTTCGATGAAATTTTTGATAAGAATTTTGGAATTTTCAGCGATTTTCTGCAAAACTGCAAGTTGCACGTCGCAAAAAAGTATATGATATCACCTAAAGATCTTCCTTAATAGATTAAACGTTAAAAAACTATACACATCCATAAGGAGTTATCGAAAAATCGACTAAAATATTATAGTCCAAGATCCCAGAGCAATCAGACACAACTTATTTTCACATAGATGAAACCTCATATTCTCAGTAGTGTCTTATGTGCTCAGAATACCTGCGTGCTTGTGGAGCTTGCCGAGTGACACCTGGTCAGGTACTAGGTGTGAAAGGTAACTAAAATTAATAGTTATTTAGCTTAAATTTTTATAGCTGATTTTTATATATTTTTTGTAGAGTATTATTATAAAGTTATATTATAAGTGTCAGACACTTTTCATGGACCAGAAGTTTTGTCAGACGCATATTTAGAGTTATCTATTTCGTCGTTGAATAATTCCAAGTAGTATCTGTGGAGATAGGTGAGAAAATAACATCCACCTTTTTCTATGACATTTTGCTGTATAAAATTGCAAATTTCATTAAAAACAACTTGATGGTACTAATGAAGATCATGCCAAGACGTTTTAACGTTGATGATATTTTATAGAAATATTCCAATTATTTTTGGTGATAATATATTGTTGAATCCATTACATCTTGCACTTTCTCAATTAATTCCACGAAGTCTTCTGCATTTTTTTTAAATCAATTTTACTGCACGCATGCAATGAGCGTCTTTTCAATTTATATCTTTTTTTTTTTGGTTACAAAATATACACTTTTGATTTTAGTCATTATTTATATTACTCTCAAATAGGATTTGATTGGAACAGGAATGAAAATCACTTTCACCTGCCACACAAGAATCTTCAGAATTACAAGACACCGGTTCAACTGATTCAAATTCAACACTTTCATCGACATTCGACTCAGATAATATAATAGGTTCAGGAATAGTACTAGATGGAATTGAGTTTGATACTAAATCTGAATCGGGAACAGTAGAATTATTTTGTTCACTTGTGGTAGATGCTGTAGATAGATCACTATTAGTACTAGTATTACTAGGTGAACTTGATGTCGATGCAACAAATGGTTTGTCAACAATGCTTGGTAAATTTTTGTTTTTACTATTTTTTGTTTTTTCCGGAATCGCGGAATAATATTTTTTGGGCACAGCAGTGAAATTTTTATAACATTCTCGATGATAACCATTATCATAAAAATGTGCAGGTAAAATTACGTCTTTTATTTTTAGGTAATGGGTTACTCGCTGTTTTAAAACGTTTTTACACTTTTTAAATGTTTCTTCGGTAAATACTATTAATTTATCATGAGATTTTTAACAAAATGTACACTTTAATTTTGCTTCTTCCATGATTTTCACGTTATCAAGTAATGTAATCACTCACAAATTACACGACGTAAACAAAAAAAACATGTGCTCTCACAAATCCGAACTATACAGTATACCATTAGGTTGCACGCAAAGGACACATACACAATACACAGAAGAATTACACGAATTGTGAGAAGGGGAACTGAGTTCGTAAAATAGTCTCACTCGCTCCGAAACGCACCCATAGTGCTCTCGCGCTCATACTCACAGCTGAATAATGTTGCTATTTAGGGGGTGTTTGGTGAATCAATTTTGTCTAACTAATTAAATATAACTTTGTAATAATTGTCTTAAGAACATGTTTAGAAGTCAGACATGTAAAAATAAGTAAAGTTTTATTTTTTGTAGAGCTTTAAAGCGTCTGACAAAAGTTCTGGCCCATGAAAAGTGTCTGACGCTTATGATATAACTTTATAATAATACTCTACAAAAAATATATAAAAATCAACTATAAAAATTTTAGTTAAATAACTATTAATTTTAGTTACCTTTCACACCTGGTACCTGCCCAGGTGTCACTCGGCAAGCTCCATAAGCGGGCAGGTATTCTGAGCACATAAGAAACTACTGAGAACATGAGGTTTCATCTATGTGAAAATAAGTTGTGTCTTATCGCTCTGGGATCTTACTCTATTAGGGATATTGGTCGATTTCCAGGCACGCATGTGTTCATTTACAAATTTTATGACTTTATCAATAGAATTATTTTCCAAAATTCGAAGTTTCACCAATCCGGATATATACTCTATTAACCAAGAACATATTCATTCAAGACGGTGCACCACAGGAGAAGAAATCAGGTAACATATATACAAAAAAAAGGGGGGAAAATACGCGACGAATACGGCAGTAAAGTATCTTTGAAATAGACATTTGCGCCATCTCGTGTTTTATTTGTGGAACGCTGATTCTGTCAAGGCCGTAATTTATGTTTGCTGTCTTTTAGATTAAAATTTAGTTATCCCAAAAAATGGAAAAATAACATCAAACCTAAAGTGCGGTGTAGTTGATTGTGAAAATACACCAAGAAAAAACCCAAAATTACAATTATACCACTTTCATGGATTTCGATATCAATTAGAGATGAAGAAAAAATGAATTGTAGCAGTTCGACATCATGTGTAAATAAATTTGATTTCAAGTTGTTAGTCATTATTGTATGTATAAAATTAATCATAATTGTTGTTCTATTAACAAAACTGAGATTTTTTAATTACAGCAGTTGGGCAATCCATCTCAACCAGAAACAAATTCAATGATTTGCAGTGGTCAAATTGTTTGCGAAAAAAGTAAACAATGCACATAACAAAAGTTAAAATCCCACTATATTTCCTGCAATATGTATATACAAAAGCAAAATCTTCATGCTGGTTTGTGGGCTGAAAGATTGCGAGTACCTACGACAAGAAAAAATTACATCTTCAGGAGTCAATGAAACTCCAATTGAGATTAACAATAGTAAGTAAATATATATAAGAAAAAAAAACAAATTAACTTTATTCATTATATATAATTTATTGGTAGATTTCACTGACGATGAAGGTTTAGTGGATGAAGATAACAATTTTGAAGTTGGAACAAGGATAATAAAGCAACAACAAATGCAAATATACATGCTAATTCACAAAGAAATAACTATTGATTATATATTATTTATAGCTTTTGCAATAACTCATAATAAATAAGCGCCCATAAAAAAATAAAAACAATGAGAATAAAAAGTGTTATTTATTTAAAAGAATATAAATATTGATATATTACAAGAAAGATAGTTGAAAAGTAAACTTTGTTATGTATTGTTTGATTTTTCTGCTCCATCGAAACATCGAAATGAGCAAAGCAGATCCTTGAATATGTTCCTGGTTGCCATGGCTTTTCATATCTCCTGTAACTAAAAGTTACTTTTTTTTTATTCATAAAAGAAAATATTATTAATTAAAAAATTAAAAATTATGTTAACCTTAATTTTCAATTTATTTTGGAAAGAAAAGTATTTACATGATTAACTTTTCTGATTACAAGAGTTATTGAATCTTATTTTTGTTAAGAGAACAACAATTGTGATTAATTTTATGTATTTAGTAATGACTAAAAACGTGGAAATTTATTTTAATTGCCCTTGACGACGAACTTCTGTAATCCATTTTTTGCTTCCTCTCCGATTGCTATAGAAATCCAGGAAAACAGTAGTATTGTAATTTTTGATCTTTCCTTGATGTATTTTGAAAATCAACTACACCACACTTTCGGTTTAATGTTCTTCTCTCCATTTTACTTATTAAATAAATTTTAATCTATAACACAGCAAACATAAATTCCGGCCTTGACAGAACCAGCGTTCCACAAATAAAACACGAGATGGCGCAAATGTCTATTGTCAAAGATACTTTACTAGCGTATTGATAACCTCCTCCTTTTTGGAAGTCGGTTAAAAATGGATGAAATCACGAACCGGTGTTACGTGTATTATAAAAAATTGGACGCTGGACTGAAGAAGGACATTTATGCACTCCCCCGAATCGATGACACCTGATTGACTCATTGATTCACAATTTTAGATTTATATAGAAAATATTGTCAAATGGACTTCACGAGAGTACCAGAGAAAAAGCAGCATTCTCCACCAGCAAAGAAATTCGAATTCACCGTCATGCCGTTTATATTGTGCAATCCTGTCGTTTCCGGTTAATGAAGTATGTGTTGAACGGATTTATATGGAGGACATGTATAGTAAACCGCAACGACATTCAGGTCATAGGAGTGATGATCATTCGGAGAACCTCAGCGAAGTATTTTCCAAATCTTAAATATCTTTGGCTAGTTCAAAAAACTATGGATTCTCTAAGCCAAAAACATTACTATATTACCAGAAAGAAACTTCTAACAATAATAGGGGCTGGGGAAAATTTTTCACAAATATCTTAATGGTCGTGAGTTGTTAATCAGAAGAGATCGTGCAGATCTTAAGTGCATGTTGGAGGCAATGATACCAGAGGAACAATTAGCAAGGTGGGTGGAGAAATTACATTGACATGACTTCAAGGCGGAAGATTGTTCCTACACTTTGCATTGCAATGCTCATGCGTAATCAAGAAGACCCTGTCAAACGGAGTGTGGAAATTGAAGAAACATAACATAACAAGAAGTTATCTTCACTCGTCAGATCCGAGTGCGCTAGATTGAAAACAGGACAACGGAACGATGTATAGAGAGGTTTAAATGGCCGCTCTAGATGTAGAACCAATCACTTTAATAAAGAACAAAGTGGGACTCAAGCCTCTATGAGACACTTGGCATTCTGACGTCGTTGCGCGCTCAACCGGATTCCCTAAATGTGAAAAATGAGAAGAGAATATTGGAAACACTGGCGCCAGAGAATGTCCCAACTGGTAGTTCAACAAAAAATGTACCTGTCATCCTGACAGAAGTAGATAATGGGATTACCGGTGTTATCTGGGTATGAATATGAGACCATCAAGAGATCAGCACCGAGGGAAGAATAGAACATTACAATATGCCTGTTCCATTTGCTATTAATATTGGTGGGCTATTCCTTAAGTCCGAGACGGGTAAAAAGAATACATTTTATTACCCACTTATCGTCTTGTGGTTTTACCCTTTACATTTCAATGATATTACTTTGTGAAGAGATTACATTGGTCTTATTTCTTATCAACTCTAGACTCTTATACGGTAATACCGAATAATGACTCTAACTGGTTATTTTATATGGTATTTTTCAAAGTAAATTCATATAAAACTCAAAAAATTAAGGTAAGTTTCATATTCTCTTTATAAATAGATATTCATTTAATTTATATGAAAAAATCTAAAATGCAACCCAAACGTTAAAAAGCAATTAATCCCAAAGAACAGTATATAGAAGTTTGACATTTTCATCAGATACTGACGAGACTTTTCGTAGATTCAAATTTAGCTTGTTTATTTATACTGGGTGTTCTGGAAGAAAATTAAATTTCAAAATTGTCAAACACTTTCCATCTTGCTAATTGCTAAATAAGAAAAATGTTCAGTTATTTTGGACTTCTACTTAAAATATCCTATTTCGTCGAATTCTTTTTCAACATTTTTATATTTTTGCATTTTCTAATCATTTATCATTCGTAGCTGATAATTTAATTAACAGTAATATTTCTAGTACATTTTGCAACCTTAAAGTACACTTCATTACGTTAATGTTGCAAATGAACTCATACTTAATATTTTCGGGATCGAATGCCCCCCACATCTCTCTCCAGTTTCAAGTTTTTATTACTAAAACATACCATTCGTGAGAAAATATTACGAAGCGGAAAACATATACTTTATGTATTGTAAACCCTAAATGTAAACAGCACAGTTAATTCTTTCCTGTACGGCAACTGATGCGAAAAAATATCCATGAAGAAATCCACTGGATATGCATTGCCTTACAAAGAGCCCAGTCAAGCTTAAATTAAATATGAACACACTGTATAGATAATAGTACGTCGGCCGGTGGTGTGTATGGGAACATTGCGCTTCATTTGATGGCACGTGTATACATATATATTTAAGGATAATGCTTGCGGCTTTCTCGCACATCAATAAATTACAAAGAAGGGTAGGTTCATAAAAGATAAATATGAATAGGTAAATATAATTTGTGGGGTGGGCATTAGGGATTGTGCGAGGAAAATAGTGAGGCGTTGCTGTACTTTTGAAGAAAAGTGGCGAGCGATTTTGCTAACTAATTATATAAAGTTTTTATAAACGTGCAATTTTTATTTTCGTACACATTCTATGTTTTAAGAAACAAGTAGCGAGCACTTTGTACTTAAATCAATACTTTGGTGTTTGCAAGTGGAACAATATTAAATTTTAGTAATATTAAAATTTTTTTGATGACTGCGAAATGATTGTTCGGGATGAATTAGCTTATTCTATTTCTATGAAGCCTGCCAAATAGCTTTCTATAAATATCAATAATTCTACTTTCAGAGTTTCACATTTGAAATGTCAAATACGACTTTAAACAACATGTCAGGTTAATTGTTCTCTTCAGAGCACAAACCTAGAAAAAAATTTATACCGGATACAACATAGGAAGCTTTAGATACCAAAACCATCCAACGTCGTATTGAGTATGTATTAAAGACCAACATTCTGATGGGGGTTTTAGAGTTTAGCAAACTCTACAATTAAATATGATATTTATTTTGACGTCATTCAGGAAAGTGTACCTACTTCGAAACGGCCGTTGTACGTTGAATGACGTAGTTGTAAACAAGTAAATTTCATATTTACCTTCTTTTCTGACCAGAATCTTGGTAAAGAAATAGTAAAGTCAGGGGTTTTGGACCTCTTTATGATTATCTTTTACAGAAAGGATTATTTATGATATTTTTACGTTCGTGACGAAGTACCTGACCTTTTTCAAGACGTACGTATGTTATTTAATTATAAATGACAAGTTACTCAGTACGCAAACCGCAGGAAAGTTTTAGCCACCTTAATCTCCATATTTACATCCCCCGAAATTTTATATTTAGAGATGGATACATATATATATATATATATATATATATATATATATATATATATATATATATTTATATATATTTGTTTTTAAGTTTTCGCGGGCACTAAATGTATTAGGTGGTTTCCGGGAATTCATACGCGTAGTTGATAACTGATCCCTGCCGGGATCGATGGTAAACTGACGACGTTTCGGCAGAGTCACATCTGCCCTCTTCAGGTCGGTTCGCATAATTATCGTAGCCTTCTGCTTTCGCTTCTAGTTATTCGAGTAACTAGAAGCGAAAGCAGAAGGCTGCGACGTCGTCATTTTACCATCGATCTGGGCAGGGATCAGTTATCAACTACGCGGATGAATTCCCGGATACCACCTAAAACATTTAGTGCCAGCGAAAACTTAAAAACAAATATATATGTATATATATATATATATATATATATACAGGGTGATTTTTTTTTGATGATCAGTATGGGGATCTCGGAAACTAGCGAAGATAGAGCAATGGTTAAATTAGGAAAGATTTACAGTTGTACTTGCCCAATTTAATGACACTTTCGGATTTTTGTAAAAAGTCATGGCTTACTAGATATTTTGATAAAAACGCAATTCTGTCGATTTAGTCAAATCCCTCTAGCTCCTTTGTTTTGATTTTATACAAAAAATGTAAATATCGAAATTGAAGGGAATTGTATCCTGAATATGATTGTCATGTCCCCGTTTGCAAGACACACTCTCGTTCTCGAGATATGACACAAACTTATCTTTTTTTGAATGTAAACCAGAGTTGGCTAAGAACTCAAAAAATTGGACATTTTTAGTGCTTTTCAACGATATAATACTCGATATAGTTATTCATAAAAATAACGGAGTTATGAATGCTTTTCTCTCTTATTTTTACTTTAAACGTAGTTAGCCATGAAATAGATTAATTTATTAATAACTATTCCAAAAAACATTGAACGATTTTTTTATTAGGTATATCAGATATAACGAAAAAACTAAATAGGTAGGTACCCACTAAAAACTTAAAAAATTAAAGTACGTAATAATGTTTACAATTTATGTTCGAAAAGTCCACTATTGTTATTTACACAAAAATTGCATCTTTTTAAGATTGACATTATCACTTTTCTAACAGACCGCCTATCAATTTCTTCAACTACTTGTAATACAGCCTACCTTAGGTCACCAACTGTCTCATACTTTCTTTTGTATACTTTGTTTTTTAGCGCACCCCATAAATAGAAGTCTATAAGTGCCAAATCGGGAGACCGGATGGCCATTCGCTTGGGCATTTCTTCCTATCCAAGAGTTTGGATAGATATTATATAAGTGTTGTCTTACTAATAACGAGTTATGAGCAGGTGCTCCATCATGTTGGAACCATTCAATTTCTAAACAAGTTCACAAATTCAAATTATGCAACATGTATTGAAAAGTGTATTGCAAGAAATGCAAGTAGCGCTCCCCAGTAAGTGATTCGTCATAGATAAGAGGCCCCAGAATAGTAGACCCTATAATACCACACCAAACATTGAAATCAAATTTTAGCTGGGGTCGTCTTTGTTCTACAGGGAAATGGTTTTCTTTAACCCAGATATGCTCATTGTGTCTATTGAACATACCACAGTTCATTAATCTAGTTTCATCTCACCACAACACCTATAATGGTAACTGTGGATTGTCAAGGCACATGTCTCTAAACCTTGTACAAAACAAAATACGTCTATGTTCGTCACCAGCATGCAAACTTTGAGAAACTGAAAGTTTGTACGGGTGGAACTTGTGCGCTTTCAGTACCTTAACTACAGATCGTTGAGATGTGCCAGCTTCTGCCGAAATCTCAGGATTTGATGTAGATGGATTTTGATTTACCATTGCCGAAGCATTTATTTGTGTTGCTTCGTTAATTTAATTACATTCCTTTGGTGGTTTAGTAAAAGATCCATATCTGTGTAAACTATCGTAAAGCCTGTTAAATGTACATAGAGCAGGTTGACGACGAACTGAACTGAACTGAATTTTTATGGCATATGATATAACATTCCACCATATTCAGTTTTTCTTCGTTAGAATATTCCATTGTATCACGAAAACTCGTCAATATCGACTGTCAGTTCAGAACTACTAATGGAATTACTCTCAAATGAGGAAACGTCAAAGTGAAAAAAATCTTTTTCATGGCTACCTACGTTTAAAGTGTAAATAAGAGAGAAAAGCATCCATAACTTCGTTATTTTTATGAATAACTATATCGAGTGTTATATCGTTGAAAAGCTCTAAAAATGTCCGATTTTTTGAGGTCATAGCCAACTATGGTTTCCATTCAAAAAAAGATAAATTTGTGTCATATCTCGAAAACGACAGATGTCACGCAAACGACGACATGACAGTCATATTCGGGATACAATTCCCTTCAATTTTCATATTTAAACGTTTTATAAAATCAAAAACAAACAAGCTAGAGGGATTTGACTAAATCGACAGAATTTCGTTTTTTTTTTCAAAATATCTAGTAAGCCATGACTTTTTACAAAAATCCGAAAGTGTCATTAAATTTGGCAAGTAAAGCTGCAAATCTTTTCCAATTTAACCATTGCGCTATCTCCGCTAGTTTCCGAGATCCCCATACTGATCATCAAAAAACTCACCCTGTATATATATATATATATATATATATATATATATATATATATATATATATATATATATAATGTAAGAAAGGTTTCGGGAAGCAGCCTTTTATGAGCGATTTTATAAAGACGTGAAATACACTTTTACTTTGCGAAAGCTTTCGAAATACTTTAATTTCTTCGTCAGTCGTTTGAAGTAAATTGTGATTGTAATTTGAAAAAGAGCACAAAGATAGGAATTATGGAATTAATAAATTAGATGTAATAATTTTTTTTGAGTGACATTGATAGCGAAACTTCATTTCCAGTTTCGCTATCAATGTCACATCATCAGTTGCGCTTCCCACAATTGAATGTCCTCTCCAACACTTGTTTTTGTATGTGATACATTTCGTTAAATTTGAAGACACTAGTTTCCCCGAAAACCCTAGATGTCGGTCTCGCGTCTTCAAACAAGGAAATATGTCAAGATTTAGGGACTACTTAAAAAATCAAATCATATTGTGCAGACACAAAATTTGAGTTAAAAATATAAAATACATTTGTCAGTAGAGCTATAAGTAAGTATGAATCAATTGGGAAGTAGAAAAGAGGTAGAAGTTAGGTAAGGGAAAATAAGTAGTTCTATTTAATAAAGTAATAGTATGGTAAAATAATTACACCGCATACGTCTTGTCTTGCCACAATAAAAAAGGAAACGACCCGCGGCTCGCCATCCGATACACTCAAAAGATTACCTTACTTTGTTGGGGTGTTGAAAAAAGTAACCCATGTTAATGCAGGGTGTCAGCTACCTCCATAAAAAATTTCACCAAAAATCTGTTCAGCCGTTCTTAATTTATAAATGGTATAACTAACAGGACTTTGTTTTATTTATATAGATTTTAGTGTATTTCTATCACACCAAAAAACTCGGTCCTATTTTACTCATCTTTCTCTATCACTAATTTGTATTCTTTTTCTATTTTCTCCACATATTTTTAAGTTTATTGTTATTTATTTTTTGTTGCTATTTAGAGCAATTTCTATAAGAATATGTATTGCTCACCCAATATATAACTTTTTGTCTATTATTTTTTGAATTACTTCGTGACACTATAATTCAACTCTACATGATATTTCATCAGACCAGATATTTTTAAATCACTTTGTATCAGTATAAATTCACTCCAGCCTATCGACTGTTCCTAATATCGCTTGATTCACCCTTTATACCTATAATTGTAGTTCGTCCCATATTTCAAGTATGCCACATATAGAACTGCTCTTGGTCTACTCTATATAAGCACCCTGTATATGCAACTGCTTCTAACATTTTTTGTACCCATCTCAATAACTATAATTATACTCCGCCTTATAATTCAAGTAACTAAGAACTTAAGAATAACAATTTTTTTGAACACATTCTCATCCATTTTGTATAACTATAATTCCACTCCACCTTTATTTCAACTGCTTTGTACACCTAACTAATTATTTGCCACCCAATACAATTTTTTTTAAGTACCCTCCGTAATGATAATTCTATTCCATTTTATATGTCAACTATCCTATATATGCATCGAATTTCGATACTTGCACGCACAGGCACTTACACCAACAAGCTTCTACCATATAGAAAAAGTCCATAGTATAACAATTTTTCCATTGAATACACTACTTGAATATTTTATGTCATTTGACTGTTCTGTAAGCACCGTAAAAAACTTTTTCAAAAAGAAACTGACGTGAGACGAATCAAAATAAATACCGTTGAAAACACCATGTAGAGTATCCTTTTATGACATCTTGACATTTAAGATAAAGACTTTTGTGGAGAATTTGACATTTACACTGATGTTTACCGTTTTTTGCACAGGTTTTTCCGATTTTCAGAAGACATTAATTAATAGAGAAATATATAAATACAAAACAATTTAAAATATTCAAATTGGTTGGGCCGTTTTAGAAAAAAACAGTAAATATTCATTGTAGTGTAGTCCCTTAATTACTGTTTTTTCTGATTTTCTGGAAAACCGCAAATCTCCCTTAATGCAGTTTAAATCATCAAAATTGTTTAAGCCGTTTTTGAATAATCATTCATACATAAAAAAAAGGAGCTGACGAATTGATAACCCTCTCTTTTTTGGAATTCTGTTAAAAAAGACAAAACAATATATTAGCCAGCGGACTAGTAGATCCGACATGACCAACTTTCCTCTAGCGGATAGGTCTCTAAAGAGTTATTTAATTGACTTTCGGTGAAATTTTTACAAACATCATATAAAATAAATAAATTTCTAATTTAACTAAGTAGTTTAAGCATTTTGCTGGCAGATGCCTTAAATTAAGTAGTTAATGTTTTATTAATTACTAGCTGTTACCCGCGGTTTCACCCGCGTACGGAATGTTCAAGCTTCCCAAAAAGAACTTATGAAACATGGATTATCCTAAATAAAAATTTTTCTAACTTGTTTAAACCACCCTATTTAATATTGCAGTTTTATTCGACATTTTTTAATCACCTTGAATAACTGTAACCCTACTTCACCCTATATCGGAACCATCCTGTATATGCTGCTGTGATTTTTTAGATTTTTTACAGAACACCCTGTAAAATTAAGGTCGTTATATCAGTATGTAGCATTGGCACATTCTGAATTTTGCATAAAAGCTAAGCTGATGCCAGTATCTAATATTTTGGCGTGCGGTGGAACCAAATGAGTAATTGTATTACCCAACATGGTAGAAGTTTTTTCGCTATATCTACCGTTTCTGTCAATTTAGGGAGATAAAATGTCTACCAGATTTTAAGTCAAACTATAGGCAAAGATTCAGCCAAATCAGTTTAGTTGTTCTTACGTGATGCCCGAACAAACAAACAAACAAACAGACAAACTTACAATTTTATAATAGTACAGATTAGCAGTTACCAGCGGTTTCATCTGCGTATGGAAAGCAAAATTCTTTGTAAAATAAAATAGATTATGAAACATATGGGGTATCCAATATAACAATTTTTTTAACTGTGTTGAACCACCTTACATAACTATAAATCTACCAATCACCATTTCACCTAAACTGCAAGTGTTTATGGGCCACATTACATAACAATTGTATTCAACATTTTTTGGAACCACCTTGTATAACGATAACTCTGCTTTAGCTTATAATTCAACCATCCTCTATGTGCTGGTATTTGTCACCCAATATAACATTTTTTACTTACCTAACTATAGTTCTACTCCACCCTATACGCTATATAACAATTATTTCTGTAATTTTTTAGTCATTTTGTAAACTATAATTTTAACCGTCCTTTACATGGAAATTTTTCTAGCATTGTGGTAAACACAATATATAAATATAATTTTGCTTCCCCTTATATTTCAGGTATTTCATATAGCAGGATGCAACTGTTCATTATCTACCTGATATAACAATTTTTTAACATTTTTTAATCCACCCTGTAAAACAATAATTCTACTAAGCCCCCAATCTCGACCACCTTATATATACAATTACTTACGGGCCACTCAATATAACATTTTTTGCATCAATCTGTAAAACTAAATTCACCAATCATCAACATATTTCACCCAAACTGCAACTGTTGATGACCACCCTATAAAACAATTTTATTCAATATTGCCTTCTATAGCTATAAACCTTCTTCGATCTATATTGAAACTATCATGTATATACTGCTACAAATTAGTCACCCGCTATAACTTATTCATCTATCAGGTTTTGAACAATCCTGTATAAACATAATTTTATTCTACAAAATATTTCAACTACGCAGTATATGCATCTGCTTAGGGGCCACCAAATATAACATATCTTAAACACTTAGTTATAACACTGATCTACTCTTTATTTCAACTATCTTATCTATGCAACTGCTTATGTACTACACTAAAAAAACATTTTTAAGATATTTTTTAACGATCATGGAGAATATAATTCGTCTCCACCTTATATTTCAACTACCCTTTATATGCAACTTTTTCTAACATGTTTGAGTCATATTGTATAACTATAACACAATTTTTTATCTACACTGTTTAACTATAATTCTACTCCACCCTTTATTTCAATATGTAACAACTTATCGACCACACAGTTTGGCATTCTTTGTACCACCCTGTATAAATATAAGTCCATCAATTCCCAATAAATTTCACCAAAACTGCAACTGCTTATGGGGCACCCTATCTTACATTTTTTTAATATTAACTACTTAATCTACTCCTCCCAATATTTCAAATATCCTATCTGTGCAACTGATTACACAGGCCAACGATGAAAAAACTTTTCAACTGAAAATACCTTATTCTTATGTTTTTTAGGTTGCTGAATCCAAGGATAATGTTGAAAAAGGTGTATCTCCCACCACTTATTCACAATTTATAGTTAAATATATGAAATTAAGCAATATTTTTACAATTGTACAGCATTTTTAATAGCTTTCAAATAACATTGAAAAAGTAGATAGATCTAATGAACAAAACTGATGTTGGTGGCACTGCTGAAACAAATGCTAAACAGCTGATGTTTTGTTTACTCTCTACCTAACCTCACTTTCAAGTTTCCTGTACATGTGTTCAGAGCAATGTCTACAGTTTTTGTTATATTTGTGGTGAGTTTGTAGTTAAAAAACACCAAAGAAACATTACAGACTTTGTGGAAAAAGTGTATTTAGCATACTTTGGAACTAAACTCGGAGATCAGGATAAATCTTGGGCGCCTCATAATGTATGTTACGTATGTGTTGAAGACCTTAGAAAATAGTCAAAAAAGAGAAAAAACACTTCAAATTTGCTGTTCCTATGATATGGAGGGAGCCAAGAAATCATTCTGATAACTGCTACTTTTGCAGTGTTGATATTAGTGGCCATAACTCTATGAATAAGAAGGTAATAAGTTAGACCCTAACCGTCCGTCCGCCATCCAACCAGTAGGGCACGGTGTAGCTTTTGCCGGTCCCTGAACCACCAGAGGACTTAAATTCTATCGAAACAGAAGATGAACAGTCGGAGTTAGATGAACAACATGATAAGGAATTTCAATGTGTTACAGAAAATGTAGAGCCTAAATTGTTCACTCAAGTCGAGTTTATCGACTTAGTTAGGGATCTGGGCTTGACTAAAGAAAAAGCTGAACTGCTTGGCTCTAGGCTTAAAGAAAAGAACTTGTTGGCGGCTGGAACCAGCATTCATGTGTATAGAAAGAGGGAACAGCACTTTTCAAAGTATTTTGAACAAGAGGGGGTTTGGTGTACTGCTCAGACATTCCTGGTCTAATGAATGAGTTTAGAATTGAGTACAATAAGGAAGACTGGAGGCTGTTTATTGATTCATCCTAAACTAGTTTGAAGGCTGTTTTACTACACAATGGTAACATGTATGTTTCTGTACCTGTCGGTCATTCTGTACATATGAAAGAGGGCTACGAAAATCTAGAAATAGTGTTAAATAAAATAGGTTATTCTGCACATGATTGGATGATATGTGGTGATTTAAAAGTAACCTGCATGCTACTTGGTCAGCAAGGTGGTTTTACCAAATTTCCATGTTTTCTGTGTGAATGGGACAGTAGTGCTAGAAATCAACATTGGTGTAGAAAGAACTGGCCTGCTAGGAAGTCTTTAAAGTCTGGTGAGAAGAACATTCTACGCAAAAACCTTGTAGATCCCAAAAACGTGCTCCTACCACCATTGCATATTAAGTTAGGTCTAATGAAACAGTTTGTTAAGGCTTTGCCAAAAGATGGACCTTGTTTCAAATATCTCCGTTAAACGTTTCCACATCTTTCAGAAGCAAAACTGAAAGAAGGCATCTTCACCGGACCTGATATTAGAAAAATGATGTTTGATGTTAACTTTGAATCCACAATGACCTCAAATGAAAAAGAAGAATGGATATCATTCAAGCAAGTTGTCACCAAGTTCATAGGAAATGAAAAAGACCCAGAATATAAATCTATTGTTGCTAACATGTTAAAAAGTTTGAACAGTTAGGGTGTTTGATGAGCCTCAAAGTTCACTTTTTGAACAACCATCTCGATTACTTCCCGGACAGTTTACGAGATGTTAGTTAGGAACAAGGTGAACGTTTCCACCAGGAAGTTAAAGTGATGGAAAAACGTTATCAGGGCCGTTGGAATACCAACATGATGGGGGAGTACTGCTGGTCCCTTCACCGGGAAGTTCAGCTAGCGGTTCATCGTAGAAAATGCTTCACAAGAAGCTTCAAGGAAAAAAGGGAAAGAAAATATAGACCAATTCCAATTGAAAAGTGAACCCTGTATTATCATTTAACATTGCTATAGTAAGTAGTTCAACTGTAAATATAAACTATTTTCATGATATAACATTGTGTTTCATTAATTTCCCTATTATACTGTATATGGGTATTAGACTATTTAAAAATACATATTGATGTAAACTATGGGTGATAAGGCCAGATTTGGATTCAGCACATTCAAATCTATAAAGATCAGCAATTAAATTTGAAAAAGTTTTCAAACCATTTTTTTTTGTTGGCCTGTGTTATCAGCTACGCTATTTTACAATTTTTCCTCATATTTTTTGAAGCACAATATAAAATATAATTCCCCTCCACACTTCATTTAAACCATAACTTGTCTTTACCTTATATTTCAGGTACTCCATATATGCAAATGATCATGCTCTACCCTATATCGCAAATTTTTTTACCCCACTCTGTATAATTATTATTCTACTCCACGCTATATTTCAACAACCTAAATGCAACTATTTATGGGCCACCCAATATAACATTTTGTCATCACCTTGTATACTTGGAAATCTAGTCCACCCTATATTTGATCTATCCAGTGCATGAAACAGCTTGTAGAGCATAACATTCCTTTATAATTTTTTGTAAACCAACCTGTATAGCTGTAATTATACTCTGCTACATATTTCAACCAATGTATAGGTAATATGCAACTTGTGAACTTGTGAACTACTTGTGGATATGCATCAAAAGAAAAGAACCATCATGAACATACAAATAAATTTTATATTTTATTGTTTAAAATTTGAACCCCTTTCTCCCTTATCTTCCAAAATGCTGAGTCTAAAGTGCAGACAAAATATTATATAGGGTTTCACTGAAAGTTTACTAGTAAACTGAAAATCTTAATTTTCATTTTGCTGGCCAATTGGAAAATTAAATAAATATTTTTATCAAAATCAAGGTAATCATGTAGCAGATAAAATAAAAAGGCCCAATGTTACAAATTTTTTATAATTTAAACCGCTTACTTTAAAAGATATTAAGGTAGATATAAGAAAACCACATACATGGTATCAAATCTCAAAAGTGTTACGGAACCGTTAGAATGAGAGTCCAACTCGCACTTATCCAAACTATTTTTAATTTTTGGAAGAAAAAAAACATCCTGTTCTTATGTTGACGCACTCCTGAGTAGCTGAATGAAGTGGTGGTGGTGTGAAGCCAGAAATCAAAAAATTTTCAATTTTCTGTAAAAACACATGTGCATCACAATGTGCCAATTATGGAACGGCAGGGTTTTGCTTGTGGTAGTAGATCAAAATTGGTTTTTAGCAGAGGTACCAATGCTCAAATAAGGGATATTATGGACAAGCAATAGCAAAATTTGTCCTGTACTCAA
The DNA here is from genome assembly GCA_034190945.1 of Octodonta nipae. Classification (NCBI taxonomy): domain Eukaryota; kingdom Metazoa; phylum Arthropoda; class Insecta; order Coleoptera; family Chrysomelidae; genus Octodonta; species Octodonta nipae. Next base: position 44,402,785 of record CM067224.1, on the reverse strand, counting down.
TCAGTTACATAGGCAGTTGTCATAAGATACAGGTAGGATGTGATTAAATTTCTCACCTCATAAGAAGCAATCTTAAATTGTCTAGAACAGTTAATGATTGTATAGCACACCTCAAGGGCTCAACTCATAACTATTTTTTGTCTTATTCTATCTGGCAGTTTTCACACAAAGTATCGGTTACTTATTTCAATACACATGTATGGAAAATTTATAGTAATAAAGTAATTATAGGGGGGTGTTCTGATTTGCATGAACGTATATATTGAAACTGAAATGTAGGCTACCCAGAAAACTGAAAGAACTATTGCGACGTCTACCAAATCGACAGCCAACATGTTGGTTTGGGGGTTCAAGACCCGCCCCCTCTAAACAAGTTTTGGGTTTAATATCTCAATTTTAAGGAATTAACAATTTAATATTTTACATACTCTTAATTTACTATAGATGAATAAAAAATTAATATTTTCATTTGCGGTTCTAATCAACCACTTCCCCATATATGAGTTATTAAATGTTATATTAATTAATAAAGAACGGTTAGTACATTGTAGTCTTTAGGTTTCTGTTCAAAATATTATTGCCCCAAATAATTTACATTTCCTTGAACAAGATTTTACTAAAATATTCAGCTGCTGCAGTATGAAAATTGAAATAAATTGCATGATGAGAAGCATAAAAGCAATGGTTTTTAGTTGTTGATATGAAAAGAAATTTATTGTGTAGGTCTGTACATATGCTGAGAATATTTTCATTTGAAAAAGATTGCGATCCCGGAATATTGCACCAGTGGGAATCTAAGAATAGGAACATTACTCCACTGCCCTTCACCGAAATGCAAAGTTTGAATTGAAATGTTGTTCTTGAGTAATTTTTATACTGTTGAAGATGTATTGGTTTAAATGTCACATTATACATCAAATTAATGTGAATAGTTATTATTAGTAACTAGCTCAAAGTTATAAGCACTACCATATATTTATGCAAAGCATAGTAGAGCTTTCCCAATCTCAAGTAAGAATTCTGATGTGTCCGCAGAGAACTGCAAATAATAGTTTATGGGCCTTTGTTAGTCCAAAGGCTAGAAAGTCAATAACGTTGGTTTACTATAACCCTGCTGCATTAAAGGAACCAAACGTTTTGGACTATTGGGTAGTAATATCAGTTTATGTGATACAAGCATGGCAATGGTCTTTTCCGTGCAGTACCCATATATTTAAATTTTATACGATGATATATGCCACATATACGACCAACATGTCTGAACAAATAATAGTGAATTGAAAATAACATATCAAAAATATAATACAACACAAAAAGTAATTACGTAAGTCGTTGTCTACTAAGTACCAATACATGCATAGAGGAACATCAAGAATTAATTACACATTCACTGTTGTTAGATACCTGCAGCCCAAGTAATGTGTACACACAACAGGTGATTACTAGGAACTAGTTAACATAACCTAACTCAACTGTCTAGTATATTTTCGAAGTCGGTGCCAAGCAACGAAGTCAGATTAAATTTTTCAAAACATATAGTTACTGCTTTCCAAAAACATAAATAAATAGCAAAATAACTTAATCAAATTGTAGACTTCTATAGAAAATAACAAAAACCGAAAATAGCTTCGCATATTATATTGAGAGAGGAAACACGTTCCAGCTAGGTACCCCACGATATTTCTCGTTTTATATTTTTTTCATTAAACTTTTCCATTAGCCCCCGTAAATATCATATGCACAGCAAGGCTGGGCCGTTTTTAGAAAACTCCTACGGATACCGCAACAAATCTTCCCATTAATTATCAGTTAGAGCAGTGAATTTTGTCGTTTTCGTTTGTAATGACCCTCACTTCATCTCCGGCTGCGGTAATTGCTCCTACGGCAATCACATCATATAATAATTCTTTTATCCCCATGACATTTTTCTAACTGACATGTTACTTGGTAGATGTAACCAATTTGTATTCAAAATAGTGAATTAAGTATTAAACACAGCATTAACGTTACAAGAGGAGTTAGATGAAACCCCACTGAGAGTAGATGATGGTGAATGTTTTTTTAAATCCTTGGCATTGAATTTATTTTGTAGCCTTTGAAGACCGTAACATGCCGCTCAATTCGGTCCTGGTTTGTCGTATTTCATAAAGCAGTTGGTGACTATTTGATTAATTACATGCTTCAGCTGTCTAGGAGTTACATATTTATGTCAAAATTAATTAAATTCCTTCATGTCAGAATAACGAAACGTCATAGATGGTATGATCTAGTTGCTTGTATGAAGAATTACAAATTTTACGATTTTTTTTTTATTTGTATGGTAGTATCATTAGTAACGTTCGGTGAAAATAGGCTATGGTATAGCAGATCGTTTTACGTACAATTTGAATCTCATACGGGACCAAGGTGTTTATTTTAGAAACCAAACTGAATGAAATTTATAATGTAGAATATGTGGGGTTAGGTTTATACCATCCCTTTTCTTGTATAAAAATTCTTCTGAACATATTTTATTAATTCTATTTTTATTTACAAGACTATACGAAGAGAGTTGTACCAGTAAAATTAAAACAGTTCTAGTCCTAATATAGTGAGCAATTTCTAAATAATAAACAACTCACATAAAGTCAGCTGACCAAAATTGTTTTCATTCTTTGAAAACTGCAACTCGACTATTTTTGAAACTGTGAATATGGTGACAAATGTTTGGAATTTTTTAAATAAGTGCTGACACACACTTATGTACAAGATTACTTAAAAACAACAAACACTTGGTTAAATTTACACGTTTTTATTAATTTTTAATTTGACATATCTTTCACCAAGACTGGCTTCATCAGAAGTTGGAAATACAGTTGTATTCAACCAAGTGTTTGTTGTTTTTAAGTAATCTTAAAATTGAATTTTCATCAATTGAATACAATTAATAATTATTTACGTCAACGGCAAACATTTAGAAATCGATTATTATCTATATTTCATAGTAGCAATTTGCTTACATATTTATTATGCGTTTATACCAACATAAACTTAAAATCAATTATTTGCCAAACATAATTAATCATTCGCTGCTAACTCAGAAACATGTACAGTGTCATATTAAAGTACTGCTAACATCCTTGAGAATTGCTTTGTGTACAGTTCCGATTCAGCATCCATAACATTTTTAATTGTATTCTTTATTCAAAATTACTTGCTCTTGTACACGTTAATTTTGTTATTATTTCAATTATGTTTTTAAAAGATAAAGTATTATTATTTTAAATAAGAATCGTTTTTTAAAAAGAGTGATATAACAAGTGGTGCTGTCAGTAGGATCCGGCAACATTGCTAGAACACGAATTCTCTAAAGGAGCAAGAGAACATGAAATAAGTCCTTACTGCGATAAAAAGTACATCACAGCACAATCAATTTTCTTTTTGATATGAGTAATAGTGAATCATCTTACATATGGGGTTTATTAGGATTATTTTTATTATTTGATTATTTAATATTTTTATTTTCACTTGGTTAATTGAATTAATTGATTAATACATGTTGGGTCTTTAGGACTTAAAAACCCTTTTTAAAAAATATATTTATTTCGAAGCTGGAAAATACAACTTTCACTGATTCTACTTTAAATATTACTTTAACAAATTAAATGATTATATGTTTAAACACTGGTTTGGAAGATAACTAACGACTAACTAGACTCTGACTTAATATCTTAAAATCTCAAACTTAAATCAAACTTAAATCCTTTGTTATCCCTATTTATAATGTTTGTCTAGGCGTGGGTAAAAGACGCTACGTAGTGCTGAATTAGCTTGAATGCAGGTGTTTCCTGTTATTGCTCAAAAGTCATTAGTAGGTTATATGATTAATGTTTCTTACTGCGTAGTGTCCTTTTTACAATGGGTCTATTGTTAGTGTGATACATAACACTCTTCCCTCCTTAGAAAAAATTTGCTTTCTACACAATGACGCAAATTTTCAAAATTGTTAAAATTATTAATTTTTCAAAATAAGTAGTTGTGATTAAAATACATAGTTTTTGGTTAGACATGGTATAAATTATCTGGTTAATATGAATGAATAATATATCGTTTGATTAGTATATAAATTAACATAAGAATATATATATATATAGATATTTAAATGAGAAAAAGTTCAAAAATTATTAAAAGTTCTCACATCAAATTGGTGTTGTTTCTCTCATTTCCAGTATTGATTCGTCTCTTATTGAATTCCTTCTCCTTGGGTGGAATCGTCTGAACATGTTTCTAGAGGGTTGTACTTCTTCTTGTTGTGGTGGATAAAGTATCGCAGGGTATACTTTTGTGCATCGTCTTCTACATTTATATAATATGAAACATAGGATTAATAAAATTACAATAACTATACAAAATATTGTAAACCAATGAGTGTGTTTTTGAAGAAAGGGTCGGTTTATTAGTTCATCAAGTTGTTCTGAGTATTGGTTAAGTATGTGTTCTGCGATGTTTAGTTCGTCAAGGTTTTGTTTTTGAATTTTTAATGGTTTCAGTTTGATCACTTGGGTTTTTGCACTGTTTTCATTTTCACAACACTCGCGGGGTATGTTTGGCATTTCGATAACACTGGTGTCTTCTGACGTGTAGCTTTTGGTTGATTGGATTCGTATTGAACCTATGTAGGCTATACAATAGGGTTGAAGTTTTAGGATTGAATTTCGAAGTACGTTGAAAGTTTTGGTTGTTGTGTTTTTGCACTGGATACTAATTGGTATGTTTACACTTGTTACTATTAACCATTCGTTGTCCGAAATTAGTTGAACTTTGTAATCTTCTATTGGTACATCTATGATTTTGCAGTTTTCTGGTATTTTTGTAGATTTGGTGACTTTGATTTCACATGGGGAATTCTCGTCGGTTGGATATGCGATTTGGTTAAAACATAGTAAAATTTCTGTGCTTAGGCTTTTGCACTTTTCGAGGGTTTCAAGTGTGATAAAAAGATTATTATCTCTGCTGATCGCTATATATTTGTGTGAATTGAGGATTAGGTGGGATAGTTTGGTTTTTGGGTTAAATATTGGGAGTGAATATACATGTAAAAGTTTATACTCCTCTGGTTCTACTAATGGTATTGGTAATATGAAGACAATTTTGTTATTTGATTGGTAAGCTTGTAAATCAATTATTTCAAAGTATTTAGCTATGTTGGCTATATTTGGTAGTAAAGGTAAATTATTTGAACTGAGACTTGTTGATATTATTCTTAGTTGAAAAATGAGGTCTTCGGGTTGAATAACTGAGGGATGTATGCTTTTTAATCTGGCAAAGGTGATTGAATTGATTATGTCGTTAAGTTCATCTTCAATCAAAATTAATGATTCGAGTAATTGTTCACAAATATTAATTAAATGAAGTTTTGATTCGTAGAAGTTTTGATTATCTGAAATATTATAAATTGCATTTTCTATAAGGTGGAGATTTTCATTGAAAGTTTCTTCATCAATTTGAAGTTTTCTGATTGTGTAATTGAAATTTTTAATAACTGATGTTGTTACAGATATTTGATTTTTAAGAAGATTTTCTAATCTTTTTTCATCATTTTCTACTTCTTGAATTACATTATCATAATATTGTCCGTCTTCACTATCTAAATTTCCTGTAATTGCTTTCCAAATTGAACCTAGAAAGTTAAATGCTCCTCTCTTAAATCTCGTGTTATTTAAGGGTAAGGTATAAGGGTTCATGTCGGTTTTGATTTCGTTAAATTTTCTTTCCATTGTTATAATCATTTTATTTAGCATTGTGATGTGCGGTTTCATTTCAGAATAGAATGATAGCATTCTTGGTGTGTTTTGTTCAATTAAATTTTTAATATGGTTTAAAATTGAAATATCATTTTGATATGCATTTATTAAAAGTGTTATATCTTTGACTATTAAGAGTTTCCATCAAAGTTCATGTCTAAGTTATAAAGATATACTTCCATTTCATCTCGTTCATCTTCTGTGAAAAAATTATTTCTTACCGATTGCGTTATTTCAATATATTGATTTGTTACACCGTGTACTTGTATTGGTTTAATTGATTTAATTAATTCTTTAGGAAATAAATGTGGTTTTATAATTGTTATTCCGGCTCCTGAATCTAATAAGTATTTTAATTCTCCGTTGCGTGATTTTATATAAAATAAGTTATTTTCTTTAGACGTGTGTTGCGGTATTTTTATATTTTGTTTTGGTTTTCTTTGTTTCTTTGACTTTGCGTTTGACTGGTTGAAGCCCCTTGAGCAGAAGAGCCAGTCTCTGTTCCTGCTCTCGTCTCGTTTAAATGGTAGCTTCTTTGTGGTCCATTCTGGAAGTTTCGATTTTGATTTTGGTTACTTGGAGGTCGATTTGAATTTTGACTATGATAAGCAGTATTATCACGTCTGTGGTAATTATTGTCGTACCTTTGTTGAGAATGATAACCGGTATTATCATTTCTTGGGAAGTTTTGATTGGAATTGCGTTGATAGTATTGATTTTGATTATTTTGTGAATTTCTGAATCTATCATTATTTTGTTTTTGTCTACATTCATTAATTGCGTGCCCTGATTTTTTGCAATAGTTACAGAATTTTTTATTTTTGTTAACATTGGGGGAATTTACGCACGGTTTTCGCTGTTCCAGATAACTCAGCTGATATTCCGTCTTTACAATATTTGCTGTTTCTGCAAGGTTTGCAGGTCGTGAGGCTCGTACAATCGCGCCTACCTTTGCGTCGAGACCTACTAATAAAGTTTGTAATGCAACTTTATCAACTAGCGCTTGTTGTGCATCTTTTTGTTCGCGGGTTAAAGTTAATTGTTGATTAATCGCTGCATATAATTTAGAATGATGGGCGTTGATTCTGTGTACATAATTCTGCGGATTTTCATTCATACCTTGTTTAATTTGTTGAAGATCATATATGAGACTTGTTAAGTCGCGGGAATCACCAAAATGTGTTTTTAGTATTGTTTTTATGCTTTCCCATGTTTTTAAATCGCGTGAATTTATTAGTTGCGAGGCTCTACCTTTAAGTTTATTTTTTAAATGTATCGTGAGGAGATACGCTTGCTGATCGTTTGCGACGTCGAATGCTGCATCGCATGAGTTTAAAAATGTGTTCAAAAGAATTGAATCGCCGTCGTACTCAGGGATTATCTGACATAACTCGCTTAATCGATATTCAGGTTCATATATATTTTCTTGGCTCATATTGGAAATGTTATAGTGGCTTTAATAAAATTGAAAATTATTCTTGTTTTTCCACTTCAAACTAACTGAAAACCTTCAATTACGTTTGTTCGAATTCACTAAGATTTGCGCTCAAAGACGAACTCGCGGATTATACTTTTGCTTGATTTACGCTCAGTCAAAAATTAACCCTTTTTTTTTGTGGAAGTTTCGAAGATAATATCTTGTATTACCGTTTGTTTAATGAATATAAACTTTATTTGTTATAAGGATATGAGGATATACAAGTATATGTGCGTATACATACATATATATAGCAATGCCACAAATAAAAATCTTTTGACTCACCGTTGATTTATCCCTGGGGATTTAAGTTGTCGTAGTTGTCGTAGTTGGTTCTTTGTGTAGATCGAAGACTTGGAAGTCACCCAATTCGTCGTTGACTGCTTCTCGAAATCTGGTCTGGTCAATTTTCGCTTGGCTAGGACTGGATTTTCGTTCTTTGCTGGTCAATTTCAAATTGGTTTTTCTGCATCCGTGCTGACTGCGCCAAATTGTTGGGTCTTTAGGACTTAAAAACTCTTTTTTTTAAAAAATATATTTATTTCGAAGCTGGAAAATACAACTTTCACTGATTCTACTTTAAATATTACTTTAACAAATTAAATGATTATATGTTTAAACACTGGTTTGGAAGCTAACTAACGACTAACTAGACTCTGACTTAATATCTTAAAATCTCAAACTTAAATCAAACCTAAATCCTTTGTTATCCCTATTTATAATGTTTGTCTAGGCGTGGGTAAAAGACGCTACGTAGTGCTGAATTAGCTTGAATGCAGGTGTTTCCTGTTATTGCTCAAAAGTCATTAGTAGGTTATATGATTAATATTTCTTACTGCGTAGTGTCCTTTTTACAATGGGTCTATTGTTAGTGTGATACATAACATACATGATTACTTTGCAATTTTATTTATTTGTTTCATTGATATACTTGAAATACTTATTAATTTAATTTACACTTTCATTTAATGCTTGTTTGTTCTATTACCGAAACTATGATTTATTCCCATTTACATACAAAGCTTTCTACTTCCATTCTGCATACCATCATTTATTATTTTTATTTCAACTTGTACATACTTTTTTAATTTTTACAAATCGAAAAGGAACAAGCAACAAACAAAGTTGTTTCCGATGAAACTCAAAAGTCCGAATATCGAAAATATTCTCTATAATAAACAAATAAAAATTCATTTGTCCTTCGCATAAGAAATTAACCCCTGACTGTGAAGAAATATTAGGTGATATCCATATTTAACTTTTCAATACAGATGAATACCAGGATTTTCTAGCGCTTTCAAGCCTAGATAAGCCACGATTCAACAACCATTTCCGAAGTCCAAAGTCAAATCCAAAATTTCAATCTGGAAGATTTAGATTCAACTGAAAATTTCCCAGAACAAGTAAGTGCCCTTTTGACAGTAAACTCCAACAATTAATATTACATCACGATTTTTCAGAACATTCAAGCTAGTTATTGATCCCGGAGCTGTTATCTCCGTTTTCAAAGAAAACGCAGTTAAAAGTGTGTGTCGAATTTTCCTGAAAAAGTTACAACTCAAATATTCATGTACGCGAAAATCTTGGATTCATAATCCACCCTTGTTCCATTTTCCATTGGGGATCCTCATAAGGTTTTATCTGTATTATAGATGTTAAGTTTGATATAATATTAGGCCCCGATTTTCTGAATTATTACGAATATATTGTTGATTTAAAATTAACTTTACAACTATCCCCAACACAAAGTACCCGATCATGATCAGTACAATACACAACCAACAGATACAGTCAGGACTAACACTGAAACTAGTATTCCTAACAAGCAAATAACTATTCAGGCACAAACTGATTAAATTTACTAATTCGAGTGGGAACTTTCAAATACTGATGCAATTTTACCGACACAAAATATTGATACAGCAAGACTTCGCACCACAGTTGTACATGTTAATCCAAAAGGAGACTTTCTGACTTCAACAGTAAACGCTAATGCAATGACTAAAACAATAAATTCTTCCGACCTCTACTTAGAACCCTTTGACCATGCCCACCCTCTCATACATCTGAATATACAGTATTACTCTGACTCTCTAAAGTCAGACAGAAACTTAACTATTGGGGAGCAAATTCGGACAGAACACCTTAACGACGAAGAGGGAGAACAAACAAAAATGAAGAAAATCGGTTGAGAGACAGAGGAGAAAATGGTACCTAATCGTGTTGTCTTTGCCTATTTATATTTAGATATAAAATTAAAATAACTAGTTTCCTTATTACAATTCCAAAATCCTTATATATTGTTTCAATTTTTACTCTGTACATATTTATTTTCATTGCAATTATAACCAAATTCTGCAACCGTTTCGAATAACCGAAGCTCCTCAGTCTCAAGCGAAGCAATACTCTTTCAGGGAATTTCATGCCTCTCAATTAATATCGATGGTATTTTGCAGAAATAATTAAAATTTGATCACGAATTTAATTATCATCAGCCTTACAGAGCGTCCGAAGTAGCAGTGTAGACATTCCTTACAAGTACAGTCTTCAATGTTCCCAAATTACTATCTGATGGTCAGTAAATCAGTAAAACTCGTGGAAGCATTTACAAATTTATACGAGACTATGGTTTGGTTTTGCAATACATATAATATATATATATATATATATATATATATATATTATATATACAGGGTATTCCATCTCAAACGAGCCACATTGAATATCTTGGTTATTTTCAAAAATATATCAATTAGAAAAAAAAGGTCGATTTTTGTTTCGAGGGGAAAATTTTTTTAGGTGAATTGGCGCTTGCGCACATTCAACATTAACAGGCCAATTCAATGACCTTGAGATTTAAGATAGGGAAAATAGGTGTTGTCGAATATTATTTGAAAGCCCTTTTTACGGACTATACCTTCATAATATAATTTTTTATTGCAATTTCTGTAGATGTAATAGAAACCCTAACGGACCTAGTTGTAAAACCGGATTATTAAATGAAAAGTTTTTACTGCATGGAAAAGTATTAAAAAGGAGTTCTTTTATAGTACGCTCTTAAACCATCCTGTTTCACTGCCGCACCCTGTAATAATATACAATACAAGAAAAACATTAAATGTAAACATTCATTTATTTTTCATTATTTTTTGCTAATATTTACAGCACGTTTGTTTATCTTTTCTGACCTTTATTCGAGCATTTTACATTTATCTGTCAAGTTATTACTTTACTGATCTGTTGAAAATTCAAAAGATAATTATGGTATACACATTGCAAGAACCTGTTGAGTTGGTAAGTCATTATTACAAAAATCAAAGTTGTGTTCGATCTGCTGCAAGGGTTTTTAACCAAAATCATCCCAAACGTAATGTTCGTCATAAATACATATTGAAGTTGATTTTAAAATTTGTTGACACGGGCTCAGTAATAAGTAAAAAAGAGGTCCCATTGGAATTGTAAATGATGAAGGGGTAGCTGTTGCTACATTGGGAAACGTCCAACTTTTACCAAACACGCAGTCTGTCCAGAAAATCTTTGCAGCTTCCGGTATTAGCAAAACTAATGTTTTTAGAATTTTGCGTAAGTACAAATTCTATCCGTACAAAATGAAATTACTTCATGAATTGAATGAGGATGATTGCGATCGAAGGCAAGAGTTTTGCGAAATTATGAACCAGCGTATGATCGAAAACCCAAATTTCTTTTACAATGTTTGCTTTTCGACATAACTGTAGATTTTAGAGAGATAGAAATCCTCATTTATTTCGAGAAGCTCATAGTCAACATCCGGTTACCAACAAGATGGAGCTCCTCCTCACTACGCCGCACCAGTTCGTCAATAACTCGATTTGGAATACCCTGGTCGCTGGAAGAAGAGGTCCTATAGAATGGCCTGCCCGATCACCTGATCTGAACCCTTTGGATTTTTTTGGTGGGGCCATGTTAGATCCAAAATTTTTATGAATTATGAATTTGGACGAACTACGGCAACGAATTATAGCAGAGTGTCGTCATATAATACCGACTATGCTGAACCATGTCAAAGACTGCTTTCAGTCAAGGTTGTACTATTGTATGGAAGTCAATGGAAGACACTTTCAACATTTGCTTTAGAGGCTTTGTATTGTACTGTAAATTCTTTTTTGTTTCAATACTATTTTATTATTACATGTACATAAATTGCAACAAAAAATATTATTATGAAGGTATAGCGCCTAAAAAGGGCTTTCAAATGATATACGACAAAACCTATTTTCCCTATCTCAAATCTCATGGTCAATGAATTGGCCTATTTATGTAGAATGCGCGAAACTGCTAATTTACCTCAAAAAATTTCCACCTCAAAACAAAAATCGACCTGTTTTTTCTTATTGATATATTTTTGAAAATAACCAAGATATTCAAGGTGGCTCGTTTGAAATGTAATACCCTGTATATATTCAGATATATATAAGTGTCTTACATGACATACTAGTGTGACAATAAAGTACCCAGAATATTCTCATTTTAATTGCCCGCCTAGAGATATTTCAAAATTTTTCATTTCTGTAGATTCCTTAATTAATGTTTTAAAAATAAGCGGGATCTGTGAACCAGTGCGATTACAGCAGCTATTGCTATCAGACGACTTCAGTGGTATTCTGCAAAGTTTACAATAGAAAAAAGTTTTGAGCATAGAATTCGTATAACAAACAAACTTTTGACACTAGTCTGTATGTACTATCCTCTATACAGTCTTCAAGAAAAGCTAATCAAACACATGTGGAATGATTTTGCAATTGAAAATACTAACTTCCCTTGAATAACCTACTTTATTCGACAGGTATGGTTGAAAATTTACTGGAAAGGTATGCAATAGCTGTTTTTAATCGACTTCAGAAACGGAGAAAGTGTGTAGACTTGATCTTCGTGTTATTTGTTTACAGGACTTTATTTTGAACGTTTCATCTGTAACTACGAAAGACACACAGAGCTTTTAGTAAGAGCAACTTTTAAATTAATAAATGTGCTTTCAAATTTAATAGAATAGCTTTATTTCACAACTTGTACATTGTTTATCTAGTTTCCAAAGAAATCACTAAATCCTGCAGTCGGCTGCAGTGTATGGCTTTAGTGATTTATCTATAAATATTTTGTTCATGAACACTATCGACCCATAGGCCATGACATATTCACTAACCGCAAATACAGATTATGTATTTTAAAGAATTACCATTAACCATAATTGGCATGGGTCATGAGAACTATTTTAATATAAATGGTATAACAGTTAAGAAATCTGAAAATGCAAAGGTGCCATTTATAGTAAGAGATCATCATGCATAATAAATAAATTAAACACATATGGGATGGAAATGGGAAAATACACAAACCCTGAAGTAAAAACATTGTCAACTGCAACTGTTAGGAAACACATACGATGAATTAGACTTATCAAGTCTACGACTGGTACAAAGTGTTCACATATTTGCGTCGTTCCGGGCGACCTTCGACCTGTGTAATTCAGGAAAATGTTGAAAAAATGAAGAAAACAAAAACGTTTCTGAAAATCGACGTGTGAGTGTGAGAGCTAGTAGGAGACTTCAATCCTGAAACAGCTCCTTTAATTTTAGTGGATTGTTTGGGTCCGCGTCGCTGCTCAACTTGTTCCAATTAAGCTGAACGGATAATTATGGGTGATGAGACATGGGTCTAGAAGTATGACACACTAACAGTCAACAATCTTCGAAATGAACCAAAACAAACAACCCGAAACTGAAAAAATCACGCTCAAAAATCAAAGTGTTGCTAATCGTTTTCTTCGATCTCCGCGCCTGGTTCATCATGATTTTGTTCCACCGAGCCAGGCAGTCAATTAGGAGAGTTGTATTGAACGGTTATGAGGCACTCACACGAAAAATTGCGTCGTAGACGGATTTTGCAAAAACGTAAATAATGCTCCATCGCACTGAGCTACGATTATGGACGATTTTAAGGCCAAACATGCCATAAGTACCATCAACCAATCATCGTATTCGCCTGATTTGGCCCCCTGTGATTTTTTTTTAGATCCCCAAATTGAAATTTCCGTTTCCTGGAACCCGCTTTGAGACGATTGAGGTGATAAAAGAAAATTCGCAGACGCAGCAGAGAGCGATACCGGCCAGTCCCTGCAAGGCCCTGCTTCAACGACTGAAAGGAGACAGAAAGATATGTGCAACACTTCAGGGGGGGGTCTTATTTGGAAGAAAACGTAATAGGTATTCATGAAAAATCAAAAGTCTAGCGTTTTAATTACAATTTCCGAGTACTAATCATAGTGAGAAAAAATTATTAGTTTTCAGCTAAAGTAAACACATGGGTGCCTATTTGACCAATAATTTGCAAGACAGCAACAAGTTATCAATTCAACAGAACAGAACAGAACAACAAACAAAATTGTCTACCATTCCTATTTAATGAATTTCGTTTAAACCAATTTTATTTGAACATTTTCAACAAAGTTAATCAAAGACAAAACATGACAACAGTGGTTAAACGGCTTTTCTTCGAATCGTATCGAAAGTGAGCATTGTGGCAGGTCTTCTTCTTCTTCTATACTATTATAACATTGTAGTTGTCTCTTTGTTTGTTTATTACCTCATCGCGTAATAACTACTCAACTGTTTTTGCTAAATCCTTTTTTGCAGCTTAAAGCAAAAAACTACTACCATATTTAGTAACACAGAATTAGTCAATTGGTTCCACCGCATGCACCAAATATTATAAATTTACATCAGCTTAGCTTCTATTGAAAATTCGAAATTTGCCAATGTAACATGATTCGATTTTAAAAAAATTCAACTGATATATCAAGTGTAATTTTACAGTGGGTTTCATATAATGGACAGTAAAACTTAGAGAGTAGCAGAATTACACGGATATAAAGATCTATAAAAAAAGATATATTATGTGGGTGAAATAAGGTTTAAATAGAATTATATTTATACAGTGTGGATAACAAAATATGTTATGTAAGCAGTGAGGAAATTTGAGTTTTCTTGAGCTATTAATATAATTGTCTTCTAAACTATTATTATAGTTATGAAACGGGTTGAAAAAAATATTAGAAGCAGTTGTTTATACATATAAGATGGAGTGGAATTATAGTTTATAGGGTGCTTAAAAAATTATTTTATACCACAAGTAGTTGAGAAGTTCACAAGTAGCATATTATAGGTTGGTTGAAATATCTAGTAAAGTATAATTACAGCTATACAGGTGGGTTTAAAAATTTTATAAAGGAATGTTATGATCCACCAGCTGTTTCATATTCCGGATAGATGAAATATAGGGTGGACTAGAGTTCTAAGTATACAGGGTAATGAAAAAATGTTATATTGGGTGACCCATAAGTCGTTGCATATACAAGGTTGTTGAAATATAGCGTGGAGATAATAATTATGCAGTGTGGGTAAAAAACAGTTAGAAAAATGTTGTTATATATGGACCAGCATGAGCAGTTGCATATATGGAGTACCTGAAATATGGGGCGAAGTCAAGTTAACGTTCCCCAGTGTGATTTAAACAAGGTTAGAAAAAGTTGCAAATGAAGGATGGTTTAAATGAAATGTGGAGAGAAATTATATTTTATACTGTTCTTCAACAAATATGAGGAAAAATTCTGAAATAGCGTAGCTCATAATTAGTTGAACAGACAGAATATTTGAAATATAGGGAGGAGAAGAGTTAAGTAGTTAAAAGTTTAAAAAAGGTGCCCCATAAGCAGTTGCAGTTTTGGTGAAATTTATTGGGAATTGATGCATACGAGTTGTTGAAATAGAGGCTGGAGTCGATTTATAGTTAAAAAGTGTGGATAAAAATTTGTCGATTTTTTTAAGATAGAACATGAGCTGTTGCATATATGCAATATTTGAAACATGGACCGATGTAAAATTATAGTTATACAGTGTGATTAAAACATGTTAGAAAATGGTTGACATATAAGGTGGAGAGAAATTATATTTTCCAGAATGGTTAATAAATATAATAATAATAATAATAATGCGGGACGTCGGTGGCAGGGTGCTGAGGAGGCGGGCCCCTGCCGTCCAAAGAGCTACAGCCCAAGAACCAGAAGAACCACAAGAACACTCACCAACACAGTCACAACACCAACGTGACCATCACCAACGGAGTCAAACGAGAACGAGAACTCCACCCGCAGAAAGTGTTGCGCAGGATCAACAGCCAGCGCTCACTCAAGCGGGACTGAAAAGACAGCGCATGAAATGGACTGGCGCCATGAATGAATTTATAATGCGCACGTTTTACAGAATCACGAACCTTGGCCAGGACAAGACTGGATATCGCCAAATACTCTATCAAGAGTTCTGTCGTGAGTACCCAGAGCTTCAAGTTACTGAACAGAGAGTCGCAGATCAATATCGTGTCATCTTGAAAAATGGCCTTATTTCGCCTGAACAACTGGACACAATAAAGAGCGAAGTGGAGCGCGAACTATTTGGTCGAAATACAATCGATCCAGAGCCGGAAACACCTTTGGCACAAAGAGCGGACGAGACTCAAGAACTACAGCAAGAACAGCCAACCAACGCTGACCTGCTTGAGAAGATCCAAGCAGGAATGGAAGGAGCTCTTAGAGAGTATAATGGAACAGATCCACTGACTAGACCGGCTCTTCCCAAACTAAGATCATCTAAGAAACTGGGTATCGTGTTGCAGGCTATGAACAAATTTATCTTGCCAACCTATGTTTTAGGTGCTAATACGTTAGAGTCGCTACACACAATCATCTACTGTGCTGCAACTGCCATCTGCAAAATAATTGGGGTCGCAGTAAGACCAAAGCAAGACCCTCCCCAATTTAGACAAACCCCTCGAATACCACCTTGGCAAAGAAGACTTGAAGGGAAAATCAATTCTCTTTGGAAAGACGTTGGAAGACTGACCGAGTACCAACGAGGAGTCAGGAACAACAGAATAGAAAGGCTTGTCAAGACTATCATGGACAATAACCGAATACACTCCCAGTGGGATGCAGAAAACATCACATCTCAGCAGTGTCTGGACAGTCTACGACAAAAGCTCTCCGTCTACACAAGTCGATTGAGAAGGTACAAAACCAGTAACCAACGGAAACTAGACAACACACTCTTCCGACAATCAGAAAAAGGGTTTTATAGAAAACTTAACAACAAGAATAATAATGAAGCCCCTAGTTACCCCAGTAAAACAGACATCGAGGAATTCTGGAAAACACAGCTTTCCACAACAACCTCCTATAACTCCGGAGCCAGCTGGATTATTAATGAGGAGGAGGCTGCATCTCAGAACTGTGAGGCCATGCAACACCAACCATTTACAACGGAAGATACATCCAACATAATGAAGAACCTCCATAACTGGAAAGCACCAGGACCAGATGGTGTACAAAATTACTGGATAAAGAAACTGTACGCAACCCACGAAACACTAACAACCCTTATAAATGACGTAATTGCCCACCCACACAAGATGCCTAGTTTCCTAACGCATGGTGCTACATACCTCTTACCAAAGGACGACCTAGGTGCACAGGACCCAGCAAAGTACCGACCAATCACTTGCCTTCTAACCTTATACAAACTCATAACATCATGCATTAATCATCACATTTTCAAACATTGTGAACTGAACAACATAATTACTCAACAACAAAAGGGATGCGCGAAAAATTCGATGGGTTGCAAAGAACAACTGATAATTGATTCCGTTGTCTGCAATCAAGCCCACGCCAAACGACGTAATCTCTACATGGCATATGTGGACTACAAAAAGGCCTTTGATTCAGTTCCACATGATTGGCTCATTAAGGTGCTGAAACTCTATAAAGTGAATAATTGTATTATTAACTTTTTAGAACATGCCATGGCCACCTGGCAAACCAAAATCTCACTGAATGAAGCCAACTGTTCGATACAAACAGATCCTATTCCAATCAGAAGGGGTATATTCCAGGGAGACTCTCTTAGCCCGCTGTGGTTCTGCCTTGCCATGAACCCTCTCTCGAACAAACTGAACTCGACTAATTTTGGGTTCAGTCTCAAACACAACAACGTACAAGCATTGAAGATAAACCATTTGTTATACATGGACGACTTAAAGTTGATGGCAGCTACAAAACAACAGCTGCATGATATGCTTAAAATAGTAGAAGGGTTCTCTAGTGACATCCATATGAAATTTGGCCTAGACAAATGCCGAATTATTAATATAGTTAAAGGCAAAATACAGCAGGGGCACTTCGAAATGGGAGATGGCACCTCAATTGAATCTATGGGGGAAGGTCATACTTATAAATACCTTGGAATAAAGCAGGCTCAACGTATTGATCACATGACTATGAAAAAGGACCTAACAGCAGAGTTTTATAGAAGGGTAAGACGACTGTTGAAAACTAAATTAAACAGTAAAAATCTGTTTCAGGCTATTAACACCTATGCATGTTCAGTGCTCAGTTACTCTTTCGGTATAGTTAATTGGTGCAAGACTGACATTGAACAATTACAACGAAAAGTTCGTGTTTTACTAACAAAAGCTCAAAATCACCATCCAAAGAGCTCTGTCGAACGTACAACTTTGCCACGGTATGAAGGAGGAAGAGGATTGACAGATCTAAGTAAGCTATTAGATCAACAAATTTCTATTTTGCTTAGTCATTTCCAGAAACTCGCAGAATTTTCTGATCTACATAGAGTCATGTGCCAGGTTGATGACTCAACACCACTGCGACTGACACAACAACATGTCCAATTACACCACCAGACCACAGATCAGAAACTGCTGAAATGGAAAGAGAAGCCCCTTCATGGAAGACATATAAATGACGTCAACCAAGATTATGTCGACAGTGCAGCGTCGAACTACTGGTTGATCTCTGGTCATATGTTCCCTGAAACGGAAGGCTTTATATTGGCAATCCAAGATCAAGTAATTCCAACTAAGAACTACCTAAAGTACATCGTTAAAGACCCTTCTATTAACAACGACAGATGCAGGTACGGTTGCCAAACATCTGAATCTATCCAGCATATCACAGGAGGTTGTCAAGCGTTCGCTGCAACTGAATACAAAGAACGACACGACGCTGTGGCAAAAATACTTCACCAGGAACTAGCACTGAAACATGAATTATCACAGTCGGTAAGATTACCATACTATAAATATAAACCAGAATCTGTTTTAGAAAATAACAACTATAAGCTGTACTGGGACCGCACGATACTGACCGATCGGTCTGTTGCTCACAATAGACCAGATATAGTTTTGGTAGATAAAGTCTCTCGGAAAACAACTTTAATTGACATAGCAATTCCTAACAACAATAATATAAATATCAAGCAGGCTGAGAAAATAACCAAATATAGAGATTTGGAATTTCAAATAAAGACTCAGTGGAACATGAACAACACACGAACTGTACCAATTGTTATGTCAACGACAGGACTAGTCCCAAAACATCTCTTAAACAATTTAAAATACCTCGGTCTGGACAAACACCTTTACAAACAAATGCAAAAAGCCGTCCTGTTAGGAACAGCCCGGACGGTCAGAAAATTTATGGGGAACTGCAGCCAAGACGCCAACCACGGGCCTGATAACCTGGCAAGGGCTCCCACAGAGCTAAACCCTTTTGATATGTAGTATATCTGGGGTTTAGTGAATTTTCCCCTTTAGAGGGAGTGTGATGCCATACATTGTATGGTCAAGTCGGGATAATAATAACAAGACAAGACTGGATATCGCCAAATACTCTATCAAGAGTTCTGTCGTGAGTACCCAGAGCTTCAAGTTACTGAACAGAGAGTCGCAGATCAATATCGTGTCATCTTGAGAAATGGCCTTATTTCGCCTGAACAACTGGACACAATAAAGAGCGAAGTGGAGCGCGAACTATTTGGTCGAAATACAATCGATCCAGAGCCGGAAACACCTTTGGCACAAAGAGCGGACGAGACTCAAGAACTACAGCAAGAACAGCCAACCAACGCTGACCTGCTTGAGAAGATCCAAGCAGGAATGGAAGGAGCTCTTAGAGAGTATAATGGAACAGATCCACTGACTAGACCAGCTCTTCCCAAACTAAGATCATCTAAGAAACTGGGTATCGTCTTGCAGGCTATGAACACATTTATCTTGCCAACCTATGTTTTAGGTGCTAATACGTTAGAGTCGCTACACACAATCATCTACTGTGCTGCAACTGCCATCTGCAGAATAATTGGGGTCGCAGTAAGACCAAAGCAAGACCCTCCCCAATTTAGACAAACCCCTCGAATACCACCTTGGCAAAGAAGACTTGAATGGAAAATCAATTCTCTTCGGAAAGACGTTGGAAGACTGACCGAGTACCAACGAGGAGTCAGGAACAACAGAATAGAAAGGCTTGTCAAGACTATCATGGACAATAACCGAATACACTCCCAGTGGGATGGAGAAAACATCACATCTCAGCAGTGTCTGGACAGTCTACGACAAAAGCTCTCCGTCTACACAAGTCGATTGAGAAGGTACAAAACCAGTAACCAACGGAAACTAGACAACACACTCTTCCGACAATCAGAAAAAGGGTTTTATAGAAAACTTAACAACAAGAATAATAATGAAGCCCCTAGTTACCCCAGTAAAACAGACATCGAGGAATTCTGGAAAACACAGCTTTCCACAACAACCTCCTATAACTCCGGAGCCAGCTGGATTATTAATGAGGAGGAGGCTGCATCTCAGAACTGTGAGGCCATGCAACACCAACCATTTACAACGGAAGATACATCCAACATAATGAAGAACCTCCATAACTGGAAAGCACCAGGACCAGATGGTGTACAAAATTACTGGATAAAGAAACTGTACGCAACCCACGAAACACTAACAGCCCTTATAAATGACGTAATTGCCCACCCACACAAGATGCCTAGTTTCCTAACGCATGGTGCTACATACCTCTTACCAAAGGACGACCTAGGTGCACAGGACCCAGCAAAGTACCGTCCAATCACTTGCCTTCCAACCTTATGCAAACTCATAACATCATGCATTAATCATCGCATTTTCAAACATTGTGAACTGAACAACATAATTACTCAACAACAAAAGGGATGCGCGAAAAATTCGATGGGTTGCAAAGAACAACTGATAATTGATTCCGTTGTCTGCAATCAAGCCCACGCCAAACGACGTAATCTCTACATGGCATATGTGGACTACAAAAAGGCCTTTGATTCAGTTCCACATGATTGGCTCATTAAGGTGCTGAAACTCTATAAAGTGAATAATTGTAATATTAACTTTTTAGAACATGCCATGGCCACCTGGCAAACCAAAATCTCACTGAATGAAGCCAACTGTTCGATACAAACAGATCCTATTCCAATCAGAAGGGGTATATTCCAGGGAGACTCTCTTAGCCCGCTGTGGTTCTGCCTTGCCATGAACCCTCTCTCGAACAAACTGAACTCGACTAATTTTGGGTTCAGTCTCAAACACAACAACGTACAAGCATTGAAGATAAACCATTTGTTATACATGGACTACTTAAAGTTGATGGCAGCTACAAAACAACAGCTGCATGACATGCTTAAAATAGTAGAAGGGTTCTCTAGTGACATCCATATGAAATTTGGCCTAGACAAATGCCGAATTATTAATATAGTTAAAGGCAAAATACAGCAGGGGCACTTCGAAATGGGAGATGGCACCTCAATTGAATCTATGTGGGAAGGTCATACTTATAAATACCTTGGAATAAAGCAGGCTCAACGTATTGATCACGTGACTATGAAAAAGGACCTAACAGCAGAGTTTTATAGAAGGGTAAGACGACTGTTGAAAACCAAACTAAACAGTAAAAATCTGTTTCAGGCTATTAACACCTATGCGTGTTCAGTGCTCAGTTACTCTTTCGGTATAGTTAATTGGTGCAAGACTGACATTGAACAATTACAACGAAAAGTTCGAGTTTTACTAACAAAAGCTCAAAATCACCATCCAAAGAGCTCTGTCGAACGTTCAACTTTGCCACGGTATGAAGGAGGAAGAGGATTGACAGATCTAAGTAAGCTATTAGATCAACAAATTTCTATTTTGCGTAGTCATTTCCAGAAACTCGCAGAATTTTCTGATCTACATAGAGTCATGTGCCAGGTTGATGACTCAACACCACTGCGACTGACACAACAGCATGTCCAAGTACACCACCAGACCACAGATCAGAAACTGCTGAAATGGAAAGAGAAGCCCCTTCATGGAAGACATATAAATGACGTCAACCAAGATTATGTCGACAGTGCAGCGTCGAACTACTGGTTGATCTCTGGTCATATGTTCCCTGAAACGGAAGGCTTTATATTGGCAATCCAAGATCAAGTAATTCCAACTAAGAACTACCTAAAGTACATCGTTAAAGACCCTTCTATTAACAATGACAGATGCAGGTACGGTTGCCAAACATCTGAATCTATCCAGCATATCACAGGAGGTTGTCAAGCGTTCGCTGCAACTGAATACAAAGAACGACACGATGCCGTGGCAAAAATACTTCACCAGGAACTAGCACTGAAACATGAATTATCACAGTCGGTAAGATTACCATACTATAAATATAAACCAGAATCTGTTTTAGAAAATAACAACTATAAGCTGTACTGGGACCGCACGATACTGAGCGATCGGCCTGTTGCTCACAATAGACCAGATATAGTTTTGGTAGTCTCTCGGAAAACAACTTTAATTGACATAGCAATTCCTAACAACAATAATATAAATATAAAGCAGGCTGAGAAAATAACCAAATATAGAGATTTGGAATTTCAAATAAAGACTCAGTGGAACATATGAACAGAGGAGTATTCTGGCACAGTTGCCAACTGGGAAGTATATATGGTAAAAAAAAAGAGGGCCAAGAATAGACCCCTGAGTTACACCACACAGAACATTTAAAGCCTGTGACTGGTCACCATTCACCTTTACAGACTGAACTCTGCCGGTGAGGTACCGAGTTACAAGCTTACACGAGTTTTTATTAAAACCAATATACTCTAAAATGGCAAGAAGCAGTTGGTGATTCAGTCTGTCAAAAGCCCTAGAATAATCCAGGAGAATCAAGGCCATAACTGCCCCGAGGACTGCTGCTTCTAGTATATCATCAGATACTTTTAACAAAGCTGTAGCACGGTTGTAATTTTTGCGAAAACCAGACTGCCAAGTAGGCAGAATATTAAATGTTTACGTATTTGACTCTTCATAACTTTTTCTATGACCTTTGACATGGTTGGCAGGATACTAATAGGACGTAAATCTTTAAGCTCCTCTGGACATGGTACTTTTGGAATTGGAATCATATAGCTACATTTCCATATCTCAGGAAATGTTGATGTTTCAATACAATAGTTAACAAGATGAGTAACATATGGGATTATATGCGGACAACAATTTAAGAGCATGGTAATGCCTATGCCGTCGACGCCAATTGCTTCAGACTTAATACTAAATATGGCAGCTTGAACCTGATCAACTGTGGCAAGCCTAAATTCAAATGTGTCTACACCTGGCAATTTATTATCCAAGTAGAAATTGAGGGTATCAGTGCCAGGGCTTAAAGCATTTGTTGCATCAGTAAAATACGTGTTAATTTTATCCGCTAGTTATTAAATATTTGCTGTTTGAGCAAATAATAAAATCTATAAGAGAGTCAGTATAGGTTCCACGCCTGGTAGGTTCGTTAATAATTTGATTAAGGTTGTATGTATCCAAAAGTGCAAGAAATTGTTGACTATACGAGCAATCAAGTTTATGAATATTAATTTTCACAGGCTAGCAGTAGTTTACAGATGTTCTGTTCAAATTCATCCAGAAATTAACGCATATGGAGGTATCCAGGTGGCCTATAGGTTACTTCTATGACATTTATAATCCCATTTAAAGTAAATTCTATCCAGAGGGATTTAGAGTAATCAGTATTCAAATTGTTTAACACTCGAAATTTTATAGAATTACGCACGTATAAAAGAACACCACCACCAGGCGTCTAATTGCGATCTTTTCTTACCACTCCATAACCAGCAAGGCGTATCACATCATCATTCATAGTATTCGATAGCCATGTTTCAGACACAGCCAGTATATCAAATTTATTCATTAAAATAACCTCTTTAATATCACCTATTTTTGGTACAATAGAACGTAAGTAGTTAAACAAAGAGAGTTCTGGACCGGAAGTGGGCATAAAGGTAACCAGTCATCGAGTTCTCGCCGGGAGCTGCTGCCGAGCTGTTGGTAGTTGTTGTTTGGATAAGAAGAAGAAGACATTGGGAAGAAGAAGACATTGGGGGTGGTCGTAGGGGTGCGCGAAAGACATTTGGATGTGTCGCAGAGGTGCGCGCCATCTGTTGTTAATAAATGAAAGCCAATGTATTGTGGGTTGCGTGTGTTGCAGAGGTGCGCGCCATCTGTTGTCAATAATTGAAAGCCATTGTATTGTGGGTTGCACGGTGCACGCCATCTGTTGTTGGTTGTGATGGTTAGAGAGAAAAAAAGCTAAATACTTGGCCGGGTATCGAACGCGGCTTGCCTGATTACAAGTCAGGTACCCAGCGAGCTGCGCTAATGCGGTTAATCGAGAAATATTTATTTGAAAAGGTATAGTACATGCCTGTTGCGCGGGCTCGTGTTTTTGGGCGTTGTTCGGTTAGATATTTGGGGGCTGGATGGGGGGATATGGTATTTTGTTGTCTGTAAAAAAAATTTAAAATCTTGGTATTTTGTTGTCTGTAAAAAATTTAAAATCTTTTGCTTAAGCCTGCATGCGCGAGAACGTCCACTTCTTCGAGTCTATAGTTTTTGTTAGCGACCGCCTACCTGCGCAAGAACGGCAACTCCTTCGAGTCTCTGATTTTGTCGGATGATTCAAGGCATTGAACGCCTGCATGCGCGAGAACGTCCACTCCTTCGAGTCTATAGTTTTCGTAAGCGAGCGCCTACCTGCGCAAGAACGGCAACTACTTCGAGTCTCTGATTTTGTCGGATGATTCAAGGCCGAGCGTAATAATTTTGAGACTTGGAAAATTTGTTTGAAGCGTCTGAAATTTAATTAAGATGAAAATAATGGATATATTAAAACTAGACAACTGTTTAAATATGTTTATTAGCATATAATATATTATGAATTTTCAGAGCATCCTTAATAATTAAAGCTATATTTTGTTTTGTCTTTGTACAATATATAGTAAGGCCGCCATCATCCAACCACATACACAGATCCAAAGAAATGCCATCAGAACAAAGCTGGCAATCATCCCATACAGTGTCAGGTTCATCCTTTCCATGTGAAGGATCGTTATGGAAACCATATGCAAATTCCAAGTATTTTTTAAGCACCGTGTAACTCTCCACCGTTAAATGTATAATTGTTTCACCAATTTTGAGAGTGGTCTCGGTATCGGTAATATTAATTGTTAAAATTTCAGGTACTGCCGCATATTTGCAAGTGTGCCTGTTGTAGGTAATCACAGTTGTTAAAACGTCTGGTACCACGTAACATCCATTTTTGGGATTTAGCTTTCCAGTTAAATCTTTCGGTTGTATAGTTCTCGCTGGCACTGCACTCATATTAAATCTTTCTTGGTCATCAAGTAAACTTTCCAAATTCATGACTGGATTGTTACAGCTTCAACTCAAGACTGAATAAAAGAAGTAAATTCTTTTAACTTATTATCGTGAGTGTGTGACGACATATCGTGAGTGTGTTAATACAGCAAACACTACAAATATTAGATTTTTGTGGCTATAGGTGCAGTCTTAATCAATTCACTATGAATAAAAGGTGTGGAATATGTTTGGAAGAGATCACTAATAATTTTGGGCTATTGCCAAATTGTAACCATTGTTTCTGCTTCCCATGCGTAAAAAGATGACATCAAAATAAAGACTTAGAATTGAATATTCGCAGAGGCTGTCCAGAATGTCGTATTGTGTCTCCTTATGTCTATCAATCTGAGGTTTATTACCAGAAAGCGGAAAAAGATCGTTATATAGTTGAGAAAAACGAAAAAATTAAGAAAATACGATGTTGGTATTTCCGAAAAAGCAAACCCAAATGTCCGTTTGGAAACACTTGCTTGTTTAGCCATCGATTACCAAATGGAGTTGAAATAGATATAGGGCCACCCGAAATGAAACGTGCAGGTATGGGCGG
Source organism: Octodonta nipae (assembly GCA_034190945.1). Lineage (NCBI taxonomy): Eukaryota > Metazoa > Arthropoda > Insecta > Coleoptera > Chrysomelidae > Octodonta > Octodonta nipae. Next base: position 44,377,311 of record CM067224.1, on the reverse strand, counting down.
TCGTACTGATTTCATAGAGGCTCAGCTCGCCCGTGGAGGAGGTAGAACTCAGCGCCCAGCAATAGGAGGGTTCCCAGATACGATTAGTTTACTCCTGGTGGAACCAGGAATTTTTTACGTCTTGAGAGATGAATAAAAATCTGTATTTATTTAAAAATTCATGCCAATAAAATCATAAATGTATTTAAAAATTCGTGATAATAAATTCTCAAATCATAAATCTGTATTTATTTAAAAGTAATGTTAATAAAATCGAAAAATAATATAAATCATGAATCCGTGATTATTTAAAAATTCCTGATAATAAAATCACATTGGTATTTTAGATATCAAAACCACAAACCGGAAATGATGACCGCAGTGAAAGGAAACTGTGATATCTTGTTTACGCTAATTGAAACCGAGCTAAATAAATTTACAGGAAGCTGTGGTTTGATAAGGTTATCATGTTGTTTGCAGCAACAAACTTTTGCAGGAAGTTCCCATATGATAAGCACTTGTTTTTCTAGAACTAACGGAAATTTCGTTATACGCAAACGACGTAGTTCGATACTTATAAATAAAATAATTGCGAATTTTTATTTCATTGTAACATTAATATTTTAGAAATATTAAAAATTGGACTTTGTACCTATTGAAATACCAGATGAGCTGGAATTGTATTTTGAAGAGCCCAATCCAATTTTAGACTAACTTGCCTATGATGAGCTGCATTTATTGTAGTACCATTAGCTGAATGTTCTAGTAAATAATTGCAATATTTATAAGAATAATATTTTTTAAAATTAACGTCTTTTTATGTATAGAATTGCTAGAAATCAGACGTAATAAAATCGGCAAATAACTACTGTGGTGGAGATTCATCAAAATGTTTAATCAAATTGGTGCAGACAGTGATAACTATATCAAAAAATGTAAACAAGTTGAGTTGGATCATTCTATTTCCTCTGCTGAAATACCATTGTGGCTTAGGGATATTAGAAAACATATGAGACTTTTTATTTGTGCTATTCGCCATGGAAATTTATGTGTGGGAACTTTGAAAAAATTACAAAATAACGTTGGTTATTTAAAACGCTTTCGGACTTTGCTGAAGCAGTCAAAAATTGGAATGGGTTTAAATAATAAACGTTCTAGTAGAGTTCAATGGGATGACATTGCTTCATGTTTTCAAAACCGTGTTAGAACTGGGATAATAATTAACAAATCACATAAAGATATCTTGATGTTTCTGGATGATGCTTCAATTATGTTCAAGTCCAGAATTAGTAACATTTTGAAAAAACTATTTACGCTTAAAGTGAATACTTGTTTTTGTGGAGAATTTATAAAGTCAGATATGGAGGAAATTACGAATCACAAATATTTTAATACTAAAAATGAAATTATTGATCGGGGAACAGACTTGGTTGAATGGTTTGACAATCACGTAAAGGATCCAATTATGAATTCCCTCGAAGAATTTTCAACAGAAGGTAGTGGCTGGGTCTTAAAACGTTTTATTTCTTTGGAAATAAACATAAATGCCTTTGAATTTGGTAATGGTATATCATAATATATTATGTTTGAAATAAAATTTTAAATACAAGACATTGTTTTACTGTCATAACAGACCATAGATAAGTACTTGAAATTTACTTCCGATTAGAACGCTAGTGCGAACATTGTTATCTCTCCATAAAACTTGTGTGTGTGTTTTCAGAGATCACTTTAATCATATGACTAAAATCACGCATTTCCCTAGATCTAGGGAAATATGGAAATCTGGCGTCACTGGCCCCTCTTAGCGGGCCCCCCTCCCTTTTTCTGTGACGTCACACGATACATCCTTTAGTTATGTTAACGAAGACATAAGTTTCAGTTAGTTTGCAACAATTGATTAACGTATTCAGTGCAATTCCAAGATGGTATCTATTCAACCTAACCAAAATAAACTTGAAAGTGATCAAGATGTTAGACTGTGGGTTACACCGATGGGTAAATTAACCCATACAGAAGTATGTCTCAAATTTGGCCTCGACATTGAAAATGATAGATGTAACGCCTTCTTCTGGAAGCTGACAGACAAAGTACTCATCGATGATAATGTCTTGGAGTGGTGTGGTTACGTTGGTGAGTACAGACATAAAAAATATCATTTTATGGATTTGCTCAAGACTCAGCAACCAACTATGGAATACGAAGAAATTCAAGATGTAAACATAACTCAAAAGAAATACATTTGCATGAGTGCCATCGACTTTGAAATGCTGCTTATGCAGATGCGTAGCAAGAAAGCTACAGAAATTCGCATCCTCTATACTTTAATTAAACGCATCTCTATGAAATATATCAAATACGAGAAGTATCACGAGGAAATGCGCCTCAAACAACTTTCTGCACACAACGATCTAATTTCTGTACAAAACCAGCATTTGATGACTGAGTTGGATGAACTTAAGCAAATTATGATACAAGTAAAGAATACCGCTGAGGCTGAGATGATTCAAATGCAAAAAGAACGATTACATGCGGAAGAAGAGAGAAACAAAGCAGATCGAGATCGTATGCGAGCTGAAGAGGAACGAGTTAAGGCTGAAAAAGAACGTATTCAAGCTGAGGAAGCTAGGGCCAAAGCCGAACTGCATCGAGTTAGACTAGAAGAGGAATCTGTCAAGGCATCGGAACGTCATTGTGAGGTTCTGAATGTGGTTTCTAACAAAATACAGTCTCAGGTAGTGAAACGTTTAAGGAACGAAGTAGTCCATCGTGTAGCTTCCAAGTCCATCAACTACGAAAAACAGAGATGTATGGCTCTGTTAGCTCTTAGTAAGAGTGAATGGTACCTCATACGTAGACAGCGGCGGTCTTTCCAAGCAGCTATAAAGGCAGTGCTGAAGAAACATCCAAATGCTCAACTTGTTAAAGAATGGTTTGATGTCTCACATCCCATAGATATAGGTAACGCTCTCAAGTTCCGACTTGGGAACTTAAAAGTTTTAGCTAGGGGCAACACACTGCGAAATCAGCACCATTCTCTTGAACCATTGTATGATTCTGACCTGGTTGATAATATAGAATCTATCATGAATGAAAACGTTGCCATGGAGATTTCCAGCGATGCTCAACAAATTACCAACCCAGAATAAATTATTTCTATAATAGTGTTATTTGTTTTCCAATTATATTGTAAATATTATATGTTTAAATAAAACAAAATATATTCAAATTAGCATTTTTATTTTTAGCATACATATATTTTTAAATAACCTGCAATTTTCCGTCTACATATGCAGCAATGATCTATTTTCAGTGAACAATCAAAGCAACTAGCAAAGTGTCTGCATGGCATAAAAACAATTGTCATTTCATTAGTTAAGCAAATTTTACAAGTATTATGATTAGAGTCAGTGTGGGGATTTGGTGGGCAGTCTCTAAGCAATAAACATTTAGCTGATCCCTTTTTGTGAAGCTCTGTAATATCATCACAAGGTAAGAGATTCTTGAGCTCTAAGCCACAGCAATGACAAGTGATCCTGTCACCGTAGCCCGTGTAAAAGAAGCCGGCGTTGACAAGCTCAGTGGGTGTCTGCTTCAAGGCAATAGGCCAGTCTTTGAACGTCTCAAGTCTGCTCTCAAATGTCACTTTGCTTTTATGTCTGATAGGTCTGGTGATGTGGTAAGTGACATCAAAATCAAAAAAGCGATAATATGGATTCCAGTCCAGATGATCGGCAACAGGGTCATCACCATCTTCCCATTTGAAACCACGTGTATCACAAAATGGGCATTCAACAGCATCATTTAAGCTGCCATCGGATTCTATTGCATCTTGTCGGTAGATAAACCCTGCTCTTGCTAACTTTTCAGCAGGGAAGTCGGAAGGCCAGTTTTCAAAGGTACGTAATCGATTTTCGTATATTTGGAAGTATTCTCGACACTCCATGGTGTAGAACTGATGAAATAAACAACAATTTTTTTAATTTATAAGCATTTATTCAATTTTTCTAATGTCAATATCTCTTAAAATAATGTTTTTATAATAATAAATATGTTCTTTTAATGCAATACATAATGGAGACCTGTCATCTAAACAAAATGGTTTTAACAATTTTTCAATCGGTAAAGGATTTAGTAAATTTGACCATAAACATATTTCATCTATTATTTTATAATAAAAAGTACAGTAATTTAAGCGCTCCAAATACATTATTTTACTTGAGATAATAGGGTTAATAGCTAAGAGTTCAACCACATCACTATAATCCAAATAGAGCGCGCAAATGTTTTTCATCACCAACACTTGTTTGACGTCTTCATACTGGATCTGGGATAGATGGAGACAATCTCCGCAGGTCACTGGGGCAGCAAACTCTGGAGGTGTGGCATTTTCAAAAAAGTTTGTTTTCAGGAGCTTGAGCTCAATGATGACATCCTCCCACTCGTACATAGTCATTACAATTTTCGTTGGTGTTCCAGCGGCTACAGATGTTTTTTGCAAGATAACCACTGGAGAATAGGATCTTGCAGTACTGAGTGCACATTGAACATCATACTCTGAATTCAGTAATGGAAATCTCGAATGCAGCAAGTAATAGTCTTCCTTTTTGGCAGCTTCATCATACATTTGTAACACTCTATCCAAGTCCGCACTGTAATTGATAGTGGAATCACTACTATAACCACTATCCATGGTTTCAAAACTGCTGATACTACTCATTTTCACAAATCACTCGAGAGGTAAACTGGGACTGGGAATATATGTAGGGAATTTTTACAATTTTATAGTTGTACCCCCTCCACTACCTGATTGCGGTTGATTTCAATTATGTGATCCTACGCTAAGATGGAAAAGTAGATCTCTTGTTGCTAACAGCTCCTCTGTTCCCCATCACCATCATTATATATGTAAGGCTTTTAAATGTTGCATCACTTGTTTTTCACAATAAAATTTGATATCTTTCTGTAATCGTTTAAGTTTGATATGTTGACTTAAACTTTTCGAATACTTTACAGTGATGTTTTCACCCTGAGTAATCATTTTGCAATGCAACCACATGTCTATATTTATGATAATTTATTATCAATTTATGATTGACCTTGGTGCTATAGTCTGTTTTCAGTGCCAATCCAACTGTCGTGGCTCGAATCAAACCCAAGCCACCGAACTTTAACCTTGTTGCCTTTTCGTTGCAAAATTTTCTCAACGAGATACACATCAGGATAGACAGCCTTTTGCAATTCTTCTTCGTAAAAGCTCCCTTGAATCGGTGTACCAGACATATCTTCCAAAATATACGTAACTGGATTAGTTATTTTAAACTGCGTAATTTTAAACAATTCCGTGCTCCAGCTGGGAAGGTAACCTTTATCAAAAACGTGTTTGGTTTTACTTATTCGCACAACATCTCCAACTTTCAGTTTTCTTGGTCCAGCAATTTTCAGGTTATTGTATACTTTAATATCTCGAGCGTTTTTTCTATTAATGTCCGCAGGTCTCATCTTTGTCTTGGAATGTTTTTGATGGTTGTAGTCCTTAACGATTTCCTGTAGAATATCTATCCATTTGTAGGTGCCGTTCAAACTAAAGTACTTGTAGAGCCGTTCTTTCAGCGTTCTAATTACTCGTTCAGCTATTACAGCTTTCAGTCCACTAAATGTACTATAATGATTGATTCCGTATGACTTCATTAGTTTCTGAAAGCAACTATTGTAGTATTCCTTACCCTGGTCGGTTTGTAGATTTTTCGGGTGCCGTCCTTCCTTGAGAATACTCTCAAAGGCACGAGTTACCTCTTCACCGGATTTCGTTTTGAGCGGTCTCGTCCACACGTACATTGAAAAACAATCAATCACCACGAGGAAGAACTTGAAATTACGATTGGATTTTGCATAGAGATCCATTTGTGCGAGGTCCGACTGCCAGGAGTCATCGAAACCTTTGATTAATACACGTCGGCGAGGAAACGTTCGTCTCACAGGTCTATGCAGTTCCTTAACAACTTGAACTTTTTCTTTGGAATGTTTCGCTATAGGAGCCACCTTGTATACTGCTTAAAAATAGACAAAGGCATGTTTTTATTGATCCTAATGATGCTTTTTAATTGCAGCAATACTGTCTGCGATTGCTTCAAGTTTTTGATTTTGGTCCAAGATTTGATTTGCAATATCATCATGTAGTTTTTGCATGTCTCGGTATAGCTCAGGCACTACTTTTGTCATCTTGTCTCTAAGTTCAGTTAGATCAGAAAGATCTTTAGCCTTATCCTTTCGAACAATATTTAATACTTCTGCTGCATCAACACCTTTAGGAGTTTGTTTCATAGAAAGTTCCAGATCGTTTATACGTTTTTCCTGTGATATACGGTTGTCATTAAACGAGGCTTCAAATTTTGTGATGGTTTCCTTATATTCTTTCCGAGCAGATTCCAACTGAGCTTCTAATGTATTGAATTTTGAAATGAGAAGCGATATATTTTGTAGTTGGGTTTCCATAGCTTGTTCGGTTTTCAACATGCGAGTATTCATTGCAGCAAAGTTTTGAGCTCCACGTTCCTCGCTAACCTTTTCGTTTTGCTTAAACATAGATAAGGTTTGCTGAACTTCACCAGTGTAGTTGCTGAAAGCTATTTGAAAATCACTATGTAGTTGCTGAAGTCCGTTTGCTATTTTCTTATCAACGTACTGCTTGTTGGCGGCATCCATAGCCTTCGTCGGTACTTCGACATTGGTAATTTTCAGCTTCTCACCATCAATATTTCCCTCCGCGGTAAAAGAAAAAGGTACTTTCATAAAAGCTAGGTTATGTGATGTTGATAACATTAGTTGCTGATGGGCACTACGCCCAAACTTGTTTAAAGTCATCATGAAACTGACATGTTTGCCATAAGATAAGGAATAATATACACTTTCAATTTCGAAATTTATTTATCTCGTATAATATTAGCTTCCTTAAGTTCATTTAAAATGGCAATTATTTCGTTGTCGTGAGAGGTGTTGCCTGCTTCCTTGGATGCAATCAGTAGTTTCAGCCGTTCAACCAATTCGTTGGGATCATCCCAGTAGACGTATTCCATTGGCTTGTTATTGTAAGTTAATTCCATACCAGTTCCAGCAAAACGTTGTTTTTTTGTCAAGGGAGGAAACGTTGGCTTTATAATTTCAGTATATTTATATAGACTTGAAGCTTTCAAACGACCTGCTGCATTCTTGTGTGCTGATGTCATTACCAACACTCTTCGGTATGCTTCTAAATCATCGGGAGCATAATCAGGTGACTTGTAAAATATTAGTTGATATAACCCTGGAGTACCTCGAAACTGTAACCCATCAACGATAATGTGACCTGTACTACGACTGAAATTGATTTCCTTTTGCCCAAGAAACCATTTGGAACTTGCAGCGTCATATATAGGTCCATATATGTTGTCAATATCATCGCTTTTAGTGATATAGTCTTCAAGATATTTGTGTGCAACTGGAGGATACTGATCCATGTAGTCCTCTATTGCTTCTTTAGAGAGATTACCGGGATCCTCGTAAAAGGTTTCGTTCTCCACGTCATCATCATCATCATTGGTGTGCAAACTAGTTTCAGCGATTGGTTCTTCATCGAGGTATTGTGTCTCTTCCAACTCATGTTTTTTGACTGATGGCAGCTCCTGCACTTCTTGTTTAATTACCTCACGCTTAATGGTCTGTGTTGGTATCTTAGTGAGAACTTTTGCCGTAGTTGAGGCAATATCTTGTAGCGGTGTCATTACCGGCCTAAAAAGTTTATTCAATGTTTCATCATGTTCCGACTTTCCCAGCTTCAGACTAAGATATTTCTTGCGAATAGAACGTGCCAATTGCTTGATCTTTTTCTTTCGAGCAGTGGCAGCAATGTTGCTACTCAATGAAGACATTTTTATCAACTAACAGCAATCATCTTTATTGAACCTTTATATATTTATCGAATCCTTTACGGTAGCGGCCATCATTCAAGTTGAAGTCCTTAGCTATTGTAATAAAGCCAAAACGATTTTGCCAGCATTCAGAACACATTGTCTTAAATTTATCATAGTCCATGTCGGGAGACACGTGCTCATCAAAGACGTTCTTCAAATTTACCTCATCTTGTCTGAATATGACAATTACGTTGCAATTGTCTCGAATCAGTTGTTTAGGCATTTTGCTATACGTTTGGCATAAATATATTGAATCGATATTCCTGTGCCTTCCTATCGAAAAAAAATTCTGTATCTTGTTTTGTTTATCACCATTCACATTATCGAAAATGAATACTGAACATTCGCGTGCCTCACTCGGATCAATTACTTCTTCGTTGTCTTTAAAGTGAAAATACGATACACCTTTAACCAGCTTGAGAACGTCTTGTAAGAGCTGGTACTTTGATTGGTAGAGTGACTTGGAATAGATGTAGACGTTCTCGAATCGTAGGCCGTTTTCATTGAATAGTAGTGATAACGATGCGTTGGTCTTTCCGCAACCACTAGGTCCGCAGAATGCTGCTCGTAGGGAATTTGGTAACAATTGTCCTTGACGACTTGCTGATGATGGTGATTCTTCGACAAAGTCCAAATTTTCGATAGGCAGTTGGACATCGTGTTGCTTCATATACATCTTACGAATACTGACATCATCCTTATTGCGGATACTAATTAAATACAGCAGTCTATCTCAGTTTCAATCAGTATCATGCTAACTTCCAAAGGAGGTAATCTACTGAATAGTGCAATCAATAAATTACCATTTGAACTACATCTACCTGGTTATCAGATTTGTGGACCCGGTACAAAACTTCTAGACCGTCTCTCCAAGGGTCAGCAGGGAATCAATAAGACAGACGCTGCTTGTCGAGCGCACGATATCGCCTACAGTAAATACAAGTCTTTGGCTGATCGTCATAAGGCTGATTACGAGTTGGAAAATCGAGCCTGGGAGAGATTCAAGTCAAAGGACGCTTCACTTGGCGAAAAAGCAGCTTCTTGGCTTATAACTACAGGCATGAAGGCTAAACGCAAGATGGGGCTTGGAATCAAAAAACGATGTGGAAAAAAATCTTTTCGACAGAATGTGGTTCTACCAATCAAGAGAGCTATTGCCGGATCTGGAAGTGATGTCCGTAAGACATCGTTATTGGCGTTGAGAGCAGCCCGAGCAGTCATTAAGAAGGCAGGTGGTCGCAAGAAAATCCGTGTACCTCGAGTCATTCCTTTTGAGTCGAAAATTGGTGGTTTTCTCCCACTAATACCCCTATTTGCGGGGTAGTCAGCACTAGGAGCTCTTGCCGGGGGAGCCAGTGGAGTAGCCAAAGCCGTGATAGATGCAAAGAACGCCCGCAAGAAGTTGGAGGAGGACCAGCGCCATAATCAAGCCATGGAAGAGCTTGCAAAGAAAGGTATTTTTCTTAAAAAGTCCCGCAACGGTTTCGGGCTTTACTTAAAGAAGCAAAAAAACTCCCACTAAAGCTACCCAATCGAGCACTTTACAATCACGAGCTTGAGCAATATGCCAAACATTTGAAGATCCCCTACTTTAGGGGAGTATTTATGCGAAACGCCTTACCTAAACATTCACAAACAAAGGAGTCTGCCATCGTTAATTTGGATACCAGCAGTCATCACGGTACGCATTGGGTAGCTTATGTGCGAAATGGAAACACCGTTCAGTACGCTGATAGCTTTGGATGTTTGAAACCACCCCGAGAATTAGCCAACTACTTTGGCAATGGAGTGAAAATCCTCTAGAACAATGACTCTTATCAGACGTACAATCAATCAAATTTTGGCCATTTATGCTTGAAATTTCTCTATAGTAAAAAATAAATATTTTGCATTATTGTTGTTTTACCTTAACCTATATTAGCAGCTAACAAGCAGCCAATTTTCAGTCATGTCTGTGATCATCACATTGAAAGGTCGCAGCCCAATACTGTCGATTGATTTTCAACCACCTATTCAGTTGGATCCCAACTACAACTACGGACTAGCTTTATTGAGTTTTCACTTGTACAACAGCATCCCCAACATTGAGAGAGGTGACAAGATCTACCTGTTTGACGATCAAAACACGCAAACATTCATCGACTTGCCCGAAGGTTCATACGAAATTGGTGACATCGAAGCTTATATTAGAAAGGCACTTGGCATTCATTTGGCAAAGGACGTTGAGAATATTTTCTCATTGAAACCCAACAACAATACTCTCAAGTGTGAGCTTTTCAGCAGCAAGTACGCTGTGGACTTTCAACCGCAAGACAGCATCGGTGATATTCTGGGCTTCTCTAAACAGCTGCTACCACGCAATCAAGTTCACAGTTCCGATTTACCAGTGAACATTATAAAAGTTAGAACGATTCATATCGATAGCAACATCACATCGGGAGCCTTCTACAACAACACTCCTTCACACACCATTTACGAGATTGCCGTTGCAGTTGATCCTGGTTTTGCCATCGACGAAACACCTCAGCATTTAATCTATTTTCCGATTAACAGAAGCGAAATACATAACCTCACATTACAAATTTTGAATCAAGACTCTGAACTTGTGAATTTTCGTGGTGAAGAAATCATCATTCGACTTGAGCTGAAACAACTATAATAATAATGGGTCGACTTGTATTTGATGAAGAACCATATAAGAGGTTAACCGCTCCTCGTCCACCATCAGTTTCTATGAAACCTCTCAAGAGATCACTCACGCTCTCAAACAGATTGTTTCTACAAACGCTCGGCTACCATGTCAACTCCTCAAATGTTCGATATCTATCGCAAACCAAATTTTGATGATAGTGTAAGACGCGAGGAGTTGCGAACCTACTATCCATATGTCAAGTCATTCGGCAACAATGATATCGTTGAAATCACCGTCAATCAAACAGATTGTTGGTTTTCCATGGCTGATTCCTGCACCTCAATCCAGGGACAAGTGGTGAAGACAGCAGGCAATGGAGATGTTTCTCTATCACCAAATGCTGGAGCTTTCTTCTTCGACAGCATTACATACGAGTTGTGCGGCAAGGAAATTGAAACCGTTAGAGACCCTGGTCGCGTGAGTACAATTCGTGGATACTTGTGCTACGACCTCAACAGTTCAAAGGACCTATTCATAGCCGGGTGGAATTTTCCGCATAAAGCGTATATGAATGCCGCCGATAAAACTTTTCACATGTACATTCCATTGGGACATTTGTTTTCCATCTTCAACGACTATAAGCAGGTGATATGTGGTAAACAAACAATTCGTCTGGTGCGAAGCCGTAGCGATGATGATTGCCTTATAATCACGGATGCTGCAACCAAGGGCAAAGTGACAATAAACAACATCGAACTCAAAGTCCGTCACATTTTTCCAAACGATGATGTTAAATTGTCCGAAGCTTATATTAGATCACTCAGCTGTTTAGAAAATCAGTTTCGTTATAGCTTTTCAACGGTTCACCATGGAAATTGCAATTGTCGACATTCAAGGTTTCGAAATCGAGGGAAGATTTGTTCCCAAGGAATTGGTTATCAAGAAACGTAAACGCACAGGAGTGTTTTTGTTTAAACCACCCAAACCGTTTAACTATCTATCAGCAGCAGAGAACAGGCAAGTACGATATTTGGAACAACGACTACATGGACTCCACTACTCTGATGGCCACTACGATTTGAATACTATGAACGACATTTTGAGAATTTTCCTAACCAAATGCACGCACATATATGTACGAGGTCATCAGAAATATGACTTTTTATTTAACAAGTTATTTGAAGAGCTGAAAATCAACAATTTGAGAAAACTGCTTAACGAAGATGGGGAATCACACTATCACCTAATCAATCTGGAGAACTTCAATGGCGCTGTTGAACTGAAACCTTCTGACTCTCCATGCATTTTTCACTGCCGCTGCAATGATCCAGTACGATGTGCAAAAGAAAATGTTGATGTAGTTTATTATTGGCTTCTGAATAGTGTTTTGCATAAATAAAACATTGTATATAACTATGTGTTTTAATTATTCATTCTTTTCCTTATACATTTCACAATTAATTTAAGTAATAATATTGTAATTGTAGAGAGTGTTACACAAATAAGAATTAGCACTTTGTGGAGCTCCTCTTGTAGGTTAGCATCACGTATAGTCATTGAGCTGTTCGATAGTAAAGTTTTTTCATATTGGCAAGAAGCTGCTGAAATCCAGTCAGTGTCACCTTCAGTGTCATCAGAAAATATCAGCTTCAATTTGAAATTTTTTGTTGTGTTTGACAGGCGAGCAAAATATACAGGCAACCGTCCATCGTTTAATCTATCTCGAGCCATCAATGTATAGTTGGAGCGGTTCAAACAGTTCCCTGAAGGGCATACAGCCATGTCCTTGGTTCCATAAGGTATATTAACATACAAGACATTTTTCAAAATTAATGTGAATATAATAAAGCTTGATTTAAGTATTTTTATCGATCTGCATTCAACAGTAGTTGGTGAGACACTATGCTCATCTTGCACCTCTTTCGTTACTTTATTCTAAAAATTATTAGCAGACTACTAGAAACCATAACATCAAATTCTTGATTCATCATTAAAAATTTTCTCAAAATTATTACGCTCGACCTTGAATCATCCGACAAAATCAGAGACTCGAAGGAGTTGCTGTTCTTGCGCAGTTAGGCGGTCGCTTACGACAGGCAACAAAATACCAAGATTTTAATTTTTTTTACAGACAACAAATTACCATATCCCCCCATCCAGCCCCCAAATATCTAACCGAACAACGCCCAAAAACCCGCTCCCGCGCAACAGGCATGTACTATACCTTTTCAAATAAATATTTCTCGATTAACCGCATTAGCGCAGCTCGGTGGACACCTGACTTGTAATCAGGCAAGCCGCGTTCGATACCCGGCCAAGTACTTAGCTTTTTTTCTCTCTAACCACCACAACCAACAACAGATGGCGTGCACCGTGCAACCCACAATACAATGGCTTTCAATTATTGACAACAGATGGCGCGCACCTCTGCAACACACGCAACCCACAATACAATGGCTTTCATTTATTAACAACAGATGGCGCGCACCTCTGCGACACACCCAAATGTCTTTCGCGCACCCCTACGACCACCCCCAATGTCTTCTTCTTCCCAACGTCTTCTTCTTCTTATCCAAACAACAACTACCAACAGCTCGGCAGCAGCTCTTCGGCGAGAACTCGATGACTGGTTACCTTTATGCCCACTTCCGGTCCAGAACTCTCTTTGTTTAACTACTAACGTATATTAATATGTCCTATATTTAAATATTTGTTGTTTATGTTTACATTTCTGGCCATTAACCTTTTAAAGCAATATAAAAGTAAAAAACTAAAACAAACATATTTGTATATTGACACCAAGTCATGTTTCACTTTTTCATTCCTTCCACTTGAGCAGCAGTAATAATAATTCTAATAACAGGATCCCGATCGTTTTTCCTCACAAGAACATTGTCGTTTTTACACCAGACATACGTAAATCCGCATCGTTTTAGTTCCTTAGCTTTTAGAAAGAGATCACGGGTATGCTTGGTCAGGTCTGGATTTACATGGATCTTTCTTTTGTTATCACTTAAAATGCCACATATTTCGGTATCAAGTGGGATAGTTTTACGTTGCTCGAGGATTTTATTTTTTAATTCTTCATTTGCAAGTGTGACAAGAATGGGTTTTGTTGAAGTCGTCTTGCGGCAAGTTAATATTCATCGCTGCAAATGTTTTCGTAACATCCGTTTTAGAGCTCTCATCACCATTTAGACCTAAAATGACTACATTCTTGCTCTTTATTTTTGCCGTTTCTCTGTTCGAATTTCTTACATGAATTACTTCATGTTATAGTTCAGCTACCCTAGTTTTTAGTTGTTCATGATCTTTTTTTAAAGCCTTATTTTCGTTAGATAAGGATTGAATATTCTGCTTCATCTGTTCCATTATATGCCCATTAAATGTAATGGAGTGTTTTAGTTCTTCATACATTTTCCTTATTGCATTTATAATATCGAGATTTGTTGGATTAACATGATCAAAAATGTCTTTTAAGGTACTTCCTTGGGAAGAAGATCGTGTACTTATTTTATCGCATATTGGGGCCTTTTTCTTTTTGTTTGCCATTATTAGAAGCAGTCTTTGTCCCTAGGACAAAGTCCAACAAGCGATAAATTTGCAAGAATATAACCTATATTTGTTGTTCTGATTTGTTTTCAGAAACACTTAATTATCCTTTACCACTTTTTTATAACTCGTTACTGTATAATGCACTTTGTACTTTATATGGCACTGTTTTCCGAGATATTTAGGCAGTAAATAGGAAATAAATTTTAAATATATCACCACAACGTTTTCACAACTTATTGGTGTTCGCGCACGCTCAATCTCCTATAACTATCTATATCTCAAGAACGGTTATTTATTGTAGTGTATAAGCATTGCATAGATAAGTTGAAATATAGAGTAGATCAGAATTATAGTTAAATGTTTAAAAAATATTATATTTGGTGGCCCCTAAGCAAATGCATATACAGCGTAGTTGAAATATTTCGTAGAATAAAATTATGGTTGTACAGGATCGTTCAAAAACTGATATACAAATAAGTTATAATAGGTGACTAATTGGCAGCAATATATACAAAATACTTTAAATATTAATGGAAGTAGAGTTATAGCTATAGAGGAAGTTCTTAAAAATATTGAATAAAATTGTTATATAATGTCACCCATAAGCACCTGCAGTTTGGAAAAATGTATTGGAGATTGGTAGATTTATAGTTATGTTAAGTGGTTCAATAAAAAAAAATGGTTATATTGGATAGCCCATATGTTTCATATGCTATTTCTTTTTGTAATGAATACTACACTTCATACGCGGGTAACCACTAGTTATTATTAAAATTGTTATAAAGTTTTCTATAGCATATTTGGAGAGATTGCTTGAAACAGCTTCTCGTAATTGGACTTAATTTAGGTTTTATGAGTAACAAAACCTAAAATCATGCCCGCAAGACACCTGGTTGTTAAGGGTTAACTTCTATATTTTTCACAGTTTCATTACTATTGTCAACTGGGTCTGATCTAGACCACTAAATTTTTGGAAATATTCAGTAATTTCGCATATTGTGGTGTTATTTCCCAAGAAGTGATTAAATATTAAGGTAAAAGTTGGATTTGTTGACAGAGCCGAGTTTTAACACAGTTCAGCAGTTCATCAGCTAGCTCAGGTTTCTTTGAGAACATGTATCTACCTATGTATGAGGTGGGGTATTATCATTTTGAAAAATTTCACTAAACGTGCCTATTTCTAAAATTCCTCTTATACTTAACATAGTAGGCGACAATCTTGATGTTCTCTTGTTCAAAGACGAGCAAACAATTTTACCTAATATTGTTAAAATTTGGTACATGTAAGTTAACAAAGTCCATGCCAGTAAGAGGCTTACTTATCTCGCCATTCTTCTAACAGTTTAAAACTATGGCTGAAGTTTCAGTTAATACCATTATTATACGCACTAAATAAGTAGTCAAATTCATCATAAAAACTTCTAGAAACTAACTTTCACTAATAGTAAGTGGTATGTGGACACTCAGTTTATTACGTTAAAGTTGAATATTTTTCTGTGTTCGCATTTCCCGACATATATTCTATCATTCTGTGAAATGTTTTCCAAAAACATCCTTAATAAAATACTCTATAAAGTTGAACATGCATTCTGCATCTAATACAAACCTCGAAAAAGAAATGAATCATTCTTTTTGATAGAGCAGTCTAAGCTTTCCCTTCTAAAAAACGTGATCTTAAATATTTCGAACCCTGACCTTAAATATCCCCTTAAGCTTACTGTCAAGAGGGAGAAAAAGAGACGGACCCCCATGATATATTAAATAACGATGTGAATCAAAGGGTAAGCTCAGATAATCTCCACCGAAAAAAAAAGATGCAATGTTGGCAAGTTGGCGAGGATATTCGCCATTGCTCGCCACTGCGGGAAGCCATTGTCCTACTTAGTTTGACAGTTATTACAAGGATTGCTTCGAGATCGTGTACGATTGTTGCCTTTCGAATACTTACTTACCGCCATTAAGGAAATCTGTTCCTCTGCGGTAACTTACTTACGGCCGGACTAATATGACTCTTGTGAAATTTTGGGATTTTCAGGATAAAAGGATAATCCAAAGGCGTATGTCTTCTTATGCTGAAACTACAATGATCAACAAAATTCTAATGTTGGTAAACCAAATTAAGAATTTTTATGAAAGATTTTCCTTATGGATTAAAGGACTATACTTCAGTTATACCTGAGTATGATATTTTCATGAAATTCTCAAAAATTACATTATGGGGGATTTTGCTATTTTAGCAGTACAGAAGAAACATTCAAAAATATTCACACTACTTCGAAAATCATGATAAACAATAAGTAGGGAGAATCGTATACTGAAGTTTATTGTTAACATTGTGGTAAGTATATCTTCTACATTACCGAATGCGAGTGAAATTAGTTTTTTCCAAATACCCGTACGGGTAATAAATAAACAATGTATTCCAAAAATAAACGAAAACCATATAAGCAAACGTTCCGGAATTGGTGTTTTCAAAATAAATGGTGTTAAACAATATTACCGTATTTATATAACTATTTTGTTAAAATTAAGCCACTGAAAATATATGCCCTTGAATTATTTTCATACCGTAGTTCGTTATCAAATAATGAAAACCACATTCGATATATATATATATATATATATATATATATATATATATATATATATATATATATATATATATATATATGCGGTACCACTGGGCATCTATTAATGCAAAATTTTAAGTTTAAATGGCATCCGGCAGACATCACCAGCAATTTACCAGTACCCTGTAAAAGCTAATAACGAAATATTATGTAGGAATCATATGACCTGTTTTTTGTCACAGTGTGAATACTTTAGTTCAACGATATTAACGTTAGAGTCACTGCCGTCGACATCTGTAGATTCAACATCTGATATACAGATTACCGTGACTTCCGGTTAAAATTAATAGATGGAATACTGTATACCATCAATTGGCAACCGCGTTAGTTGGATAGAGTTCAGATGATACCGTGACAGTAGAATATTAATACCTGCTTCCCAAAGAAACAGGATTCTAAATAATACCAACCCTATTTTATTAAATATACACGTGTATATTGGTGGATATCGAATGAGAATAGAAACTGCTCGGATGCTATTCTAACCTACATATATATATATATATATATATATATATATATATATATATATATATATATATATATTTATATATATATATATATATATACAGGGTGAGTTTTTTTTATGATCAGTACGGGGATCTCGGAAAATAGCGGAGATAGAGCAATGGTTAAATTGGGAAAGATTTGCAGTTTTACTGACCCAATTTAATGACACTTTCGGATTTTTGTAAAAAGTCATGGCTTACTAGATATTTTGAAAAAAACGAAATTTTGTCGATTTAGTCAAATCCCTCTAGCTCCTTTGTATCTGATTTTATAAAAAAAGTGTAAATATCAAAATTGAAGGGAATTGTCGCTTCTACACTCTGTACATCTGTATACTCTGACCTAATGTATAGTTATCCGGGATGGTTCTCTCCTCTCATAATAGATGGTATATCACTGATCTGATGTTTCTCGTACCATGCATAAGTGTGGATCTCTTTATGCTTGAAAATCCGTTCATTATTCTAAGTACATTGGTGACATGCATTTATTATTCTGGAGCTATTATCATTTCTGGTATTTTCACCATGTTTAGTTTCTTTACCAATTCTGGAAGTCTGACATGCTAGTGTATGTATTTCTCTATTCTCCTATTTGGGACATTATCTCATTTAGTAATTCACAGTAGCTTTCGTTTTCTTCTTCTCGCGGGTCCTCATTGGGGCCATAAGTGACAATTCTTTTCAATCTGTACACTATCGAGGTTACTTTAACTTTTAACCATCTTTCACTACTGCTTTCTAGTTGGAAATGTTCTTTTCAAATTCTGTTTGTCTTAGCAGCCATGCCCCGCTTTTTGCATATCCCTTAATTTAAACTCCAGTATATATAGTGTATATATTTTTCAATATTCTGCGTGCCTTGCCCTTTTTCATTTGTTTCTCATAGAGCAACAAAATCTAGTTTATGTTTTTCTATTTTATGTAGAGCATCCATAATCCTTGTTCTGATTCCCTTTATGTTCCAAGATTCGTACATCAAAATCAATTTTCGTTGATGTAATTGATTTTCAATAAAACTGTGCTTATTTCGAGATATAGTTATATCATATTTAGCAGTTAATGTATTTTCCGCGAGTGGGTTGCAAGTCAACAGCGCAACTTCCTGACAAGGTTTTCTCCCATAGTTTTGATCCGGGGGTAGTATTTTAATTCCTACCTATACGATAATCTAACAGATGAGAATTATTTTATGGCTTAATAGACACATGCAAAATTGAACCTATTGTTAAGTTCAGTTTCAAAAGTAGAATCAAAACTGGGGTGTAAGTTATTAATAAAACTTGAATCCAATCGTCTTAATGTTCCTGTAAAATAGGCCAAAACTTCTACAATAAAAAATTATATACCTTTTAGCTAACGGCGAATTCATGATGGTATTCTTAAAGTGTTGCATGAACATCACGTAATGGACTAAATCAAAAACTCATTGCTAGACGACTATCATGCACATAAAGCTTATTGCGACATCTATATAAAATATCTGAAATCAGATAGACGCCAGGATGTCTTGATACATTTTGATTGTGAATAATTATAGAAGTTGAGAGTTGGTGACCTACCTATAAATAAAACCGGGTATATATTGTATCAAAAGAATTACATGTAGCAGCAGTGCATAAGTGTTATATATTTCTAGCTTTATCTTTTTAACCACTCGTCCTGTTGACTTCAGTTGATTTTTAATGACTCTTGAAATGCTTTGTATTCATGATGTAGAGAACTTTAAAAAATAATATACTTAGAGACTGAGAAGCACTCGTGATAATCAATGTTAAGAGAAGATGGCTAAAGTGTTATTCTTAAACTTTTTACTTTGTTTAGGATTTGGTGTTAACATGCAGTTATATCAAATAAGTCTGACACACAAATTTTAATGCAAATACTAATTGTTTCAATTTAAATAATGAGTATAAATGTGGGTTATTATTAGTTACAACAATATAATTTTAGACAAAATATTGTCAAACAATAATCCAAAGGAAATTTGCAATTAAATATATTTGTGGGGAGCTTGAAACCACACTACTGTACTGTAATTTTATATGCGGCACAGTATAATTTTTCAAAAAAACAAAATTTGGTCCTTGTTTATAAATCTGCAGAGCTTACAGGTGTACTTACTTTGTAAAACTCCCTTTACTGAAACACTTTTTATATACATATTGGACAATATTGGTGCAGGAAATAAAATGTACTAACTCGTAACTAACTAGGTACTGATATTTTATAAAATGCTGTTTTTTTTTTCTGTTCGAAACTAGTATCAAGTATACCTGAATCTGAATAACAGGAAGTGAATAAAAGCAAATTAGTTTAAATAGTAAAAGCACAACTACATTATTAGGAAAAAATTATCTTTGAAGTATTTGTAATATTGTATTGAATTTTATATGTAACTTTCGAATATTGTATATCAGACCTGTGTACATATTTGTTTTCGGTAATCTGAATGCAGCTTAGATCGCATTACTGCAGTTTTACATAAGAGAAGTCATAAAACAATTTTGTATGAAAAAACAAACGATTCTGACAACTGTACTTCAACCATCAAAATATTTTATTTGTGTATAGAATATTTATATTGAAAACCGTTTATGACATCAAATACTATTTGATAAGGAGAATAGGAGAACCCATCGGCCCGATAAAATATCATTTTGCTGTCACGTCAGAAACAATTTCGAGGTATATTCCGCAATTGCAGTTAACATGCATTTGTCCTTTAATGTCAGGGCAAGACGGGACATGAATCCTCGGAAGGCTTTTAGGCAATAGGTCTTGTCCTGACGGGTGTCTGCATGCGGAAGGCTGTTTATTCTCTATACAACCATTCTCATTCTCAGAAATACCCCGAGTGTTCCCTCGGGAGTTATATTTGAACAACGAAATGGGGTGAGAAATAATTTATGCTGTCAGAAATTGGGAATCGTTTATCAAGGAATGTTGGTAGGTGTTTGTTTTAAGCCGGTAATTTTATGAATATATTATTTTGTTATCACAAAACCAATAAGATAATTGCATTCTTTTGCATATATTTGAGAAAAGTATGTACTGGTGTAACGGTAACATTGACAACATTTTGACTAGTCATATGACATAATAAAATAAAAAACTGTGTTAGTTTGATGTAAACTGCGTGGATATTTAATGTCGAGTCTAGTTGTGTTTACGAAAAAAAAAATAGTTACTAATTTAATAGTCAGCTTTTGAAAGGTATAGTGTCATAAGACAAATTGCTGTCAGTGTATTCCGCCAATTCGTATTAAATTATTGTTATATGTTACAGTGGTTAATTCATAAGCACCAAAAAAATTATGTTCTAAATAAAAAATAAATTCCAAAAATAAAACTTAAAGCTACATTAATAAGCTTAACTTTAGCATTTCTGTTGGGTAGTTAGTATTAGGTAGGCACTCATCGGTAATATACATGGAAGCTACCACTGCAGTCTTTAAAAGATAACTCTATGAACTCAAAAGACCGATAGAAAGCGACTTCGGCAAAAAGTTAAACCCTAAGTAGCTAAAACTATTGAGGGAAAGCAAGTCCAGCAAATTGTAAGAATCTAATTTATAATTAAACTATTATGTATAGAGTTGCATAACCTTACTAACCTCGAAATAATAATAACAGGTTAGGTTAGGTTAGAGCGAGTAATTTTTAAAAAAATCATTAGGTTACAAATCAGGACATCCGGCCGGACAGAGCACGATTCCACGGGAGTAGGACAACCATCGTGCAACTATTTCCACCGAATCTCATTCGTAATCAATTTCTAACATCGGGAATCATGTAGTCAACGTTGTACATTTAAATAATTATATAAGCCCAGTTAAATTTCATTCCGTAAACAATGGACCAAAACCTGTTTGCAAAAAATGTATTGATTATTTGTGAACTGTATGACATGAGTTCAAAAATTTGTTACAAGCTTTGGATTAGAACGAATTAATAGCCAAAACGTAGATCCATAATTTAATCTACGTTTCAGCTATTAAATAAAAACAATATATCTCACAAAGTGAAGAATAACTCACTGCCGTACAAAAAGGCATTCGATGGACATTGTCATTGCGAGAAAATTTGGTTTTGACCCTGCGTAATCAGTGCCATTTTTTTTTAAGTTAACTTACCGGAAGATGAAACTAATACATTGTCAAATAAATTATTTTAAAAAGTGAAATTATCTTCTGAACTAGGTTATTCAGTTCTCTATTCGTGATAAGCACAAACGCGTTCGGTTTGTTCTTTGGCTCAACAGACCCGAAATTTTCCTGAAAAGGTTATCTAATTTGGGTTTACTTATCCACTCTACACACATCCGATTTACTATAATTATATCCAGTCACTGAATAAAGTTACTCCTTCCCCAAGGTGATACAGAAGATAGGTGCAACAACTCATTTGTTGATTAACGAAAAAATAGTAATTGCTTAATTGCTGTCAGATGCGAGATACCTAATGGATGAAAGCACACAAGTAGCATACTTTAATCGTGTCTAGTGCCCTATTTTACAGCGTAGTTTGATTTCATATATAACATTGAAGACAACAAATACCTCAGTCAGTTTGTAATATTCTTTAGTTTTACAAAATCAAGGGAAGGATCTATTCATTTACTTGAGATTGCAGTTTCCAAAATATTCTGCTGTGAAAATGCATAAACTATGCACAAACAATTTAAAATGCTGGTATTTAATATTCCGCAGTTGGCAGTTATTGAAGTGTACAGTTTTTTTATTAAGAAACAAATAAGTACTTGCTCTCGTAGTTTACTGATAGAGATCGACTTGGAGGATGACTAATTACTATAAAATATCTATCGTCTTCTAGAGATTGGATAAAATTGAAATATTTTTTCAAGTACCTAAATTAGAGAATGGTAGCATGCCACTTTTGTATATCAATCCACTCAAAATAAGGTTTATTTAGGAAAGTCTATTTTCAACTTTTTTGTTACAAAAAATTTAGAACTCTCTGATGTAGTGCAGTTGAGTAACAATCGACGACCTTCAGTGCAGTATGCTAAAATTTATTTTTAATATTGATTCATTCATTAAATAAATAATAATAAAAAAACTTTATTTACGTCCAAACTGTCAATGCTAAACAGATAATAGTAACAGTGTCGCCAGATTGCATGGAGAGATTGATTGACTCGAATGTGAAATACGAATTAAATTAAATTAAAAAGTAACAAATTTTGACCCGTTCTTAAAGTTATTCCACATCGTCATGCTATAAAAATAGAACCCAGGAAAATTTATATTACATAATAATGGCCATTCATTGGGCTCTCGCAATTTTGCAACTTTCGTCGTTTTGTAGGTAAATATGGTTTATATAATTCTTATGTTAGTTGACAAATTAACAATTACAATTCTCTCTTCGAGGTGTCATTCCATTGTACGCAAGACAATATATAATATATTGTTACGAACTTTACCCAAAGCCGACCCTGTTTCATTTCAGTACGACAACAATCGCTTTGAGATAAAAAATGGTTCTCGAAAAGACTCGACAGCTGTAGGAGTGATGACTGATTTTTCTGGAGAATTCGATGCTGGTTTTATAAGGAAGCAGGCCACGATCGCGAGTTCAGTTGATGGAGCGAAGAGCTTATATGTAACACTGTTACTGTGATATTTGAATCAGCTGTTGTACATTCGATGTAAATAAAAGTTTCTAGAAAAGTGAAAGTGAATATTAGTTTTATAATTCTAAATTGAACCCACGGACTTTACAACAATTTGGTGTCAGAAGTGGGATCAAGTGCCGTTAAAATCGTAATTTGATTTATGGAAACACGGAGCATGGAAAAAATTGACGAAACTGCCAAAAAATAGTCAAGCAGGTTACCAAGGGACTAGACGAAAAAATAGCCCAGATTCTAGAAAAACGTGACAAGAAGGAGAAACAACATCAAGAAGAAATACAACAAAGGTTAGTAAAATCTTTTGATGAAAAACGTAAAATAGAATTAGAAAATCTTGTCGCTACGATGAAAAGCGAACAACAAAATCTTGTTTCCACTATGGAAGAAAAACAACAAAATTTAATAGAAGAATTATTCTCGAAATTTGTAGAAAAACAAGATCAACTTGAATTAAAACGACAAATAGAATTTAAGTTATTAGATGAAAAACGACAAAATGATTTTAAAGTATTTGAAGAGAAACAAGATCAAATTGAATTAAATCGACACGAAACTGAAGAGAAAAGACAACTGCAATTTGAACAATTAATGCAAATAGTAGCCAAGTTAATGAAAGAGTTAATAACAGAATGCAAATAGTTGAGTCAGACATAAAAGAAATAAATGATGACATTAAGACCATAAAAAATACGGTGGACACTATTGAAACCAAAGTAGATGACCTCGATTCCATCCAAAGCCAGGTAAAGTTTGAAATCAGTTCTATATTCAAAACACAGTTCAAGATAAAATCAGTGCCATCCAGAATAAGGTAGACACAGAAATCAAAAAAATGCAACAGGACTTACAACGAGGAAAATACCAGCACATCGTGAGTACCAAAGGTTACGTTAGCAAACTACCCACATTTGATGGCAGCTCATCTTGGCCCATGTATAAATGGCAAATTGAAGCCGTGGCTACAGCTAACGGATGGGACAACCAAGAAAAATCCCCGTCTCTAGTAATTTCGTTAAAAGGTCCGGCCCTAGAACTCCTCCAAAGCATTCCAGTCGATGAACAGGGCAATTTCGACAAGATCATCGCTATCCTAGACGGTTAGTTCACTTGTCCTACCCAGACCTGCCTGAGGAAACAAAAGAGCAGTTGGCCACACAGAGTTTAATAAACGGCATCAGAGATGTGGAAGTACAACGAATTCTAAGACTAAGTGGCGTCAAGAAAAGTAATGAAGCTCTACTTCGGGCTTTGGAAGTCGGGGCCGTCATAAACATGTCCAAGCCGACGGTCCGAGCAGTTTCCTTTAACCAGGAAGAGTCAGAGTCAACATTTCAAGCGCTGCTGGCTGGTCTGAACAAAATATTAGAACGGTCACAAAGAACTGGCACCAGAGGGGCATGTTACCGCTGCGGAGGGACAGGACACTTCCAACGTGACTGCCGAGTAAGGCTACCGGAACGATCACCAACCAGGGGTAGCCATCAAACCGACCTTACCAACAAGGGAAACTCCAACCAGTCAGCATAAGGGGGCGAATGCTGACTCACCCCCCGCCAGCCCCCAGGACAGTATCCAGCCAGGAATTTTGCCGAGATAGCGGCAGCCTAGTCATCAGAGGCACCATGAATGGGCGAGCAGTTACCATCACCATCGACCCCGGCGCCGCTGTGTCCATTGCCAAGTCCAGGGTTTTGAGAGCATCAGAAATTCGGCCAGTTACCAATAACATCCAGCTCAGGACATTCACCGGCGAGTCCATGTCAATACAGGGTGAGGCAGACGTCGTGCTACAGATAGGGGACAACATGATCCGGCATAGGGTCCTGGTAGCGAATATTGAGGACGACTTTATACTGGGAACGGACCTAATTAGCCAGCATGGATTTATCTTCGACCCGAGATAGGATGTTCTTCGGTTCCTATATGAGGAATTTGTATTGACACGGCCCGTCAACAGTTCAGTCACCTCCATAAAAATTGTGGCAAAGTCTTCAGCTAGAATTCCCGGTCGAACGGAACAGATTATTCATGGGCAGCTAGACAGCAATCCTAGGAGCTGCGTTGGAATGGTGGAGCTCGTACACTCAGCTCATGACTACTTAGTTGGACGGGCTATAGTTAAAACCGGACGAGATATACCAATCAGAGTCCTGAATTTGTCCAACAACGACATCAGAATTATCAATGGTCAAGAGATAGCTTGTTTCGAGCCAGTAGAGACCATCATCAATTGCGAAGAAGAGTAACAGACGTCGGTGAGGGAGACAGGGCCCGATAAAAAGTTGCTACAACAGTTTGCTGACCATTTGACACACTTGACACCAGAGAACCAGAAGAAAGCCAAGCAATTTATCAGAAAGCACTGGCAAATTTTTAACAGTAAAAATGAAACCACCGATCGCACCAACATCATCCAGCATCTAATAGATACCGGAAAGGCTCAACCCATTAGAATACCACCTAGACGACTTCCATTGGGGCAACAACAGGCAGTCGAGGAAAACATCGAGTCCATGTTATAAAATGGAGTTATTGAGCCATCCATCAGCCCATGGTCTGCTCCAGTCATGCTAGTTAAAAAGAAGAATGGAACCACCCGATTTTGCGTGTATTACAGAAAGCTAAATGATGTAACGAAGAAAGACAGCTATCCACTACCCCGAATCGATGACACTTGGACCACACTAGCAGGCTCCCGTTGGTTCTCCACACTAGACCTAAAAAGTGGATATTGGCAGGTTGGTCTACACGCAAACGACAGAGAGAAGACAGCGTTCTCCACCAGTAAAGGGCTGTTTCAGTTCACGGTCATACCCTTTGGGTTATGTCATGCACCCGCTACATTTAAGAGGCTAATGGAGTATGTACTGAGCGGGTTAACATGGAGGACGTGCTTAGTATACCTCGACGATTTTCTAGTCACGGGTTAGACATTCGACGACCATCTGAAGGACCTGGACGAAGTATTCTCCAGAATTAATAATGCCAACCTGAGACACAATCCGAAGAAGTGTTCCTTGTTCCAAAAAGAAGTAGAGTTTTTGGGCCACGTAGTGTCCGAGTCAGGAATCTGCACCAACGAAGACAAGATAGAAGCCATCCGTGATTGGCCAGTTCCAAGAGACAAACATGAAGTCCGAATCTTCTTGGGCCTCTGTTCATACTACTGGCGTTTTGTTGAGGGATTTGCCACCATCGCCGCCCCTCTACATCGGCACAACACTGAGAAAGAGACCTTCCATTGGAATCTGGATTGCGAAACATCATTCAGGAGCCCAATCCTAGCCTTTCCTACATAGTCCGGCAAGTTCATCTTAGACACCGACGCCAGCAACACACGTTTGGGGGCCGTCCTATCCCAGGTGCAAGATGGTGAAGAGAGAGTGATCGACTATTACAGCCGGAAAGAAATTATTGCGTTATCAGAAAAGAACTTCTTGCAATAATAAGGGCTGTAGACCATTTCCACAAATACCTCTATGGTCGTCATTTCTTAATCCGAACAGATCATGCCGCACTCAAATGGCTGCTGTGCATGAAGACACCGGAAGGACAACTGGCCAGATGGATGGAGAAATTACAGCAATACGACTTCAAAGTGGAACACCGTGCGGCCGTTTGCACAATAATGCCGATGCCCTATCCAGAAGACCCTGTAGAGCGGAATGCGGACATTGTCTGAAGACGGAACAGCGAGAGGGTATCTCCATCAGACAGATCCGAGTGCAGGCCAATGAAGACTGGACAACGGAACAGTGCATCCAAGACGAAATGGCTGATCCAGACATCGAATCAAACCTGTCACTCAAAACGAGAGGGGACCTAGGCCACAAAGTTCGCCAACGGTGCTACTGTGTGAATTAGTTCGAAGTCGTCAGTGCTTGGTGCCGCAAATGTGCCATCTGTGGAGCCAGTATGGGCCCGAAGACCCGCACCAATGGCAGAATGCAGGAGTACAATGTGGACGTTCCACTTGAAAGAATTGCCATCGATGTCGCCGGTCCGTTTCCCAAGTCTGAGAAAGGGAGCAAATACTTTCTGGTCGCAATGGATTACTTCAGCAAATGGCCTGAGGCATATGCGATGGAATTACATTCAGACCGGGGGCGTAATTTCGAATCGAATGTATTCCAGAAGGTCTGCACGATGTTGGGGATCAGGAAAACGAGAACAACACCATTACACCCACAGTCAGACGGAATGGTGGAAAGATTCAACAGGACCTTGGAACAACACCTATCCAAGGTCGTCAGCAATAACCAGCGTGATTGGGAGGAGCATATTCCCCTATTCCTGTTGGCATGTCGCTCTGCTATACATAATAGTACAGGCCTGACCCCAGCCATAACAGACATAACATGCTGGCAATACACGAATTAGCCCGAACGCAGATGTTGGCCACCAGTAACCGGATGAAGACGCGATACGACCTCAAGGCCAATTCAGTCGGGTTCCAGGAGAGGAACAAAGTCTGGCTGTACAACCCCCAACGGAGCAAAGGTAAATCCCCAAAGCTTACACCCGCCTGGGATGGTCCATACGAGGTGGTCAAGAGGCTGAATGACGTCGTCTACCGAATCCGTCGAAACCCCAAGGCTAAATTGAAGGTGGTTTATTTAGATCGACTCGCTCCCTATGGATGTTTCTGATCGGGACGATCAGAATTAAAGGGGGGGCAGTGTTACGAAATTTACCCACAGCCGACCCTGTTTCAATTTAGTACGACAACAATAGCTTTGAGATAAAAAATGGTTCTCGAAAAGACTCGACAGCTGTAGGAGTGATGACTGATTTTACTGGAGAATTCAAGGCTGGTTTTATAAGGAAGCAGGCCACGATCGCGAGTTCAGTTGATGAAGCGAAGAGCTTATATGTAACATTGTTATTGTGATATTTAAATCAGCTGTTGTACATTCGATGTAAATAAAAGTTTCTAGAAAAGTGAAAGTGAATATTAGTTTTATAATTTTAAATTGAACCCACGACTTTACAACAATATATTATATAATATACATTGTTTCTGGTCAGGGAACCTTTATCAGTTGTGCTTCCCATAATTGAATGTCCTCTCGAACACTTCTTTATGTATTTGAAACATTTCGTTAAATTTGAAGACGCGAGATGTAAGACCGACATCTAGGATTTTCGAGAGAATCGGCACAAAGAGGTTCCGAATCTGGAGCCGTAATTGCTGTTCTCCCTTAACTCCTAGGACAGAATGTCACTATAAAATTTTTCAGGTTACTTCACCTACAAAGGAATGACACCTCGAAGAGAGTATTCAATATCTCTGACAGGTGAAGTAACCTGAAAAATTTTATCGCTTAAGAGATAACAGCAATTACACGGAACGGCTCCAGATTCAGAATCTGTGTGCTGATTCTCTCGAAAATCCTAGATGTCAGTCTTACATCTCGCGTCTTCAGATATGTTGCAATTCATGAATTTATTTCTTATAATAGTTTGTTAATTTTAATGCTATACTTTCAATTTCAAGATTCATTTAATTTTTACCGTATAAATTTTATATAATGTGAATAAGATCAGAAAAAATGTGATTATAATATTCAAGGCAAATAGTTAGATCTGGCAGCACTGATCTCATGACCTTCTTTGACGTGGCGCCTTGATTTGAATTTTGACATTTTAGAATATTGTAAGATTATTATAGCGTGAGGGTAAAGATAAGTTTTAAATTCATAGTGTAAAGATCAAGATTTCACTGAGAAATGTTTTTAACAAATGTGAGTATTACTTATTTATCATTAATTAACAGCAGGTGCCTATATTTCTTTATATTTCCATACAAAACAGAAAAAGTCATTGCTTACTATATATTTCATTTAAATTAATGAAATTATATTGAATCTTAAGTATTTGTTTAAAGGTTTATTAATATATATTTATGTTTTGTAGTTATTTGGAATGTAATAGTAGGTATAACAACTTCATACTAACTATTTAGTTGGTTAATTTCATTTTCTGCATACTGTTACGAGAATTCATCCGACACCTGGTGTAATCGGCCATCAACGAATTCGTGGAAGGGACATTATTCCGGTACTTCTGGGAATCCGAAATGGTTCGACTCTCAACAGGCCGACCGCTGCCGTTACTGGGAATTCCCTTAAAGCCTCCAGAACATGAAAGAGTTTCCCGATGGTTCGGGGACTTACCAGACAATTCGCAGAGAAATATATAAATATGAACAGCTGGCGAAAGGAGGCATTCAGTTTTCGTCGGTGGTATTGTATAGTTAAAATAAAATGTAAATAGTTTCTTGTGAATATAAATTCTGTTAAAGTAGTGGAAATAAATTAGAGTGAGTTGGACTGTGTTTTTAAATAAATCCAAGAACTGAACCCGTGTGTGAAAATAAAAACATTACAGTAGTGACAGATGTAGGTGTATTTGTGGAACTGTTAGAAGTGAAAAATAAATAGACTGTGTTACGTTATATTTTTGCCGTGGTTACTCATTATAAATAAACGCGTTTAAGATCGGTCAAAATATTGCTTTTATTCGTCCGTTCCGTTAGCGATCGATAACCTACTGATTGCGCGCTGATTTTGCGTTTGAATTTTACCTGTCGAGAGGAATTGATTTATCGAATATTTTGTGTGTTGCTTGACACTTGTCATTGTCGTCGACAAGTCGGGAAGGATGTGCGTGTAAAAAAGTGTGTGAGGTTAACTGGAGAAGTCGTGCAGTTGTTTTTATGGGATTTTCCACTAGTATACTGGCTTTTGATAAGCCATCCGAGTTCGGGAGTTATATGGAAATCCCTACATTGTGTTCCAGCATATTGTAGTACTGTTGATTAGTTCCTGGGATACTTCTCTCATTGAGGATTTGAAAACTTCTGTTGTTGCGTAATTCTTCAGAGTGGTCATGGTATTTGGGGCCACCCTCACAATGGAACATTTGATATAAGAAATCCTTTGGTATATAGGGTAAGTGATTTTTGTTTGTTCAGTAGCCGATTTCTCGTATTGTCAGACTATTGATAGATATTTTCTTTTTTTTTAGGGTTCTTCTTATTGTTCTTTCTTCTTCTTGTTCTACTTCTTTTTCTACTGTTGTCGTATTTCTTCCATTTGTTTTTTGTTTCTACGTGCGGCGTTCCTGTTTTTTGTTCTCCATCCAGTGAGTTTGGGGTTATGTTTTGCTGTTCTATTACGACACTAGAACACAGACCTGGTTTGGCATTATGGTATCATGCCGATCATGGACTTAGCATGCAGATGAACTAGTTGATGGTGCATACACGAACACTGTATTTCTGGTATTTCTATCATCAGAGTGAGCGCAAGGGCCTCTAACTTCAGCTTCAGCTGTGGTTTCAGATAAGTGACAATTTGTGTATCTGGTTACTGTTTTATTATCAGTTATTTTTACAATAATAATATAAACCTTAGTATTTGCTATGAAATTTGTAAAATGGAATTTGTTAACCGAAAGTAAAGACCATTAGCCTACTATCGGGTTTATTATTATTATTTTGATCGATTGCACTCACCCTCGAGCTCGATTGTAGTATAGATGATACCAACGTCGGAATTCTGAATTTTATTGAATGATAAATATCAGGTAATTATGATCGGTTCCCATTAATGTACTATTTGATATTGACGATTTATTTAAATATTCTATTGATTAGAATTATTGTACTAGAGGAATGTTTAAATATTTGTATCCAGGTTATTCAGGATCTCACATGTTTATATGTACAGTGTATATTTGTTTCATTTCATTTTTTTCTTTAGGTATATTTAGCTTAAACATTCTAAGACTCTTTTGCATTAATAGAGTGCCCTATGGCATATTTTTAGCGCCTGGTAATAGTCTGTTCGCGCAAATTAAACTCATATTTTGAACTGTTGTATGCTTATTATTAGTTTTGATTACAACATTCATTTATTTATATTTAGAAATCTAGCGCCCCCAAGTTAGCAAAAATTACTACAGCATATATTTTAGGACGGGTAGGTGTCCTGATTATGTGTATTTAGAAGGTATAGGGGAATCTCCCTGGCGCCCTTATTTTCTCTTTATTTATATTTATCCGCCAAGTAAAATCAGGCATATACGTTCAAATAAATCGAACCCCCCCGTCTTCACTGAGACTACCGGACATACCTTCTTCTGCCCTTAGCATAACTAGGTAGGGTAGAAATTTGGCGTCACGTAACATTTTGGTGTGGCATTTTAGCAGCCCACGTGTGGCGTGGCAACTGACAATGTTTAAAACAGTGAACTTGTACCAATTGAAAGTGACGGACATAAAAAAAAGGGATTAAGAAATTAGTGGAAAGAAAAGTGAATTAATACAACGGCTACGAGATGCACTAATAAATGAAAGTAACGATCCCGATCTTATTTGTTTGAAGTTTCTGGCAATGGAGACATGAGTATGTTATTAAAAAAAATGGAAGATAGTTTAAAAGAAACATTACAAGATAAATTGTTAGAAAATTCTAAAACTCTAGAAGAGAAATTGCTAGAGAATTGTAAAACCCTAGAAGATAAAGTGCTGGAAAATTCTGTAAACTTGAAAGAGGCGTTAGAAGATAAATTAGCAGAAAATTCTAAAACCCTGAAAGACAAATTGCTGGAAAATTCTAAATCCCTAGAAGAAAATTTGAAAAGCATGGTACAGAAAAACTCAGAAATGCTGAAAGAGAAAATATTCGAGAATGAGGCTCGGTTGGAAGAGCTAAAACAAACAATGGTCGAAGAGTTAGTCAGAAATGAAACGCGGATAAAAGAGCTAAAGCAGACAATGGTCGAAGAGCTGATACAGACGACAGACAAAAATGAAACGCGGATAGAGGAGCTAACGCATATGATAGAGGGTGAGATCAGCAAAATAAAAGAACAAGTGGTCACAGTACAAAGAAGAGAAATACAATCAAAAACCGAAAGCAGAAACAGTCCAGAAGTAGTGGAATCGAAAATTGGCCTCGAAGGAGCAAGACACAAAATGAAACCCCCACAATTTGATGAGAAATCGTCATGGACTAACTATAGGCGCCAATTCGAGGCTGCAGCAAAGTTAAACGGATGGTCAGCAGAGGAAAAAGCAATAGCATTAACCCTCGCCCTAAGAGGGGTTGCTTCAGATATTTTGCCAACATTGAATACCTCGGAGCAAGAAGACTACGAACAACTGGTTAAACACTTAGAGCTGAGGTATGGACAGACCCATTTAAAGCACGTGTACAACTCCCAACTAAAAAATCGCCATCAGAAATCTAATGACTCGCTACAAGAGTTTGAAGCCGATATTGCCCGTCTGGTTCGCCTTGCCTATCCAGCCACACCGGAAAATGTGATAGAAAGGTTAGCAGTACAAGCGTTTTTGGATGGACTGCGGGACAACGAAGCCAGACAAGCTTTAACACTAGTTTGAATGACTCAATTAGTGGATGCACTTGCTCGAGCGCTAGAATTCGAGACTGCAAAAAATACCTGCAGATGTCAAGCCAGAGTCCGAATCCTGGACGGAAAATCCGATGGCGGAAACGATGAAGCCCCTGTAAGAAAGATAATAGAAGAAGTCCTTACCGAAAAAAGACTAGTGAGATGTCGGAAGTGTAGTAAGCTAGGACATGTCCAGAGCCGTTGCAAGGAGAGCAACGGAGTCCAGATTTCCTCGCCTGGGAAATTAAAGAAGGCCGATGTAAAGGAACTATCGTCGACCTGTAGCAAACAAGCCTCAACTATCAACGAATATGTCGCTTCGCTACGCAACCATGTTAACATTGTCTTTGTAGATGGCTTTATTAATAAGAAGCAATATCCAATGGTGCTGGATACAGGTGCGACAAAAACAGTTATAAGGCCCAACATCGTTTTAGAGACGATGATAAAACCAACAACATGGCAACTGCGAACAGCGACAGGAGAAGCAGCGAAAGTCCATGGTGAAATAGAGATTAAAATGACCTTGGGAAACACAACCTTCCTACATCGGGCATTAGTGGCAGACATCGAAGACGAAGTAATCATTGGAATGGATGTCATGAGCTCCAAGGGATTCCAGTTAAACTTCAAGGATGGAATCCTGCGAGTGAATGACGAAGAAGTGGTTCTTCATGGAAAAGATGACATAAAGCTGCAAGCCATCTTAGCAGAGGATGTCAATGTTCCGGAAAGAACTGAAATCATTGTAGATGGAACATTAATGATATTTGATCCCGAACTTAACGACGGAAATGTAGGCAGAGGAGTCGCACTGGGGAAGACTCTGTTTCGGGTCAAGGAGATTGTGCCAGTAAGAGTAATGAACCTGAATCATTACTCGGTTGTGCTAAAGAAAGGAACAACTTTGGGCCATTGTTCAACAGTTTCCTCTGTAGTCAGAACCAAACGGCATGCAGAAATACCACCAGGTAAACTATCTGAGGAACTGGAAAGACTCATTACAGATTCATCTAAGAATTTGAAACCAAACCAGAAAGTAAAATTGAGGGACATCGTGAGAAACTACAAGGATATCTTCGATGTAGAGAATGGCAAAAGAGGACGAACCGATCTGGTGAAACATAAAATTAATACTGGGGACGCTCAACCTATTCGACAGTCGGCGAGAAGACTACCCCTAGCTAAAAGAGAAGAAGCCGACAGGGTAGTCCGCGAGATAGAGGAAGAAGGTGTTATTGAACCATCCAATAGCACTTAGGACTCTCCAGTTGTCTTGGTTAAAAAGAAAGATGGTTCGACCCGATTTTGCGTGGACTATCGGCAATTAAACCACGCTACAAAGAAAGACAGCTATCCCCTTCCAAGAATAGACGATACCCTAGATAAGTTCGCTGGATCGAAGGTGTTTTCCAACCTGGACTTGAAGAGCGGTTATTGGCAAGTGGAACTTGCTAAAGAAGACCGAGAAAAGACTGCTTTTACCATCGGCTCAGGACTTTACCAATTCACGGTGATGCAGTTTGGGTTGTGTAATGCTCCAGCGACGTTTGAAAGATTGATGAAAACATTGTTAAAAGCGCTTTCATGGAAAACATGCCTGGTGTATCTTGACGACATTATAGTGGTTGGAAGATCATTTGGAGACCACGTGAAGAAGCTGGAGGAGGAGTTTCAGCGACTTCGAAGTTCCGGACTAAAGTTAAGCCCGAAGAAGTATTAGCTGTTCCAAGAAGAGGTGCAATATCTTGGACATGTGTTTGCCGCAGAAGGAGTAGCTGTTGATAAACAGAAAATTAAAGCTGTCCAGGAATGGCCGATTCCTGAAGATATCCAACAGTTAAGAAGTTTTCTGGGGTTATGCACGTACTATCGTCGGAACGTAGCCGGATTTGCCAACATCGCCAAGCCACTTACTAGGCTCACGGAGGAAAAGGTACAATACCAGTGGGACGAGGAGTGCCAGCGATCATTCGAGATATTGAAAAGAGCACTGAGGAGTGCCCCCCTCTTAAGTGATCCTTTGCCAGATGGAAACTTCGTTTTGGATACCGATACAAGCAATTTCGGAATTGGTGCGGTGCTTTCGCAGATCCAAGACGGTCAGGAGAAAGTCATCGGCTATTTTAGCAAGACCTTGAGCAAGCCTGAACGGAATTACTGCATTACTCGCAGGGAACTCTTGGCTATGGTAAAGGGGGTACAACATTTCTATAATTACCTCTATGGTAAAAAATTCCTCCTGAGGACTGATCATGCAGCACTGAAGTGGCTCTTGCCGTTTAAAAACCCCGAAGGACAAGTGGCCAGGTGGATTGAGCGATTGCAAGAATTCGACTTCGAGACTGAATATCACGTGGGACCAAGCCATAAGAATGCTGATGCCTTATCGAGGAAACCATGTCCTGATGATTGTAAACATTATCAGCGGGCTGAAGAAAAAGGGGCTGTTCTCTGTAGAACTACCGCCATCGATGCCCATTGGCAACCTGAGGAGATCCAGAAAGACCAAAAATTAGATCCAGAACTAAAAGAAGTTATCCGGTGGAAGGAAGAAGATCGCAAACCTACATGGCAAGAGATTTCCCGATACTCACCAACCATAAAGTCGTACTGGGCTCAGTGGAACTCCCTCATCCTGGAAAATGGACTTCTCAAGCGCATCCTGGAAACTCCAGGGGAGGGAAACGACAGAAAACAGATTATAGTTCCCTGAAATAGGAGACCAGAGGTTCTACGAGAACTACATGATGGGACAACTGGAGGACATCTGGGAGTAACGAAAACCCTGAGGAAGTTGAGAGAACGCTTCTATTAGGTAAACTGACAGGTAGATGTTAAGGAGTGGTGCAGGAAATGTACGGTTTGTGCAGCAAGTAATGGGCCTCAGAAGCGACCAAAAGCTCCCATGAAGCAATATAACGTTGGCAATCCATTCGAAAGAGTAGCCATTGATGTTGCCGGTCCATTTCCTGAATCAGACTCTGGAAATAAATACATTGCGGTGGTGATGGACTATCTTAGTAAATGGGCCGAAGCATATGCCTTGTCGAATCAAGAAGCCTTGACCGTTGCTGATGTCCTTGTCAAGGAATAGATCAGTCGTTTTGGTGTTCCCTTGGAGTTGCACTCAGACCAAGGTAGAAATTTTGAATCTACCTTTTTCCAAGATGTTTGCAAACTTCTGAAGATCAATAAAACACGAACAACAGCATTACACCCGCAGTCCGATGGAATGGTAGAACGGATGAATAGAACCATTAATCGCCATTTGTCAAAGGTAGTCTCTGACCACCAAAGAGACTGGGACCAGTATCTTCACTTGTTTCTAATGGCATGTCGTTCATCTGTGCACGAATCTACGGGTCAGACCCCGGCAAGCGTTATTATGGGACGAGAGTTACGACTAACATACGATTTGAAGTTTGGATGTCCCCCAGGAGAAGGGACTGCAGGGGAAGACTATGTCAGCCAGTTACGTCGAAAGATGGACGACATACACCAACGAGTCCGGTTAAATATCGAGAATGCCAGTGCCAGAATGAAGGAAACCTATGACATCAGAGCCAAGGGCGAGGAATTCCAAGCTGATGATCTTGTTTGGCTGTATAACCCGCAACGTTGTCGTGGATATTCGCCCAAGCTACAAAGATCTTGGGAGGGGCCTTACCAAATTGTAAAGAAGATCAACGATGTTGTCTACAGAATAAAGAAACTACCT
Source organism: Octodonta nipae (assembly GCA_034190945.1). Taxonomy (NCBI): domain Eukaryota; kingdom Metazoa; phylum Arthropoda; class Insecta; order Coleoptera; family Chrysomelidae; genus Octodonta; species Octodonta nipae. The sequence continues at coordinate 44,341,254 of CM067224.1, read as the reverse complement.
CGAGGAAAACTAAAGGTGGTACATTTCAACAGGTTTATTCAACCACCCGATGACGAAATGACCTTCGAGCAGTTTATGGCACTGTATTCTGATGGGCAGAAACTGCTGCACGACGTAACGAGAGAGGAAACCCGAGACCTGTTTGAGGTGCCCATAGAATATGTCCTGGCTCATTGTGTGGCTTGAGATCTCCAGATGTCCAGCGGAATAGCCAAGGTGTTTGCCAAATCGTACGGCCAGTTCCAAAAGCTACGGGAGCAAGATTCAGTAGTAGGGAAGGTCCTTCATCTCGAAGATAAACAACCAGTGGGTACCAGAGATATCTTTTATTTGGTAACGAAAACATTTTCGCAGGACAAGCCAAAATACAGCGATCTTTGGAAGACTCTGTTAGAATTGAGAAATGTGATGATGGAGAAGAATCTGATGAAATTGGCGGTCCCAAAAATTGCCTACGGGTTGGATGGACTGCATTGGAGGGTGGTGAGAAGTATGATGGAAACAATCTTTCGATTCAGTGGCATCGACATCTTGGTATGCTGTCTCGATATTCGCAGCCCAGATTCGAAGACCGTTGACTGTTTCTTCCACCAAACTTCCCGTTGTCGAAATGGAGAGTCCTGCAAATATCGTCACACCGGGAAGGATTCTGGGACATTCCGGGACGAAATGGTCTTAAGGAGGGGGCAATGTTACTAGAATTCATCCGACAGCTGGTGCAGTCGGCTATCAACCAATTCGTGGAAGGGACATTATTTCGGTTCTTCTGGGAATCCGAAATGGTTCGACTCTCAACAGGCCGACCGCTGCCGTTACTGGGAATTCCCTTAAAGCTTCCAGAACAAGAAAGAGTTTCCCGATGGTTCGTGGACTTACTAGACAATTCGCAGAGAAATATACAAATATGAACAGCTAGCAATAGGAGGCATTCAGTTTTCGTCGGTCGTATTGTATAGTTCAGATAAAATGTAAACAGTTTCTTGTGAATATAAATTATGTTAAAGTAGTGGAAATAAATAAGAGTGAGTTGGACTGTGTTTTTAAATAAATCCAAGAGCTGAACCCGTTTGTGAAAATTAAAACATTACAATACGATCTGCAATCGGTAATTGTGCAATGTCAGAATGAATGTTTTTATTTCGTCTAATATCTTACTTTTAAGACTATTGAAATTTTTGAGTCTCAAACCAAAAAATATTTTTGAAAAATGTAGATATTAACTAATGTTTTAATATTGTATTTAATATTAATTTATTATTTATTATATTGTTAATATTTTTAAAGGGATTTATGTTTTTATTTAAAAAAATATAACAATTTATTTGAATATATTTAAAGCGCGAATCTTTCAATTTATTTTTAAGGTTAGGAATCAGTTAGTTACTCTTTCGTCTTCATGCAATTTATCAAATAAACAATTTAGTTGTGATTGCATGGTTCCATTCCTGCAAAATACAGGATTTACAAGACATTTACCTAAAATAAACATGTCATTGACATTTTAACGATCTGTATTTAAAAAATAAAGAAATAATTCAATTCAATTTTACTGATTTGTAATTTTAACTTGGGTACATTCTATAAAGAAACATATTTTTATTGAACATATTTTTCCTTCGAAAACGATCAAACAATTGAGTAATTATATGTGGAACAAGCGTTACCTGCGGTTAAATCATGTGGAGACCACCTTTTATAGTTCAGCATCAGGCGTTGTTTATTGTTCAGTAGTAAAATAGTCAATGTAGTAGATCAGTATTGATTTTTCAAACAAGTAGTATTAATTCTCGTTTTAATTATTCTGTAAGGTTTTGTTATGAATTTAATTAACCTATTACTACATTATTTTCACAATCTTCCGAATGTGTGGTGTGACAAATTGACACTCAGTGGAAAACAGAAATGAAATGTTAAAAATTGTAGTTTTTATAAGGTGGTTGGACATATATTTTTCTTTTATTTTATGAAGTCCATTGAAAGTGCAAATGACCAAAACTTTTAGGTTACAAAGTACAATCCCACCAAAAACTCATTTTTCAAAATTATTTGGAATACCTATATTTGATTAAATTCTCATTTTTGAATTTCAATAGATTTGTCAATATGACATGAATGTTTTTTTTGGGGGGGGGGGGATTTATGACATCGTCTTCTCCGGTTTCTCCTCCACTTTATTTCTGATAGACATATACTTTTGATAAACGAACCTCAATAATGTTCATAATGTACACAATTTGATGAAATAGGGTCGAATTTCGACCACTGGGCGACAAATAGTATAAACAAAATGTCTAGTCCCAATTTTGCAAGAAGTTGTGCTAATTGGTTCGGACTACGTTTTAGGTCAATGGTACAGTGGATTTGCCGCTATACCTTTTAATATCTATTTATATATATATATATATATATATATATATATATATATATATATATATATATATATATATATATTTTAATATCTAATAGTTGGTTACTAAAAATTCAGGAATATATTAGTTAATTCTATACTTTATAGGTTCTATAAAAACTGAAACATAAATGCCGAACTCTATTTACATCAAGTAAAATGAATTTCGTTTGGAATTTTTTGGTTAGCTTATAAATAAATGAGTCATTCAGGTAAAAATATAATTCGACATCCCTCTGATGTTTAATTCAAAATCCTATAATCACTCATGAATGGGGTGAACTTGCATCCATTCAATTTATCTCTTTGAGATTTTTCCAGCATTCATTTTTAAATGTGAATTTTTATATATGCGAATCATAAAAATTAATAGCTTTTCGTTCGGATAATTAAATTTCACAATCTCTGCATATAAATAGCCACAGTTGTTCCCTACTTTTTGATATGATATCGTTCGTAAAATAATTTTACAAAATCCCGTAAAGCAAGGCATTCGGGAAAGTTTTAAACGTGAGCGGTTTTTCGTAAAACAGGAAGCAGCGTAGCGACCAACCCCTTTTTAATCCAGTTATTGTGAAACAGCGATTCAAAGGGCATTACAAGCGATTGAATTTCATTTACGCATTTTCAAGTTGAATAAGCCCACTTCGATATTCTATTAATTAAAGGTTCGTGATTTTATTGGTTTTTGGTTCGGTGTAACTTTCACAAAACTTTGGCAAATCAATTATGAAAGTTGTGCAAAGATATGATCTGACTGTTCGAACACAGTTTATACGGCTATGCTAAACATAAAGAGCAGAACTCTAGTAAATGACTCATTAAAAGGAATAGACAAACGATTTTGGCTGCATTGTCACTTTAAAAGAAATTATTGGCAGCATTACAAATCGGTATGAAATAAATCATTTAGAAAATCTGAATCCCGAGTTGTTAGGCAACTGAAGCGCAAATTAATACGAATAGATGCAAATGAGACAATTAGACAATGGAGAAATTGATAAATTTTAATAAGAAACACAAACTAAAAATATGAACACCTATTTCACCGACATTGGCATAAACAAATATACATAGACGAATATACAGGAGAATTAAGATCTATAATTGAGTAATTTATACTGAATAAAACAAAGGAAAAATGGCAACAGATAGCATACAGTACGAATTAAATAGTTTTCATCACTACAGAAAATTTTATGTCTGAAGATTGAAACAATAGTAAACAGATATACTGAGGGCACATCAACGATTGTAATAAGGAAGCTACTTAAGAGTCCCTGGAAAAGGATTTAAATAAAACTAAACATGCCGTTGTCTTGCAATCAGATGTAAAGGAAAAAGTCGAAAGCAAGGTAGAAATATGACAACAACCCCTTCAATTTAAACACGATGCGAAGAATAATCCTTATGATAGACAATTTAACAATAATTTATTAGGCACAACAAGTTCGCAAGCCTGGGGTTTAATAAAAAATTTCGAAAGTACATACAAAACAAAAATACGCTTGACCAATTTAGCGGATGCAAAGTAAGTAAAGCGTTTCGAGGAGTTACATACTGAAACTAGAGACTAATTTAGAATAAACAAAGAAAAAGTCAAAGCATTAAAAATATCAAATTAAATAAATCATCAAGTACAAGAGGGATAAATTCAGAACTAGTCCAATGTCGCCCCCTGTTACAGAAATACTAAGAAATATATCTGAATAGGTATGAAGTGCCAAGAATTATGAAGGGTCAGAATTCGATCAAATCTATAGACGGAACGCTACTATCATCCCTAATTATGGAACAACAAATTCTAGAATATTATAAACCTTAGCAGAAGAGAACATCAACAACAAACAACCTGTCGAAGGTGATGACCAACAACAGATAATATTGCCATTGCCATTAAACTTGGCATACTATTTGTATGTCTTCTAAATGATATTTGTGGCATATTCTTGATTATTTTTTTGTTCTTGGGAAATAACACCACAATCGAAACAATAATCTATATATTCGAGGAACCAGCTCTATTATGACCTCGTTTCCAATGACTTTAAACATCTATTGACAATATGAAATGCCAGATGTGACCTTTATCAAACTTACATTTTGCATTTCATATTTTCAATACATGTTTAAAGCCATTGAAAACGAGATAAGAATAGACCTGGAAACGTTTGGTTCCTTGAGTATATAGATTTGTGTTTCCATTGTGCTGTTATTTCCCAAGCAAACATAAAAATAATCACTATTTGAATATTAACGCAAACTTAATAAAAGTCACTAAAATGTACTATAAACAAAACACCAACAGTCAAACTTAGAAATAGCATAAGAATTCGGTTCGAAACAACAAAAGATTTGGGACCAGGCCATTACAGACATACTACCCTATTTAAAAAATAACTAGACCGACACCTAACAAGATGCACAAAAAATGTAAAAATATGGTACTGAGAGTGTGAGATTAATGACCTTATCATTAGCAGAAGACCTACATAGTTCGGAAACTCGAAGAAAAGTACGAACCTGGGGTTTAACTATGAATATGGTTAGGTTCTGAAAATGGAAACATAATTCTTGACATGAAAGGATAAGACGAGTGGAAAATAGTAAATATCTGAGAATGAGGATGAATAAACATGAAAACAGTAAACACGAAATAAGAGAACGGACGAATAAACCGTTTTGGGGACATTAAACCGTGCTGGGGGACAAACACAAAACAAGAAAGGTAAAAAAGCCTACCCATCAACCCTTACCAAACAGAATTTGATGGTAACCGAAATGTACTTTCTGAGAAGATGCTGTGGATTGTCAAGATTAGCAGATCAATAACAGTAAAAATCGGTAGAATACAACTAATTTGGTTTTGATTTGTCAAGAGATTGACAAATGCTACATGGCCTAGGCAAGAATTAGATGGGATACTGTAGGAAAGAAGAAAGAAAAAACGACAACGGGCAAGTAAATTCACAATGGAAATAGGTAAGTCAGCGCTGACACCTACTTTAAATAATAAAAAAAGATAATAGATAAATACATAGTTGGGCATTATTCATACAAAAATATTCGTTTAAAATTTTACAAATACCTAGATAGGTGAATAGGGTTTCTGATGGTCCAACGTCATTAAGAGTAAATGATACCAATACCTCCATTAGAATGGGTTTATATGGTTAGTTCTCATTAACGGAAATGAGTATAGATATAATAATTCAAGCCTTACAAGTTAACGCCAGTGCAATATATTCCCAATATGTGACTGTTAAAAAATATATTACATTTTTAATAAAATGACAAGGAAAATGGCACATCAATAATTATATTCTGACTAAGAAAATATTAATTCAATGAAACTGCTGGGTTTGTTGAAAAAATACAGTACCCCAAAAATATCTGTCAATCTATAAATTATCTATTGATTTTGTTAGTAACATTATAGCAACCAATACAGGTTACAAACACATAAAACGTTTTGGGACAATGCACTTGCTAGACAAGGAGATCGAATAAATTGAAAACCCCGTAATCTTATTATTGACAATGCAACATACTTTCAAAATGAGAGATTTCTTTAATTTCCGCAGGAGTTCACTTCAGTAAGATATTCTAAAGCGGGCAAAATCCCTAAGTTGATATTAATCGAAAGAATAAACAGCACACATAATAGTCAACCTAACAGCCTTGGATTATGGAATATAGAAAAAAATGAAAAACACTACATTCGAAAGAAGTGATTAATTGATAGTGAAAGCACCGAGAAATGCTAGGCGTAGTTTCTGAATTATTGAGAAGGGAAATAACTATTTTAATTGTTGACTTTGAGTTCTCACAGTGGTGGCTGAAAAACACAGATAAATAATTGAAAATGGTCAATTGATTGATTTGCCAATAGTAAAAATCAAGCTAATATTGCTTCAGAATATTCAAAAAAATACTGTTCAATAACTATTCTTAAAGAGAATTGGTAACGTTACATCACACAAATCATCATAGAATATACTGCCAAAAATATTATATAGGAAAATTAGTGGACAAATCCATAGACCTACCTACTTTATCTCAGACTTACTAATGTGGCTGGTAGTTTCCAGAAATTATACTTAACTACATCTATTTTTTAAAACCACTATGAGGAGCAAAAACCCAAATAAACGAACAAAGCAGAAAGCTAGGATAATGTTCAAAACTATTATGGAAATTTGAAAGCCCAAATGAAATAGAAAACGAAAAGGGATAAAGGGTTATCTTCAAAAATAAACTGATGATGAAACGGGTATATAGCATCAATAAATTATGTAAGAATAATTTAGAGTTTCCCAAAAAAAATCAAACATTTTATTATTCAACAGAAAATTGTTTTGAACATTTTAAGTAGATGTGTCTGCGCACAAGAGGAAAAAATCCTTAATTGTCAATTTACTACAAAAAGTCATTATTTATAAAAAATTCTCCTTGTCGAAAAAAATCATTGTACAATATAAAAATTTGCAATCAGATCCACTGGGTGTTAACAAATTAAAAGAAATATAAAATGCCTCAAGAGAGAATTATTATTATTTATTAGTTTTATCAAATATGTTATGAAACATAGATGTTTATAAAGTGATGGAAATTCAAATATTTAAAATTATTTTAAATGGCTACATCCTAATCTCCACACACTCACAAATTTAGGAACATTTTCATGAAAGAGATCATTTCCAATACTACAACAATGTATTAAATAAACACGCTCTTCTCTCATTAACATTTTTGATTTTTTTTTAAATCAGAATTCTGGCATAATATGTTGATTTGATCTTTTTGAATAGATGAAAGTTATCTGAGGGGTAAATTATTAGATTGGCGGAAAAGTGTGTAGCGGTTGAATTATTTTACATTTTTGAATTTTTATTTCATAATATGTATTTAGACTTCATTTTAGTTTACAAACAACTTTGTTTTATAACATTTTTCATAAAAGTATTAAATAATAGTACTTTTCTCTAGAGGTATTTTATAATTTTCCTAATTTGTTAAAACTCTGTACATCTGATTGCACATTTTTAGATTATAAATTGATTTTCTTAACAAGTAGAAGTTTTTATAATGAATGACTTTTTGTCGTAAAATGAAAAATTAAGATTTCTTTCCTTTTTTTGCACTCCATCGTCGGATGCACCGTAAATCAATAAAAATAACAATAGAGATAATGTGAATAAACGATTTGTTTACACATTTGAACCTCTGCATATGATAATAAAAATTAAAGTTGACAACACGTAGCAAATGTAGATACAGTTGTGCTGTATTTTAATATTATTCAGAATTCACTGAAACATTTAAATTTACAAATTAATTCATTTAAAAGACCTTCGAAAACAAATCTAGTAATGCCAAGTTAAGTAAAGTGGCCATAAAATAGTTACAATAGTTACATAGATAAAATAAGCACGATTTTGTATGAGAAGGTAAAACACCAATGGAGAAAGCCCGATGTAGTAAGTAATTTAAAAAAAGTTTCTCCAGGAAAAACCATGTATCAGTATATGAAAATATGTAGTTGTTAAACACTTTGTAATAAAAAACAACACAAAAACCAATTATTTTTATTTTTATTTATTTTAGTTTAAAGAAAACATATTGGAAAACTAATATATATTGCCTTACCCTTAACAATTTTAATGGTCTGATTTCTGCAAAGGAATTGTAATTTAAACAAAAGAAAAATAATATTAAATATTGATAAAAACATATTACGACAAATGTATATTTGAAGGAATTATGTAAATATTTAAAATGTTTTATTGCTTCTAAAAGCTGCTTAAAGTTTCTCGGCAACTTTAGTTTTTGTTTCCACATTACTTTATAAGAAACTGAATACCTTATGTGGGGGCATTACTGTTCAGCCGAGTTACAAATCTATTCTTGAGATAGTCAATAACAGTTATTTGTGCAAAGTGACCAGTCCTCTAGTGAAATAATATACCTACCCTTTATTTCTATAAAATAAGGTAAAATTTAAGCTGGCCATGTGATTTAATAACAGTTATAATACTGATAGTGATGATTGAATTTTAGCAAAGATTTCATGAATGTCAGACAACAGAACTATAAATGTTTTATCGCGAAATGAATGTGGTCCTCAAATTGGGTGTCTTACTGTATGTAATGATGTTTCCCTGTGATAGCGATTGTGAAATTATGCAGAATTCTACATAACGGAATTGAATGCAGATGTCTTTGGATGTTAATAAATACACCGAAATGATTATTCCATCATCTTCTACATTGAAGTGATCGATTCTCTGTTCGGGTTGTTATAACCAAAAATTTTTGGTGCCACTAAATAATCTTGAAAACATCTAAAATGACTATCTGAGATTTTATAGGGTAAGAACTCTGAACAAGCAAACATGTTATGGCTATTACAATTCATCTAGGCAAATTATTCTATTAAAGTGTTGGTTGACTAGTTGCTAAAGTTTGCTAAATGAAAATATTTAGAAAACTAAATTGATAACCGATGATATTACTTTTCATGTGTATTTTCCTTTACACAGGAAAGATTGTTTGCATACACGGCACGTAGACAACGATTTCTATAAACACAACACTGGTTCCAGGGGTGACCATTCTGCCATTCTCAAAGAATATGCAAAGGAATGGGTTGACCACAGTGTAAACTCTTGTCCAAAAGAAGTACTATTAACCTGAGTATCAATGCAATAAGATCAAGAAGAAGTCATCTCCAGATAAAATGGAGTCTTGATAAATGTTTATGAGAGAAAAAAAGAAATTGGTTACTATAGACAATGCAAAAGTCCGAATTCATTTTTCTTTTCTTTGTAAGCAAAATAGGAAACGAGCCCAACTTAGATGCACCATACACATTTTCCTGTATTAAATATATAAATTAAAATACGAATGAGACTAAATTTAGTTATCTAAATATTGAAGCCAACACAGATGACTAATAATAGCTCTATAATATTTATAGATAGAGACAACTTAAATAAAATTTTTACATTTATACTGGTGATCATAATTTAATAAAATTTAGTTCGAAAGTCATCTAAAAAAGTGACTTTTCTTTACATATTGAGATTCTGCTAGTGTATTTCTGCAGAAACACACCTCTGGGCTCAATATCTACGATAAAGTCCGATGTGATAGCTTCTTGATTAAAGGTAAGTTCCTTTAGGAGTTCTCATTGTAATCCAACACAGTCGGTTTTAATTTAACTAATAAATTTGTTCCGAGAGGTTGGCAGAGATCGGCAATGCATCACAAACCACAAACCACATTTCGGTTGTGTGTCTCACTTCCATCGACACAGATTAGTTCGGTTGTATTACCGAAGGACATTAGCTATTTCATTTGCTTTTGCACTTTGCGGAAATTGACAACTTGTTGAATGTCATATTGTTTGGATTATGGGTATTATCTGCCAAACTTTGAATTGAGCCATTCTAGTTACAGTTTGTGGTTGTTCATAAATCCTTTCATGTTGTATATCTTAAATTTAACACCAGTCAACAAACATAAGCGAATAAAACAACTTTGTATTGGAGGAATTTTCTTTAAGGGTGACTGTTGTTTAACTAGGGTTATTCTTACCTTCAAAAACGAGTAAGATAACATTTTATCCCAAATTGCAGAGCATTACCCTTGATACATATACATATATGCCGTGTTATTTCTAATCATCTCCAAATTTAAGAACCTAAGATATGGCATGGAGATAAGTTATTTGATCATATGATTTTGTAGAAACTAAGCATGCACTCCAGTCTATTTATTCATCAGTTCAGTATTGTTAAGTATTTGGCTTTGTTTTACTTTATTACTTTATTAAAATGCACTATGAAGGATATATATATATATATATATATATATATATATATATATATATATATATATATATATATATTGTATTCACCTTGATTTTCTAATTTGAGTTTAGGTTTTGGATTTTTTTAAGGTTGTGTGGTTTATACGCGGTAGTTTGTTGTGTTTTCGGAGAATTCGGCCGATTTTGTCGGTATTTCGCTTGATGTACGGTAGGGTGGTTCTTGGTTTTTCAGCAACATCTTTCTTTTGTTTCAGTTGTGAATCCTGTCCCATGTTGTGTTCTATTGCTTGTTTGATTATATGGTATGTATATAAGAGCAGCAGTAATCTTCTTTAGTTCTAGCGCTTTGTGCTTGTTATCGGTGAGCTTGAGTTACCTCGAAATTAGTGTATTTGCCACTCCTTGTATTTGCACGGGGTGGTGATGGGAATCTGGATTCAGATATCTATTAGTGTGTGTTGGTTTCTGTAAATGTTGTGTTCTAGGAGTCCGGTCTGAGTTCTGGGTATGTGGACGTCAACGAAAGGCAACTGCTTGTTGTTTTCCAACTCTAACGTGAATTAAATCCTGGGGTGGATGCAATTTAAATGATTTAAGAACTTGAGTAGCTCTTCTTTGCGAAAAGACCATACGACAAATACGTCATCTACGTGTCTCATCAATGTTTTTGCCTTAAGTTTTGCTGACTCTATCGCTTTTTGTTCAAAGTATGTCATTAACAAATTTGTATATTTGGTTGCTAAACATGAAATAAACTATGTACTATCGCAACCTCTAGCCTTTCAATAATTTCCAGTTTTAATTTTAAATATTTATAGCAGAAAGTATTAATCATATAGTACAGTTTTTAGGACTTGAACTCATTAACTATAAACAATAAAAGCATATTAATCAAATGACTATAATCTATCTATCTGAAACCTTGAAAATATTTTGATTTATAATAAATAAATTTTTAAAACGTTTCAAACTCTTGAAATTTATTGAAATACATTTCCCTTAAATGGGTTGGCTGTTAGTGTTCAAATGCTGTAATAAATTTAAAATTATATTGAAAATTACGGAGAAACGTAAATTGGTTAGAAATTCATTGCTAAACCATTTGAAGCTGTTGAAAACTATCTGTTTTAAAAATCGTTATCAGGGGTAGTTGAGTTGATGCGTTGTAACATATCATAACTTGGTTTTTGAAATCCTGTGTGTATCGCTATACGACTTTTAGTTCCTAATTGCCCTACCTGTGTTTTCGGACAGACTTCATTGACATTGGTTTGGAAATTCCCTATATCCATGTTGTTTATTGTCTACTCCGTTTTTTTTTTCGAATAGTTACGTTGTAAGATTATTTTAGGTAGTCGTTCTTTACTTATTCGTCTTAATGGTCCTTATGATATCAGTTGTTACTTTTGTATGTCTTCTACTAACGTTATTTCCACTACCATGTGTCCTCCTATCTCCTCGTGTCTTATATGTTCGAGTACAGAATTTCTTAACGATGTTCTCCAGAACTCCACTTCTACAACACATAAGCTTTTTTGTTTTTATTACATTTGCCAAACTTCAGGGCCGTAGATAATAATGTTCCCAAACATGAAAGGATATTTACTCAACGTATTTAAACAGTTTTAGCATATGAATAACCTCAATCTACAGATTTACATTTATTTATTATTAGGTACAGTTTTTACCACTAAAAACAAAAAAGGACATCATAAATTTTCATTGAAATTGATCTTGTTCATAATTCAGTGATAATGTTTTTTTTTTCATTAACAACTGGGCGGAATAGATAAACAAATCTTCACCAACACAAAATTAAGAAGAGTTACCAAATCTATTTATGCGAATAGATACATCATATAACCATTTAAAACTCCCATCGAAAATTACATCTCGCGTCAGAATATGTAGCCATTTATTTAACAATTCTGTAAACGTTTCATAATTTTTTCATCAGTCTAAAATCGGAATATCAATACTGTCGACGATTATGAAACATAGTGGTGATGTTGAGGTAATCCTGCTGAGCACTTGCATAAACTTGTTCTAATATTTGCTCGTTTATTATCTTGTTGATCTTTCATTTAATCCCACAATCTCCCGTTCTAAACACCAGGCTGAATTGGAAGCTAAATAATTCATTTCTATTCATATAAAACCGGTATTTACAGAACGTATATTTGCTAATAGATAATGAAGATTTTGTTTTCTGACAGTATTATGTTACAGAGTTCACAATAAAGTTTTCGTTATACTTAAAGGACTCAAATGTGCAAATTTTACATTATTGTATAGTGAGAAAGATATTTGTACTATTTAATACTAATAAATATGTGTATGTCAGTGAAGCTGAAGTCCAACATATTGGATAAACAGACATACAACCCATCCAAGGGCAGTGAGACAAAACTGACATTAGAGATAAATTTGCTTGTGTCTGTTTCCTAAAAACACCTGTACATGTACTTATTTCCACATTTTCGAAATTACTCTTGTCAGTCATGCTGTATTTTGCTGTGATCCATTTTAGAACTCACTCTATGTCTAATCAACAGCAAGTTTAAAGTGTTGCCGGGAGAACTAGTTTATATAATACAAAATCATTAATATGGGGGTCCTGTAGTACTGATTTTCTTTCCTCAGTCCATTTCTATAGTAGATAAATATTTGAAATTTGTATTAAAGGCATAGTCAGAGAATAGCAAAGCACAATTTTTGTAATTTGCGTAGAATACTGATTCTTCCTTAAAGTATGTTTTCCCCATATGTTTTCTGTGGAAAACAATATTATGATTGGCCAGCCTTCGTCTGTACAAATAAATGTGTTTTATATTGTGAATATTTATCTAATGTTGAGACTTCTGGGGTCGTTTTCAGGCTCTGTGTTTGTTAACTGTGCTTTATATCTTCAATTTTTGCCGAAATTCATATTTCTGAAATATATTTGACTGACAGTTTGTTTGTTTATGTCCAATTTCCGTCCATATCTATTAAGAGTACTTCATATGTCTCAATATTAACCATAATGTGCGATTCCTTATGTGTTTTAAGTTCACAGAAAATTTAATATTGGTTAGGCGTTCGAATGTAATTGATTTAGTTGAATAAGACTCAGTCCAAGGAACATTTTTCAAAATTATCTGGTTTTATCTTAGCTTCAACAGTGCCAGTGACATTACCTGCGGGCTGCTATCTACTTGTCATGTATAAATCCCCTGGATAACATTTCACCAATTTCCAGAGGCCAACAACAAACTCTTCTCTTTTAAATAAATTTACGCTTCCTCAAATAGAGCTCTGTGCTGTTCCAGGTTAGTCAATTTATCAAGAATTGTTTCATCTGCTCTTAGTACCAGTTGTCAGAATAATTTTATTTGCATAGGTATTAAAATCGTTCTAGTATTGTTAAACACTTCCTCACTTGTTTATGACACCTTTGTTCCAAACGCAAAAGCGTAGATTCAATGGATATTTATCTTCAGTGACTAGATAGGAGTGCTTATTCTTCGTGGAAGGGTATCGTTTTTCATACAAGAGCCTAGAAGCTTGCAGCGAAACTTCTTTAAACCTCAAATGATATCGTCCTGAGAGTTTATTGTGTTGACAAACATGCAACATCATTAACACCAACAAAACACAATAACAAAATTAAAAAGTAATACCACAATTTTAAAACCAATAATTTATTACGATCTGTTATCATGCATTAACGTGTACTGGGTTAATGTCATACCTCTAAGGGTGAGACACAGAGAACTCTAAACGTATGGGAAATGGAAATCGTTACATCATTTCCTGGTGACATTGGAATAAACTAACCTTAGCAAACCTCAGATTAACTTGAATATCAATAATATTCAGATAGGACGAATTGAGCTAACTAAAATAAATATTGTTCGAGTATTACAAAAACAGTGGTTTTACATTATACTAAGCACTTGTTTGTATAAAAGAAGTGAAGTATTAGCAAAAGTCTGACTGAACAGACAAATTATTATATGGATATTATTATAGTTTTATTGCACTATTTTACTGATTTCTTTTGCTTCTGTTATAGGGTAGTGTGTAATTTAGCAACGTTTTACCCTAACTTAAAACTGCTCAATACAGAGTATAATATGTAGTAACTGAAAATTTTACATTTTTTAGGAATGTTGCTCATTTCTTGAGACCAACAGAAGTGAACCAATGAAACATCAAATTATTTGAGAGGAAAAAAAATAAAAACGTTGAAATTAAACACGTAGTGACGAGATTTCAACTTTTAATATCATGAGTAAATCTATAGAGCAAGACACAAACGGAATAGCTGTAAATAGGAACATTATTAACGTAGACGACATGGTCGTGCTGTGTGAACTACAGTATATTCTTAGTCAGAGGGGTTGAAAGTGACTACTTATAAAGAAAGAAAATATTTTGGTTTTCTCAAAAGAAGCATGATTATAGATAATCAAGGGCTGGAGAGAGTTTTAAGCTATAAATTTCTATTATTTTCAATAAACAAAATACTCTGAATTGAACTTATTCTTATTATCCACATTCCGTTAAAGGATGAGGGCTTTCATTTGTGTCTATTTTGCGTAGAACATACTGTTCTAAGACCTCACTGTGGACTGACTAGTTTATTTAAAAAATAGCGTCGTTTGTATTTAAAAAAAATTAACTTTAGCATCCCTAATGGTTGATAAAGTATTTGAGAGAGACTTCTGGCACTAGCACGTATAGGCCTGCACTTGAATATTTTTGCTACTAACACCATTTGCTCATGTTAATTTAAAAATAAAATTTTAAAAGTTATTACTTTCATCACTTGAGTTTGATTGTTCTATCATGGGATATTTGTTGATAATATATGCGTCTGAAAATTGCTTAGTGAGGAGCAAAATTACATAAAAATAGAAATGCGGAGACGATTACTATCAACAAATAAGATATGACATATAGAATTTACTGTCTACTAATTGTCAAAATTGTAGGGAAAAATACATATATAGACTTTCCATATCTGAACTAAAGGTATCCAAAATGCGGTTTTGTTCAGAACTTCATTGCTAAACAAACTAAACTTCATCACCTCCAAACCGCCACAAACAGCTATATGTGAATAATGGTCCATTTTTATGGTAGTTTTGTTCATCTGAAAGCACTTCAAAAGTCGTTTGTTATATGGCCAACAAAACTAATTATGAATTCGAAAAACATTTCGTGGCCACTTTTTGAAATCATATTATGTCCTAATTTAGGGAAAGCGCAAGCTTAATGAAATGCTATCCCATGAGACTGCTGATTTTCATTCTATTACAAGGGCGTTTCTCTTTGTGCTCTTTTTGTAAACAAAAAGTGCAATTTCACGGTGAGATTTTATACTAGTGGACATGCTTAATTTAAAACTTTTGTTTAGAGATAATAGATTGTGCGTTTTTTTGAAATGTCAGTTAAATTAACTTAATTTCTGCCAACCATGAAGGGAAAAATTGAATTGGGCTTGAGCTAAAATGCTGTTAAGGTAGGGGTTTCGTTTTCAGGCATTTATTGTCAACTAGTTAGATAGGATTTTTATAAATTCTTTAGCATCCTTAATTAATTAGAAGTTATCGGAATAGTAACTAAATACAGAACATAGAATAGTACGCCAGTTTATAGAGCAAAATTGACCTCATTTTCAGACATAAAATTCAACAGCAAAATCGTAGAAATGAATTATTTAAATAATAAAAAAAGTCGAAAAAATACAAGTTTGTTTTGTTTGTTGCTTATATAATGAAAATCAATGAAGGAATCTTAATGCCGCCTACCGACAACTTGTAGAGAATTAGAAATCCTTCCTAAGGAGCGTTTATACATCCTGTTTGGATCATTTTTTATCGAGTAAAAAAGTGGATATTTTTCAAAAATGTATAACTTTCCGTTAACTATTACTGGAACATAATCAGCGATAAAACGATAGTTTATGTTGTTAAGTATATATGGGCTTAAGATGGTTGCTATTGAACAAGCAATTTTTTAAGGATGGGAATTTAAATAATTTAGAGAGTTGTATTGCACATCCCACCGTAATAACGGTATACTAAATATATTTTTAAAGTTCATAAATTTTACTTCAAATTGTCTATATTGATTTTTCGCTATAAAGCAGAGAAGTTGGTTTACAATAATAATCAATAATGCAGTAAATGTAGGAATACGCGACAGCTAGCCAGCGGTGCACTGACAGTAGCTGTCAACGCAAATGGACAGATCTATTTTTAAATGGGGGCACTAGATGAACCTTATGGTAAATTGTATTTTTATATGTTTTTTCTAATCAGTTTATTATGTTTATATTTACGCAACTATTACCTGTTCGTATTGGTATATTTTTCCATTGGTTTATTAAGTTAATGCTTACCTGTATACAGTTTACCGATATTAATTAAAATACTTTTTTCCACTGACTCGATCTGCCACTGTCAAAATATCGGAGGAGAATTAAGGATTCTTCTTTGAAGCCAAATTTCACCAGCAGTATTAATGTATGTTTCAGCACTATTACAAAAATCAAAGATATACTAAGTGAAGTGTATCTTATGAGCTTGCAAAATATATTTTCCATATCGCTATCGAACTATGGTGGTTAATGCGATACGTTCTGCAAAATATTTCTGCAAATTACTTAAATTGCAATACTGCAATACTGAAAGATCTACTTAAAATACAATATCGATCTTCAGCGTTATTAATCTCAAAATTATTAACTATTTTGAGGAGGCAGACACAAAGGTCTCAGCTGTTATTACAACCAAGTTATCATTTTTACAAACCCACACACTTTATAACGGTTTTTCCAGCTTTACTTTATGAAAAATTTTGCGATCAATTTTATCTATTGACGTCATTATAAACAGATTATTACTTTTTACACTATAAGTAAAAAACTAAACTATTTTTGAGGGTTTAGGCTCAAATAATTTATTTCTAAGAGTTTGCTTTTAAAATTATGTCAGTTATGACTTTATTATTTACGTATTGGCTTATGCGGTTTGCTGTTGAATTTTATGTCACTTAATAATCTCTATTCATTGGTGTATAGGGATAAAAACATTAGAGAACCGAAATAATGTTTTGTTAGAATTTTGTATTAAACATTCCCAGATGACAATTTGAAATAATAATTAAAGAAATATTTTCACAATAACAATTTGGTTTAGTTCGCTAGCTCCAAATGTGTGTAATTCTTTCTACTCTGGTTATATTATTAATAATACTACACTACAAAAAAACTTGGCTCTCAGACATGCGATATATATATATATATATATATATATATATATATATATATATATTCAGTTTTGCTCTAACACGTATCAGTCTGCACCACATCGCTGACGAAACTTAAAAAAAAACTGTAGAGAAAATTTTGGGGTCTGGAATTGACATGCAGCATATGCAATCCGGTGCATTTTTGCTCGCCGAATAGGATTCCGAAAGCAAATATGCGTTACTACTACTCTGCCTTCAGCAAAACGTTGAAGAATCTTCAGAAAACTAAAGAAATAACATTATGATCTGTCAGTTCTGTTTTAGAATCCACCAGGCTTCAGCAATCCTGAAGAGGCGTCAGAAAAACAAAAACCTTCTTCAACTCACAATCACTATAAAATTTTTGGCTCGTTAGCTGCGTAAGAACTAATGGTCAGTTCTACTTTAGAGTCAATTACTTTACATCGATTATGAGAAATGCTATGACCTCTAATTCAAATGCGACTTGGGGTTCGCAGCATAACATTGAATCTCGGACCAATTAAGTTCAAAACCAGAGCTACTGGATTAAAAATTAAGAGTAGAACTTGCTCTTACTCTCTAACTTCTACAGGTTGAGATCAATGAGACTCAAATTTAATCCAGTATATGATTTTGGTAAGGACGTTTTATAGAGCTTATTCTCACTTGAAGTACAAAAATAACCATCTCAGCCCGAAATGTGTTGTTTCCATGCTGCTGCTGTCATATATCTAATGGGTAGTTTTCCTTATTTCCATCGAAGTGACATAACTCGACAAGAATTACGCATTCGAAGCAACAAAGATATGCATCCGCAAGATAACCAGTTATTGGTCTGCAGTTACTATTGACCTCAAACATCGCACATATGTAATAGAAAAATCTATGTTTCTCACACACTTATATCATGCTAGAGAATTTGTAGCTTCATACCCGGCAACGGTCAAGTCACCCACCGTTACAGAGCTATGGTCGCTTGATGACGACGACAGTGAGAACACTCAGACGACATGAAAGTCGTTATCCGGGTTATCCGGAAAGAGGAACAACTCCGTTGCCCACCATCACCATGTGGAGGTGCCCTGGATGAAGGAAGAAGAAAAAATGCAGTAGAGTAAGTAGACATCAATGACTGCGCATCTATGTATCTAAAGTGAGCTAAAGGTCATCGAGGTCATAATGTTCTTGCTTTACTTTTCTGATCTCCGGATCCTATACCATATGTCACATGTGAATCCAAACTCCCAACTGTTTTTTTCTTTAGCGATTTGCTGAATCGAAAGTAGTTTCCATCACACTATTTAGCACTCCCCAATTCAGTCCATCTAACCCACAGCATATCTTTCGGACTACCAAATTCCTCAGGTACTTCTCCATTATTATAATTCTCAACTCTTCCAGAGTTTTCAAAAGATCCTGCGAGAACGTTTACGTTACCTAATAGATGATATCCCTTTTACCCACTGGAGGTTTAACTTCGACATGAAGGCACTTCGCCACTACTTGACCTTGCTCCTTTAGCTTTTTCAACTGGCCATACTTCTTTGCAAGCACCTTAGCTGTACCTCTAGACATCCGGCAATCTAGAGCCACTTAATGAGTCACGGAATATAGTCCATCACCACCACAATGTACGCATTTCTTGGATCAGATTCAGGAAACGTCCCGACAAAATCATTTACTATTTCAAATGAGCTGCCTACGTTATATTGCTTCATAGGAGTAGCCAATACATAATATGTGTTCGAGTGGACAATTTCTTGAGGAAAGAACTGATGAAGGTTCCCTGACCAAAACAATATATATTACATATATTGTGTTGTGTCACCTCGAAGAGAGTATTCAATATCAATCAATATCTCTCACAAGTGAAGATAATCCGAAAATTTTTTCCTGACATTTTAACCTAGGAGTGACGGGATTACAGCAATACCGTGCAACGGCTCCAAATTCGGAACCTCTGTGTGCTAGTTTTCCCGAACGTCCTAGAAGTCAGTTTTTGCATCTACCTTTTACAAACTCAAAAGTAAAGTTGTCCATGGAAACCAAACATAAGGTTCAATTAAATCTTTATGAAACAGTCAAATATATTTCCAATAACCTCGTGGTTCAGTAAATTAACAATGCTTCAAAGTAAATGTTCAAAATGGTGACCTCCTTGTTCAATGTAAATATGAATTTATCGGCGAGAAGAATTCTTATTCGTGGGTGATAGTTGCAATACATTGCTTATAAGGCCACGGTGAGGAAGTGCCCTATTGCTGAAAATACATATCTCTTAATTGGGCAAGCGGAACATCTTCAGAGTTCAAATTAATAAATCAGCTAAAGTGGTTGCATAGATATTATAAAATGAAGATTATTTTTCGAAAACTTTTGCACTTTCTTTCTCAAAACTTACAACATTTCGGGCAGATTCAAATTAAGTTTTTTCATTAAATGAACCTAACAATAAACAGCCGAAATATTTAACTTTTGAAACACCCTGTATATTAAATAATTGAAAGCTGCATATTCATTTGGGTAACTCACCAACTTAACGAATATATAAGATGATATGAAATATTTTTTACATTACAATGTTTCATGCCTTAATAATAGTACACGAAAAACCATTTATTTAGCCCATAGAGCTAATTATAATCACTTACGTTCCCTCCTAACAAACTCAATGACTTCGTACTTTCTAACAATGAAAGTTAATCAGTAGATTGCATTGATTTGTATTTCCCCTAAAATACAAGTTGGATGTACCGAAATTGACAGTTATTCTAGCGGTCTCCCGAGTGTCACATTTATTCGGATAGGGCAATAAACATAATAAATTCTGGTCCGTTAATGCGGGCGGCTATTTCATACTCGTTAAAGTGTCGTCTGTTAGTGACAATTAGGACATTGTTCTTCAGGAATCTGTGAGCCAGTCCGAATCAACGCTTATTTTCTAGTTTATTAGTGTTCCCACTTTGAGTCGGTAGTCCATTGTACATTGATTACTCACACTTTAATTAACAATTGAGCATATTTACTGTTGGGCTAATTGGAATAATAATTTTGGCATTCGTTCGTTGGAATAATTTGCTTTATTAATTTTTGTTGTAGATAATTGATGCACTAGACAAATCAACAGAAATTATTTTACAAATGAAAATATGAACTAAATAAACTACATTTTATCACATTAATATAGCTAAATTAAAAGTGATTTCTTCTATTTTGAAGTGAAAGCTTCGTAACACAGGGAGTCGCATACAAGTGAGAATGTGCAAGACAGTAAAACGATGAAATATGGACCTAAAACCGTACCGAAATGTGTTCTATCCCAAATTTCATCCGTTTTCTCAAATTTGAAATTTCACCATTCTGGCTGTACACACTTCCAAGCAAAAAAATAATTATTCAAATAGGTTCAAAACCAAAGCTGAAATCAGTCGGTTAAAGATACAAAATTGAAATATGGGAAGATACTATGAAACATTTTCCCTTTACTGAAAAAATTGTGGAAACTTTGGGGTGCCACACAAAAAACGTTAACTCCATGAAGGTGACAACTTTGCTGTTGAAACAACGTAGAGAGTAAAAAATAAATGTCTGGTGTTAAGGAACAATTCTTTGTGTCTATTCAGATACACTTTATATTAAAAACCAATATTTCTAAGTTAAGAATTGCTGTATATTCCAAACGTTTCGGGGTCTGGGTCAGACCCCGTTGTCAATGGTTAAGAACGTTTGAGGCTTCAAATCAATTACTGCTTTTATTTTTTTTTTTGTAAAAGCTGCTGGAGCTACTAAGTTAAAGTTTAGTCAATACTAATATATAAAGAGGTAAAATTTAGTGGTTGGTTTGTTTTTTTGTAGGGGGTAATATCTAGAAATATTAAACGGATTTCAATAATTCTTTTACTAATAGAAAACTAAAATATCTGCGAGTAACATAGGTTGTATTTTATTTTGATTAAATGTTCGATTTCGCGATGAGCGAGGGGGACAGTGAATTTAATATTTTGAAAACAAAAAGTTTAAAGGGGGGAATATTGGTGTATATACACTTCTCTCCCAATAAACAAAAATGGATTTAATCATTTTGCAAAAATTCAATTATTTCATGGGGGACAGGTGGGGTAATATTTTTTGAAAAATGTATTATTTTTAGGGAACCTAAAATAATGGAGCCACAAGGTTTAACATGTTAATTTCTTTTTTTATGTGAAGTATTAAGCTATTTGTCATTTTGCCAAAATTAAAACAATAAATGGGGATGGGGGTCACTATTCTGTTACAGAGAATTCAATTTCTTCCATATAGAAAGTAATACGGGTTAAAACATATATAGTCTTCAAAATTAAATAGCAGCGGGTTTCAGCATTTTGCGAAAGTTTAAATGTTAAATGGCGGAAATGGTTGGTACAATTTTTTACGGAGAATTCAATATCTTCGAAACCGAAAGTAATTCGGGTGTAAATGTTGATATATGTATACTCTTCAAAAATAAATAGAAGCGGGTTTTATCATTTTGCAAAAATTCACTTAAACGATATGGGTTAGGATTATGATATTAATTATTTAAATTAAAGGAGAAATTTGGGAAACTTCTCTTATTGAATTAGAGTCTGGGTTTTAGTAATTTTAGGAAACATAAAATGATGCAGGTGCAGCCGATATTCATTAAATGAGAATTGATAAATTGACTTGATTGTTGAAATGAATGGAGACATTATTCGTCATTGTGTGTATATTGAATTTATGGAAGGGATAGGGACTGAAAAGTGTTGAAAACTTGATTAATTACAGGTGAATCTGAAAAAAAAAGAAAATGTCGAAAATATAGAAAGATGTTTACCGACAAAGACTGATGTAATAAAAATAGTTTGCAAAAACTGACAAAAATATTATAAACATAGAAAATCTCAAGAATGTCAAAACTATCAAAAATGTCAAAACATGTTGAAAACGCCGAAAATGTCAACAAGATTAAAAATGTCAAAATTCCAAAAATGTCTAAATTGTCTATAATGTTGAAAATGTCAATAATATTAATAAAGTCTAAACTAATAAAATCCGACTTGACCATACAATATATCGCATCACACTCTCTCTAAGGGGAAAATTCACTAAAACCCAGATATACTACATATCAAAAGGGTTTAGCTCTTTGGGAGCCCTTGCCAGGTTATCAGGCCCGTGGTTGGTGTCGTGGCTGCAGTTCCCCATGAATTTTCTAACCGTCCGGGCTGTTCCTAATACGATGGCTTTTTGCATCAGTTGTTAAAGATGTACTTCCAGACCGAGGTATTTCAAATTGGTTAATAGATGTTTTGGGACTACTCCAGTTGTTGACATAACAATTGGTACAGTTCGAGTGTTGTTCATGTCCCATTGTCTCTGTATTTGAAATTCTATATCCTTGTATTTGGCTGTTTTTTCAGCCTGCTTAATATTTATATTATTGTTGTTAGGGATTGCTATGTCAATTAAGGTTGTTTTTCTAGAGACTTTATCTACCAAAACTATATCTGGTCTATTGTGAGCAACAGTCCGATCGGTCAATATCGTCCGGTCCCAGTACAGTTTGCAGTTGTTATTTTCTAAAATAGATTCTGGTTTGTATATATAGTAGGGTGTTCTTACCGACTGTGATAGCCCGAGTTTCAGAGCTAGTTCCTGGTGCAGTATTTTTTCCACAGCATCGTGTGGTTCTTTGTATTCAGTTGCACCGAACACTTGACAACCACCTGTGATATGCTGGATAGATTTAGATGTTTGGCAAACATATCTGCATGTGTCGTTGTTGATAGAAGGGTCTTTGACGATGTACTTTAGATAGTTCTTAGTTGGAATTACTTGACCTTGGATTGCCAATATAAATCCTTCCGTTTCAGGAAACATATGACCAGATATCAACCAGTAGTTCGACGCTGAACTGTCGACATAATCTTGGTTGACGTTTATATGTCTCCCATGAAGCGGCTTCTCTTTTCATTTGAGCAGTTGTCTGGTGGCAAACTTGAACTTGTTGTTCTGTCAGTCGCAGAGGTGTTGAGCCTGACATATGACTCTGTGTTGATAAGAAAATTCTGCGAGTTTCTGGAAATGATTACGCATATTAGAAATTTGTTGATCACGTAACTTGTCTATATCTGCCAATCCTCTTCCTTATACTGTGGCAACGTTGTACGTTCGACAGAGCTCTTTGGATGGTGATTTTGAGCTATTGTTAGTAGAACTCGAACTTTCCGTTGTAGTTGTTCAATGTCAGTCTTGCACCATTTAACTATTCCGAATGAGTAACTGAGTACTGAGCACGCGTATGTGTTAATAGCCTGAAACAGATTTTTACTGCTAAGCTTAGTTTTCAACAGTCGTCTTACCCTTCTATAGAATGCTGTTGATAGGTCCTTTTTCATGGTGGAGTGATCAATTCGTTGAGCCTGCTTTATTCCAGGGTATTTGTAAGTATGGAGGAAGCTCCATGGATTCAATTGAGGTGCCATCTCTCATTTCGTAGGGCCCCTGCTGTATTTTGCCTTTTACTACATTGATAATTCGGCATTTGTCTAGGCCAAATTGCATATGGATGTCACTAGAGAACCCTTCTACTATTTTAAGCATATCATGAAGTTATTTCAGTATTGTCCATAGTTGAAAACACGGTTTCGCAGTTAGTTTTCCTCCAAGGGACAAAAAAAAGAAATCGGTATTATTTTTTTGAAGTTAGGGTGTTGACAAACAAAAGAATCCCATGAAAATATAATGAATTTTTTGCTACTTAGGTGTATTAGGTCTAATAATTTGATCAGGAATTTTCGCAAAATACCTGGGCTACATCAAATCAAGGGTTGTAGTATAATGTCCCTGCGTGATATTTATCTCTTGAGTTCGCTGTCTTTTTAATTGTTATTATGGAAATATTTAAAACTGAATAACGCATACATGCTTATTTTTCATATTAAAACCGATATATTTTTAAACTGCGTGCTTTGAGCTGTATTTGCTCAATTAGGCTACGATGATAATTAATTTCGCTTCTAACGGACTATCGCGTCTTGATTTATTGAAAATTTACGTGTGTTAACGTTCGGGAATGCATACATGCAATTCTGATTAATAATCGGATTCATTACTCGTGTTCAGCGTACGGAGCTGAATTCTAGACTGTTAGTTTGTGGCTTGTTGATTTTCGCAAATTCAGTCGATAACGAGGTTGCGTTATCAAAGTTTCTCTTCCGATAAGTTTGCCTTGGCTGTTTTCTATAACTAATTGGCGTTAAACATGTGCATAACAGTAAGTTTGTGGATATGTATACGTATGCATATATATATATATATATATATATATATATATATATATATATATATATATTGTATATATTGCAGTAAACTTTGTGGGTTCAAATTAAATTTTAAAAACTGATATTCACTTTCACTTTCTAAAACTTTATTTACACATAAAAATCCAATATTTACAACAGCTGATTCCGAAAACAATTTACATCGAAATGATAGGAATGGCCTTCCTCCATGGATTCAATTGAGGTGCCATCTCTCAGTTCGTAGGGGCCCTGCTGTATTTTGCCTTTTACTACATTGATAATTCGGCATTTGTCTAGGCCGCATTACATATGGATGTCACTAGAGAACCCTTCCACTAGTTTAAGCATATCATGCAGCTGTTGTTTCGTAGTTGCCATAAACTGTAAGTCGTACATGTATAACAAATGGTTTATCGTTATTGCTTGTACGTTGTTGTTGTTTGTGTGAGAGTGGGTTCATTGCAAGGCAGAACCACAGCGGGCTAAGAGAGTCTCCCTGGAATATACTCCTTCTGATTGGGATAGATTCGGTTTGTATCGAACAGTCGGCTTCATTCAGAAAGATTTTGGTTTGCTAGGCAGTCATAATATATACTAAAAAGTTGCAGGCAACGGAATCAATTATTAGTTTTTCTTTGACCCCATCGAGTTTTTCGCGCATCCCTTTTGTTGTTCGGTAATTATGTTGTTTAGCTCACAATGTCTGAAAAGGCGATAATTAATGCACGATGTTATAAGTTTGTATAAGTTGGGAGGCAAGTGATTGGTCGGTACTTTGCTGGGTCCTGTGTACATAGGTTATCCTTTGGTAAGAGGTAAAAATTATCAGTGATAGTATTATTAGTGATTATGATTTCATAGATTTCAAAAACACCAAAAATGTCAAAAACCGCAATGACTATGTTGAATAAACTACCCGAACTGTCTTTTATACCTAACATTTCAGCGTTTGATTTCAATACTATTTGCTGGTTCCGGATCGTACTGTTTTTATTATCCCAGCCGGTCAGCGGATTATTTTCATCGGAATAGCTCAGTGGTGGCGAATAAATTTTATAACACTGCCCCGGCCCCCTTTAATTCAGAAACATTCTCTACATGGTAAGGAGCAAGTCGATCCAAATGAACCACCTTCAACTTAAATCTTGGGTTTCGACGGATACGGTAGACAACGTCATTGATCCTCTTGACCACCTCGTATGCATCATTTAAGGCGGGCTTTGGAGATTTACCCTTGGTCCTCTAGGGGTTGTACAGCAAGACCTTCTCCCTCTATTGGAACCCGACTGAATTGGCCTTGAGGTCATATCGTGTCTTCATCCGGTCTGCGTTCGGGCTAGTTTGTGTATTGCCAGCATGTTATGTCGGAAATGATCGGAATAATCGTTGATTTCTTGGGCCTGTTCTTCTGGGCAGCCAAAAACCAAATCGCAAGATAATCTCAGCTCCTTTCCGAATAGTACCCTGGTTGGAGTCAGACTTGTATTGTTAAGTACGGTTGAGCGATAGGCCAATACGAATAGGAGAATATGCTCATCTCAATCACGCTGGTTGTTGCTGATCTTTGATAGGTGTTGTTCCAAGGTCCTGTTGAACCTTTCCACCATTCCGTCAGACTGTGGATGCAATGGTGTTGTTCTCGTTTTCCTGATTCCCATTCCAACATCGTACAGACCTGCTGCAAAACATTCGATTCGCTACCATGGTTGCCTCTTGATTCGATATCGCATATGCCTGAGGCCATTTGCTGAAATAATCCATTGCGTCGAAAACGTATTTGTTCCCCCTCTCACACTCATGAAATTGGCAGGCGACATAGATGACACTTCTCTCATATGGGATGCCCACATTGTAATGCTACATGTGTCACATTTCCGGCAACAAACTCTGACGTCATGGAAGTAATTTTACCCATTAGTACCGCTGGCGAACTTTATCCAAGCATTTATTCATATCCAGATGACCTCCGGTAATCCCATCATGTATTTCGGTCAGGATGGCTGGTACCTTTTTCTTCGGAAGTACCAGTTAGGGCTTGGTTCCTCGGCCATCAGTGCTTTCCCAAATTCGCTTGAGCATTCCATTCTCTACTCTTAGAGAGTCCGATTAGGCCCATAGCGATTTCAGGACGCCCGAGTATCCAGCTACCTCGTCCCATCGTGGCTCGGTACCCCTCTCTTTTTGAGTGAAAGGATTGTTTCGATGTCTGAATCAGCTATTTGGTCCTGGATGCACTTTTCCGTTGTCGAGTCTTTATTGGCCTGTACTCGGATCTTTTTGATGGAGATACTCTTTCGTTATTCCGTCTTCAGACAATGTCCGCATTCTGCTCTACAGGGTGTTCTTGATAGGGCATCGGCATTATTATGCAAACGACGAAACGACCGGCACGAAGTTCAACATTGAAATCGTATTGCTGTAATTTCTCCATCCACCTGGCCAGTTGTCTTTCCGGTGTCTTCATGTCCAGTATCAATTTGAGAGCTGCATGATCTGTTCGTATTACGCTGTAACGTGTTAAAAATTGAGTAATCTTCTGATTTAGTTAATGGAGATTTAATTTCTCTTTTGAGTATTATTTTGTCTGAAGCCGGTCCAGTGTTGTAGACATTTACACATGTTTGGTTCGTTTGAGTAGGGATATTTTCAGAGTCGTAGAACGCAAACGGGGAGGACAGTCTTCCTTTCGCCTTGAAGCGAAGTGAATGCATCGGCCTTGCGTTTGCAGATTAAAGAGGCAATTGAAATGGCGTTCCTTGAAGTTGGCGTATGAAAGTTTTCTGTTGTCAGAAGACGAGGGCCGAATGGCATTTTTCGATGGTGAAGATTGCGTTTAAAAAGAGACGATGATGTCTAAAATATTTATGGATTAAACCCTTGTTTAGAACGGTAAGCACGTGCCAAGCTGTTGGAGATAAAGTCTTCATGTAAAAATTAT
Organism: Octodonta nipae; assembly: GCA_034190945.1. Lineage (NCBI taxonomy): Eukaryota > Metazoa > Arthropoda > Insecta > Coleoptera > Chrysomelidae > Octodonta > Octodonta nipae. Next base: position 44,313,505 of record CM067224.1, on the reverse strand, counting down.
ATTTAAGGGTGTTACGGTGTATTGTTACGGTGCATTGTTGAGAAAGATTGTTACGGTGCATTATTACGGTGCATTCTTATGGTACATTGCAGTACATTATTATCGTACATTCTTATTGAGAATTTTGAGTCACGGTGGATTTTTCCACATTCTGAATCCTGTTTTATGGTGGATTCGTTTTACAGTGGAACCTGTTTCCTGTGGTTTCTTTTGAGTTTTGTTCTACGATTGGAGCCATGTTCTAAGAATTTTTAAAGTTAGAATATTCTACGTTTTGAAGCTGTTAATATTGAGATGGGATTTTGAAGTTACTATTTGGTATAGAACCGATTTAACCATTTAAATGGAATGTAACTGACGTCCAGTCGGTAATGAATTAGTTGGAGATATTTGGCTTTGAGTTTCCAGATTCAAGAGTACAGTACAAATAGACATTAAAATAGACATTACAGTAAATTTGTGACAATAGCAAATTCAGATCGTTTTTGTAAAGGAAAGGTTTATTTTCTGTAGACAGATTTTACCATTATCCTTTTGATAAAATCATTTTAATTTTGTTATTATTGTTGAGTACAATTTTCGTAGATTTCAGATATATTTTGTTTGCATAAACATCTAAATTTTCATTGTAGTTTTAAATCAGATCCTCGAATATTCCAACGGGACGCCAGAAATGCTGAATTGCTGTTCTACCAACACTTTCACTACCATGGTTGCCTCTTGATTGGATATCGCATATCCCTGAGGCTATTTGCTGAAGTAATCCATTGCGACGAGAACTTATTTGTTCCCCCTCTCACACTCGTGAAATGAACAGGCGACATAGATGGCAATTCTATCATATGGGACGCCCACATTGTACTGCTGCATGTGTCACATTTCCGGCACCAAGCTGTGACGTCTTGGAAGTAATTTTACCTATTAGTACCGCTGGCGCACTTTACCCAAGCATTTATTCATGTCCAGATGACCTCCGGTAATCCCATCATATATTTCAGTCAGGATGGCTGGTACGTTCTTCTTTGAGACTACTAGTTGGGACTTGGTTCCTCGGCGATCAGTACTTTACCAAATACTCTTCAGCATTCCATTCTCTACTCTTCCATTGAGCCCATAACGATTTTATGACATCCGAGTATCTAGCTACCTCGTCCCATTCTTAAACATATTGAATATATGCGTTACCTGGATCAGTCGTTTTTGGTTTAGTGAGACTTTTTTTGCCTCCGATTTATTGTTCTATAATTTTGCAGATGCGATCTCATCATCATTATAGTTCCTTAAGGGTTTTTGGTTTTTACATATTTGCATATAGTTCTTGTTTTCTTTTAGTCATGTTTTAATCATTTTTGTACTATAATGCTTTTTCGCTGAATGTTTCTATAATTGCTCTACTCTTACTCTTGCCCTCAGTGTTCGTATTTATGAATACTTCAAATTTGTGACACAACCTCCCTTGATATAAATGTCTGATAGGGTCCTCTTTTATTAGTTGCAGTTTTTTCCCTTTAGTTTCTGTGACTTTTGTAGTCTTGATCTAACCACCGTAATTTTAATGGTATTGCTGTTCTTTACTGTTATATAGTCTACTATTGATCTCTGCCTTCCAGTGTAGTCTTAGTATGTTGTTGAACGCCTTTTCGTTCGAAAGACCTAGCTGGTTATTTTCGGGTCATTTATAGTACATAAATGTTTTATTTTTGGATCTGCACTAGACATGTTCCTTCCCAGATTTTTGAAGTTTTCATACTAGCCTTTAAAGGAAAAAATGTATATAAAATATAGATCCTAAGTTCAAGTAGTCATAAAACTATGTGCTTTATTAATTTTTTAAATTTACATTCTTATCAATTCCGTCAGTATTGGATGTAGGTAATTGTCTGCAGAAGATGCGTTTTTTATATTTACTGATTTGTACCTTACGACATTAAATGTTTGAAAAACTAAATAACGAAAATGTGTGGGTTGTTTTTGAGCCAAATTTTATTTCATCTGGGAATCCATAGTGCACTAGGGTTTGTTTGCTTGATTGAATTTTCTGTAGAACTTTTTAGGTTTTGCACTACGTATAATATTCTTTTAGTTATTTCGCAGTATTAAATAATTATTTTGTAGCAACGTTTCAGTCTCTTGACAAGGCTTCACAAAGGAAACGTTCCGACTAACTGATCTGCTAGTTGACAAAACCTACGAATGTTTTCCTTGTACAAGTATTTTTTGTCTAATCAATACATTCCAGGTCAGAATAAAAGGATTCTCTTGCTTACGTTGGCGTTGTTCGGAAAACTTCCGTTCTTTGTATTCAATAGAAACCTTAATAGTAAAGGAAACTTTCCGCTATTCTGTCGGAATCCACGTCAAATATTTGTCAGGTGGAATTCCTTCCGAACAGGTTGGAATAAACAAAACAACTTTGAAAATGCGTACACAATTTCTTTTGACGAAGAAAATGTTTCTGTTTCAAAGGAATTTTCTTATCGATGCTTTGCCAACATTCATTTGTGGTTCGAGTGAAATAAACAATTCCGTTTCTTCTTGTGTTCACTTCCGGTTGAAGAGAGTTCGCCCGCCGGGTTTACACCCGTTCGCAAAACGACGGGTAACATGTTGGAGGGAAATTTAACAAATAGAATTCGATAGGGCAGTTTCGCAAAGCGTTGATGCCCAGTGAACGTAGTGAATTTAAAGTGAAGTTGCAATCCTGTAAAGGAAAAATCTCGTATTTTTCCTTACACGGGGTTATTGTAGAATTTGTGACAAATGTCTGAGAAATAAGTAGTGATAGACAAACGACAATGTCTTGCAAATAACTAAATGATATGTTTTTATGGGCTACACCAATCGCAGTATTTCCTAGGAAAAAGCTAAAAATAAGATAAAAGAATGATTATTAGAAATATTGTAGATTCAAAATAGCACCAACATTTTTGTAGTGCAATGTGACAGTTTAGAAATTCAGTTTCTGTTCAGCTTCAGCTTTCTCTGCGCTACGCTGCAGAGAGAAATATTTAAAATAAGAAATTAATTAAAATAGTTACATAAAACAATTGTTTTTAAAGTATAATATAATATTAATAGCTTATATGTATTTAATGCATTGTAAGCGGTTAAAAATGTGCAGTCCTGACGTCGTGACAGGCATGTGTTTTCCCAAGAAGTTTAATTTTTAGCCAATTCTTATATGAAAACTTAAGATCTTCGTATAGGTCTAACAACCTATGTTGTTGCACATGTGTGTAAGAGATCCCGCACTGAACTACAACATAAAAAATACAATCGATTAGCTGCAAAATAAGGCTGAAAGATCTGTATAAACATTTGGTATTGTTTTATTTATAAATAAATTCATAATCTAAATTAATACAAACGAATGCAAGCTTTAGTACCCTTGAATACTTACATTTTATGTTAAGCAGTATTGGCGAACTTACCCTTACTAATATATATATATATATATATATATATATATATATATATATATAACCACCGAAGGCCAATTTGACAAAATCCGAACACATAGCAATAACAAACCTTAAAAAGAACAAAGAACTAACAATATTACCAGCCGACAAAGGAAACGCTACCGTTGTGATGGACACAAAAGAATACAAGAAAAAGATGGAAGAAATATTGAAAGGAGCAGACTAAAACAGGTCTCACGGGACCCCAGTACTTACCTCGAAAAAACAACGAAAAACAAAATCAAGGAATCAGCGATAGAACCAGGAATTCAACAAAGTATAATCCCACGGGAAAAATCAAGTAGATGTCCTAAACTTTACGGATTACCAAAAATCCACAAAGAAGGAGTGCCCATCAGACCCATAGTAAACTCACCAACGCAAAAACTAGAGAAATACCTGGCCCTATTCATGCAACCAATAGTGAAAACATCTTACATCAAAAACTCAAATCACTTCATAGAAATAATTAAAAACATAAATTTAGAAGAAAACGACTTAATAGCAAGCCTCGACGTCATATCTCTCTACCCCAGCATACCACTCGACGAAGCACTGGACAGTATAGCTATGAACGAAAACCTACCTCACCACATAATAGAATTACCCGACCACTGCCTCAAAAATACGTATTTTTCCTTCGACGACAATTTTTATAGACAAATGCAGTTATTGCCAACCTGTTTATGGTATATCTGGAAGAAAAGGCCATAGCTAACGCAGCATTAAAACCAAAACTGTGGGTTCGCTACGTTGATGACATCTTCATTATATGGCCTTACGGGAAATTAGAACTAAATAATTTTCTTGCCTTTATGAATTCCATTCATAACAAGATACAATTTACCCTAGAAACAGAACACAACCAACAACTTCCTTTCCTAGATGTCCTCCTAACAAGAAACAACCTAAGCTTCCAGCACACCGTCTTCAGAAAAGCAACACACACCAATAGATATTTACACGGCAATTCACACCATCATCCAGCACAGATCCAAGGAGTAGCAAACACCCTTATAGCACGATCGGTACTCTCACAGACCAGCAAACTAGAAAAGAAGAACTAGCTTTCATGAAAACCACCCTCAGAAAAAATGGCTACAATAACCACACCATCAGAAAAGCAATAAACAAACAGCAGGATGAGAAAAAGAAACAAAATGATGACCAAGACTACGTAGCCCATGTAAGTTTACCATACATCAGAGGTGCAACGGATAGAATAGGGAGATTTCTGGGTAAACACAAAATTCGAACTACATACAAACCCCAAACAACAATCGGAAAATTGCTGGGGAACCCAAAGGATAAAATGCCATTAGAGAACCATGGAGTTTACAGCATTTCATGTGGAGACTGTTCCAAGTTATACGTCGGCCAAACAAACAGACGAATATCCGCCCGTCGAGACGAACACAAACTATACATAAAGAACAAACAGACCACCTCTACTTTATTCAGACACGAACAAGAAACAGGACATAAAATAGAGTTTAATACTTGTAAAGAAATCGCCATTGTTGAAAATTATAAAATCAGAACAATACGAGAAGCGATTGAAATTGAAACCCGAGACACCATAAACAAGAGAGACGAAGCTTTAAAATTATCACCATTTTGGAAAGCAGTAATCCCATATCAAAATAACAATACAACAAAACCAGCAATAAACACAAATAATCCCATTACCCAAATTACCGACAAAAGCCATAAACACCACAATTGCATTTTAATTGACCATCAGTTAACCCAACCTAATAAACAAGATAAAATACCTGAGAGATTAAGTACTAATGAGGGCTCACAGGGCAGGTATAAATTGAGATCAAGAACCAGAAATTCTTCAGTTACTTAGTATCTTTTGAGAAAGCCAAATATGATTTTGGCGAAACGTCAAGTGATCTTTCAAACGAATACAGACGAACGGATGTACACCGGAATAAATCATCAACCACATATTTCCATCCGTGAAACAGTATACACAAACATATATATATATATATATATATATATATATATATATATATATATATATATGTTATATCACACTTTAAAAATTTCTCTTTTTAAAAAAAGATTTTATTTATAGTTGCACAATTATTAACTTTTAATATAAAACTTGAAAATAACAATATAATACTTTATAACAATAAAAAGACAAAATGAGTGTTAAACTAAACTAGACAAATCTGTAAGTAACAATGAATACAGACATAAGGCAATTGAACAATTTATAACATAATAATGCTGACTAAGCTGTCGCAGCGTTTGCTGTTCTCACGGATGTACGTCGTCGAAGGTAACCTGAGACGACACGTGGATGCTGATTCAGCTTGGGAACTGTTGCTAGATGGTTTCACATAAGTCGATGGAATAACTTATATAACAACTCCCATCCATATAAAAAAGTTGATGCTACAGCATCGACTTTTAAGGGAGGTTCTGCAATTCCATATCCTCGACAGGACTAAGGAGGCTATGGAGTTTTACCCTGGGCTTGATGGTTGATGGACCTGGTGGTGGTGCTGGATCGGCAGAAGGGCTGATTGTTGGAGGCTTCTGGAATTTCTTCCTGATGATGCCGATGGAAAGGAGGGCAACCACAATTGCGGTTGTTGCCACTGTGATGATCGTAAACCAGGAGGTGTGTTTCTCCAAGAATGGTTGGTCCAGGAGCTTTTCCAATTTCTGGAGTATTGGCTAAGCTTATGGTTAGCGATATTCAGGTCTCTGGCATCCAATTCCTGTAGTCTCATAGGTTTCAACTTTGGAAGTTGACTGATGGTTGGCAGGTTGTCGCAACAGTTGTAGGGGATGTTGACTGGGTGACTCTTAAGTGTGATGTTGTCAACGTTGTTGGTGGTCCTTCTGGCATGGACCCTGGTGTTTCCGATGAAGGCATTGCAACTGGGTTGGATGGTCAGTAGAGAATTTGTCGATATGGATTGGGTAACGACATCTTCTCTCTTGCACTTGATGTTGATGGGCAACTGTCCGGAAATCGAGATTAACCAAAGGTTCAGGTCAATCTCTTGAATATTATACTCTTCGGCATATAATATTAAAGGCTTACAAGTTGAAGGAAGGGCTGCTGGCTGTCTAAGAAGCTGTGCTTCGCAGAGGGCTTCTTTGTCTATGGTGTGTGGAATAACTTTGGAACAGATCTTATGTTCTTTAGATAATGGCTTACAGTCACTCAAGTCTTCGAAAGATGCGTACAATAGCGAATCGTCATCTCTCGCGATATATTTTAATTTTGTTGGAAGATTATGGTGAAATCCTGTTCGATAATCCAAAACTGGGATAGGATACAAGCGGTATAGTGTATAAATTTCAGGATTGACTAAGGGGATTTTTAGTACAAAAACAATTTTAGTATTGATTTGAAAAGCTTCCAATTCTATTAGATCGATGTATCTAGCAACATTTGAACTATAGGTTGGAAGGAAGGGGTAAGTTATTTTCATGAAGTGACTGTGATATTTTCTGAAGGGAATCGACCAAATCTACTGGGTTTATAATTGAGCTATGTAAAATTTTTAGACGGGCGAAAGAGACTGCAGTTAATACATCGTTGAGAGTATCTTCAATGTATACGTAACTTTCCATTAAGCTTTCACACAAATCTAAGACATTGGCTTGAAGTTCATAAAAAGCAAGATCGTCTGTAATGAACACAATTGACTTCCTAATTGCTTCGATATTTTCCGAAAATATTTTCTCTTCGGACTGAAATTTTTGTATTGTGGTGTTAAGGTTCTTAATGACCGAAGTTGTTACTGATAATTGTCGTTTCATTAAGTTTTCAATTTGATGTTGGTCTTTAGTAATTTTGTTTATAGAGTCACTAAAGTATTCTCCGTCTGTTGCATCTAAGTTACCGGAAATAGATTTCCAAATCGATCCCAGTCCATTAATTAGTCCGCGTTTCTTTCTGTTGGTACTGTAAGTCTCAGTGTCAGCGAAAATTTCTGTATATTTGATGTTAACAGATTTTGATATTTGTTTCAGGAGGCTTACGTGAGTCTGTACTTTTGATTTGAAGATTTTAATGTTAGTTTTGTTGTCGTTAATAGTTTCTAAAAGTCTGTTGAGTATATTGTCATTGTTAGAAATAGCGTCTCGAAAGGGGTTTAGATCTTTGTAAACAAGGAGTGTCCATTTCTCATTAGAAATTTTAAGGGTGCCTTCTTCATGGAAGAAAACTCCTATAGTATTGTTAACAGGCGTAATGGAGTACTGTTGAAGGTTCACGACTGAAAACAGTCCACAGAATCTGAAAAAAGGGATTTATTCAAAATAGGGTTTTAGTCTGTCAAAGTTAACTTTAGTTATTTGGTTTGTTTGTAAATTTATGACGGTGGCAGAGTTTTTTCGTATTGCGGTAATTTCGAAGGGGCCGTTGAATTTGTTTTCGGCTTTATTTTTAATTTGGGACTCTTTTACGTAGACTTTGTCGCCTACTTTGTAATCGGGTTGTTTAGTAGAAACGTGTTGATCAAATCGCACTTTAGATTTTTCTTTCTGTCTTTCGGTTTTAGCACGGGCGAGTCTGTAATAATAGTCCATTCTGTTATTTAGGTCTCTTACGTATTTCGAAATAAGTTTTTCCTGGTTGTAAAGGGTTTCTGGAGGCCTACTAGAAGTGTGCCCAAATATGAGTTCATAGGGCGTGAAACCGGTGGTTTTATTTTTTGTGTTATTATAACAGATGATGGCATAAGGGAGGACGTTAAATGGATGTTCGGTTGGATGTTCCGCTGTATTTGCCCTTATCATTTCTGCTAAGGTCGCGTGAAATCTTTCAATAGAACCGTTTGACTCGGGATGTTGAACGCTGGAGAATGTCAGTTTTATGTCGTATAGTTGGCATAAATCTCGCATTAAAGTGTTGTCAAATTCACGTCCATAGTCACAATGGATGCGAAGCGGAGTCCCGTAATGTTGAAAGAAAATCAGAAGGGTGTTTACGACAGTTGAAGCTGTTTTGTCGTTAATGGGGTAGGCTTGCGTAAATTTCGTGAGTTCGTCCCTAATAGTGAGTGCATGATTTCTAGATGGGTATTCAAAGATGTCAATGTTAATACGTTCGAAAGGAGTCTTGGGTGTTTCCGTAATAACAAAAGGTGCACTTAAGTTTTTCCTACAGAACTTTACCTTTTGGCAAGTTTCACAGGATTTGATAAATTGTTCTACAGTTTTAATTAAGCCGGTCCAATTGTATTTTTCCCTAATACGTCTGATAGTTTCGTTAATGCCACGATGGAGGTTGTTTTTACCAGAGTGGTATTGTTGTATTATTATAGGAATTTCGTCTTCGGTAGGAGTTGTAACAATGTTTTGGCAGATTTTCAGTTTGATTTCTTTGTCGGAGAGAATGAAAGATAAAATTTCAAGAATGGGAAGTTCTATGTTATTTTCTATGCAGTATGTTTCGGAGTCGTTGAATTGGTCTTGGTTGGTATAAATAATTTTGAAAAGATGTGAGACGACAGTTTCAGGGTCATAGGGCAAAGGTACAACTAAGTATTTTCTATGGCTGACAGATTTACTGGCCATGATGTTAAGAGTGTCATTACTGAAATTAGGTTCTTCTTCGAAAAAGTCATCAATAATTTTGTCGTGTAAGTCGTTGGTTTTGTTTTGCCAAAAGAATGTAACTATGCGTTTGTGGGATTTGTCTAAAAGTTGAGAATTGGATATTTCAATTTTAGAGTAATCGATTATTGACTCAGTTTTGTAGAGTTGAACAAATCGATTAAACTCAGTGATAATTCTTTCGTCATGTTCGTCGTCATTGTCAGAGTTTTCAGGTTGTTCGGAGTCAGTTTCGTTGTTAGCGAAAATTTTGATTTTGGAAAGGAAATCAGCACATTGCTTGAAATGGTTGATTTTGATGCGAGAAAGAGCATCTGCGTTTTGGTTTACCTTGCCGGGCTTGTACTCGATCTTATAATTGTATTCCTCTAGCTTAAGGCGCCATCTGGCTAGACGACTGCCAGGATCTTTGATGGAAAAGAGCCAAGTAAGCGGACGGTGGTCACACAGGAGTGTAAACCTTCTCCCAAAAAGATACGGTCTGTAGTGCTTAACAGCCCAAACTATGGCCAACAATTCTCGTTCGATGGTGGAATATCGTGTCTCTGCAGCACAGAGGGTGCGAGAAGCGTATGCAACAGGGAGATCTTTTCCCACAGGGCCTTGAGAAAGAACCGCTCCAATAGCAAAAGCACTAGCATCAGTAGTGAGCAGGAAGGATTCTTCAAAGTTTGGATATATCAGGATTGGGTCAGATACAAGGGCTTGCTTCAGTTCATCGAAGGAAGACTTGCAATCTGCGTCAAAGATGAATTTGACGTCTTTTTGGAGTAGTTTAGTCAGAGGTTTAGAGATCTTCGCAAAATTTGGTATGAAGCGTCTGTAATACCCAGCGAGACCAAGAAAAGATTTGATGTCTTTTGGAGTTTGGGGTTGCGGAAAGTTCTGAATACATTCAACCTTTGAAGGGTTTGGTTTTACACCTTCTTGTGTGATAAGGTGGCCAAGATAAGCCACTTCTTTACGAAGAAATTCGCACTTATCAGGTTGAATTTTGAGGTTAGACTTCCGAAGTCGTTTAAAAACTTCTGTTAACCGGGAAATATGTTCATGGATGGTCGGAGAGTAGACGATGATATCATCCATATAGACGAGACAACGTTCATTCTGTATACCCAGAAGAATATTGTCCATGACCCTCTGAAAAGTAGAAGGTGCATTTTTTAAACCAAATGGCATACGAACGAATTCGTAATGACCATTTTCGACAGAAAAGCCAGTCTTAGGAATATCTTCCTCTTGGATTTCCAACTGGTGGAACCCTGAAGCGAGATCCAGTGTCGAAAAATATTGACACTTTCCAAGTTGGTCGAGAAGATCAGAGATATTTGGCAGAGGATATTTATCATCTACAGTCAATTCATTTAATTTCCTGTAATCGATAACTACTCGCCACTTTTGTTTACCAGAAGCATCGAGCTTCTTGGGGACGACCCATACAGGGGAGGACCAAGGAGATGAGGAGTGCCTAATGATACCTTGTTCAAGCATTTTTCCAATTTGGGTTTTCACTTCCTCTTTATGTACTTGAGGATATCTATAGGATTTAGTGAAAACGGGCTTTGCGTTATTCGTATCAATCGAATGTTTAACCTCGTTAGTGAAAGTCAAGACGTCACCTTCAAGATAGAAAATGTCTTGAAATTCCAAACAAAGATCAGTGATTTGTTCGCGTTCTTCGTCATTCAGATGTTCAGTTCTAATTTGTTGTCTAATAGTCGAGTTTCTATCTATGTATTGGGGTTCATGATAATCGTCTGTATTGAAATTCAGAAGAGGGTGAGTTTTGTCAAGTGGTTCCAGTTTTAAATCAGAAAAAGTTACTGTTTTGGGCATCGCGTTAGCGTTGATAATGGAAGTTAGAAATTCACCTTTTGAGTTAATGTGTACGAGTGCGTTTGGAAGTCGTACTCTGTCAATTTCTTGAGTTGGTAAGATGGCGTCGATGTTAGAAAGATCGCATTTAAGTTTAAAGATCTTTTCTGTGCGTGCCTCAATGGTTATTTTGTTTTGTGTAGGTGTTTGTGAAGTAATATTAGGCTTAACGTTGAGTGTGTCGGGTACATCAGTCAAGGGTTGATCGTTATCGGGAACTTTGTGTAAAGGGATGGTTTTAAAATTTGTTATTAGCTGTTTAGATTTTAAGTCAACTATGCATTCATAGTGTTCAAGAAAATCTAATCCTAGTATGCCGTCAAACTCAATGTCCAAATCGTATATGAAGACTTTATGTGGGTTACGTGGAGCGAATGGGATTAAAGTTGATTGTGAGATGGGAATTTTTTCGTGGGTAATACCTTGAATAGTTACCCTTTCAGGAGATCTTTGGGTGAAATTCTTTACGGTATTTTCTTTGAAGATAGAGATACCAGCTCCGGTATCAATAAGTAGTTTGAATTTAGAAGAAGCGTCAAGAATGTAGTAAAGGTTTTTAGAGTTAACTGTAAGAAGTGGGCTTAAAGAAATAGTTGCTCCGGGAAGTTCAACTCGGGGTTCAAGTCGTCGAGATTCAAGCTTTGAATCTGCGTTTCGACTTCGCACAAAGTTGTTGTCGAATCGGGAGGTTGGTCTAGGCTCGGAAGCGCTAGAAAATCCTGATACTGATGACTATTAAAAGGCTCGATAGGGGTATCTTCAAAAGTTTGTTCGACGATAGGATAATTTTGAAGATCATCCTCATAATCGTAAGTGTTGCTATCCTCGGTATAGTAATTGTAGTCTGGATAGTGGGAATAACCATCACTTAGATGTTGGTTGAAGTGGTGCGTCCTTTCAGGACGGTTGTTGGGATTGTTCTGTATGACCGAAGGTCGAGAATAATTCGGGTTCATTTGAGACCTAAAAGGGGGTCTCTGGAAGTTTGATGGGCGAAATTGTTGTCCTTGTTGAACAGGGGGATTGTTTGTAGGAAAATTTGGCCTTGTTTGTTGATTAGGCCCTACAGGGTTTGGCCTATGGTTTTGATTGAATTGTTGAGAATTGTTTTGATTTTTCAATCGGCAGTTTACGGCTATGTGGCCTAATCGACCACAATGAAGACACTTAGGTGGTTGTGTCGGCTTTCGGACTTGGAAGTTTGGTTTGAGAGGAACAGATTTGTTCGTTTTTTGATCCTCGAAATAAGAAAGTTGAAGCCGTTTTGTGGATGCAGGAGTGCATTTTGGCACTCAGTACCTGGAGTCTATTGTAAAACGTCAGTGGAGATTCGTTCGAAAGTTGCTTTAGACGTTGTAGGTCATGAATTAATGACGAGAGATCACGAGAATCTCCAAAGTGTAGGGTCAAGAGCTGTTTAATTTCAAGGTATGATCCGGGGTTCCTTGAATTTACTAACTGCGCCGCTTTCCCTTTGAGTTTATTTTTGATATGGATCACTAACAAATATTTTTGATCCGCCGTGGACATATTATAAGCGCAATTACACGCGTCTATAAAGGTTCCCAAGGAAATTTGGTCGCCTTCAAATTCAGGTATTACGGAAAATATTTCCGTTAACCGATATCTCTCGGTTTCGGTGGTAACCTGTGTTGGAGAAGCTTGTGCCATTTTTATATTAATCGATATAAAAGAATTGGGACACAAGGGTATAAAAATGCGATATTAAGGGTATAGAAAGTTAATGAACTGTAAAATACGTTAGTGGGAATTAACGATTGTTTGAACGATAGAACAGTAAAGAAATTAAAATCAATAGTTCAAATAAATCAGTTAATCAAATGGATAAATAAATCAATAAAATACGTAAATCAAATATATCAATATCAATAAAAGAAATCAAATAAATATATCAATAGAATGAAATAAATCAGTTAATGAAATAAATTAATATTTCATTTGAATCAACTATATCAAAATAAAAATCAAATTGATAAATATGTAAAATCAAATAATAAAATAAATCAATATTAATCAAATCAAATAAATTATATGAAATATTAAAAATCAATGTTCAATGAAATAAATCAAATAATATTTACTTAAAACGAATGACGATTCACCATTACTTACATCAACAGGAACATTGAAAGCGCCGTGTTCTACGTTTGATTGCAGTGAGGACTTCTTTCAGGTTCGTTGTTCCGTTGAGGGATAGGAATCCGCCGCTACCAGTTAGAGTACTCGTGTTCTAGTAACGTTAGACGGATCCTACTGACTGCGCCAATTTGTTATATCACACTTTAAAAATTTCTCTTTTTAAAAAAAGATTTTATTTATAGTTGCACAATTATTAACTTTTAATATAAAACTTGAAAATAACAATATAATACTTTATAACAATAAAAAGACAAAATGAGTGTTAAACTAAACTAGACAAATCTGTAAGTAACAATGAATACAGACATAAGGCAATTGAACAATTTATAACATAATAATGCTGACTAAGCTGTCGCAGCGTTTGCTGTTCTCACGGATGTACGTCGTCGAAGGTAACCTGAGACGACACGTGGATGCTGATTCAGCTTGGGAACTGTTGCTAGATGGTTTCACATAAGTCGATGGAATAACTTATATAACATATATATATATATATATGGGCAATTCCAATACTTTTCGATGAATTTTGTGGGGACTGGTCATGGATTTGCCCCAAATTTTAGTATCTTATTTGAGGTCGAAAGGTAAGGCTTTTTACCAATTTTTAGCTTTCTTGGTGTCCTTGGGCCTGAGTAAGCGCCCTTAGAAGGGCCAAAATAGGCCATTTTTACCTTGTTTTTAAAATTCTGTAACTCGGTGATTTCTTATCCGATTTTAATTCTGAAAGCGCCTTTTTATTTGTTATAAGTTCTAGTATTTACAAAACAACATTCAGAACCGTTATTGTTTAGGCGCGTTTTTGGGGACTAATTAAGTACGGAGGAAATTTTGAAAATTTTGCCATTTTCTGATATCCGTCAAAATTTTACCACTATACTTATAATTTTTAATGGTGCGCGTTTGAACAGTTTATCCATTCCGTTCAAAATGCAAGTTGTAAAATTTAATTCTATTAAGTAGGTTCAGGGATACAGTCGTTTGAATATTGCCAGTTTCATAAAAATCGCGTTTTTTTACATTTTCGAACTAATGGTAGTCATTTCTCGTTAAATCGAATAAGATAAAAATTTAGCACAAGCTAGCTCTGTGCAAATACAAGATCCTGCTTATAGAGATTTTCTTGGCCCGAGTCATTATATACCCTTTAAGCCCGCCTGAAAATCCAGTATTTTGCCCAAGTTTGGCAACTCACCTTGTTGTCATGGGTCCCGTCCCTTTCATCATTTAGAGCACTGGGGTATTTGGCGTGTTAGAGACGAAGAAGTAGATAGAAAAACCTCCCATATGTGTGGTAATACAGGAATATATGTAGCATAGAACCTAAGTTATGAAAATTTCAAAGTTCTTTAAAATTTCAGCTATTAAACTTGTGGAACGGTATGTTCGCCACCATTGATTTTCAAAGCGTAATATCTTCAATTCTAGAAAGTAAACACACTTAAAAACATTAAACTAAAGATTCCTACTTATTTTATGGTTTAATAATTTTTGATCAACTAAAAGTTATTTGAAATTTTAATTTTGTTATTTTCGGTGACGCATTAAGTATGTATTGACGTCTCCTATTCTTAATGATACACTCTGCATATATTAACTGCAACCTCTCGTAAACATATGTAAAAATCCTTTTTTCCAGTTTGCTTGACGTTATTTAATTTCGTACTTTAATTTTACAAAACTGCATCCCTGGTTATGTATTCAACAAGTGATTTTTTCTTTCCCACTCTCCCGTCTGTGTTATTAGAAAACCCTAAAAAATGTTTTATTATAAAATTGAAATCTTTACTAAAAATTTACTTTCTATAACAGTTTCTAAATACCTACAGGTACAGTACTGAATATCGTTAAGATGAAAATAAAAGTAAATACGACAGAAGACATTATATAAATGTTGTATATATATCCAAATTGCTTTTTTATATGGCCTCGTACTGTGGTTCATACTAACCAGATACAAGTTTATCCTATATATGTTGATTCGCAATAGTAAGTTTTGTTATATATTATATATAACAATAATATAATTTTAATCTAATTTTATTTGTAGTCTATAAAAATAATAGTTAAACGGACCTGCTAAATTAATTTATACCTAGTAACGTCACATATGTGTATAATTTGAAAACACCGCGCGATGCTGTTTACATGCTTTGGCGCTGTGAGCGCTTGGCACGATGTACACTTTGGATGGAACTCAGCCCCTACTGCCCCCTACGGCTTATTTTGGTAGTATGCACTTTATGTGTCGTGTCTAACGTTTGATAATTTCCGTTGTGTTTATTGATATTATAATTTTGTTCGGTATTAGAAAATAATTTTATATTTGTTATTAAATAACAAAAATATTTATTAATATGTCTGAAAAAATATATTGCGATGTTGGGAGGGTTACCGAAACAGATTGTCATCTCAGTTCATACACAACTAAAACCTCCATATACGAGCTTGATATGCTTAGTGCCGAAGAAACTTCACTTCTACAGTACAGAGTTTCTAATTATCATCTTATTCCTAAGGGCACAATCTGTGAACATCATAAATGCAAATATTTGATTTATTATAGTAATTTTTTGTCAAAGTGTTGTGATCCATTTAAGATGCATAAAAAACTTATTAAAACTGATTTACGTGTAATTAGTTTGTCAGTTTGTGATAAAGCTCTTGAAGTTTTGAAATTAAAATTAATACCAGGGGAGAAGATTTGCAAGACGTGTGAAACCTCACTGAAAATACGTATTGACCTGATGCAGAAATAATCACTAATGTTGGGGAAATAAGTTCAGATGCTGATACCAGCAACTCAGAAGTCCGCCGATCAGAAAGAACCACTGCAAAAAGCTCTATCGGACATCGTTCTGAAACTGATATATCTGACGATACGACTGCTAGTCAAAACTCAAACGTTTCTAATGTATCTGAGTATCTATCATTGAGCCAAGGTCAAAATATACTTAATACTGTTTTAGCAACTCTTAATTTGGCAACATTAAAAGACCAAAAGTATTTTAGAACCAGACGCCAGGTTGATGCTGAAAAGTTAATTCAAGATGTTTGCATACATTTCCGAGAAAAATTATCTCAAGCATCGGGTGTCGATATTGCTCTGCCTGCGTCTCAAAACTTCATAGAAGATTGTTTTACACTGAAACAACTTGTTGTGAATTTGCAAAGACAATATGACAATGAGAAAAGTGTTCTAAAAAAAACAGAATACCTGGCATTATTACCAAAAGAATGGAATTGGAAAAAAATTTCACACTATTTCAAATGTACCTATTATATGTTTAACTTACTGCACAAGTTTAGAGAAATGGATGGTAAGTTTTAATAACACTTACTAAAAGTTATCGTAAATATTATTTAAAAACATATCTAATCATTTAATTTCATTTTATAAACTTTATATATAATTATTAAAAACAAATTCATTCTGTATTTGAGGCGGGATTAATTTGCTTTATCATAGATTGTTTTTTTTTCATTTGCAAACAATGACGCTTTCAAATACATATCAAAACAGTCAATTAAAACATGTTACATGTACTTTATTTATTTTTAAACAAGAAATAAAAATTCCTGGGTATCCTATACATAATGGCGAATAATCTACAAATATGAAAACATTATAGTTACGAAACACCTAATTAAGCGGCCTACATTAGCTTTTGTATTTATTTGCTTTAAGCACAAGTACAACTTAGGCAATATTCAAAACATTTGGGGTATTAAGTACCGGATTTCGAAATATTAACGAACAATGTAATTTTCAGATTTTCCAGAAAATATAAAATTGCACAGCAAAAGAAGTTTCACAAAAATTTCTAATGCAATGAAGGAACGTATCAGTAATTATTACCTGCTTGACGAACACGTTTATACTTTCCCAGGAAAAAAAGATTATGTGTCAACTCGTGATGGTGACGGAAGAAAAAATTTCATTCAAAAGAAGATGTTGCTGTATACTGTCCATGACCATTATTTAAAATTCATTGACGAATATTCTGGGAATGAAAAGTTACCCAAGTTTTCTTTTTTTGCTTCTTTAAAACCAACGCAGTGCATTCACGCAGGTGATCCTGGAAGTCATATAATTTGCGTGTGTGCTGAGCATGAAAATGTTAAGCTTAAATTGGATGCCCCCTCAAAAAAAATTAAATATAGAGATTTAATAGACGCTGCAGTTTGTGATGTTGATAGCTACATTTGCATGCTCCATGAATGTAAAAAGTGTCCAGGACAAGCGAATGTATTAAAAACTTTGGATTGTCTGCTTGGTGAATATGATATTGAATTAAGAGATCAAATCAAATATAAATATTGGACCCAAGAGGGAAGCCGAGCATCTCTTAAAGAGTTCGATGTTGATAAAAATAATTTTAAAGTGGAATTATGTTGGGATATACATGTATTAATTGGAATTAGATACATGCATTCTTCTCATGGATTTTTCAGAAAATTATTCCTTTATTGTTCAGAAATCGGTTCAGGCGTTTCATTATAACAATAATTCAGCAACAGTTCATCCGTTTTGTATGTATTATAAAAAGAAGGATAGTGATAATCTGATGAATATAAATCACTGCGTTATTAGCGATACTAAGGATCACTATGCACCCACAATAAATGCATTTACTTCAAAAATGATGTCCGTGATCAAGGACAAATTTTTATGGATAAAAAATGTCATTTATTTTTCCGATGGTGCACCTCAGCAATATAAAAACAGGTAAAATATTATTTTGTTAACAGTATTCCAAGCTTCTTCAATTATGGGCAAGTATGATTTTAGCGTGCATAAATAACTAGTATCAAAGTTTTGTAATATCGTTTTTATACTTCATTTAGGAATCATTTAGCTAATATCGTTTGCCATGAAAGAGACTTTGGAGTAAAAGTTGTATCCTACAATTTGTTTGCTACCAGTCATGGGAAGTCAATATGTGATGGCATTGGAGGTAGTATCAAGAGGCAGACTATGACTATGACTACCATTAGTTCGAAAATGTAAAAAAACGCGATTTTTATGAAACTGACAATATTCAAACGACTGTATCCCTGAACCTACTTAATAAAATTAAATTTTACAACTTGCATTTTGATCGGAATCGATAAACTGTTCAAACGCGCACCATTAAAAAAATCTAAGTATACTGGTGCAATTTTGACGGCTATCAGAAAATAGCAAAATTTTCAAAATTTCCTCCGTGCTTAATTAGTCCCCAAAAACATGCCTAAACACTAACGGTTCTGAATGTTATTTTGTAAATACTAGAACTTATAACAAATAAAAAGACGCCTTAAGAATTAAAATCAGATAAGAAATCACCTAGTTACAGAATTTTAAAAAGAAGGTAAAAATGGCCTATTTTCACCCTTCTAAGGGCGCTTACTCGGGCCCAGGGACACCAAGGAAGCTGAAAATTGGTAAAAAGCCTTACATTTTGACGTCAAATAAGATACTAAAATTTGGGGCAAATCCATGACCGGTCCCCACAAAATTCATCGAAAAGTATTGGAATTGCCCATATATATATATATGTTATATCACACTTCTCAAATTAAACTTTTTAAAAAAGATTTTTATTAACTTTAACAAAATTATAACTTTTTAAAATACAAAATTGAAATAATGACAATAATAACTAACAACAGACTGAGTAATAATGAATAACAAACAAGAGAGATTTTACAATATATAACCTAATGAATGCTGAATCGGCACTGCCGACACGGCGATTCCCACGGATGCTCGGCGGGGCTGTAATCTGACACTGCACGTGTTCGCTGAGTCAGCTGGGAACGATGAAATACAGTTGCTACATAAGTTCACCCAAAGTTCATGTTATAAACTTATATAACAACTCCCATCCATATAAAAAAGTTGATGGTATATCATCAACTTTTAGGGGAAGTTCTGAAGTTCCATACATTGGGCTGGATCTAGGAGGCTGTACAGCTTTCCCGTGGACTTAGGCTTTGATGGGCCTGGAAGTGGGGCTGACTCGGCATCGAGGCTGGACTTAGTGGTTTTTCTGAACCTTCTCTTGATTGGTTTGATACAAAGGAACATAATCACAATTACTGTTAATGTGATTGTGGTAATTGTGAGCCATGATGTATGCTTCTCCAATGGTGGTTGATTCATGAGCTTTTCCAATTCCATTGAATATTGGGCAAGCTTATGGTTGGCAACATTTAGATCTGTTACATCTAAATCCTGCAATTGTAGGGGTTTTAATTTGGGAAGTTGATTTGCGACTGGCATGCCGTCACAGCAGCTATAAGGGATGTTCACTGGATGATTTCTGAAGGTGATGTTCTGGATGTTCTTTGACGTTCTCGTAGCATGTACCCTGATGTTGTCAATAAAGGCATTGCAATCGGACTTGATTTGCAACAGCGAATTTGTCGTGATGGTCTGCGTTACGACATCTTGTCCCTTACATTTGATGGCTATAGGTAGTGGTCTGGAAATTGAGATCAACCAGAGGTTTATGTCGATCTCTTGTATATTATATTCTTCCGCATAGAATATAGAAGTTTTGCAGGTTGCTGGGAATGTGGCTGGCTGTCTGAGAAGCTGACTTTCGCAGATGGCATCTTTGTCTATTGGATGTGATATAGCTTTGGAACAAATCTTATGATGTTTAGTTAAAGGCTTGCAGTCACCCAGGTCTTCGAAGGATGTGTATAATAACGAATCGTCGTCTCTCGCGATAAATGTTGTCTTTATTGAAAGTATATGATGAAACCCTGTTCGATCATCCAAAATTGGGATCGGATAAAGGTGGTAAAGGGTGTAAATCTCAGGATCAACTAAAGGAATTTTGAGTACAAAAATGATTTTAGTGTTGATTTGAAAAGCTTCCAATTCTATCAAATCAATGTACTGAGCAACATTTGAACTGTAAATAGGAAGTGGTAAATTATTTTCATGTAGTGACTGAGAAATCTTTTGAAGGGAATCGACCAAATCTACTGGGGTTATGATCGAACTATGTAAAATTTTTAAGCGGGCGAAAGAGACTGCAGTTAAAACATCATCGAGAGTGTTTTCGATAAATATGTAACTCTCCATTAGGCTTTCACACAGATCCAAGATATTGATTTGAAATTCATGAAAATCAAGATCATTTGAAATGTATAAAATTGACTGCCTTATTTTTTCAATGTTATTCGAGAATAATTTCTCCTCGGATTGAAATTTTTGTAAAGTTTTGTTGACGCTTGTAATGACTGAGGTTGTTACAGATATTTGTTTCTTTACTAAGTCCTGAATTTGGTGTTGGTCTTTAGTAATTTTAGTTATACAGTCATTTATGTATTCACCATGTGTTGCGTCTAAGTTTCCTGAAATAGCTTTCCAAACTGCTCCCAGTCCGTTAATAAGTCCGCGTTTTTTTCTGTTAGTAGGGTAAGTTTGAGTGTCAGCGAAGATGTCTGTATATTTAGAGTTAACGGATTTGGAAATTTGTTTCAAGAGGCTAACATGTGTTTGTATTTTTGGTTTAAATGATTTTGTATTAGTTGTGTTTTCGTTAATTGTCTCTAAAATTCGGTTTAGTATGGCGTCGTTATTTGAAATAGCACTTCTGACAGGGCTGAGGTCTTTGAAGACAAGAAGTGTCCATTTGTCGTTTGAAATTTTAAGTGTGCCTTCTTCATGGAAGAAAACTCCTATTGTATTGTTAACGGGTGTAAGAGAGTATTGTTGGAGGTTCACGACTGAAAACAGTCCACAGAATCTGAAAAGAAGGGATTCATTCAAAATATGGTTTTAGTCTGTCAAAGTTAATTTTACTGATTTGGTTAGTCTGTAAGTTTATAACTGTGGCAGAGTTTTTTCTAATTTTTTCAGATTTGCTTTTAATCTGAGACTCTTTCAC
Source organism: Octodonta nipae (assembly GCA_034190945.1). NCBI lineage: Eukaryota > Metazoa > Arthropoda > Insecta > Coleoptera > Chrysomelidae > Octodonta > Octodonta nipae. The sequence goes on along the minus strand of CM067224.1, from coordinate 44,292,525 downwards.
GTAAACTTTGTCGCCTACTTTGTATTCTGGTTGGTTAGTCGAAACATGTTTGTCAAATCTAACTTTAGATTTTTGTTTTTGTTGGTCGGTTTTTGCGCGGGCAAGTCTATAATAGTAGTTCATTCTGTTGTTAAGGTCCCTAACATATTTGGAAATGAGTTTTTCCTGATCGTATATTGTTTCGGGGGGTCTACTAGAAGTGTGCCCAAAGATGAGTTCGTAGGGCGTGAAACCAGTAGTCTTGTTTTTAGTGTTGTTGTAGCAGATAACTGCGTAAGGGAGGACGTTGAATAGGTGTTCGTCAGGATGTTCAGCTGTATTTGCCCTTATCATTTCCGCTAAAGTCGCGTGAAACCTTTCGATAGAGCCATTTGATTCAGGATGGTGGACACTTGAAAAGGATAGTTTTATGTCATATAGTTCACACAGGTCCCTTATGAGAGTGTTATCAAATTCACGTCCATAATCACAATGGATGCGAAGGGGTGTACCGTAATGTTGGAAGAATATTAGGAGGGTGTTTACTACAGTTTTAGCTGTTTTGTCACCAATTGGGTAGGCCTGAGTAAATTTGGTGAGTTCATCCCTAATAGTCAGTGCGTAGTTTCTGGTTGGATATTCGAAAATATCAATGTTGATACGTTCGAAGGGCGTTTTTGGTGTTTCAGTTATGACAAAAGGAGCACTTAAGTTTTTTCTACAGAACTTTACCTTTTGGCAAGTTTCGCAGGACTTAATAAATTGCTCTACACTTTTGATTAGTCCAGTCCAATTATACTTTTCTTTTATGCGTCGGATGGTCTCGTTAATTCCACGATGAAGGTTATTTTTGCCGCAGTGGTACTGCTGCAGTATAATGGGAATCTCGTCTTGAAAAGGGGTTGTCACAATATTTTGACAAATTTTAAGTTTATTTTTAATATGAATGACTAGCAGATATTTTTGATCTGCAGTCGACATATTGTACGCACAATTACATGCGTGTATGAAGGTGGCCAAGGAGATCTGGTCGCCTTCAAATTCCGGAATAATAGAAAATATTTCCGATAACCGGTACTTTTCGGTTTCATCAGAAACTACATTGTTTGTTGCTTGTGCCATTTCGATGTGTTAGAATTAAAGGTATAAACAAGTTGAAAATAATAAAAATATAATAAAATAAACGAGGGATTGTAAAATGGGTTTCAATTAAAATATAGTGTAAAATTATTAAGCAAATGTATGTAAATGGGGTATAAACGATATTTTGGATAATAGAACGGTAGATAAAAATGAAATAATAAAATAAATATATAAAAGTAAATCAAAATATATCAAATAAATATTTCAATTCAAATAATCAAATAATATCTCAATTCAAATCGAGATAATCAAATAAATCAAATTATCAATCAAATAATCAAATAAAATCAAATATCAAATAAATCAATCAAATAAATTCTTTAAAACCTTAAACGTTAGACGATTCACTACTACTCACATCAACAGGAACATTGGAAGATCCGTGTTCTCCTTTTTATCGCAGTTGGGACTTCTTCCAGGTTCTTTGCTCCGTTGAGGGATAGGAATCCGCCGCTACCAGTTAGAAGTAAGCTCGTGTTCTAGTAACGTTGACGGATCCTACTGACTGCGCCAATTTGTTATATCACACTTCTCAAATTAAACTTTTTAAAAAAGATTTTTATTAACTTTAACAAAATTATAACTTTTTAAAATACAAAATACAAAATTGAAATAATGACAATAATAACTAACAACAGACTGAGTAATAATGAATAACAAACAAGAGAGATTTTACAATATATAACCTAATGAATGCTGAATCGGCACTGCCGACACGGCGATTCCCACGGATGCTCGGCGGGGCTGTAATCTGACACTGCACGTGTTCGCTGAGTCAGCTGGGAACGATGAAATACAGTTGCTACATAAGTTCACCCAAAGTTCATGTTATAAACTTATATAACATATATATATATATATATATATATATATATATATATATATATATACATATGTATACATATATATATATATATATATATATATATATATATATATATATATATACATAACAATATAACTGACAAAAGTTCTAAGTAATAATGAATAACAATCAAGCGAGATTTTACAATATAAAATATAATAAGTTTTGAATAGGCTTAGTTGAAACGTCAATTCTCGCGGAAGTCGGCGGCGCCGTAATATAACCTACACGTGTCGCTGAGTCAGCTCACAATGTTGAGTTGTCGACATATAAGCCCCGCTAAGTTCAAAGTATAAACTTATATAACATATATATATATATATATTAACGACTGTTTATCCACGTAGTTGCTATCCACTGAAGTCAGCTGATGCTGTACAGCCCCATTTATATCATATTGTATTCACTCTCGAATTTTCCCGTAGTAGTGCTATTTTTCTAGAGAATGACGTATTTTTCGGTAAATATAAAAGTAATAATCGTGCTTTCAAGAAATAGTTTTTATAGGCGTTTGCATTTACTAGCTAGATTATAGATAACAAAGATAAATTGAAATAATGAATCCAAATGATACAATAGTAAATTTGGCACTAACACTTAGTCAAACGTTTCTGCATAAAGCTATAATTTATCAATATCAACTGTGAAAGGAAAAATACAATGATATCCAATCTAAGAAAGACCAATAAAACTACCTAGACATAAATTAAACATAAGACAAAGGTGTTAAGTATATACTGAAGTTCAGGGAAAATCTAAATATCTCTTTTTTATTATTTACTTCTTATTGCTATTGTTTTCTTGTGTTTTACAGGATAACACGTTTCCTATATTGCAGCAGCAGGAATTGGCAGTAGTTCAGTTGATATGAGAATGACTCATCAAAGTGTAAGTCTAAGAGATTGATTGTGATGTGGAGATAAAGAAGATTGTTTTCTGAAGGAAATTTAGTGATCTGATCACATAGTAAAAATTCGTAATAATATGGACCTTTCAAAAAGAGAAAGCAAAAATAACTATGAAAAATATATTTTTTCAAAGACCAAAATGTAAATGTAAATAAGTTGAGGTACATGTATACAAATAAATGCAACAAAAATGCAGATATTGACTACACATAATACATAAAAGCTAGAAGTTTGGAGAGTGGGGAGGACTGGTTTAAATTACATCAATTCTCAGAATGTGCCACTAAATCCTGTTGAGTCATTGATGAAAAGTATTTCAGATGTGTAGGTAGCGTAGTGTTCTATCTATTCTAGTGCAACATTTTTATGAAATAGAAATAAGTCTTGTTTTTTCTTTTAATATCAATAACTATGTTAAAAAGTTAAATAAATACTTATTTAGTTATACAGTGTAGAACAGGCAAATGGAATAAATTCGATAACGAATAAAGGAAGGCGTGTTGGGAAAAATGCTTAGACACGTCGATCTGTATTTTTAAATGAGCATTTTTTCATCAACACAAATTATATAGGGTGGGTTATGTGACAGTGGCCAATACCAACTTTATTTTAAATGCAAGCCAGTGTATGTTTTTATTTTTTGGATTATTCAGAAAATTCTACATATAATTCATGTACAATGTCCTACACCTATCATCAACTGTTTCGGAAATATTAAATGTTTTCAGATTTATTACAAAAATTAACAATAAAAAGAAGATTATTTTATTTCCCTACACATTACACTTGGTATTGAACCTAATTCATATTTACCTCTTGATATTGAGATGGTAAACAAAAACCATTTCTGCGTTTGTTTATATTCGTCAAAACTCATAGCGTCAGGATCTTGTTGTCTTCCTTCATAAAAGTGGGGATCAATGTCAGTCCTATTGTTATTTGAATTTCGTGAACTGTTCGTAAAAATATCTCTTATACTATACTAATTTGTCGCCTGCATCCCAAGGAACAATTAGCAAAATAGAAAATCAGCTTCGCGAGCTTGGTCATGTAAGACAGATAAAAAAAGTAGCTGCCAATGCTTTAAGTGATAATACGAAATTAGATATTATGCTGGAGTTTCAAGAAAACCCATTTAATTCTTTTTGAAAAGCAGCCCCACTGTTCAAAGTTAGACACACATCAATTTTTCGAGTATCATAGGAAAGTAAAATGCATCCCTATAAAATGATTCCGAGTCAGGAGCTCATGGAAGACGACTTCTATAGAAGAACCTATTTCTGTGAACAAATGATGGTAAGGTTAGATAACAATGTGATCCAATTAGAAAATGTTTTGTTTTCTGATAAAAGCATATTTATATTTCACGGTCATATTAATCGTCAAAATTGCCGCTATTGGTCTAATGAGAATCCTCACTGTACAGACAGAGAAGCATACACAATATCCTGAAAAAGTTAATGTTTGGACAGGAATTGTTGGAAATCATATCGTGGGTCCCTTTTTTATTGATGGCAACTTGAATGCAGATAAATATTTAGAACGGCTCCAAAATAATGTCGTGATAACTTTGACAAACTTATAACCTGATCCTGTAAACCCGTAGGTTCCTGCCAATACAATATGATTGCAGCAAGATGGAGCACCTCCTCATTACGAAATCAATTCCCGGCAGTACCTGAAGCAAATTTTTCCAAAACGGTGGATTAGGAGGCGCGGATCGATAGAATGGCCAGCACGATCTCGTGATTTGACGCCATTGGACTACTTTTTGTGGGAATATGTCAAAAGTACTGCATACAAAACTAAACCCCTGAACTCAGATGACGTAATAAGATGAAACTCGCTTGCAATTTGATGAATCACGCCTGAGATGTCGAGTAACGTTAGAAGACATTTCTATACCAGATTATCATGTTGCCAAGACTTTAGCGGGAGCATTTTGAACATTTCCTACATTAATGTTTTTTTTATTAATAAATAATAAGTATTAGTTATTAGGTTTTTAGTGTAATTTAGTGATTTTATTAAATAAAATAATTTTCTTTCTCCAATGCTAATTTTTTTAATATATCTGAAAACATTTAATATTTCCATAACAGTTGAAGATAGGTGTAGGACATTGTACATGAATTATATCTAAAAATTTCTGGAGAATAATAGCAATAAATAATATAAAGGGGCTTGATATATAATTTTTTTGTTGAAAAAATGCGCATTTAAAAATAAAAATCGACATGTCCAAGTGTTTTTCCCAACACGCCCTCTTTTTTTGTTATCGAATTTATTCCATTTGGCTGTTCCACACTGTAAATAATTTTCTCGTCCGCATTTTAAAACCAGTAGTTAGAATTTATCATTGTCGATCATCAATTGCGGGAAGAAGCATTCTGTATAAATTTGCTATTATACCTACTCTCTATGGACTAGATACAGAGTTGAAAATTCTCATTTCACTTACCATTCTCTTTTGCTTCTGTGAAAAAGCTTCAAAACAATTAATTCTCAAAATAACTTTTTCTTGCAATCTAAATTTGTATTAGACTATAAAATCAATACCGTTTATAACAAAATATATTTCTTAGATTCTAAAAAATTAAGAAGTAATGAAAACTATTAAATCTTCAAGCTGTTGAATCAGTAGATTCCATCTAGCTCGTGACAATAGAACTTTAACGATTTTTTAATTAAACTCCATCTCCAAAGTTTATCATCAGTAAGTCAAACATTTAGTTTGCTGTAAGTGAACTTGGCTTTCACTCAACGCTATTGTTGCTGAACCCATTCAACTTCATATTTTATTCATTAGTTATAATGAGAACATGTTTAAACGGCGAAAGCGAAAAAAAAACTCCTTGTTTGTAGAATAAAGCTTATTCGATAGCTCGGAGGAAGTACTCCTCCTCGAGAGCTTTATTTTTGAGCGCTGTTTTTCCCCAAATTTATGCAGCAATTTCGATACGGGCGTCTTGCTAATGATGTCTGAAAGATTTCTCGAGAAATTGCATCACAGCGGAGCACATTAAAACGACAGGTATTTCTCGTGAAATACCTTAACGACGTTTTTCCCCTATGATGTGGGATATCCTCGTACTCATAATAAATACCTGGCATAACTTTTAGCTCGCTCGCTTATTTAAATGAATACCTAGCGCCTGCTTGAATTATGAGCATAAAATATTGAGCACCCATATTGTCAACATCTCATTTTACTGAATGCTAACGTATAATGTTACTTGCAAATATTTCATTTTATTAAGTGTACGAAGTCACGAATTATTACAAAACATCTTAGGTAATCAAAATGCCATATGAACTCAGTACAGCTAATCAATACCTTTGCTGTTGCAATATTTATTATGGGATATCAGTTAGTCTGATATTACAGTGCCAAAGTTCTTTGGCAGGTCGATTCTGTAGAAGAAGTAACATAATAAATGCTCAACATTCATAGTGAAGATGTTTATATCAATTTTTCTAACACTCGATGTGTATTTGACATAACTACTGTTTTGTAATTCTTGTGCATGCTTTATACGCCTATTGTGTAATGTATCTGCATCTGAGGCAAACTAGACTATGTTTACGTATATTAGTCAGTATTAAAATTGGCTTAGTAGATTGAAACTTGTGGCGACTGTTAACTAGCCTAGTGATTCATTTTATTTTTGTAAAAGTGAAGAAAGTGACTAAAATTAGTATTCTATTACGAATGCTGTAGAAAGCTTGGAACTTAACCTAAAATCTAAAATACATTCTCCTGCGTCGCATTCTCATATCTAAGGAGTAGCGATTCAATATTTATAAACATTCTTGATCTTTGGTCATCTATAACCTGCTGCCTTAAGTTTCCTGAAGGGCGCCTTGTAATGGAGTGCCTACTTTCTTTTTTACTCGGTGGAGCCACCTTGATTTTACCTAGATCTTTGGCATTCTAATTTCTTCTAAAATGCATATCTGACCTTAAATAAAATACACAGTTTGAAAAATATATATTTAGTGCACTAGCCCTGACTAAAATAATAATAATAAATCACGAAATATGTTATACTTTGTTGTACATAGTGCGTGTACCTGTTTTCCAGATTTTAGTTCCGTTCACTGATTTCGCATGAACTTTACTGACCGGTAGTGAAGCCTAAATCAAGCATGTACCATATAAAGAATTTAGTGCTCTCCAAAATACGTTTAATTTTCATACGGGGAAAAATATTACTCATGATTCATGCAACCCTGTGGGAATCACAGTAACTACATAGCTTGTTTACAGTCAACAGTGTAAAGGAATTCTGGTTCAAATCCAAAGGGGTTTATTGGATTTAATCTATTTTAAATAGAAACCATCTTAATTATTCATGTAACAAAATCAATCATAGGTACATGGGATAACTCCTTAGTATTTTAAGCAAACAGTGTGACTCATTCTAATTGGTGACTGCCCTGCAAATTCTGTTATAGTTGTCTTCTATTTTGATTAGACATTTTATTTGCTATAATTTATATATTTCATTATAAGGTGTATATATGCCTATTTCATGTAAAGATTTTGATGTTTAAATCTAAAAGAAATAGCGAATAGATTCAATCATCTAATTCAAAATTTTAAAAAATAGGCCAAGGTTTATTTTATTCAAAATTTGACTAAACGGTTGTATAATCAGCAAACCTACAATTATGTTATACCCAATGTTAAATAATAACTAAATATCAAAGCAATTTGCCGTTTAAAATTTTATAATTTTTTAAGAAAAATATTAACGAAATATAAATAATAAGAAATAGAAGCAGATATTTGAACATATGTTAGCTCTTCATACATTATGTACCAATTTTGATTCGATTTTCTTTTTGCTATTATTCTTTATATTTTTTTATTGGGCATAAATATGCCTTTTTCATGTAAAGATTTAGATTTTTAAATCTAAAAGAAATGGCGAACTAGATTCAATTTTCTAATCCAAAATCTTTAAATATAGACCAGTGATTCAAAAGTGGAATAAACGATTGTATTTTCAGCAAACCTACATAACGTTATACCCAATATTAATTAATAACCAAATACCAAAGCAATTTGCCGTTTAAAATATTGTCATTTTTTAAGAAACAAATGGAGAAAATCGAATTAAAAAGAGGTAGAATCAAATATTTGAGCATATGCAGTATATGTATCACTAAAATAAAATTATTTAAAATATTCATATTCGTATGTAACTTATTGAACTAAATAATTATTAATTCTTAATTTATTTACCTATCTTAAAATTCTACAAGTATTTGTTGACCATTCCATTGTTAATTAACACTTTTATACACAAGTTAAGAATAAGGCAATAATAAATAATAATAAAAATGCAATGGTGTGATCAGATTTAGACTAAAATAAACCATACTTTCTGAAATTTTTCGAAAAAAATGAAATATGCAAATCTAATTTATTTCAAGCAATTTCAGAGAAGTCCGATGCATACGGATTTAACGATCTGGGTAGATTAAACTAGATGAGGTTAAGGGAGATCCCAAAGCAGCCTCATACAAAAATCTTGCATTATCATAAAACTGTATTTCCAGAATATCGAAAAGAATTCAACAAATCCCTAAACGTCACCGAACTATTAAATTTCCCGCCATCATAAATGTTCATAATTAAAATTAAATAATTATTGACAGACATGTCTATAACGTTATCAAAGTGAGTTCGTAAAAGTTAACCACAAAATAACTAAATTTAATTAATAAAGCTTTTATATTTATAGCAGGTCTCATTCATTATATAGACCATTTTCTCTAGTAAGAAGCACGGTTTCACCGGTAGATGTGTGTAAAAACACTCCCGTGTACATGTAATGGGTATCATGGTGCCAATAATCAGATATCTCTATCTAAATGCCAGTATATTGTAATTTTGTATTTTCACACCCGGGTTCAGTATACTTCTTGGATTTATTTAAAAAGCACAGTCCAACTATCTATAATTTATTTCCAATACTTTAATTTATATTCACAGAACTATTTATAATTTGTCTTGAACACCTGATCTTTACTATACCACAATCGAATATTGAATGAATCGTTTCGTCAGCTCTCCAACAGGTTAAAGTGCCGTCGAGAGATTTCCTTCATGGACTCTAGAATTCTTCGAGAATTCATCCAAGGGAGCCACCGACCTCGGTGCTCCAGGCGAGCAACTTTTTGGATTCCCCAAAATATCAGATGAATACTGTTATATAGTCCGTGGGTTCAATTTAAAATTATACATCTAATCTTTACTTTCACTTTTCTAGAACTTTTATTTACATCGGTGGTTCCATCTTGACTGTTAAAAATTTGCCAGTTCTTTGTAATAAATTGCTTGGCTTTCTTCTGGTTCTCTGGTATCATGTGTGTCAAATGGTCAGCAAACTGTTGTAGCAACTCTTTACTGGCCCCGTCTCCTTCAACGACGTCTGGTATTCTTCTTCGCAATTGATGATGGTCTCTACTGGCTCGAAATAAGCGATCTCTTGACCATTGGCAATTCTGATGTCGTTGTTGGACAAATTCAGGACTCTGATTGGTATATCTCGTCCGGTTTTAACTATAGCCCGTCCAACTAAGTAGTCATGAGCTGAGTGTACCATTCCAGGATTGCTGTCTATCTGCCCATGAATAATCTGTTCTGTTCGACCGGGAATTCTAGCTGAAGACTTTTCCACAATTTTTATATAGAAGTAGATTTTTCATGATTAACTCATCCATTAGCTGTAGCCACGGCCTCAAATTGCCGTTTATTCATGGGCCAAGATGAACTGCCATCGAATGTGGGTGGTTTACCAAAGGAACCTTTGGTACTCACGGTGTGCTGGTATTTTTCTCGCTGTAAGTCCTGTTGCATTTTATTAATTTCTGTTTCTACTTTGTTTTGGATGGCACTGATTTTATCTTCAACTGTATTTTGAATAGAACTGATTTCAAACTTAACCTGGCTTTGGTCATCTACTTTGCTTTCAAGAATGTCCACGCTATATTTTATCGTCCTAATGTCATCATTTATTTCTTTTATGTCTGACTCAACTATTTGCATTCTGTCATTAACTGTTTCATTAACTTGTGCTACTATTTGCATTAATTGTTCAAATTGCAGTTGTCTTTTCTCTTCAGTTTCGTGTCGTTTTAATTCAAATTTCGTGAATAATCCGTCAATAAAATTATGTTGTTCGCTTTTCATCTTGGAAATCAGATTATGTTGTTCGCTTTTCATTGTGTTGACAAGATTTTCTAATTCTTTTTTACGTTTTTCATCGATATTAGTGACAAAAGATTTCCTAACTCAACTTAAGTTTATCATCAAAAGATTTCACTAACCTTTGTTGAATATCTTCCGCATGTTGTTTCTCCTTCTTGTCACGTTTTCCTAGAAATTGTGCTATTTTTTTGTCTAGTCTCTCCGTAACCTGCTTGACTATTTTTTTGGTAGTTTCGTCCATTTTTCCCATATATCAAATTACGATCTGAACTGCACTTAATCCTTCACTTCTGGTCACCAAATTTTGTTATATAGTCCGTGGGTTCAATTTAAAATTATACAACTAATCTTCACTTTCAATTTTCTAGAACTTTTATTTACATCGAATATATACAACAGCTGATTCAAGTATCAAAACAACAATTTTACTTATAAGCTCTTCGCTCCACTAACTGACTTGGGATCATGGCTGCTTCCTTTTTAAAACCAGCATAGAAAATTCTCTTAAAATCAATCATCACTCCTACAGCTGCCGAGTCATTTTGAGAACCATTTTTTCCCTCAGAGCAATCGGTGTCGTACTGAAATGAAACAGGGTCGGCTTTGGTAAAATTCGTAACAATACTTACTCCAGGAATTATCCGATGAATTCCCGTCACAATATGAATTGCTGAACGTTCACCGTCAATTGTTATTCACAGTTGTCAAACTCAAAAAAACGAGCTCAAATGCATATATTTACAAACAACGTCTGATGCGACTTACACAAAATTAAAAGTAAAGGTTACAGGCGTAGGAGCCTTTACGAGATCAATAGATCAGAAAAATCCGAAATTCCTGTTGGCTAAACAACAAGTAATTTGGAGAGAAAGAATGCATATGGACAAATAAATGTAATTACCTCACATTTTCTATTACATTCCAGACATTAAAATATAGACAAAATATGCTTTTATTTTTCATCAGTTTAATGGGTGTATCTTATTAGGCTATTCTCTCCAGTGGAATTATGAAAACACAAAATCAAATCTGTTAGAGCCCTCTCTCTCACACACAGAAAGTTATTTACGAGGAGGGAGGGTTTACCTAGCTCGCTGGAACTTTTTGCAGATCCAGACTTAATGCCCAAAATCTTTCCCAGAAATTTCGTAAGCTTATTGGTTTACCTATCATAAATACCATTCTAATTACTTCAAAGGAAACTTCGGAATGCCATTGGAGGAACTAATTAGTTTTCATAATGCTTTATATAGCCTGGCGCTCAAGCTTTGTATAAAATAAAAGCCTTCTGTGGTTGATTAGTTGGCGACATCGCAGCTTTCTACTCTCAGAAACTGGAGGTCTGATTTGAGTTCGTTTAATCAGTTAAATAGGTAGCAAAATTATAGAAGCATGTAGTGAATTAAAACTGAACATATTTATACAAACAAAATATATCTTTATATGCAGTTGTACTTATATGTAATTAGGTTTTACAGTATTCAATTTACAGTTATTAGAATGACTATACAAGTATAATTAATTTCAGAATAATTGTTCAGGAGGCCTTTATTATTCTACCTGTTCGTTAAGACTTTCTCGCTCCAAATAAATTTGAAATACTGAAAAAATATTTTCTCAGTGAATATTCAAGAAATAAGGCTTATATAATAAAGGAGTAATTGACAAGAACTTCATTGGAGCTGAAAAGTCTCTACATCAAATAAGTATATAAAATGTACAATACACCTATTTTTATTTTATGCTTGGTATACATTATATTTTTTATTTGTTTTCTGATTGTTTTTTGTTTTTTTTTCTCAAAAATTTAAGAACGTAAATCTTATAATATATATATATATATATATATATATATATATATATATATATATATATATAACATTGAGTTGACACAATTTCTAATAAATCAGTAACAATTATATATCACTCACAGTATAATCCAACAAATGTTTAATGAAGAAAAACTTTGAATGCTTGTTTTACATTTATGATATAACTTTGTACATATTATCTGGAAAAATGTTCTTTACAAACACATTGGCTGATGCGGCGAAAATCATTTGAAAAAATATATTTTTAATCAACTTTTATTCTTTCTGCAACACTAACAAGCGATACAAGTAGGTACTGCCCAACGCCAAAACCAAAATCAAAAATCGCGCCAAACCAATACTTTTTATTGACAATTAGCAAAACTGCATATCTTTACAGTATTTAAATATACATGACGTGATATTTTCACGGGATTCAGTCATTCAAAACACATACGCTATTGAGTACTGGGATTCAGTCATTCAAAACACATATTTATGCTATTCAGTATTACGCTTCGGTTTTATTTACAAACCATCATTAGTTCAGTATAAATATAGTTTGCTAATCAATACCTTAATAAGGTATACAAACATGTACGAAAATATTAAACGGCTTATTAAGATTTTGAAACGTTTGGATTTTTATGCAATATACAACCTTTTTCCTCGAGTGTAATTCATTTTATAGCAAAAATGATATCATTTCCTTTATCCATATATATGCCAGCGCGGCACCTAAAAGATTATCAAATGCTATTTTCACCTGTCACATAATTAACTTAATTTTTTTATTACTCCTGATCTGTTTTGATGAAAAAGTTCGATCTAAAGCGAATTACTATGATCGAAAAATTATCACTTTTAAAACTGTGAAAATTAAAGGTCCAACACTAAAACATTAACATAATGGAGGTATATAACCCGGCAAAAAATTAAAATATCCGTTATTTAATGCATGCTATAGAAATTAAAATTTTTGCTTTAACATTTACATTGCAGCACCAAAACTTTAAACATGAGTTCATTTACTCTCTTCGAGGTGTCATTCTGTTTTACGCACGACAATATATATGATATATATTGTTTCTGGTCGGGAACCTTCAGCATTTATGTATTTGATATATAACAGTAAATGTGTAGACGCGAGATGTAAGAACGACATCTAGGTTTTCGAGCAAACTAGCACACAGAGGTTCCGAATCTGGAACCGTTTCCTGTAATTGCTGTTCTCCCGCAAATTCTAGGTTAGAATGTCAAGATGAATGTTTCAGGTTACCTCACCTGTCAGAGATATTGAATACTCTCTTCGAAGTGTCGTTCTGTTGTACGCAAGAAAAAAAAAATGATGTAATATACTGTTTCGGGTCGGGAAAGTCCTTGATGTCGTTCTTACATCACGCGTCTACAAATTTACTTGTGTATCAAATACATAAATAAGTGTCCGAGAGGACATTTTATTGTGAGAAGTGCAATTGATGAAAGATTCCGACCAGAAACAATGTATTTCATATATATATTGTCTTGCGTACAAAAGAATAACACCTCGAAGAGAGTATACTATATCTCTGACAGGTGAGGTAACCTGAAAATTTTATCGTGACATTCTAACCTAGGACGTGCGGGAGAACAGCAATTACACGGAACGGCTCTAGATTCGGAACATCTGTGTACTAGTTTCCTCAAAAATCCTAGATGTCGTTCTTACATCTCGAGTCTACAAATGAGTTCTTATATTAAGTAGAATATTTCTGCATTTATTTTTAATAGTTTGATTGGTAAAGGGTTGTATATTCCAAAAAGTAGAAGCCTGTAAAAGTCTTAACCTGACTTCGTTCTCAATGACATCAACATCTGAATAAAATAAAAATTTGAAATTGAGGACTGGATCGTTTTGACAAGTTTACATTACATAACAAAGAAAATCTGTTGTTTTTTATATATTCAGTGTAGCACAAAAAAATACAATGCTCAGATATGATAGTCAACCATCTTTCAAATTGAAAGAGCCGTCTTCAGAATTTATTGTTGTGCTCCTGGAGGAGACTTTATTGTAAGATAGTGCATTCGTCAATAATGCCATCAAAGAATTCTTTAGATTCAGTGATCACATTAACGACCTATGGGAAACCTAGTAAAACTTTATGATACAGGGTTGTTGAAATCGGCGATTGAATTCTACAAAAGTACAAGTGGTACAATCATCCTGATTTAACATAATTAAAGCAGATTTTTAATCTTTTTTTGTGTTTCCTATGCCCATTTTTTTCGTATTGTTGAATTGTCAAATTGTATTTTGTGTAGGTCCCAAGTATGTTCATACATTTTAGATTTCTCGAATTGTTTTTTTATTTAATTGTTGTGTCCATTAATTCTCACTTTTAGAAGTCTAGATATTTCTCCAAAATAAAACCTATTACATACGCAAAGAATTTTGTATACTTTGGCATTCTCTATGTTTGAGTTGTGTTTGTTGGTTTTATTTTCGATATAATTGATTTTAGTGTATTTCTTGTCCTAATTGTTGTTTGGCTTTTAAATCTGCTTCCTACTCTCTTTATTCTTTGTGACACACCCTGAAAATATGTTATAGTTGTTACTGTAATGTAGTTATCTTGAGTTTCGGTAAAGGAGTTTGCCGTTTATTCTCAGCATTTATTTCTGAACACCAGTCACTCCCAGAGCGTATTTTAATATTATTCCAAACCTATTTACTCTAATAATCGATATATAAATTCAACAAATATTTTTTACAGTGTGGTAAATTATTTAAACATGTGGCAGCCCCGCCGAAAGTCTCATCTCTGAATTTAATGCATTTCGGGAGTATTTAAAGTTGCTTTTACATTATCATTATAATTACAGAACAAAAAAGTATTTTCCATACTAAAATATAATAGAACGACTATTTCCTTAGTTTAATACTGGCTTGTCGGCAAGCTTTCCTTATACAGAAATTTACATAAATGCTCCATTCAGTGTGGTGAAAAAAATAAGATTTTCATAAATTCAGTTTAATTATGTTTTCTGGCTTTATCATACTAATGCAATAGTGTCAGATCAAAATAATTAATGCCATAAACTTTTATAACAAATATACATATCATTATTACAACATACGTTAACAGAAATCTTTTGAATAACACAGGCACGTTCTAAATCAACCCCATTAAATAAAAGACACCTGGGCTGGATGTTAAAAGGTATTTAAGACCACCATTCTAGGCCACACACATACCTTCACACAAACCATCTGATATCTCCATTAGCATCAGTGGAAATCACTAGCTATTGCTTTTAAAATATATTCCGGTCATTTAGAACGGTTCGATTCCACGTTAAATTCCTGTTAAACAACTATTATACGATGTTTTACTTGTTAACGAAATCGATTACAATTTTATTCATCGAATAAAAAATACAAACCTTTAATGATTTCAAAAGCGTACGCGAACATCGGAAAAAAATGAATTTGTGGTAGCTTGTTAAACTTGTATAACTTGTTCGCTAATGAGACTAATATAATTTCGAAGAGCACAACAATAAATAAATGGTAAACGTTTACAATATTTGTGTAACATTTTTTGATAATAGTGACATGTGCTCTACAATTTATTGCTTTTAATTTTATATATTACTAGCCATTACCCGCGGTATCACCCGCGTACGGAATGTCCAAGCTTCGCAAAAAGAAATAACTTATGAAACATATAGATTATCCTTAATAAAAAATGTTCTAACTTATTTAAACCACCCTACTTAACTATAAATCCACCAATCTCGAATATATTTCACCCTAACTGCAAGTACTTATGGACGACCCTATATTAAAATTTTTTTGGACATTTTTAATAACCTTGAATTACTGTGACCCTACTTCACCCTATATTGAACACCTGACTATAACTCCTGTCTACCCTAAATTTCAGCTATGCAACTGCTTATGGTCTATGCTGTATAAAAATTATCTCAGATATTTTGTGAACCACCTTTTAAAGTACACTTTCTTTTAATCACCCTTTATATGCTTTTTCTAACATTGTGTTATACACATTCTAAAACTATAATCTTGCTTCTCGCCATATTTCAGATATTCTATACAATAGAATACAACTGTTCATGGTCTACACTATATAACAATATTTTTTTAACTATTTTAGATCCACCCTGATGGAAATACCCGTGGAACCCTTGGTTTGTTACAAATTTAAAAACACAGTCTTGCACCCAAACTTTTATTTAAACACTCACCCAAACTGCAACTGTTTGTTGGCGATCCTATATAACAATTTTATTCAACATTTTTTTAACAGCTTTGTATAACTAAGTCTACTTCCATCTACATTAAAACCATCCTGTATACACTTCTGCCAATTGGCATAACCATAATTTTACTCTACAAAATATTTCAACCACCCTGTTGTGCATCTGCAGAGGGGCCACCACATATAACATTTTTTAAACACTTAACTATAACTGGTCACTCTCTTATATATGCAACTGCTTATGGACTAAGCTATATAACTTTTGAACCACACTTGAAAGTATAATTTGTCTAAACCCTTTATTTCAACCACCCCTTATATGCAGATTTTCTAACATTGTTTTAATCACACCGTATAAACTATATATAATTTTACTTCGATCCATGTTTCAGATATTACATAAATGTAACAGCTCATGTTCTATCCTACAAAAAAAATTATCCAACCTGTTTAACTATAATTCTACTTCACCCGCTATTTCAACCACCTTGTATATGCAACTACTTATTGGCCAACCAATATAACATTTTTTGTACCTCGCTGTATAAATCCATCAATGCCCAATATGTTTCAAAACTACAACTGCTTATGGGGCACCCTATATAACAATTTTGTTCAACGCTGCTGCTTATTGGTCAACCAATATAACATTTTTTAAAGACTTAAGTATAACAATTCTCCACCCTATATTTCAACTATCCTATATGTGCTAATGTGCCTAATTATGAGCCCCGATATTTCACAAGTTTTCCTCATAGTTGTTTAACCACATGATAAAGTATAACTTTCCTCCATACATCATTTAAAACACCCTTCATTTGCAACTTTTTCTAACTTTGTTTGCATCACACAGTGCAACTGTAACTTTATTGCGTCCCATATTTCAGGTACTCTATATACGCAACTGCTATATAAACTATATTACCCACTCTGTATAATTATAATTCTACTCTACCGTATAATTCAACAACCTTGTATATGCAAATACTTATTTGCCAATCAATACAACATTTTTTTACCACCTTGTATCCTTAAAATTCTGCTCCACCCTATATTTTAACCATCCGGTAAATGGAACATATCAACCCATTTCATAACTATAATAACTCAAGAACATAAATCAAAGATCCTAACTGCTTACTTTTTTCTAAAAAAATCTTATCCACCCTGTATAAATATTATACCCTTATTTCAATTATATTGTACCTATATGCAACTACTTATGAGCCAAACAATATATCACCCTATGTAAATATAATTCTACTCCGCCCGTTTATGTACCACCTGGTGTATGCAACGATTTATGGTCCACTCAATATAACTTTTCTGAACCACACCGTATAACTAATTCCACTCCCCCTTATTTCAACCACATTGTATATATGCAGCTACTTATGGTTCACCTAACATAAGTTTTTTTAGATTTTTTAAATCCATGTCATTCTACTCCACACTAAGTTTCCTATATATAGAACAGATATTTCAGATATTCCATATAGAGAATGCAACTGTTTATGGTCTACCCTATTTAATTTTTTTTTAACTTTTTTTATCCATCCTAACAGAAATGATGTGGAACCCTTCGTGAGTCACAAATATAAACACACAGTTTTGCATCCTAATACCAAACTTTTATTTAAACCCTCATCCAAACTGCAACTGCTTATTGGCCACGCTATAAACGAATTTTATTGAAAAAAAATTAACCGCCTTGTATAACTAACTCTACTTCCATCTACATTAAAACCATCCTGTATACACCGCTGCCAATTTGTCAATCATTATAACTTATTTTTGAACCACCCTGTATAACCATAATTTTACTCTACAAAATATTTCAACCACCCTGTAAGTGCATCTGCTTAGGGGCAACCAAATATAACATTTTTAAATACTTCTAATCACACTGTATGAACTATAATTTTACTTCGATCCATATTTCAGATATTGCATATATGCAACAGCTCATGTTCTATACTACAAGAAAAACTATCCAACCTGTTTGACTATAAATCTACTCCACCCGTTATTTCAACCACCTTGTATTTGCAACTACTTATCGGCCGCCCAGTATAACATTTTTGCTACCACCCTGCATAATCCATCAGTGCCAAATATATTTATCCAAAACCGCAACTGTTTATGGGGCACCGAAAAGATATATTAAAGTATAATTTCTCTCCACACTTTGTTTAAACCACCCTTCATTTACAACTTTTTCTAACCTTGTTTGAATGACACTCTATAACTATAACTTTACTGCGCACTTCAGGTACTCTATATCTGCAAGTGCTATATTATATAACAAAATTTTTCTAGCATTTTTACCCACCCTGTAAAATTCTAACTATAAGCCACCTTATATTTCAACAACCTTTTATATGCAACTACTTATTTGCCACCAAATATAACATTTTTGTACGACCCTGTATCCTTAGAATCCTACCCCACCTGTATAGCTGTAATTATACTCCGCTACATATTTCAACCATCCTATATATGTAACTACTTGTGGATATAAAACAAGTTTTTAACCACAACATAAACTATAATTCCACTCCATCTTATATTTCAAACACCCTGTATAAACAACTACTTCTAACATTTCTTTAACACATTTTGTTATCTTATGAACTAACTCCTTACCGAAGACATTTTTTTTATTCACTGTACAAATAGTCTACCCTTTTTCAACCACTTGGTATATGCAACTGTTTATGGCCCAGTCAATATAGCTTTTTTGGACCACCCCGTATAACTAATTCCGCTCCCCCTTATTTCCACCACACCAAATATAAGTTTTTTTTAGATTTTTTAAATCCATGTAATTCTACTCCGCTCTAAGTTTCCTATATACAGAACACCCTGTGAAATTGCGCTTGATATATGTTGACTTGTCAAATCGAAAGATGTTACATTTGCACATTCCGAATTTTGAATAAAAGCTAAGCTGATGCCAGTATCTAATATTGTGTGCGTGCGTTGGAACCAATTGAGTAATTGAATTACCCAACATAGTAGAAGTTTTTTCGCTATATCTACCGTTTCTATCAATTTAGAGAGATAAAATATCTACCAGATTTTAAGTCAAACTATAGGTTTCGCAACAAAAAAAGATTCAGCAAAATCAGTAATGTAGTTCTTACGTGATGCCCGAACAAACAAACAAACAAACAAACAAACAAACAGACAAACTTACAATTTTATAATAGACTAGATAGATGTATGTATTTATTTCTGATAGAAAGTTGAACAAGAACGGAACTTATTTAAAATATATAATGTGTGTTGAAAGGCTAACATTGCTTTCTATGAAACGAGTTGTATAATTTAGAGCTCATTCGATCACTTAAAGAAAAATGGCCATTCTCAAGTTGTACAAGAAAAACAAAAAATATCACTTTTTGTTGTTTAAGTTTTATTTTAATAAATGTAAAAAAATGGAAAACGGAAAAGTTTTTTAACACAAACTTTTATTCAATAGGGCGTCATCAAATTTTCACTGCTACATTTAAATTTTCTCAACCATACTCAGCTATTTTTTTACGGACTTCTAATTTTTTGTTACAATAAGGAAAATGCATTAAAAGATCAACACACTGGTGTATAATGTGTTAAGTTTTATACGACGTTAGGGAGAAAAAATAATCAGGGTAAAAAAATTCAGAATGGTCCTGCTTAAACAGTCCAATTAAATATTTTTTCCATGCCAAGAAAACCTATTAATTTTTGACTAATTTTAGTTGGATAGTAAAGAGATGTAATTGGAAAAATTTAAAAATAAATATTTCAGGTATTTTTTTAAGTAAAATTTAGTAAAATCACGAAAAACAAAGTTTCCCGTTGATGACATAAAATGTATGTTATTGTAGTAATTAAGGTCCATTGCCCATTGACTATTGGAATTGGGTGACCGGTTTTGTGATGCGAAATTATAGAAGTCTTTTTTTTTAATTAAAAAATTGCGTTTGTCTAACGGCATTTTGTAGGCCTGTGTGACAGTAAATTTAATGATCCAGAATATTCAATAGATAAGCTATTAACACGCAGTCACCGGACTCCTGCCCTCTGTAAAATCAACTACGTAACATTATACTTAATTTTTTTGTAAATTGAATTCTTGCTAAAATATTATCATGTAATTTAGCAAGTAAAGAGCTATTTATTTAAAAATTTATTAAGCCCTTATTGCTTTTCCATAGAAATAATTAAACATTGCAAAAATTATGCATTTAATTTGCAAACCGCCAAAAGAAATTTTTTCTTTATTTGATCGATCTCAATGTTATGCAGATTGTGTATACTCACATGTCTCTATTACAATTTATAGTTTAGACGTTGTCAAGGAAAATTCTTGATTTTTTAGATTGTCAATTTCTACTCAAATTACAAAACAAATCCCGAAATTTTAAAAATATTTTCGATTTTTCCATTCACATCGAAAAAAAAAAAATACTATTTGGGCTATAATATAAGGCGGACTGCAATATTTTTTTTACTCTGATGATTATTTTTATTAAATATTTGAGGAGAGATTTTTTTGAAATGATACGTATTTAAAAAAGCGGCAATCATTCTAGACTGAACTATAGAACCGAAAGCTTCTTACGAAATAATATACTTCCCTTCTCTCTTTATCTCCCTGTCTCTCTTTGTGTCCTACATACATACGACGTTTAAGTTAATTTTTACGTAAAATATAAAACATGTTTTATTATAATAATTTAATGTTTCGAACCTATACTTATTATTATTTTGGCAACTTATTATGAGGTCACCTTAACTGTAACCGATTAAATTACAGGAATATTATTTAAGTAGATGCCTCAAAGGGTTCGGGTCAGTTAAATGCTTGTCTAGTTCCCTTATATGTTTGTTTACTTTTTCACAATAATTGATTTTTGAAACGTAATCATGTAAATAAGATTCAAAATTCTTTACATAAGTGTTTGAATTTCACTTTGTTTTTTTTTTTCAGAAAAAGTTTCCACCGCAAAGCTACACACTTTATAAAACCAGCAAATAACGTCCAACTGTGTATATCGTTAATATTCATTTTCGAAGGTATAACTTCTACCAAAAACGTAATTAACTAAACTTGACGAAACATAAATTCTAAGCTCTGTACAATCGATTGTCACTCTGATGGTACTGTAGTTTCCTTTAAAACAAGTAATTACCTTTCCGTGTGTCATGCTGGGGTACTAAAATTCAATAATGGATATTTATTTACCTTACAAATTGAAAATAATTTCCTATAATAATTTCAATTAATATTTAGCAGTATGAATGTAAAACTATTACTTTAGAATGTGAACCTAACACACAAAATTAATGGTAAGTAAAATATTAGTAAGTAGTCATTCCAATTAACGTTTTGTTTTTTCTGTGGTGAGCTGATGTATATCAAGCCTCTAACATAAAATATCGCAAGTAGAGAATTGCTATGTTTATTAGAAACGCAGAGCAAATTTTGTGCTGGTATTGTATATTAATTGGATGTTATATTTGTTTTATATTCTATTAATTTTCTAATGGAAATGCTGTGGAACCTTTGGTGTGTTACAAATGTAAAAACACAAGGTAAACCAAACTAGGTTTACTCCTAGATGATGACAACTTAGAGTTCTTGAAACGGCTTGAGTGTTTAAAATAAAGGTTCGGTGTTAGAGTGCAAAACTGTGTTTTCACGTTTATTAATTTACTATTTAAGAAGGAACTCATAATATATTAACTGGTCCCTGTTTCATACACCGGAAACAAATCTTTATTTGTATTTCAAGATCAAATTCGAGTGATGTCGGTCTGAATAAAGTGTCGAATCAAATGAAATCTTCAGAGTGAGCCTCCGTAAGAAGCTTTTGCTTCAATATCTCGACTGCAGCAAATTTTTTGAAATGTCATTAAAATATTTTTATGCCATGGTAATTTTCTGACACCGACTCTAAATATTAAGCATCTAATACTTTTAATACGTATTACTTTGAGTGTACGTATCAACTATGAACATGCGATTTAGTTCTGTTGTACTATATTTATTGTGTGTGTTTTTGTACATTATCTGAAGTCGCTTTTATTTTTTTATTTATACCTCAATAGTAACTTTAAATTCACTTACATTACCATGTACAGATATAAAACTAACTACTCTAAAAAAAATTAAAACGAAGTGTCTCAAATACCTCGTACAGAATTATTTATCGCCCATTTACACTCAATTCAGCTCTAAACAAATATGTGTCATCCTTGTTGCCGTAGTTACTTTGCTAGATTGAAATTTGCTGTGTGGAAATTGAAATTTTGTCCTCGCTCGCCAAACTATTTTACGCTGTCAGCAATATGAGTTCCAACAATATTATCTGTCACAGGCGATTTAATTAACATCAGCGAGAGCGTATTTTCTAAAATAATAGTTAAAACAATAACTCATCAACATTTTTGCTCTTATTACTGTATATACAAACACAGTGCGAACTGGAATCCCCTCTCCGCACCTTATTTGAATACAATAATTACTCTAATGACATGGTGCTGGAATAATTATACATGTCTTAACTGAAATATTACATCTGTAGATCCCGTGTTACGCTGCCAGCCGTTATTTATCAAAGATGCAGCTATTGTTGTGTCTGTTTCGATGTAAATATTATTAATGGCCTATTAATTCCACGCATATTTCGAGTCGGTAATTATTTTCTTCGACGAATGTTGTTACTTGAATTGGCAGACTATAAAAATGATTTATTTCCCCGTAACGGACTGACAGATGAATCGGAGATAGAATACGGCAATATTATTGCTGTTCAGCTCATTGTTTGAATATTTTTTCCTGTCTCGAATTGTCCGAATACTTGTTCGACTATTAATGAAGGTTCAACGAACCTACATTTTGAACACAAGTTATGTACTTTTATACGATGTAGCAAGGAGGAGAATAACAATAATAACACAATAACTAGAACTTCGAGATTCCACAACTTTATTCATGTTTAAATGTCTAATCTTGTCAATCTTCTATTTGTAAGATATACATAATATTTCTAAAAATGTCTTTTGATTCTCATTCTAGCACGTTTATGACGGGTCCCACTTTAAAAAACTTCGCTCGAAACTATTAAAACCGACGACCTGCTTATAACATGAATACTTTGAAAGGTTCTTAACAGAACTCTAACTTTCTGTGATAATTGTTGCACCAATTGATTATAAGGAAAGAGTAACTGAGTGTACATAGTCTGAAATAGATATTTAGTAGTAAGCTTGCTCTTTAACATATGTAAGGTAAAAGTTTTTTTTTAAATCCATGGATTCAGTTGTGGTGCTATTTGTCATTTCATAGTAATAATGATTATTATTAGCATTGTTAATACACCATACTACATGTAGTCACCGCACAGCAAAAATATTTTATAGGTGGCAGTAACTAACATAAACCACTGTAATAAACCAATCTCTATATTAGAACGAGTAAATAGTCATCCAAGAAATTTATTTATTGACAGTTTTGTAACCCTAAAATTAATGAAAACCGGCAGTTATTTGAATCGACATTATCATCTGAATATTTTCTATTACCCGAAGAATATTTTTAGATATTATAAAATTGTCGACTTTTTTTAAAGCAGTATTATTTGTTTTTTAAACAAAAATTGAAAAATTACCTACTTTTTGGTTCAAGTTTGCCTTTAACAAAAAAAAGTCCACCATAAAATTTGTTGAATATTCTGGTTAGCCTATAGCCGTTATAATTTTAATCTGGCCCTCTGATCAGCGATTCCTTAATCAAGGAGTTTATTGAAACTTTTCTGAAAAAAGGCCAGAGCCTTTCATTTCCATACTAAGACTTAACATGACAACATAATTTCGTCTTTAGGTAATCCAAAACATTTTTTATGAAATATTTCAACCTCCCAGTACAATATACTCTTTAAAAAGTCATCATTCAGTAAGTTCTATCTTACACAAACGTATATATTTTGATCAAAACTAAAGGTCTTATAGTTGGGAAATGTATATTTTAATCACTTAAACAAATTATTTTAAAAATATTAAACAAATACATTTCTACTCCTCATAATCTATTTAACATATAACTTGACGTTTTTGAAAATATTTTCATTTTATATTTTTAATTTGATTCCAGAATTTGGATGCACCCCAAAATTAATATAGGTGTTTTCTACGCATTTCTCTTGTAAAGTTCAACAGAGGCCTTGTACTTCTTATAAGTTTGGAGATAATGGGAATGGAATCGGTCGATTTTAATACATGTTGGTTAACATATTTTAAACAAATTACTTTAAAAATATAAAAACCTATATTTGTACTCCTCATAATGAGCCCTATCAGTTAATAGATCACATGATGCTTCTAACGACATTTTAATTATTAATTTTCATTTACTTTTAATATTTCTCCCCCAAAAAATAATGAAAGGGGGTTCTTCTTACTTTTTGTAAACCTTGGGCAACGTCCAATGTTCCGCATTTTTCAAATATTCAGGCTGAAGAATTTTCAAAGGTACAATATATATATATATATATATATATATATATATATATATATATATATACAATTACTATTCCGCTAAATTTTGTTTTTAGGTCAGAAGAACTAACTGAGTATGTATGGGTTATAAGAATGATTTCGGAAAACCTACATTCGCACCGCATATTCATCTATCCCCACAAGTATCCTTCAGACCTTAAGAAATCCATGTGAGTATATTATAGGTCAATTAGGGAGCTACCGATAACTGAATAAGATATTGTAGGTTTTTATAACAAAACTTGCCTTAATAAGCTACTATTATTACAAAAAGGATAAAAGAGAAACATCCGTGCCTCGTTAAAGCCCTTGCACCCTACTTGTAGTGATAGACTACAGAATAGCCTCATAAGTGTAGACTTTTGTAACTACAACATTAAGATATTCGGTGTAAAGACGGAGGAAAAGACATCTCTTGTATCTTATTTTAGTTCCTACTTATTATATAAACGACCTAACCACTTTTTGTATTTTCTACTGGTCAGCATATTATGCGAATTGTAGTTTTTTTTTTATTCACACTGTATCCGGCAAAGTCTAAACGATGACCTTATGATGGCATGATGGCAGCACAAAACATAAAAGGGTCAAATCCGACACATCACATTCCTCAAATAAAAGCGCACAACTTTATAAATATTTTAGACGAAACTGCCATAGAGTAATAAAATGCCCCCTTTCCAGAACTGAATGTTTAATTTGAAAGTAAGTGCCGATTTCAATCCCTCATTCTCCGTCCCTTTTTGAGGTAATGCATCTACCCACTAATTTCAAAATAACAGTCGAAGGGATGGAAACACATTTCCTCGAGCACACATGTGCCTTAACGTCTCTTGTTGGGCATTTTTTCCGACGTTCCAGGCTGTAAATTACACACTCATCGCCTATTCGTAATTATCCATGGGGAAATTGTTAGCTGCGACTGTGTGAAAGTTTCCACTAGCTTCGTGTGGAAGAAAATTACGTTCTCGAATCCAATAATGTTGCTGTTCTCAAGTCTCGTTCTAGTTGGGTTGCGAATAGTTTGTGTATGGGTTAATGGTTTTTCAAATAAGATCAAGTCTACATAATTTTGATATTTCGGACAGAAACAATTTGAATGAACTTTGAATTTTCCATAATATATATATATATATATATATATATATATATATATATATATATATATATATATATCTATATATATATATTCTGGGTGCCTTCTGCGGTTTTAGTAATGAAGGGCCAGATTCTGGGAGAGAATCCTTGCATTGGGGCCATTCTTAAGAGACAAAGGGGAACAATAATAAAACGATATCTAGATCAAACCGTGGTTTTAATCTGCTCAAAATAATACTAGTAACCGATAATATAAGAGGTTAGATTTAATTCGGTTCAAATCTGCCTACTCTCTATGTCTCACTAAACGATGGACAAAAGTTCTATATCGAAATAAGTCACTGTACTGATTTATATTTGTCGCTCGGTGGAGTAAGTAAGTCCATTGATTTCAATAGATTCAGGCATAGTAGAGGGATTTGAGAGATTTAACAGTCCAGCTCTCTTCAAAATCAATTTAAATCCATGTTTGCAGATAATGATATGCGAGAGCCTAGGTTGGATCCTTTTAGCCAACTGATTTAGAGTGTTCATGTATTAAATCTATGATGGGCCCTTTGTGATGCAACTTTGTGAAAAATCGTGATATGGTATTTGGTCTTTTATCATCATTAGGTGCCTTGTTCTTTGAGGACAAGCCTTCATTGTCTGGTTTTTGGTAAAGACAGTTTTAGTTTGATGATATGACAAATATTCTCCTCGATCTTCATCTTTCTGAAGAAAACCCAGTCCACTAGATATTAACATATTCCATATTTTATAGGAATCGAAAAAACAGGATCCTTTTCTTTATGAGCTTTTGAGACATGAATTGTCACATAGTGAGAATTCAATAACTGGATGAGGAGATGGAATTTCTATTTAACTTTAAGTAAAAAAAATATTTCGCAAACAGAAAATTACTATATGTTCTCTTCTCCACAAACTGTGAAATTGGGTTTAATCATTTTGAGAAATTTGAATTGTCGAATTGCGAGATGAGGCAGAAAAGAAAATTGAATTCATCATAAAGTTTTTAATAATATAAAGTATTTTAAAAATATGATTTTTGCATTTAGTATTTGAATTACTAAAAGCAAAACTGTTTTGTATTTTGCAATAGCATATTAAAAGAGAATTTGCATTTTGTATTTAAAGACTTTTGTAAGCCATTTTGTACATCTTTGGAATTTGATGCCAAGATCGATAGGATCTAATCATATGAATGATGACTGTTGAAGAGTAAATGTGACCAGCTTGTAAAATCATTTTTCAATAAATATTTACATTAGGTTTGTTTAATGAATAAACTCAATCTAACCTGTTGCATTTTCTTATTTACATATGTTAATTCTAGTGCAATGTCATATTCAACAGCATTTTTTTCTAGAAACATATTTTTGTCCGTGCGACATATTTACCCTTGATAATTTCTTCTTTCTGTAAAGCAATATCTAAATAAATTCCTCATTAGAAAATAGAAATCGACACATAGGTAATGAACTACAACCTAACTTGTGCTTGGGTGACATTCGACATTTCAACAAATCTAATGAATTATTTCATATAAATCTTGTGCTTTAGTTTCAATTAGACTTAATATTAATAATTTGATATAGTAATCTACACAAAATAATCAACACAGACCTGGAAGAGAAATTATTAATAAGATTGTAACGTCAACGGTTTGAAATCTGTCTGTTCTACCTCCTCCTCATTTCCGCAGTATCGATTGTAACGATGTCCGTCACAAAAGAAATGCAGCAGCAGTATTCACACAAACTTTCAGACTTTTCACCCACATCAAGCGAAGCTAATCAGAAAGCAACCAGATGTGTATCTACGGATAACAAGACAGCTCATTACTCATATCAAAACTAGCTTGACGTCTGGCCGTGTCATTGAAGGGACCATGAACCCATTCGAAGTCTTACTGTGAAGAGAAAATAAACAGCAATTGTATGGTAAATTGATATTTGTGAGGGGAAGTGAAATATAC
Source organism: Octodonta nipae (assembly GCA_034190945.1). Classification (NCBI taxonomy): domain Eukaryota; kingdom Metazoa; phylum Arthropoda; class Insecta; order Coleoptera; family Chrysomelidae; genus Octodonta; species Octodonta nipae. The sequence goes on along the minus strand of CM067224.1, from coordinate 44,264,709 downwards.
GCAATCATATATATTTCGGGATTTTTTTGTTATTATAGTTGGTCTCCCACAGGGTTGTCGACTGGTATGAATAATCACTGTGTATATTTCTAAATACGAAAGTCGAGAAGCAAGTTAGGAATACATATTAAGAGAAAATAGTATAAATGGGCTTTATAGGAACTCACGACCAAAATATGGACACAACATTATCAACAGTAAAGCATTGACAGAAAGAAGTTTGTTATTCAAAAGAACAGCTAAGCTGACGTTTCGCCAAACTTGCATTTCACATTTGAAAATATCAAATGCGAGTTTGGCGAAACTTTAGATTCTTTTCAGAGCACATGCCAAGAAAGGGATTGACTCCGGATGTTTTTTTAATTACTTGCTGCTTTAATAATATTTATACACTTCAATACTTTCACTTAGTTTTAAAATATAAAAATTGCAATATAAAGTTTTATGGACACCTACTATTTGAAATTCTTTGTTAATGTTTTTTTTATTTATGTTTCGACCTATTTTCTTTTAAGTCAATAAAATTCACTTTACAAACAACAATCATGTTTTAATGTTATGTACAAATTGAACCAATATTCCAAAATAAAATTCAAAATTAAAACATTAAATAAATATCAACTCTCAATTTTAACATTGAAATTTAACACTATTTATATCACAACTTAGTTTATACCACTATGCAAATACCAAACGTTAGTTCATCAATTTTGATTTTACAATCTGATACTAAAATAACATTTCCCAAAATCTAAATTAAATGTATTTATCCTACCTTATCGTTATTTACTCTGTATAATTATTGAATTTCAACTACTCCTAACTTCTTCTTTCTTCGTCACTCTGATTTGTATTTGATTCCTCACCCCTATCTGCAGACTCACTCCTATCCTGATTGGTGTTCCATTACTCCTTTATATGTCTGATAATTATTCAAAAATTTCTGCACCGAGTCTATTTCATTACCATTTTCATTTCATGTTAGTGTGCAATCTCCTCTCGATATTTCTGCTAAACCAGTATCCTTAAAGTATTTGCTTCTGATTGCAGCTTTTACCGTACTACTATTTCACTTGGAATGGATTACTATTATGTCAATTATACTTGTTTACAGATATTAACTTTGTTTGATTTTAACATTATCAAATTAAATACTTTTATCAATACTACTTTCATCAATTTTTCAAAATTCTGTAAAATTTCACTAACTGTCACTAACTGTCAAAAAGTACCTTGACCGATATTAACTGAACGAATGCCAAAAAATGAATGCTCTTAATGACATTTCCACTCTGTCGTTTATACTTTCTTTATTGACAGAAATTTAGTTTATCTGAATTTTAATTTGTAAGCTTCACATTCTCCATTTCTCCATATATTAATCCCCTTGTATATTTTTCACTTTCCATTTCTTTAAATCTTAAAAATACTATCCTGTTTCTTTAAATCTATATCTTTCTTTATTCTTGTCATTTCCTTAAACTATAACCAAAACTTCAAAAAAATAACCTCATAATTTCTAAATAATCTTATATTATTTCTACACGATGATTCGACATAAACTGCTATCTATTCTGAACATTACAAATATTAACTTCTCCCATTCGCCAGCCATTTTTGTATTTGGTTTCTGCAAATAAACTTCAGTCAGTTATATTTTTGTTGTTGTATGTAGAACCAACGAATATTCAAATGATGGCTCGCTTACTTTATTTTAAAGAGACCCAGTGATTTTCATTCAAAGTTTTGTTGTTTGTATAATATGCAATTTATAGATAGCTGGACTTTATTGTGTGTATATATATATATACAGTTATACAGATAAACATATTTTTCATTATATTTAGATCTAAACGCAATCCGATTAATTTTTCACAAACCACAGTTTAAATTTTGCTTGAATGTGATTCGTATAGAGGGTAATAGATGACTTTTAATAAATAGTTTTGTTTCGAAAATACAGGTCATTATTTATTTTCGATCGTAACATAATAGCAATATTTTCTTATAAAAAATTACATGTTAAGTTTCATTATGTACAAAATCTGCTGAAACTGACTTCGTCTACCTAGGATGCAAGGATTCAATCCTTCATTGACTGGCAAACATTTTCAAAGGCACATAACAGCTATTATTAAATTTTTCAAATCTTCCACATTTTTTAAATGTGTTCAAGTTCAGGGCTCGAACCATAAGTGTGGTCCACTTTGAGCAACCAACTGGTCTTCGCACGTTGATGTTAAAAACAATTTGGGTAACTTTACTTTTCTTGTGAAGGTTGCCCGGTAATGAGATAATGATATGAAAATCATAGGAGTAAGTGACCCTATATCATATGGGAATATATAATGTATACACTGTAACGATTGAAATCTGAAGAGTATTATTAATTAGACAATTTTCTTTTATAGAAAAACGCCGAAACATGTCAATGGATTACTGTTTTACGCTTCTGATGACAAATGTGAAAAAATTGAAAATCTATGTTTCTCAAAATGACATCTTAGAACTTTTTAAACATAGTAAGCTATAATTCCCTTGGGACCATTATGTAGAGAGCATTTTGGTGCAAATGACAACATACTTGAATCAGGGAGTTTCATAATTTAGAGAAAATAAATAGGAAGTACGAACAAGGTCAAACCAACTAGAAGACTAATACTAGAAGGAACACCTATCAACTGGATGGAAGGATGACGTGGAGTATTTAGGAATTCACCAGGACAAGAAGCTTGGGGAACCACATCGAGGAAAGAGCGAAAAGAGCCAAAGGACGCGATAGCATGATCAATACAATAATAAAACAGAGGAGCTACACGTGAGGACCAAGAAGAGTATCCTATGAAGCACCAGTAAAGCCAGTTATGATAAGAGGAGCGAGCAATGGGGACAAGCAGCGGAAACAAACATCAAGAAACAAGAGAGGATTTAGCATATCGCACCAAGAAGAATGACAGACGCACCAGGGTACACGAGAAAGAAGCAATCAAGAGCATACCTAGGAATACGCATTATAAAAAGAGAAATATCAAGAGGGCGAAGAAGGGGGTAGCAAGAATGGAAAACCACAGTAACCCACTAATAAGACAAGCAACAAACTACGACGGAAACAGGAACCACAGGACAAAGAGACCCAGGGTGGCGCTACTTTAGGAACAACACAACCCAACATAAACATTGTACTTGAAGTACCTTACTAATAAATAATCTCAGAAAATGAAAATGTATTGTAATAGATTAGGGGAAAATTGTTGAATTAATTGAAATGATGGAAATGTAAAAACAAAACCATGGACTAGACGTAAGTAATAAGTTTAACTCTAATTTGACAGGTTGTATCTTGGAGCCCAGTTAATCCATTTCAACTCACCAAACGTCAATTGTTTTGTCATTTTAATTAGTTTTCTCAGTACAAATTTCTAGTCTCTAGTTAATAACGTTGATTATTTGGAGCATTTTAAGTAAAGGTAAAAATTTAAAAAAATTGTCATTTTCAAAAATTTGTCAAAAATCGAATTTTAATCTGATTTTAGTTTTCTCGACGACATTTGAAAAGTTTTAAAAAACACCTTCAGAACGAGATGTGGTGAGTTAAAATTCGTTCAGTAGACTCGGAGATACAGCAGATTGAAAATTTTCATTTTTGTAAATATCGCGTTTTTATGCATTTTCGAAGTGCTGGTACTTGGTCTGGTAAACTTTAAATTACACAAAAAAAATTTTTGGAGGTATTTTTTTATGAAAATAATAACGTCCTGTTGGAGATTTCCTTGGCCCGAGCCTCTATCTACATCATTTAACCCTCTAAAAAATGAGTATTTTGCTGCTGAAGTACGCCAATTTAATAAAAACGGCTTATTTCTATCATCCAGAGAGCCTGAAGACATTTATATATTACAGATGATAAAAGTAGAGATTAAAACCTTTGATTTGGGGGTCCCTACAAACCCTTAGGTAGCCCAGAACTACAGTTATTATAATTCAAAGGCTTAACTAAAATCAGGGTATCAATTCTGTGAACGCTAATTTTACCTATTTGTGAAGTTACTTCTCAAAATTTTCTATCTCCGTTCTAGACAATCTAGGACTTTGTTTAACCTTTCAAATTACAAGTATTTTGATGTAGTTTGCTATTCTTTTACAGTTTTGCATTATAATTTTGGAAACTTAGAGGCTTTGTAGTGTAGAAATTTAATTTGAATGGCATTGATTCCAATTAATTAGAATTCATTAATCCATTAGATTTATTGTACGATTACATTGACCCTCTAAGGACAAATATATGACATAAAAAAAGTCTAAATATTGGGGAAAAGTAAAAGTATAAAAGGATTCAAACAGTAAATTAAAAATAAAATGAAAACTTATTTTAACAAAATTTAAAATAAAATACAAATTACAAAATTAAATAAGGTAACGCAGAAAGAACTGTACCTCTTCAGTTTTAAGATCCATTTTCAATTTACTTTTAAAAATTTCTTTATATTTTTACTTTTAGGCTATTTCTTTTAAGTTACATTACTTACTTTTGCTCCAAAAATAATGTTTATTTTATGTTAATAATATAACGCAGTGTTGAGGTTATGGGTACTATCATATTATCTTAGTAGCTTGTAGCGTGGTAGCAACATCAAAGCAATAAAGCAAGAATTTGTATGTCCAGACCCTGTGAGAAATTCTAGATTGATGGTATAAATTGCGACCAGTGAGTAATGTATAGTTAATCACTGGTCGCCTCACGACACGACACAATAGAGTCAACTATCGATCTATGTTTATACTTAATGGTCTTTGTCATAAAACGGACGCATGTAACAAGCAAGGTCAGCCATCTATGAATTTATTGACTAAATGTTCACAGCTAGCGTTGTTTTAAACTAAGGCCCGAGACAGACAGAGAGATACGAATGATAAGAAGTTAAAAAAATGGGGACAAGAAAGTAAGTAGAAAACACCGCGCTAAGAAAAAATTTGCTGCAGAAATCCTCCATGGCATACAAACTTTATAAACTAGTAACTGTGAGCAGTTGCAGCAACTTCAGTCTAGAAGAGCCCACATTAAATTATTTTGAAAACATCCCAAAGACTGAAAACTTCCTAAGACCAGGTTTTTAAGCTTTTTATCCCCATTCGTATCTCATATCTCTGCCTGTCCCGGGCCTTAGTTTAAATCAAGGCTAGCTGGGAATTCATAGATGGCTGACCTTGTCTAGTTACATGCGTCCGTTGATCGAGAGTTGTCTCTGTTTTGTTGTGTCGTGTTGCGACTTATACCATCAATGTAGAATAAGCATTTTCATATTCGAAAATTGTTACTGGGCATGCGTCAACTTATGTTTTTTTTTTTTCGGGCAAAAAAACATTATATTTATATGCCAATGGTGTGAAAACTGCTCGCAAAAATGACGGATGTGAAAAAAAATTTTATAATATGAAAAGGCCTATTGCTCTAAGGGTCTGGACATACAAATTCTTGCTTAGTTGCTTTGATGTTGTTACCACGCTACAAGCGACTAAGATACTATGATAGTAAGTAAGTAAGTGAGTAATGTAACTTAAAAGAAATAGTATAAAAGTATGAATATAAAGGAATTGATAAAAGTAAATTGAAAATGAATCTTAAAACTGAAGAGGTACAGATTTTGCTGCTTTATCTCATTTAATTTTTTAATTGGTATTTTATTTTAAATTCTGTTAAAATACGTTTTCATTTTATTTTTAATTTACTGTTTGAATACCATTATACCTACTTTTACTTTTCCCCGATATTTTAACTTTTTTTAAGTCATTTGTTTGTCCATAGAGGGTCAATGCAATCGTACAAAAAATCTAATGGATTGACTAATTAATTGGAATCAATGCCATTCAAACTAAAATTTCTACAGTACAAAGCGTGAGCTCTAAGTTTCCAAAAATATAATGCAAAACTGTAAAAGATTAGCAAACTACATCAATATATTTGTAATTTGAAGGTTAAACAAAGTTCTAGGTTGTCTAGAACGGAGATAGAAGATTTTGAGAAGTAACTTCACAATTAGGTAAAATTAGCGTTTTTAGAATTGATACTTTGATTTTAGGTAAGCTTTTGAATTATCATAACGGTAGTTCTAGGCTACCTAGATGTTTGTAGGAACCTTCAAATCAAAGGTTTTAATCCCTGCTTTTATAATCTGTAATATATAAATGTCTTCAGACTCTCTTATTGATAGAAATAAGCCGTAAGATTTTATTAAATTAATTATTAAATGAGGTAGATAGAGGCTCGGGCCAAGAAAATCTCCAATAAGACGTTATTATTTTTATAAAAAAATATCTCCAAAATTTTTTTTGTGTAATTTAAAGTTTACCAGACCGAGTACCAGCACTTTGAAAATGCGTAATAACGCGATATTTACAAAAATGACCATTTTCAATCTGCTGTATCTCCGAATCTACTGAACGGATTTTAACTCACCACATCTCATTTTGAAGGTGTTTTCTAAAACTCTTCAAATGTCGTCGAAAAAACTCAAAATCGGATTAAAATTCGATTTTTGGCGAAATTTTGAAAATGACAACTTTTTGAAATTTATAACTTTACTTAAAATGCTTCAAAAATCGGCGTTATTAAATAGACTTGAAATCAGTTATTTAAAATTACAAAATAAATGACGTTAGGTGAGTTGAAATCAATTAACTGGGCTTCGAGATACAGCCTGTCAAATATAGGGTAAAAACGGCCTTTTTTGTGTCTTTGAAGGGCCCTATCTACGCCCCCAAGGGCTCTAGATATATATATATATATATATATATATATATATATATATATATGTCGTAGGCTTTCACGGATGGAACAATGTGCAAAAATATTTATCTGGGAATACATCCGTTCGTTACATTGATTCATCTTTGAATCCTGCAGACGTTTCGCCAAGGTCTCACTTGGCATTCTCAATGCGTAGTTACGGTGAACTGAGAGGTGATCTGCCTGATTGGTCGGTGTTGACTCCGCCACCTTCGCTGCCGTGTCGGGTGTTTTGCTTGTTAACGGGTTTGTATTTTGCGTAGCCAATTGTGTTTTATTTAGAGAGGTGCAAGGCGTCGTCTTTTTTGTATAGTCGTCCAGTTGTCTCAATTTCAATAACTTCTTGTATTAGTCTGGAAAAATATGTAGCCAGTACCCTACAACCAATTGTGGAAAAAGCAGATTCCTACATTAAAAACTCGGAACATTTCACACGCCTTCTCAACAGCATTTCCATAGAACCAGAAGATATCATAGCTAGTTTTGATGTCAAGTCCTTATGTCCAAGCATACCGGTAGAAGAAGCACTTCAACAAATATCTGAAAATGAAGAACTCCCACAATTCGTAATAAATTTGTCACGACACTGCCTAAAAAGTGCCTATTTTATGTATGACAACCGCATATATAAACAAACCAGCGGTGGCAAACCTCTTTATGACTTATTTCGAGAAAAAGGCACTCCAAACAGCAAACCTGAAACCAAAGTTAGGGCTAAGATATATCAAAAAAGCAATAGCAGAACAAGACCATGAGCCAAAACCAAAAGATGACCTCACCGAAACAACAAAAGTAGTCTTACCATACATCAAATGGACAACGGACAGAATTAGCCGAATTCTTCGAAGGCATGACATAGCGACCGCATACAAACCGCACCAGACTAGGCACCATTTTAGGAAATCCCAAACCAAAAGCAAAACTAGAAAACCAAGGGGTATATAATATAACTTGCGGAACGTGCGATAAGTTATACGTCGGGCAAACGAACAGGAGAATTTCAGCCCGTTTAGAGGAACATAAATTAGTTGTCAAAAATAAACAAACGACATCGGCCCTGTTCCAACACTAGCAACAATCGGGCCATAAAATCAATTTCAATAGTTGTAAATAGATCTCACAAACTCCTTACTACAAAACCAGACTAATACGAGAAGCTATTGAAATTGAGATAACTAAGCAAAAGAGACGACGCCCTGCACCTCTCTATCACATGGAAGACAATTATAAAACATCTAAATTAAACACAATTAGCTACGCAAAATACAAACCCCTCAACAAGCAAAACACACGACCAATCAGGCGCGATACGACCTCCGACGGAGATATATAAAGTAAACAGCTCAGGCAGATCAGCTCTCAGTTCACCGTAACTACGCAAATGAGACCTTGGCGAAACATCTGCAGGATTCAACGATGAATCAAGGTAACGAACGAATGTATTCCCGGAAAAATATTTCTTCATATATATATATATATATATATATATATATATATATATATATCGATTTGAGTATGTTAGCAAAGTACGATATTTATAAACTGATATTTAAACTGAGCAAACGCTCGCTTCTTCCGGTCCATGAATAAATAAGTTAATAAATTCGTATAAACTTTGCAGGGAAATGTATGATAAGAGGTTTAACAAATCTGGATAACTTGAATCGTAGGCTAAAAAAGTACTCTGGTTTATTGTCAATAAAGTGAACCGTTTACGTGAAAATGTTTGAGCTATGCTCGTAAAAAATATATTTATTAGAACAAGCAGATTCTTGTATTTATCATATTGCTGACACTTTAATCCTTTTCCTGGATATTATTGTTTCTAAATTTCCGAACTAACCTCGAACTCATAAACGCAATAGCAAAAAACAAGTTGTATTATAAATATGTACGAAATTGTACGATGAACTGCATTCAAAAAATTATAATTCCTTTATAAAGTTATTGAAGAAGTGCGTAATTTGAGTAAATTATCAACCTTATTACCAATTTCAAACTCATTCTGATAACGTCATGTGTGAACGATTTATAAAAAAGTTGCTTTATTAAAATTCTCAGTCACAAGAATTACCATAGTGGCTTTCCAGACCCAATAAACGATTACGAAGCTTTAAATTGTTTGGGGTGAACTTATAACGTCGAAATTACAGAAAATTACCATTCTGTGGTAAAAATAATTGCCAATGTTTAGCGCAAGAGGGACAATAAACGAGAAACGTGTTATTACAAAAAATTTTAATGACGAAAATGTCGAATTCTCCATAAAAATTGATTGCCGCCGCTGCATTATAATCACGACCATATTTAAATTAAATTCAAATTTCCGTAGTCTAGGCCGTGCATAGTTTGGAATTTGAATAATAAGCAAAAGTGGGGCTCTAGGAAAAATTATATAGGTGCACAGGTCAGATATGAATAATTCGCCACTTAATTCGTTTAATAAAACATTTCTGTAATAATAGTGGTTAAAGTGCCATTAAGGAAAACTTTAATGGAATTTTAAATACTTTGACATGGGTTTCGTTTACAAAAGCGAGCTTCGGTCGTTACTATAACTCAATATTAGAGGCGACAGGCAACAGTTTCACAAAGCACATGTCAAGTACTAAAGTGAACTTCAATCAGTGTTTTGATATACAATGTGTCCCAGATAAAAGCAACTATTTAGGGATTTCCGAAATGGCAAGAGATACAGGGTGTCTTACATGAGAAAAAAATTGGGGCCAATCAGGAGCTGTATCGAAATTGAGAATATCTACAGAAATATCGAGAAAAAATAACAATTTGTGTTTCAATAACTTGCTATATATACGGCCCTTTGTAAACAAATTTGATAAAATTTGTTAGTTTTGTGTTAGCAATTACGGTAAATCGATTGACTTTAACAATTTTTTTCTAGGCCTTCTAGATTTCTTGCAACTATGTTATGTCTTACTGGCGCCATATTGAATTTATTCGTCATTGAATGGCACACCAAACGAGCTAATTAACCATGTATAATGAGTTTATCTTTGGTTGAACAAAAATGTAAATTATTTAAAAAATGTTTTTATTTAGTTGGCAGTGAAACAAAATGCCTTGTTTGTTGTCATAGCTACTATGTATCTTTCCGTTAATACTTTATTATTGATATGGTTCCATCTGTTAAAATTTTTGAAAATAAATGTGATATTTTTTTAAGTAACCTAGTTAGTGACATTTTTTCAAATAAATTAAATAAGGGAATGTATTCTAATGGGAAAAAGTGGATATGTAATTTGACCCACAGAAAACTTACCTGCCTATGGTTCCTTTAAAAAACCGAATCGAATTAGCCTGTGTTAATTGAAATATTAAAATCTTGTTTTACAAAATGTTATCGACAATCTTCAAACCTCCCTTCGTCAAATGGAAAATAATATGTAAGTGACTTAATAGACTGCACAGAGAATTCTTTAAAAGTACCAATATGGTCCATATTTAGAACGTATTAGTCAAGGACGTCGAGTTGGTGACTTAGAAAGGAGAAGATTGTTTTGCAAATGATTCGTAGAAAATTTCCAAGAAAATCCTCAATTTCCGGTTAACGTTCTGTGGTCTGATGAAAGCAGATTTGCAGATCACGGTGCATTAAACAGACAGAAGATCATTTATTGGACCTATCAAAATCTGGTCGTAAATTGTAAGGTGTGACATCAAGTGAGATGAGGTTTTAATGTATGGCTAGGAATCATAACCAAGTTCTATTTTTATATGATAAAACAAAATTACTTCGATCAGACTTGCGCATATATAGCCTATTCAAGATGTAACGACGAGTAAGATGGAGTACCTCCACATAATTCAAGAGTGATAACTGACTTTTTGTATTAGTCATATGGAAATAATTAGATCGGAAATCGTGCTCCGTTTATCTGGTCTGCTTGCTCGCCTGACCTTACGCCTCTTGAGTTTTACATTTTGGGACACTTAAAGAACAAAGTTTATTGTATTACTTATAATACGGTAGGGGAGTTTAAAACAGCCGGTGTTCAAGACATTAAAGCAACGCCTTTTACAAATGGTTATAGATGCACGTATATCTCTAATTCATGGATGTAAGATGGACACTAATAATAATGCTGGAATTTTCGAACATTCAATTTTAATTTAACTTAATTTATTTTATGGCATTGTCATGAGTTTTTTGTTTTGAGTTATATCACAAATAAGAAATGTTTCAGTTGTTTCCTTTAGTATCATAAATAAAAAAGTACTTTTATTTGTTTATTCGTTTGTTGCAGAGCCAATAAGTAAAAAACTGTTTTTTTCATATTTTACATCTTCTGTTATCCAAAGATAGACCTTAGGATGTCACGTAGCCAATAAGTAAAAAAACTGTTTTTTTTTTCATATTTTACATTTTCTGTTATCCAAAGATAGACCTTAGGTTGTCACGATGAATCTTTCAGGTTAACTTCACCTATCAGAGATATTTAATACTTTCTTCGAGGTATCATTCTTTTGTACGCAATTTGAAGACGCGAGATGTAAAGACCGACATCTAGGATTTTCGGGGAAACTAGCACATAGAGATTCCGAATCTGGTGCCGTTCCATGTAATTGCCGTTAACCGTAATTCCTAGGTTAGAATGTCACGATGAAATTTTCAGGTTAACTTCACCTGTAAGTGATATTGAATACTCTCTTCGAGGTGTCATTCTTTTGTACGTAATATCTCAGACCGGTGAAGTTAACCTGAAATTTTGATCGTGACATTCTAACCTAGGAATTCCTGGTAACAGCAATTACATGGAACGGCTCCAAATTCGCAACCTCTATGTGCTAGTTTCTCCGAAAATCTTAGATGTCGGTCTTTGCATCTCGAGTCTTCAAATTTCGTACAAAAGAATGATACCTCGAAGAGAGTATTCAGTATCTGACAGGTGAAGTTAACCTGAAAATTTCTTCGTGACATCCTAACCTATGAATTACGGGTAACAGCAACTACATGAAACGGCTTCAGATTCGGAACCTTTATGTGTTAGTTATACATCTCGCGTCTTCAAATTTAACGATATGTATCAAGTACATAAAAAAGTGTTCGAGAGGACATTCATTTGTGGGAAGCGCAACTGATGAAGGTTCCTTAACCAGAAACAATATATATATATATATATATATATATATATTGTCTTGCGTACAAAAAAATGACACCTCGAAGAGAATAAACCTATTGTTTAAAAGCTCTTTCAATACGGCAGGCCGAAAGAAATAACAAAGTTGGCTAAGGTAGCAAAAAAACTAGAAGGACTAGATAAAACTCGTTAACGTCAATCGATTGACCGTAGTCGCTAACACAAGACTACTAAATTTTATCAAATTTGACTACAAGGTGACATATATTGCATTTTCCGAAAACCACACTTTTTTCTATTTTCGATATTTACTGTAGTTATTTTTAATTTCGATACAGCACCTGATTGGACTTGGAATAGCGCAACTTTTATCTCATTTAATTCACCCTGTACCTCTTGCGGTATCTTAAATGCCCATGGCATATTAAAATGGACTGTAGACCATATTTTGTTAATATGGGAACATTTTTTGTATACAATTTGGAGGTCTGTTACAGATAGGTTAGTTAATAAAAATAGGGGAAGTTCTCTACTATTTGGACTTTACAGCGCGAATTCCATTCAAAAGCACTCCAATTCTGCACCGTCAAAGATGCGAATGTTGTTTTTGAAAGTTGTGAAGTAAAAAATACCCGAGTTACGAAAACTGTACGATATAATGTCCTAGAAACAAATAGTAATAGATATGGTTAGTATTTATTAATGAGTTCTTTAGCAAAACCTTCTTGCGTGACGAGGCCCATTTCCATTTGAGAGACTTGGTGAACAACAGTTGGATTAGTAGCTTCGAAGTGCTTGAAGTAATTGTTGAGAAACTTCTTTATCCACTATTCCCGTTTGGTGTGGAATTAAGACTGTGTTTGTGTTCAATACAATAATAAGATGGACTTGGTTGTTGTTCATTTTCAGCAGGACGGGACTACAAGTCACAAGTGGAGAAACAATAGCAATATTGTGTCAGCTATCTCACGGAGGTGATATATCGCGAAGAGGAAACGGTAACTTTCCGACTAAGTTGTTTGCCACTGCAAGGCTTTTTTCTGTTGGGCTACGTATAATAAAACGTTTGCACCAATTATCCTCCAAATAAAATTTTCGCTTCAAAAATATGTGTAAATTGAAGTTAGTTTTTCTGTGTTTATTTTAAATTCTTTGGCGATATATTTCAGATTTTCTAATGATTTTGATCGAGTTAATCGTATGTTGAGTAGAAAATTGACTTTTATGTCGTCTAGACTGACTAAACTGACCTTCAATGGTGTTTTTATAGTTTTTATTTCTCACAGGACCTTTTTTATCTCGCATTTGATTATGTTTAAGATATATTATTTTGTTACTTTCTTCTTCACTTTTTTTGTTACAGCTCTTTCCACAATCGGCAATATATTTGCTCTCTTCGACCTTTTAATAGTACATTCTTGCTTCTTAGCGGATTTGTTGCATATTTCCATTGCTTCATTTTCAATACTTTTATTCGTCATTGCTGTTCATAAGTATTATCCATTTAATACATTCTTAGATCTGTTATTGAGATATTGCCAAAACTGTAGATCGTAACGTAGACTGAGAGTGGCTAAATGAAAACGTATTTACAATTAAATTTTATAGTGTTTATTTTAAATTAGTTCCCCTTCAGCCCGATTTCAGCGCTCCCTACTGGGTCAAATTGTTCATTTAACCAACTCAAACGCACACAATAAGTGGTTTCAAAGTAACTCCAACGATAGTTAAATTTAATGCAAATCCTAGAACACGATCGCAGCCCTACTTACTCGGTCCAATTTTAAATCTAAAATATTCCAGGCACCCACTTAAATACACACAAAAGGTTTCACTTAAATCGGCCCAGCCTCTTGTAATTAAATACAATTTCATACAATCCGACTACAACGCCCCCTACTGGAACAAATTGTAAATTTAACCAACTGATACACAACTAAAGTTTCATCGAAATCGGTCCAAAGGTTTAGGAGGATTAAAAAAAATCCTAGCAACCCGATCGCAACCGCTAGCAAACAGTTTCATTAAAATCGGCCAACCTTTAAGAGTTACAGAAGAAATAAGGGCAAAGGTTAGGTTTTCTGAAATGGTCTGGGAAAAAAAAACTTCATGGCATAAAAAAAATTTGTAAAGTCATTCTCAAGTTATGGCATGACCATGGGAAATAGGGATTCATTTTTATATATTAAGATTATGTATTGTTAAGAATATGTCATTCTTTGACTTTGAAAATACAGTGTAATATTTCAACAAATGAGGTTTTCTTGGCTAATATTCTACATGAATGTTTTTTTTTAAACAACCCAATTTTTCGATCCTGTTTATTTAAAAAGATAACACTAAAAATTAAAAATATATCCTAAATGATTAAATGCTATTAGAACTAAGATTTCAAGGCTTATTATTATAAATTTGCAATAACAATTTTCAGGGGTTAATAGTGAGGGGGATATTTTATCGCGAAATGAATTTCGACATCTAGGAGTTTCAGGAAAATCTAGCTAACAGATACCCCAAATCGACTAGAAACAATATATTGTCTTCAGTTAAGTGGATTAAAAAATCTCGAAAAGTCAGTAGTGAGCGGAATAACAAAATAGAATTTTAAAAGCAAAACCTATTGCACCGGCAGTGACAATTTTTCGCATACCTTTTTAAGCTTCCGAATACTTGTTTTGTCATAATTAACTGATTATTGACGACGCTGACTATTCTCTTCGACCTACTGTTTTGTGAAAATTTCTAAATAGTGTTTTTCCACTTGTGTGTTGTTAAAATACAACCGTGAAGCGGAATAGCATCGTTGTAACTAAAGACAAGACGACATTTTACTGCCGTAAACATATTTAGGCAATCACTTACAGGAATCCTCCCATTTTTAAATATTTTTCGCCAAATGCACTCGTCTAGTATGTAAAACATGAGCTCTCATTTGAACGTTAAATATATAAAGGGATAACTTCTCCATACTCAAAATACATTTTCCTAAAATAATATTAATCATCAAACAAAAATTACACCGCCTGAGGCTGAATATGTAAGCTTAAGAATAAGAATAAATTGCATCTGACCCACTTCTTTATCTGCTGTAGGCAAGCAAATAGGTCATCCGAACCTCTTGATGATAACAACTATCCTTACAACATGCCATTGTCAGTGCTGGAGGCCCAAGTTCAATCTATTTTGAATGCCCAAGGGTAAAACGAAGCTGGGATTTTTTCCCATCCTTCGGGACAATACATCTTACCGAATGGAGAACTGAATAAATAAGCATTCTATTTTCTCTGTTTAGTTCGTTCAGCGAGATATCGCAAATAGAATAAATAGTTTTCTGTCGATGCAACCGACTAGCTTTAAATTAAACGAGCAGATCTTTCTTAAAATCTGGAAATGTGAATGTGCACAATGCGCTTCAAATACCTTGATTTTAAATAAAATAAGGAAGAAATTACTCAAATAAACTCAGAAACTGCATGGAATTATAATGCTTTAATCTAGTGTATTGCTATCGTTTGTCACTTCAAAGAAGACAAGTATATTTATAAGCGAGTGCTTGGTACAGTTTGTATTTTTAGCCGACTTCAAAAAGAAGAAAGTTCTCAATTCGTCTGTATCTGTATTTTTTTTGTATGTGTTTGGCAATAACTCGAAACCGGCTGGAGGAATTTACACGGTTTAAACTGGAATCTGTTAAGGGTGATCCCGAATTGGTCACACATTTTTTCAAGTACATATCTTATACCGTTTTTTAAAAAATCGGGAAAAAACTTGTTAACAGATTTTCTTATATAGTAGAATTTTGTGGAGGTGGCAGTAATAAAAACAGGGAAATGTTTCTGTTCTGAACCTGGGGTGTAATAAATTCAAAATAGTGTTATTTACCCCGTGGGTTCAATTAAAATTAAAAAAAAACAATACTTATTCTCACTTTCTAGAAACTTTTATTTACATCAACAGCTGATTAGAATATCACAAATATAAGACAACATAAGCTCTTCGTCGCACTAACTACTGCGATAATGAGCTGCTCCTTTTAAAACCCTACTTCTGTTTGGAACATGGAACACTTCTTCGGATTGAGTCTCAGGTTGGCATTATTAAATCTGGAGAATACTTCGTCCAGGTCCTTCAGATGATCGTGGAATGTCTGACCTATGACTAGAATGTCGTCGAGGTATACTAAGCACATCCTCCATGTTAACCCACTCAGTTCATACTCCATTAGCCTCTCAAATGTAGGGGGTGCATTACATAATCCACAGGGCATGACCGTAAACTGAAACAGCCCTTTACTGGTGGAGAACACTGTCTTCTCTCGGTTGTTTTCGTGTAGACCAACCTGCCAATATCCACTTTTTAGTTCTCGTGTGGAGAACCAACGGGAGCCTGCTAGTGTGGTCAGAGTGTCATCGATTCGGGGTAGTATATAGCTATCTTTCTTCGTGACAGCAATCAGCTTTCTGTAATCCACGCAAAATCGGGTGGTTCCATCCTTCTTTTTAACTAGCCCGACGGGAGAAGACTATGGGCTGGCGGATGGCTCAATAACTTTGTAAGATGGACTCGATGTTTTTATCGACTGCCTGTTGTTGCCCCAATGGTAGTCGTCTATGTGGTATTCTGATGGGTTGAGCCTTTCCGGTATCTATTGGACGCTGTATGATGTTGGTGCGACCTGTGGTTCCGTCATGACTGTTAAAAATGTGCCAGTGCTTTGTGATAAATTGCTAGGCTTTCTTCTGGTTCTCTGGTGTCAGGTGTGTTAAATGGTCAGCAAACTGTTGTAGGAACTCTTTATCGGGCCCTGTCTCCTTCACCTACGTCTGGTACTCTTCTTCGTAATGGATGATGGTCTCTACTGGCTCGAAACAAGCTATCACTTGACCATGGGCAATTCTGATGTCGTGGTTGGACAAATTCATGATTCTAATTGGTATATCCCGTCCGGTTTTAACTAAAGCCCGTCCTACTAAGTAGTCATGAGCTGAGTGTACGGGCTCCACCACTCCAACGCACCTCCCAGGATTGATTTCTAGCTGCCCATGAATAATCTGTTCCGTTCGACCAGGAATTCTGGCTAAGGATCTTGCTATAATTTTTATGGAGGGCGGTGAGCTGTTAACGGTCCGTGTCAATGCAAATTCCTCATTTAGGAACCGAAGGACATCATATCTCGGGTCGAACATAAGTCCATGCTGGCTAATTAGGTTCACACCCAGTATAAAATCGTCCTCAATATTCGCTACCAGGACCCTATGCCGGATCATGTTGTCCCCTATCTGTAGCACGACATCTGCCTCACCCTGTATTGACATGGACTCGCCGGTGACTGTTCTGAACTGGATGTTGTTGTTAGCTGGCCTAATTTCTGATGCTCTCAAACCCTGGACTTGGCAATGGACACAGCGGCGCCGGTGTCGATGGTGATGGTAACTGCTCGGCCATTGATGGTGGCCCTGATGACTAGGCTGCTGCTATCTCGGCAAAATCCCCTTATGGATAGTGTTTTGGGAGCTAGTGGAGGGTCAGTCAGCATTCCCCCCCTTATGCTGACTGGCTGACGGTCCCTGGACATATGGCTGTTCTGTTGGTTACTCCTGGTCGGTGATCGTTCAGGTCTTACTCTGCAGTCGCGTTGGAAGTGCCCTGCCTGTCCTCAACGGTAACATGCTCTTCTGGTATCAGTTCTCCGTGACTCTGCTAATAGTTTGTTCAGAACAGCCAGCAGGGCTTGACATGTTGACTCTGGCTCTTTTTGGTTAAAGAAAACTGCTTGGACCCTCGCCTTGGACATGTTCATCACGGCCTCTACTTCTAACGCCCAAAGTAAAGCTTCCATACTTTTCTTGGCGCCACTTAGTGTTAGATTTCGTTGTACTTCTACATCTTTTATACCGTTTATGAAACTCTGTGTGGCCAATTGATCTTTGTTTTCCTCTGGCAGTTCTGAGTAGGACAAGTGTACTAACCGTCTAATTTCCGCTTCGAATTCTTTGATGCTTTCACCGGATTTTTGCGTTTTTCCACTGAATTGGGCTTGGTACACCTGGCTCAAGGATTGATTGTCGTATCTCTTGTCCAGAATGGCGATGATCTTATCGGAATTGCCTTCTTCATCGACTGGAATGCTTTGGAGGAGTTCTAGGGCTGGACCTCCTAACGAAATTACCAGAGAAGTAGATTTTTCATGATTATCCCATCCATTTGCTGTAGCCACGGCTTCAAATTGCCGTTTATACATGGGCCAAGATGAACTGCCGTCGAATGTGGGTGGTTAACTAAAGGAACCGTTGGTATCGCGGTGAGCTGCTATTTCCCTCTCTGAAAATCTTGAAATTTTTTAATTGCTATTTCCAATTTATCTTGTACTTCACTCTGTACTGCGTCTTTAATTGAACTGATTTCGATCTTTACCTGTGATTGGATAGCACTTATTTCAAATTTAACCTTGTTCTGGGTGGAATCGATGTCATCTTCTTTGGTTTCAAGAGTATCCACGGTATTTTTTAGGACCTTTATGTCATCGTTTATTTCTCTTATGTCTAATTCCAGTATTTGCATTCACTTATTAACTGTGTCAGTAACTTGCGATACTATTTGCATTAATTGTTCAAATTGCAGTTGTCGTTTTCTTCTAATATTTGAGATTCGTTTTTTCCGGTTAATTCAACTTGTTCTTGTTTTTCTTCAAATACTTTAAAATCATTTTCTCGTTTTTCATCTTATTATTTAAATTCTGCGAATAATCCCTCATTTAAATTTTGTTCTTCACTTTTCATAGTGGAAACAAGATTTTGTTGTTCGCTTTTCATCGTAGTGACAAGATTTTCTAATTCTATTATACGTTTTTCATCGAAAGATTTTACTAACCTTTGTTAAATGTCTTCTTCTATTTTTTGGTCTAGTCCCTCCCTAACCTGCTTGAATATTTTTTTGTTATTTTTGTCCATTTTTTCCATAAACCAAATTACGATTTTAGCTGCACTTAATCTTTCACTTCTGATCACCAAATTTGTTATATACTTCGTGGGTTCAAGTAAAATTTAAAAAAATATATATTTACTCTCACTTTCCAGAAACTTTTATTTACATCAACAACTGATTCAAATATCACAAATATAATACAACATAAGCTCTTCGTCGCCCTAACTAACTACTGCGATAATGGGCTGCTTATTTTAAAATCAGCATCGAAAACCGTCATTATCAATTCTACAGCTGCTGAGTCATTTCGAGATCTTTTTTTGTCATAAAAGCGATCGATGTCGTACTGGAATGAAACCATTGGCTTAGGGAAATTTCGTTACAATAAATTAGAATTTAATCAAAATAAATGTTAGTTAATCCATTTCAAGATGGAAATTCTCAGTTGTACCTACTCTATGTATAGTGTGTCTTTATAAGTTGAATTCAAACGAAAAACTTTCTTATGAATAAGATTTAGAAAAAAAGTTATTCTTCATAAAAAGATTTGGACGGTCAGAAACGTATACTGTAATCACTACTTGCCACTTTTTCCACTCTATACGAGGCTTGTCAGCAAATAAGAATTTTTCTTTAAAATGAAAATGCTAATATCTGAAATTGTTATCAAACAGGAGTAATTAGCGCTAAAGAATTTCTCTCAAATAGTTATGTAGTTTTTCCAGCTATACACTATGTTTCACGAAAAATATCAATTTGGTTTAAAAGTAAGGTATCTTTATCTATATTATTATAAAATTGTAGTTGTCTGTTTGTTTGTTTGTTCGGGCATCACCTAAGAACTACTGAATTGATTTTGTTGATTTTTTTGTGTTACAAAGCCCATAGTTTGAGCTATAATCTGCGATACATTTTATCTCCCTACATTGACAGAGACATTAGATATAGCGAAAAAAACCAATGTAACTAACATGTTTTGATAAATAATTTATATTCAAAAAAGAACCGACTTCTACTGGATTAAAATAAAAAACCGTTTAGAAACCGCGTGCAATCAATAACTTTTTCTATCTAATTTATTTGATTATTTTAGCGTATCCCTTTCTCTGTAATTTATATTTGTCTCTATATTATCCTCATTTTTTAAAACTTTTTTATTTGTTTTATTATTTGGGCGCCTTTCGATAAGTGTAACTCTGTTCACACTATATTGCAACCATCCTGTATATGTTTCTACGAATTGGTAACCCAATACTAATTATTTATCTATAATTTTCTGAATCACCCTGTACAACTATAATGCAACTCTACACGATGTTGCAACCGCCCTGTATAAGTATCAATCCTCTCTACCCTATTGACTTTTCCTGTTTTTCTTTTGTATAAATCCCCTCGTATATATAATTTTACTTCGCCCCATATGTCAAGTATAAGCAGTTATTTATGTTCCACACTACATCACTTTTTATTAACCACCCTATAATTTCACTCCACCTTATATTTCAATCATCCTGTATATGCATCTGCTTCTAACATTTTTTGAACCCTCCTCCTTATAACTCGAATGTCCTTACTGAATATGCTTATTTAATAATTTTTTTAAATTTTTTCATCTACTCTGCATAAGTATAGTTTTACTTCACTCTTATTTCAACTACCTTGTAAACGCAACTACTTATGTGCTATCCCATACAACATTTTTTGAACCTCCCTGTATAAGTTTAATTCTATTCAACCAACTGCTTATGTACCACCCAATATCACATTTATTAGTAAGATTTGTTTAAATCCACCTGTCTAACTGTAATTTTATTTCGCCATATATTTCAATTGCGCACATTGCTTGCTGCGTGAATTTCGATGCACGCACACACACACACACCTACTACTACCGGATACCGTATAGAAAAGATTTTTTTTTTCGATACACTAATGGAATATTTTGTGTTTCACTCGACTGCAAGCCCTATAAAAAGAAAACCGTTACAAGCACCCTGTAGGATACTTTTATAGTATATCTTGACATTTAAGCTAGATATTTATGATGAAAATTTGACATGTTCACTAACTTGGCTTATAAGTACTTGCATATACATTGTGGATTTGAAATAAGGGTAGTATAGAATTAGAGTTCTACAGGGTGGATAAGAATATCTTAGAAAAAATGTTATAAATAAGCAGTTTGGATATTTGAATTCTATTCTTTAGTTTTTATAGTTATGAAATGGGTTGAAAAATTGTTTGAAGCACTTGTTTATACAAAGTGGTTGAATATAAATTGGAGTGGAATTATAGTTTAGAGGATGGTTAACAGAATTATTTTATATCCACAAGTAGTTGCATATATAGGGTCAGTGAAATTAGTAGCGATTTATAATTATACTTATACAGGTTGGTTGAACAGTATTATAAAGAGATGTTATGATCTACAAGCTGTTCCATATACAGAATGGAGAATCCTAAATATACAGGTTGGTACAAAAATGTTATACTGGATGGCCCGTAAGTAGTTGCATAAAAAAGGTTAAAATATAGAGAGGAGAAGAATTATAATTATACAGGGTAGGTAAAAAACTGGTAGAAGAAATGTTGTTATATAGCATAGAACATAAGCAGTTGCATATAAGGAGTACCTGAAATATTCGGCGAAGTAAAGTTAAGTCACACAGAGGGATTCAAAGTTGCATATAAAGGGTGGTTTAAATGAAGTGTGGAAAGAAATTATACTTTATAGAGTGATTAAAAAAATATGAGAAAAAATTGTGAAATAGTGGCGTTCATAATCCGTTGCACAGTTAGGGTAGTTGATATATAGGGTGGAGTAGAGTTATTGTTAAGTATTTAAAAAATGTTATAATGGGTGACCAATAAGCAGCAGTATACACAGGATGGTTGTAATACTGGTTGAAGTAGGGATAATTATACAAGGTAATCGGAAAACAGTTTAATAAAATTGCTAAGTAGAGTGGCCCATAAACAATTTCAATTTTTTGTGAAATATATTGGGAACTGACGGATTTATACTTGTACGGGGTGTTACACATAATTTATATTTAGTGGCAGATAAGTCGTTGCATGTACAAGATGGTTGAAATAGAGGGTGGAGTTCAATTATAGTTAAACAGGGTCCAGAAAAAATTGTAGGAGACAAGATGAGCTGTTTTGCATATATACAATACTTTAAATCTTAGGCGAAGTAAAATTTGCATACAAAGAGTCATTGATATATAAGATGACACCTAATACTTTCCAGTGTGGTTAACATGTTATCAGAAAATGGTTATATATATATATATATATATATATATATATATATATATATATATATGTTATATCACACTTTCAAAATTTATCTTTTTAAAAAAGACTTTATTTATACTTGCACAATTAATAAACTTTTAATAGAAACTTGAATATAATGAAAATAATAATAAAACTTAATAACAATAAAAAAGATAAAAATTATGTGTTAAACTAACTAGACAGACATTGTAAGTAACAATGAATACAGACATAAGGCAATTGAACAATTTATAACATTAGAATGCTGACTAAGCTGTCGCAGCGTTTGCTGTTCTCACGGATGTACGTCGTCGAAGGTAACCTGAGACGACACGTGGATGCTGATTCAGCTTGGGAACTGTTGCTAGATGGTTTCACATAAGTCGATGGAATAACTTATATAACAACTCCCATCCATATAAAAAAGTTGATGCTACAGCATCGACTTTTAAGGGAGGTTCTGCATTCCATATCCTCGACAGGACTAAGGAGGCTATGGAGTTTTACCCTGGGCTTGATGGTTGATGGACCTGGTGGTGGTGCTGGATCGGCAGGAGGGCTGATCGTTGGAGGCTTCTGGAATTTCTTCCTGATGATGTTCATGGAAAGGAGGGCAACCACAATTGCGGTTGTTGCCATTGTGATGATCGTAAACCAGGAGGTGTGTTTCTCCAAGAATGGTTGGTCTAGGAGCTTTTCCAATTCCCTGGAGTATTGTCTAAGCTTATGGTTAGCGATATTCAGGTCTCTGGCATCCAATTCTTGTAGTCTCATGGGTTTCAACTTTGGAAGCTGACTGATGGTTGGCAGGTTGCCGCAACAGTTGTAGGGGATGTTGACTGGGTGACTCTTAAGTGTGATGTTGTCAACGTTGTTGGTGGTCCTTCTGGCATGGACCCTGGTGTTTCCGATGAAGGCATTGCAACTGGGTTGGATGGTCAGTAGAGAATTTGTCGATATGGATTGGGTAACGACATCTTCTCCCTTGCACTTGATGTTGATGGGCAACTGTCCGGAAATCGAGATTAACCAAAGGTTCAGGTCAATCTCTTGAATATTATACTCTTCGGCATGTAATATTAAAGGCTTGCAAGTTGGAGGAAGGGCTGCTGGCTGTCTAAGAAGCTGTGCTTCGCAGAGGGCTTCTTTGTCTATGGTGTGTGGAATAACTTTGGAACAGATCTTATGTTCTTTAGATAATGGCTTACAGTCAGTCAAGTCTTCGAAAGATGCGTACAATAGCGAATCGTCATCTCTCGCGATATATTTTAATTTTGTTGGAAGAATATGGTGAAATCCTGTTCGATAATCCAAAACTGGGATAGGATACAAGCGGTATAGTGTATACGTTTCAGGATTGACTAAGGGGATTTTTAGTACAAAAACAATTTTAGTATTGATTTGAAAAGCTTCCAATTCTATTAGATCGATGTATCGAGCAACATTTGAACTATAGGTTGGAAGTGGTAAGTTATTTTCATAAAGTGACTGTGATATTTTCTGAAGGGAATCGACCAAATCTACTGGGTTTATAATTGAGCTATGTAAAATTTTTAGACGGGCGAAAGAGACTGCAGTTAATACATCGTTGAGAGTATCTTCAATGTATACGTAACTTTCCATTAAGCTTTCACACAAATCTAAGACATTGGCTTGAAGTTCATAAAAAGCAAGATCGTCTGTAATGAACACAATTGACTTCCTAATTGCTTCGATATTTTCCGAAAATATTTTCTCTTCGGACTGAAATTTTTGTATTGTGGTGTGAAGGTTCTTAATGACCGAAGTTGTTACTGATAATTGTCGTTTCATTAAGTTTTCAATTTGATGTTGGTCTTTAGTAATTTTGTTTATAGAGTCACTAAAGTATTCTCCGTCTGTTGCATCTAAGTTACCGGAAATAGATTTCCAAATCGATCCCAGTCCATTAATTAGTCCGCGTTTCTTTCTGTTGGTACTGTAAGTCTCAGTGTCAGCGAAAATTTCTGTATATTTGATGTTAACAGATTTTGATATTTGTTTCAGGAGGCTTACGTGAGTCTGTACTTTTGATTTGAAGATTTTAATGTTAGTTTTGTTGTCGTTAATAGTTTCTAAAAGTCTGTTCAGTATATTGTCGTTGTTAGAGATAGCGTCTCGAAAGGGGTTTAGATCTTTGTAAACAAGGAGTGTCCATTTTTCATTAGAAATTTTAAGGGTGCCTTCTTCATGGAAGAAAACTCCTATAGTATTGTTAGCAGGCGTAATGGAGTACTGTTTAAGGTTCACGACTGAAAACAGTCCACAGAATCTGAAAAAAGGGATTTATTCAAAATAGGGTTTTAGTCTGTCAAAGTTAACTTTAGTTATTTGGTTTGTTTGTAAATTTATGACGGTGGCAGAGTTTTTTCGTATTGCGGTAATTTCGAAGGGGCCCTTGAATTTGTTTTCGGCTTTATTTTTAATTTGGGACTCTTTTACGTAGACTTTGTCGCCTACTTTGTAATCGGGTTGTTTAGTAGAAACGTGTTGGTCAAATCGCACTTTAGATTTTTCTTTCTGTCTTTCGGTTTTAGCACGGGCGAGTCTGTAATAATAGTCCATTCTGTTATTTAGGTCTCTTACGTATTTCGAAATAAGTTTTTCCTGGTTGTAAAGGGTTTCTGGAGGCCTACTTGAAGTGTGCCCAAATATAAGTTCGTAGGGCGTGAAACCGGTGGTTTTATTTTTCGTGTTATTATAACAGATGATGGCATAAGGGAGGACATTAAATGGGTGTTCGTCTGGATGTTCCGCTGTATTTGCCCTTATCATTTCTGCTAAGGTCGCGTGAAATCTTTCAATAGAACCGTTTGACTCGGGATGTTGAACGCTGGAGAATGTCAGTTTTATGTCGTATAGTTGGCATAGATCTCTCATTAAAGTGTTGTCAAATTCACGTCCATAGTCACAATGGATGCGAAGCGGAGTTCCGTAATGTTGAAAGAAAATCAGAAGGGTGTTTACGACAGTTGAAGCTGTTTTGTCGTTAATGGGGTAGGCTTGAGTAAATTTCGTGAGTTCGTCCCTAATAGTGAGTGCATGATTTCTAGATGGGTATTCAAAGATGTCAATGTTAATACGTTCGAAAGGAGTCTTGGGTGTTTCCGTAATAACAAAAGGTGCACTTAAGTTTTTCCTACAGAACTTTACCTTTTGGCAAGTTTCACAGGATTTGATAAATTGTTCTACAGTTTTAATTAAGCCGGTCCAATTGTATTTTTCCCTAATACGTCTGATAGTTTCGTTAATGCCACGATGGAGGTTGTTTTTACCAGAGTGGTATTGTTGTATTATTATAGGAATTTCGTCTTCGGTAGGAGTTGTAACAATGTTTTGGCAGATTTTCAGTTTGATTTCTTTGTCGGAGAGAATGAAAGATAAAATTTCAAGAATGGGAAGTTCTATGTTATTTTCTAGGCAGTATGTTTCGGAGTCGTTGAATTGGTCTTGGTTGGTATAAATAATTTTGAAAAGATGTGAGACGACAGTTTCAGGGTCATAGGGCCAAGGTACAACTAGGTATTTTCTATGCCTGACAGATTTACTGGCCATGATGTTAAGAGTGTCATTACTGAAATTAGGTTCTTCCTCGAAAAAGTCATCAATAATTTTGTCGTGTAAGTCGTTAGTTTTGTTTTCCAAAAGAATGTAACTATGCGTTTGTGGGACTTGTCTAAAAGTTGAGAATTGGATATTTCAATTTTAGAGTAATCGATTATTGACTCAGTTTTGTAGAGTTGAACAAATCGATTAAACTCAGCGATAATTCTTTCGTCATGTTCGTCGTCATTGTCAGAGTTTTCAGGTTGTTCGGAGTCAGTTTCGTTGTTAGCGAAAATTTTGATTTTGGAAAGGAAATCAGCACATTGCTTGAAATGGTTGATTTTGATGCGAGAAAGAGCATCTGCGTTTTGGTTTACCTTGCCGGGCTTGTACTCAATCTTATAATTGTATTCCTCTAGCTTAAGGCGCCATCTGGCTAGACGACTGCCAGGATCTTTGATGGAAAAGAGCCAAGTAAGCGGACGGTGGTCACACAGGAGTGTAAACCTTCTCCCAAAAAGATACGGTCTGTAGTGCTTAACAGCCCAAACTATGGCCAACAATTCTCGTTCGATGGTGGAATATCGTGTCTCTGCAGCACAGAGGGTGCGAGAAGCGTATGCAACAGGGAGATCTTTTCCCACGGGGCCTTGAGAAAGAACCGCTCCAATAGCGAAAGCACTAGCATCAGTAGTGAGCAGGAAGGGTTCTTCAAAGTTTGGATATATCAGGATTGGGTCAGATACAAGGGCTTGCTTCAGTTCATTGAAGGAAGACTTGCAATCTGCGTCAAAGATGAACTTGACGTCTTTTTGGAGTAGTTTTGTCAGAGGTTTAGAGATCTTCGCAAAATTTGGTATGAAGCGTCTGTAATACCCAGCGAGACCAAGAAAAGATTTGATGTCTTTCGGAGTTTGGGGTTGCGGAAAGTTCTGAATACATTCAACCTTTGAAGGGTTTGGTTTTACACCTTCTTGTGTGATAAGATGGCCAAGATAAGCCACTTCTTTACGAAGAAATTCGCACTTATCAGGTTGAATTTTTAGGTTAGACTTCCGAAGTCGTTTAAAAACTTCTGTCAACCGGGAAATGTGTTCATGGATGGTCGGAGAGTAGACGATGATATCATCCATGTAGACGAGACAACGTTCATTCTGTATACCGAGAAGAATATTGTCCATGACCCTCTGAAAAGTAGAAGGTGCATTTTTTAAACCAAATGGCATACGAACGAATTCGTAATGACCATTTTCGACAGAAAAGCCAGTCTTAGGAATATCTTCCTCTTGGATTTCCAACTGATGGAACCCGGAAGCGAGATCGAGTGTCGAAAAATATTGACACTTTCCAAGTTGGTCGAGAAGATCAGAGATATTTGGCAGAGGATATTTATCATCTACAGTCAATTCATTTAATTTCCTGTAATCGATAACTACTCGCCACTTTTGTTTACCAGAAGCATCGAGCTTCTTGGGGACGACCCATACAGGGGAAGACCAAGGAGATGAGGAGTGCCTAATGATACCATGTTGAAGCATTTTTCCAATTTGGGTTTTCACTTCCTCTTTATGAACTTGAGGATATCTATATGATTTAGTGAAAACGGGCTTTGCATTATTCGTATCAATCGAATGTATAACCTCGTTAGTGAAAGTCAAGACGTCACCTTCAAGATAGAAAATGTCTTGAAATTCCAAACAAAGATTAGTGATTTGTTCGCGTTCTTCGTCATTTAGATGTTCAGTTCTAATTTGTTGTCTAATAGTTGAGTTTCTGTCTATGTATTGGGAATCATGATAATCGTCTGTATTGAAATTCAGAAGAGGGTGAGTTTTGTCAAGTGGTTCCAGTTTTAAATCAGAAAAAGTTACTGTTTTGGGCATCGCGTTAGCGTTGATGATGGAAGTTAGAAATTCGCCATTAGCGTTAATGTGTACGAGTGCGTTTGGAAGTCGTCAATTTCTTGAGTTGGTAAGATGGCGTCGATGTTAGAAAGATCGCATTTATGTTTAAAGATCTTTTCCGTTCGTGCCTCAATGGTTATTTTGTTTTGTGTAGGTGTTTGTGAAGTAATATTAGGCTTAACGTTGAGTGTGTCAGGTACATCAGTCAAGGGTTGATCGTTATCGGGAACTTTTTGTAAAGGGATGGTTTTAAAATTTGTTATTAGCTGTTTAGATTTTAAGTCAACTATGCATTCATAGTGTTCCAGAAAATCTAATCCTAGTATGCCGTCAAACTCAATGTCCAAATCGTATATAAAAACTTTATGTGAGTTACGTGGGGCGAATGGGATTAAAGTAGATTGTGAGATGGGGATTTTTTCGTGGGTAATTCCTTGAATAGTTACCCTTTCAGGAGATCTTTGGGTGAAATTCTTTACGGTATTTTCCTTGAAGATAGAGATACCAGCTCCGGTATCAATAAGAAGTTTAAATTTAGAAGAAGCGTCAAGAATATAGTAGAGATTTTTAGAGTTTACAGTAAGAAGTGGGCTTAAAGAAATAGTTGTTCCGGGAAGTTCAAATCTGGGTTCAGATCGTCGAGATTCAAGTTTTGAATTTGGGTTTCGACTTCGCACAAAGTTGTTGTCGAATCGGGAGGTTGGTCTAGGCTCGGAAGCGCTAGAAAATCCTGATAATCGTGACAATTAAAAGGCTCGACAGAGGTATCGTCAAGAGTTTCTTCGAAGCCTGAATAATTTTGACTATCATCCTCGTAGTCATAAGTATTGTAATTATCGGTATAATAATCCGAATATTGTGAGTAACCATCATTTTGATGTTGATTGAAATGATGTGTCCTTTCAGGACGGTTATTCGGGTTATTCTGTATAACCGAAGGACGAGAATAATTCGGGTTCATTTGCGACCTAAAAGGGGGTCTCTGGAAGTTTGATGGACGACATTGTTGTCCTTGTTGAACGGGGGGATTGTTTGTAGGAAAATTTGGCCTTATTTGTTGATTAGGCCCAACAGGATTTGGTCTATAGTTTGGATTAAACGTTTGAGAACTATTTTGTGTTTTCAAACGGCAATTTGCGGCTATGTGGCCTAATCGACCACAATGAAGACACTTAAGAGGTTGTGTCGGCTTTCGTGCTTGGAAGTTGGGTTTGAGAGGAACAGATTTGTTCGTTTTTTGGTCCTCGAAATAAGAAAGTTGAAGCTCTCTCCTAATCCGGGAGTGTGCTTCTAGAAGATCTTTTGGATTACTTGCACGAATTACTTGTCCTAACCGGGGTTCTAATCCCGTAAGAAGAGTATTCATGACCATAGTATCCACTAGAGTGGTCTGGGCGTCTTTTTGTTCTGGACTAAGCCCAGCAGTTTTGTGAATGCAGGAGTGCATTTTCGCACTCAATACTTGGAGACGATTGTAGAACGTTAATGGGGACTCGTTCGACAGTTGTTTTAGACGTTGTAAGTCGTGAATAAGGGAAGAGAGATCACGAGAATCTCCGAAATGCAATGTCAGTAGTTGTTTGATTTCAAGGTATGATCCGGGATTCCTTGAATTTATCAACTGCGCCGCTTTCCCTTTGAGTTTATTTTTGATATGGATCACCAACAAATATTTTTGATCCGCCGTGAACATATTATATGCGCAATTACACGCATCTATAAAGGTTCCCAAGGAAATTTGGTCGCCTTCAAATTCGGGTATAACGGAAAATATCTCCGTTAACCGGTATCTTTCTGTTTCAGGTGTACCTGAATTTGGTGAAGCTTGTGCCATGTTTATCGATATAAATGAATTGGAGTGTAAAGTATATAGAATAAAATGTTAAAAGGTGTAGAAAATTAATGAACTGTAGAATACGTTAGCGGGAATTAACGATTGTTTGAACGATAGAACAGTATAAAATGTAAAGCAATAAAATCAATAGTTCAAATAAATCAGTTAATCAAATGAATAAAAAAATCAATAAAATATGTAAATCAAATATATCAAACGTCAATAAAAGAGATAAAATAAATATATCAAATAAATCAAGTAATGAAATAGATCAATATTTCATTCAAATCAAATATATAAAAATCAAATAATAAAATCAATAAAAAATCAATCAAATCGAATGTATTAAATCAAATTATTAAAAATCAATGGTCAATAAAATAAATCAAATAATATTTACTTAAAACGAATGACGATTCACCATTACTTACATCAACAGGAACATTGAAAGCGCCGTGTTCTACGTTTGATTGCAGTGAGGACTTCTTCCAGGTTCGTTGTTCCGTTGAGGGATAGGAATCTGCCGCTACCAGTTAGAGTACTCGTGTTCTAGTAACGTTAGACGGATCCTACTGACTGCGCCAATTTGTTATATCACACTTTCAAAATTTATCTTTTTAAAAAAGACTTGATTTATACTTGCACAATTAATAAACTTTTAATAGAAACTTGAATATAATGAAAATAATAATAAAACTTAATAACAATAAAAAAGACAAAAATTATGTGTTAAACTAACTAGACAGACTTTGTAAGTAACAATGAATACAGACATAAGGCAATTGAACAATTTATAACATTAGAATGCTGACTAAGCTGTCGCAGCGTTTGCTGTTCTCACGGATGTACGTCGTCGAAGGTAACCTGAGACGACACGTGGATGCTGATTCAGCTTGGGAACTGTTGCTAGATGGTTTCACATAAGTCGATGGAATAACTTATATAACATATATATATTTTATATCTTGTAAATCACTTTTGAGTTTTTAAAAAAAAATTATTTATTGAAATACAAAAAATTAAAACTTTAAATAAAACATTAAATTGAAAATTAAAATAAACTAACTAAATGGTACAAGTATACTAACGATAAATGACGACCGTGGGACCGCCTAGCTCTGATTTATAACATTAAGAAAGCTGATTAATCAAAAGAACGGTCAAGTCGATGCGTTCCCACGTTTACATTATGAAGCAGGAAACTGGTCAGCGAAATATGATACTTCGTATCATACACGTGCATGATATTTACGCCTAACAGCTCCCCTTTACCAAGAAAAGTTGATGCTGTAACATCAACTTTTGGAATTTACTAGACGCTAGCTAAATAAGCAAAAACAATACAAATATGGAAATAAAATAAAGTTAAAGTGAACATAATGATTAAGTTTAAATAGGTTACATAAAATATGAAAAATATACAAAACATAAAAGTCAAATAAGAATAGAAATGTATCAAAAAGGTTCTCAATTCTATAAGTCTGGATGTTCAGGTTCCTCTTCGATTTGGGGCCTCAGTTTTGGTATCAGCCTGGAGAACGGTTTTGTCAGGGTACTCAGACTCTCTGGATTGGAGTTGTCGTTTTTCGGAGGTCTCTTAACGTGCCTTATTATTTTCAATGAGCTGTATACAACAACAATTGTTACAATGATAATTATTGTAGCATACGTGAACCAGGAAATGTTTTTATTAACAAAGGGTTGGTTGATGAGATCATCGAGATCCCTTGAATACTGGTCCAGCTTGTGGTTGGCTATGGACAGTTCTTCCATGTTTAAGTCGTCCAGCTTCAGGGGCTTAAGGTCCGGAATTGCAAGTTTCTCAGGATGAGAATTGCAGCAATTGAATGGAATTGTCCGAAATGTTCATGAATTTTTGTGGTTCGGCTTGGATTTTCGTAATACCAACAAAAGCACTACATTCCGTTTGTAACCGAATGATAGAATTGTTCGTTAGCACTAAAGTTTTAGCGTCAATTCCTGGACAATTAATGGTCACATGTATGGGTTCCGATATGATTACAATCCACGCATTTGTTTCAAGTTTTTGAACATTGTACCCTTCACTGAAAACGATGGCACTTTTACAAGTTTCGGGGACCCTACGAATGTTTTTCAGGAGCTGCGCCTCACAGGGTGCATTTGAGTCTATGGGATACGCGTATAAATCGGAGCACAGTTTTCGGAGTGGAGTCAGCTGTTTGCACGCACTCAAGTCCTTGATTGGTATGTACATAAGAGAATCATCATTTCGCGCTACATATTTTTGAGTAAAAGAAAGGATGTGATGAAAACCAGTTCTATCATCTAAAATCGGAATAGGGTATAAATGGTAAGCTGTATAAAGCTGTTGCTCTACTAGAGGGATTTTTAAGATGAATACTAGATCTGAGTGAGTTTGAAAAGCTTGTAGTTCAATTACTTCTAAATACTGTGCAACACTTGAAAATCTGACTGGTAACGGTAAATTATTTTTAACAAGGTTTTGAGAAATCTCCTGTAATGCGGCAATCAAATGATCCGGTGTAATAATAGATGAGTGAATAATTTTCAAACGTGCAAAAGTTATTGAATTTAAAATATCGTTAAGGTTATCTTCAAGAAACAAATAACTAGCCATTAGTTTTTCACACATTTCAAGAAATGATTGTTTGGCTTGAATAGTGGCTATCCGGTCATTTAGTTCATGTATCGTGAGGTTGATTTCGTTAATGTCTTCGTTTAAGATTTTCTCGTCTATTTGAAGTTTCTGAATAGTTTCATTAAAGTTTTTAATAATAGTGGTTGTAACGCTCATTTGATTCTTTAAAAGATTTTCGACTTGTAGTTGTCCTTGGTTAAGTCTGTTTATGCTGCTAGTATAAAATTCGCCATCGGATGCGTCTAGGTTACCGGTTATTGCTTTAAAGATGGTTCCAGCACCGTCTATTAATCCGCGTTTTGGTCTTTTAGTGACTAGAAATACTTCTGAAAATTTTGTTTTGATGGAGTCGGAGATTTGTGTTAAAAGGCTAATGTGTGTTTGGACGTCCACACGAAAGGTATCGTGAAATTTGAAGCCAGGTATAGGATCGACGGTTCGTTCTAAAGTATTGAGGATTCTGTTATTATTTTCAAATAGTTGATTAAGGGTTGTCAAGTTCCGGTGAACTAATAGAGTCCATTTATAGTTTGATACAATTATTCGACTTTCGTCATGGTAGTAGATACCGAGAGTGTTGTTAATCGGTTTGACGTCGTACTGTGAAACTGCTGATCCGAGCAGCAGAAGAAACCTGAAAAGAAAGTTAGTTTTCAGAATATGGTTTCATTCTTTCAAAGTTCACTTTCGTTCGTTGGTTAGTTCTTAGGTTTAGAAGTGTAGCAGAGTTATTGTGAATCTCAATAATTTGGAATGGGACATTAAATTTGTTCTGGAGTTTGTCTTTTATTTGTGACTCTTTTACGTATATCTTGTCACCGATTTTGTAATCAGGTGGGTTTTTCGAAACGTGTTGGTCAAATCTTTCTTTCGCTTTTTGTTTCTGTAAGTTAGTCTTTTCACGTGCAATTTTGTAATGGTAAGAAATTCGGTTATTTAGGTCTCGTACATATTTGCTAATTAGTTCTTTTTGATTATAAAGAGTCTCTGGGGGTCTGCTGGAGGTATGTCCGAAAACGAGTTCGAACGGGGTGAAGCCATGGGTCTTATTGGTTGAATTGTTATAGGCAATAATAGCATACGGAAGTACGTTTAAGGGGTGTTCGTCGGGATTTTCAGCTTTGTGAATGCGAATCATTTCTAGAGTAGAATGAAATCGTTCCACGGAGCCGTTTGTTTGCGGGTGTCCCACGCTAGAGTAGGTAAGTTTGATGTCATAAAGTTTGCATAGATCTTTTAGTATGGCATTGTCAAATTCTCTGCCATAGTCGCAGTGGATACGTAATGGTGTACCGAAATGTTGAACGTACAACATAATAGTACTAACGACAGATTTGGCGGATTTATCTGCCAAAGCATAGGATTGTGAGAATTTAGTCAGTTCGTCTCTTATCGTCAAAATGTGATTTCTATTAGGAATTTCTAAGATGTCGATGTTAATTCTTTCAAAGGGTGTTTTAGGTGTCTCAGTTATGACGAGGGGATTATCTAAGTTTTTTCGACAAGCTTTGGTTTGTTGACAGATTACGCAGTTCTTTATGAAGTTCTCAATGTCTTTAGTAAATCCCGGCCAGTTGAACCTCTCTTTGACACGGCGTATGGTTTCGTTGATGACGCGATGCAAGTTGTTTTTTCCGTTATGATATTGCTCGAGTATTAGTGGAATTTCGTCTTTGTTAGGAGTTTTTGTGATGTTTTGGCAAATCTTCCACTTAATGACTTTTTCAGAGAAAATAAAGGATAGCATTTCCAGAATTGGAAGATCAAGGTTGTTTTCTACACAATATGTTTTCGATGGGGAGAGAACGTCTTGATTTTTGAAGATAGATGCGAAAAGGACTTCATTTACGATTTCGGGATCGTTTAGAAGCGGGACTATGAAGTATTGTCTCCTGCTAACAGTATTGCTAGCGAATACGTTGATTTTAAATGTTTCAAAATCAGCGACTTCTTCGAAAATATCTTCGAATATGTCGTGATGGAATTCCTGAAGGTTGGATGATTGGGGGAAGATTAGGATATTTTTATTTGCCTTGTCTAGGAGTTGGCAATTAGAAAATTCGATCTTACTATAGTCAATTAAGGAAACAGTTTTGTAACGTTCAACAAAAGTTTTGAATTCTTGGGATATCGTTTCGGTAGTTATTTCGTTTTGTTCAGGTTCGGAGGTATTGTAATCGTCTTCGTCATTTAGGGGTAAGATTTTGTGGGGTGTTAGTTTAGTTTTAGCCTGGAATAGTACGCACTCATCAAGGTGGTTGATTTTAATGCGTGATAAGGCGTCGGCGTTTTTGTTAATTTTACCCGGTTTGTAAATGATCTCGTAGTCATATTCTTCCAGTTTAAGTCTCCATCGGGCTAATCGACTTCCGGGGTCTTTTATCGAGAACAGCCACGTCAACGGGCGGTGATCGGTACAAAGTTGGAACTTTTGGCCATAGATTATCGGTCTCCAGTGTTTCACTGCCCAAACAATAGCCAACAGTTCTCTCTCAATAGTCGAATACCTTGTCTCGGCTTGACAAAGTGTCCTGGAAGCATATCCAATGGGTAAATCTTTACCTATTGGCCCTTGGGATAGTACAGCGCCGATTGCAAAAGCACTGGCGTCAGTGGTTAGTATGAATGGTTCCTCGAAGTTCGGATAGATCAGTATTGGTGTCGAAGTTAAAGCACGTTTGAGTTCGTTAAAGGACGTGACGCATTCAGCGTTGAAATTAAACGGTTCATCCTTTTGTAAAAGTTTAGTTAGGGGTTTCGTTATTCTCGCGAAGTTTGGAATAAACCTCCGATAATAACCAGCAAGTCCCAAAAATTACTTAATATCTTTGGGGTTCTGCGGTTGAGGAAAGTTTAAGATACAGTCGACTTTCGACGGGTTGGGTTTTACACCGTCTTTAGTTATTAAGTGTCCCAAATAAGCTACCTCCTTGCGGAGAAACTCGCATTTGTCAGGCTGTATTTTGAGGTTTGCCTTCCTAAGTCTTTTAAAAACGTCAGTTAGTCTTGCTAAGTGTTCGTGAATGGTGGGCGAATAAACGATTCTATCGTCCATGTACACCAAACATCTTTCGTTCTGGATTCCTATCAGAATATTGTCCATCACCCTTTGGAATGTTGAAGGGGCATTTTTCAACCCGAAAGGCATGCGAACAAATTCAAAATGACCGTTCTCTACAGTGAAAGCGGTTTTTTGAATGTCCTTGGACTCAATTTCAATCTGGTGGAAACCAGAAGCTAGATCTAGGGTGGTAAAATACTGGCACTTGCCAAGTTTGTCTAACAGATCGGATATCTTGGGTAACGGATATTTGTCATTTATTGTCAGTTCGTTTAGTTTTCTATAGTCCACGACTACGCGCCATTTCTGTTTCCCGGAGGCGTCGAGTTTTTTCGGGACAACCCATACAGGGGAAGACCAGGGAGAATTTGAGGGACGAATGATGCCCTGTTCTAACATTTTCGAAACTTGGTTACGGACTTCCTCTTTGTGAATTTGGGGATAGCGGTACGATTTAGTGTATATGGGTTTGGCGTTGTTTGTGTCGATGGAATGTTTAATTTCATTCGTGAAACTAAGATGGTCACCTTCTAAGTAGAAAATGTCGGAAAAGTCAAGACAAAGTTGTTGTATTAGTTCGGCCTCTTCCTCGTTAAGGTGTTCGAGTCGGAGTTGATTGTTAATCTCCGTTTGTTTGTCGAAGTTAGGATTAGTTGCAAACGAAATTTCTTCACGGTGATTTACAGAGTAATTTTGAATGGGTTCTAATTTGATAGTGTCGAAATTTACAGTTTTTGGGCAGGCGTTAGCGTTTAAGATGGATGTCAAAAATTCGCCTTTGTCGTTAACTTGGACTAAAGCATTCGGAAGTCTCACATTTTCTAGGACGGTAGTGGTTAGTATAGCTTCTGTGTTACGTAAGTCACATTTGAGTTTGCAAATCCTTTCTGTTCGCGGCTCAATAGTAATCGAGTTTGAAATTGTTGGGTTAATTGTTGGAGATTGCCTGTTTGAAGATATTGTTTCGTCTGTTACTTTCATAAGCGGAATAGTTTTGAAGTTGGTTATAAGAAGTTTTTTGTTAAAGTCAATCACACAATTATAATGTTCTAAAAAGTCAGAACCTAGTAGACCATCGAATTCGATGTCTAAGTTACAGATGTAAACTTTGTGTGGATCGTTCAGATTAAATGGGACTAAGGTCGATTCGTTAATCAGGATTTTTTGATTAGTGATACCTTGTATCACAACGTTTTCTGGGTATCGGTGTCGAAATTGTTTACAAGTGTTTGGTTTAAAAATTGATAAACCGGCACCTGTGTCTATTAACAGTTTATATGTATTAGTGGCGTCGTTGATGTAGAAAAGGTTCTTAGAATTTACCGAAAGTGAGGGGCTTATAGGAAAGCTTGTTCCGGAAAATTCAGGTTGGGGTTGAAGTCGTGGAGTAAACTCATTGTTTCGAACTGGGTTTGAAGATTGCAGATCTGTGTATCGGGTGGTTTGTCCACTGTAAGTACCTCTTGAAAATTTTGTCGTCGGTCTTCGGGTAATTCAGAAGGGAATTCTGGGTAATTGCTTTCAAAAGTTTCAGTATAGTCATTTTGAGAGTATTCGAAATCTGTATTTTGGGGGTCTGAATAAGAACAATCGTCTTGGTAGTATGAATTTGTATAAGGGTCATCGTTTGTTAAATTGTTTAAAGGGTTGTAGAACTCATCTTGGTTGAAGTGGTGGGTTGTTTGTTGTTGGTTTCTGTAAAAATTGGGATTTGGTCGAGATTGATTAGGACTTTGATATTGTCCACTGGCAGAAGGTCGGTTTTGTTGTGCGGGATAGCTATTGGGATCAGTATTGGGCCTAGTTTGATTAGCCGATTGATAAGGAGGATTCGGTCTAAATTGTTGCGGGTTGTTATTGTTGAAGTTTTGGTGTGGTTGTTGGTTTTGTTGTTGTTGTCGTTGTCGTGTTAGACATTCGTTATACAAATGCCCGGTGCGTTTGCAAAACGAACACTGTTTTACAAAAGTTTGAGGAGGTGGTCGTCTTTGTGGTTGATGTTGTTGAGGGTTCCGTACATTTGAGAATTTTTGATTTCCAAGTGACAAAGTTGGAGTTCTCTTTTTATTCGGGAAACCGCGGTAATTATATCGGGAGGGTTACTAGCGCGAATAATTTGGCCTATTTTTGGTTCAAGTCCGGTCAAAAGACTATTTAGAGCCATGGAATCTATAAGACAAATTTGCGCGTCTTTTTCTTTGGTTGTTAGATTCTGTTTGTTAACAGCCGCGTGCATTTTTGCCTCGTGGCTTTGTAGTCTCGCTGAGAAAGTTAGTGGGGATTCAGTTTGTAGTTGTCGCATTCTTTGTAAATCCTGAATTAAAGCGGACAAGTCGCGTGAGTCACCGAAATGGTTTTCTAACAGTGTTTTTATTTCATCCCAAGTCGACGCATTTCTTGAATTAACAAGCTCGGCTGCACGGCCTCTTAGCTTGTTTTTAATGTGCAAAACTAAAAGAGTTATTTGATTTGCGACAGCCATATTTTGTGCTGTCGAACAGGAGCTGATGAAAGTATTTAAGAAAATTAGATTGCCGTCGTATTCAGGGATGATAGCGAAAATTTCCGCAAGTTTGTAAGGTTCTACCGTACCTTGGCGTGTTTCAACCATATTTAGAAATATAATGAAATAGTTTATAAAAACAAATATATCAAATTAAATATTAAAAGGAAAAAATCAGTGTAGGGGTATTTTTGTAGGTAAATTTGTTACAGCAATTAATAAACAGGTCAATATAAATGTAAGAACATGAAGGTAAAGGTAAATGCAATAAAGTAAATAATTGCAGTATTAGAAACAATTAAAATAATATCGAACACAAAAGCACAGAAGGCCTCTATGTGTCTAAGTATGTGTTTCAAGAATTGTTTTTAAAATAATAGAGATGAATGTAGGTGAATATTAAATGATAGAACTGTATGTTCAAGATACATAAAACTCGTATCGAATAAATCAATAAAATAATAAAAATCAATAACGTGATGATTGTAATAGTACATACGTTAATACTCCTGGCATGAGACTGTTCTGGAGAAGCTGAGGACTGGTTAGCTGTAAGGTTGCGTGTTCCGGGTTCTCGCTGCTACAGTTGTTGTCTCGGTCTGGAAGTTGTTGTCCACAAGGATTTGGAAATCGACACAACTAGTGAGTGTACACGTGTTCTAGCTGTGTTGGACAATCCTACTGACTGCGCCAATTTTATATCTTGTAAATCACTTTTGAGTATTTAAAAAAAATTATTTATTGAAATACAAAAAATTAAAACTTTAAATAAAACATTAAATTGAAAATTAAAATTAACTAACTAAATGGTACAAGTATACTAACGATAAATGACGACCGTGGGACCGCGTAGCTCTGATTTATAACATTAAGAAAGCTGATTAATCAAAAGAACGGTCAAGTCGATGCGTTCCCACGTTTACATTATGAAGCAGGAAACTGGTCAGCGAAATATGATACTGCGTATCATACACGTGCATGATATTTACGCCTAACACATATATATATATATATATATATATATATATATATATATATATATTTATTTATAGTTATTCAAAATGGTGTAAAAAAGTTATATTTGGTAGCACATAAGTAGTTGTATATACAAGATAGTGGAAATGGAAGGCGGAGTAACATTATAGTTTTACAGGGTGGATCAAAAAATGTTAAAATTAAATTTGTTATATAGGGTAGACCATGAACCACTGCGTCCTACCATATGGAATACCTGAAATATATAGGAAGCAAAATTACAGTTATACACTTTGTTTAACACAATGTTAGAAAAAGTTGTATATAAAGGGTGGAGAGAAATTTTACTTAATAAGGCGGTTTAAATATTGTCAGAAATAATTACTATATGGCGTAGACTATAAGTATGTGCATATCTGAAAGATAGGATGGTGTAGAGTTACAGTTAGGTGTTTTAAAAATGTTATATTGGATGACAAATAAACAGCAGCATATACAGGATAGTTGCACTATACGGTGAATTACAGTTATACAAGGTAGTTCAAAAAAAAGTTGAATAAAACTGTTATATAGGGTAACCCATAAGCACCTGCAGTTTGGGTGCAATATATTCGGAATTGCTGGATTTATATTTATGTACGATGGTTCAAAAAACTATATGTTTCATAAGCTATTTCTTTTTGCAAAGAATTGTACATTCCATACGCAGGTGAAACAGCGGGTAAGGCTAGTTATTTTAGTTTTTTAGTTATTCATATCTCAAGTTGCTACAAAACAAGGTTTATAGGAATTAAAAACTGTACCAATTATGCAGTATCACTAAAAATTGTATAATGAAAAATTTTATAAATTTTGATGGAGCAGAGTCTATTAAATCAATGTGAATGGAATTGATTCGGAATTTCCGATGAAATCTGCTAATATTTCACAGACATAAGAACAAGTTGAAAATTTTCAAATCGTCTAAAATACCGTCCACCAAGTTGGGATGGTATTCAAAACTTTCTTAGTACATATAACGAATTAGTATTCTATTCAACAGAAAACTAAATTGGTCAAAATAATGAATGTAATACCTCATTTACACAAAAAAATGATTAGATTTGAAAATTGCACGCAATTACGCCATTACATAACTAAACATTCTAAAATAAATACTTAAAAAAAACAAAAACCGAGTTCAAAAAAGGAAAAGGAACATATTTTTTTCCTACAACAACTAAATAATTTTTCTGAAGTCAATGAAAATAATTATTAAAGTACATTAATGGGCTTTACTTTGCAACTTTGCTATTCAACTTGGCACCGACTTCAGAAAAAGTATTTAATTGTTGCAAGAAAAAAATATGTTTTTTGATTTTTAGTTAAGTTCATTTTTTGAAGTCGGTTTTTGTGTATTTTAAGTATTTATATGGTCCAAACTTTTATATTATTGGTGTCTAATATAAGATCAATGTTCGAATCTTGGACGCCGTAGAATAGAGATGACTAACGAATGGCATAGATGTCGAGGATTATGTGGTACTGTACACAGAACAGTTGGAAACAAGACTGGAAGGGACTTAAACTAAAATTGTACCAAGCAGGGGTAACACTTGTATTAAATTACTGGCGTGACATAACAAAAATGGTTAACAGAGAACAGAAACAGCAGGTATTAAATTCTTAAATATGTATATATAATTGATTTGTCACTGCTTTCTGTTTTTACAGTCCTGCTAAGTCCTCCTTTACTCGTACCACGACTTATTCCCTCTATCCACATCCTGAATGGTTTGCCTCTTTTTATTCTTTCCTGTGATGTCCAGTTCATTATTTTTGTCGGTAACCTTTCGTCAATGATTCTATGGACGTGTCCAAATTAAGTAAATTACGTTTTTTAACCGACTTCCAAAAAGGAGGAAGTCGTCAATTCGTCGCCACGTTTTTTTTATTTATGCTCAGTAATTATTCAAAAACGGCTTCGGCCAATTTTTTAAACGGCATTGTATTAAGGAATATTACAGAAAGGTACCATATAATTTTCTATAACGTGAGAAAGAACAGTAATTAAGGTACTACATTTTAGGAAATTTCAATAAATCTACACTGTTTTGTCTAAATCGGCTCAACCATTTTGAATATTTTAAATAGAAGTCTACAAAGAGATGTTCGTTTTTCCGAAAATCGTAAAAATATTTGCAACAACACAGTGAACATCAATGTAAATGTCAAATTTTTATCATAAATATCTAGCTTAAATGTCAAGATATGCCATAAAAGTATATCGTATCGGGTTTGTAACGGTTTTCATTGCAGTCGAGTCAACTAGTAAAATATTCCATTAGTGTATCGAAATGAATTTTTTTTAGGTGAGCGATGTTTTTATATGGTATACGGTGTAGGTGTGTGCGAGCATCGAAATTGAAACAGCAAGCAATTTGTGCAGTTGAAATATTGATAGGCAAATAATTTATATAGGGTGACCAATACACAGAAACATATAGAGGGTTGTTTGCAACATGAGGCGAATTAGAGTTAACCTTATAAAAAATGGGCCAAAAAATAAAACAAATAAAAAAGTGAAAAAATTATGTGGATAATATAAAAAAATATTGAAATAAGAGACATAGGAAGAGGTAAGAATACGCTAAAATAATCAATAGAATTGTACCTTAAATTAGAAAAAAATATGTCAATAAATAGTTATTGATAGCACACGGTTTCTAAACGGTTTTTATTTGAAGCCAGTTGATCTCGGTCCTTTTTGAAATATAAATTATTTTCTATATATGTTGAAAACATTTCTTTTACCCCCTTGTTTCTTTAATGACGTTATTTCTGTCTCTATTTAGATATTCTGGCCGATCTACTTAGGACATCATTTTCAATGGTTACTAACTGCCTTTTCATATTTCCCTTCAGTCCCTAGGTTTCCGCGCCGTAAGTTAGTGTACTTTTACTATTTGTGTTATATATTTTCACATTCAGTGTTCTATTTAATTGTCTACTTCGCAGTATACTGTCCCAATATCTTATTATTTTGCGTGCTTCAATGTCTATGTCTTTTGTTCCATTCGTAGTAAATATAATGCCTCATATTTATATTTATCGGATATTTTTATTTTAATATTGCAAATTAATTTTTAATAAAAGCTAAAATTTGCACCCTTGGAAATCAAATAAATAGATATACTGGAATTGAATTGAACATATGTTCTTAGAAATACAAAATAAAATAACGTCAAAGATAACGGATACGTACAACAAATTGACAAAATAGAAGACTACAGACTACCTAAGACATAATTAAATATAATGAATTATAGACCTCTAGGAAGACGAGCTCTAGTGTTCCAGAGAGTTTACTAAGAAAACATAACTCGCTACAAAATTAGAAATAACAATATTACTTGTACAATATGAAATTATCAAATTACAAATATTACACGAAGATTTAGTAAACAAAAAAAATCATTTGTTGTTACCCATGCCGTAGAAATATTTTCCTCAAATTTGAGAGGAAGTACCCTTGAGTTATACCCTGCTCAACAAAAAGGATAATTTTCAAAGGATTGCTTGATCAATGTTAAAAAATTTCGAATAAAACCAGCCACCTTCTGACGCATCACCGTCTGTCTGTTGACAGTTGAAGAGTTTTTTGGGGTTTGTTTTATCTCTTTACTGTGATATTGGTAACAACTTAATTATAAAAGGTTACGGTGCAAATATTAGCAGCCACTTTGTGACTAATGCTTGCGGAAGAGCAATCCTTTATGTACTATCCTTGACTCAATGAACATTAATAATATTTGACACCTTAATTTTTGAGAATTCTAATTATCCATAAATGTCAACATGATCTTAATGTGAAATTTTCCATTAATGTAATTTTTATGCAATATATTACTCATCTGCCACGTTACATGTAGGAAATTTAAGGAAAACGCAAACAGCAAAGCTAATAATAAATTATTATGTGTTTTCATATAATAGGGATATTCGACGGAAAATAAACTCATCGGTCATTTCGGCAGTTGCTAGCCAGGCTCGGGATATTAACATCGTTAATAAACAACGACTGTTTTATTTTGTTACTCGTCAAACGAACTTTTTCCTACCATTTACCAGATGTTATCTTTGCCTATCTCATTATCCACCCTTTAATAGTGATGCACGTACAATGCATTGAAACGTTAAAAAAATAATTGAATCACATATTATATAAAGTGATGTAGGCAGATATCTCATTTAATGAACCATTGTAATAGTAAAACAAAAACACGAGCTGTTAAAGCGCCAATACAAAAATAATTGATTCTTATAAACTAAAACGTACAACTTACACCCACTAACTTTATGACAAGGTATTATATGCGAGGACAATGGAATAAGCAAGGCGAACTCTTTAAGACCCCGGCTCTATGGTTGAAAAGACAAGGAAAAAATGCGCTGTACAATATCCCACGATACTCACACGCCTACGGAACGTTAAAACTTTCAATCAAATTCCATTGCACATATCGGTATTGAATTGCGAATTGCTTTTGAAATCTATTTGTCTTCAGATATTTAGGTCAAGTTACTTAGGGTTAGCACCCGAATTACAGAAGTGGCTCAAATATGTCAATGTATAATCGTTTAAATATTTTAAGATTATATCTATTTCTATATTATTTTTTATGTATAATTTTTTTCTTCTATTTTTAGACAACAGGCATATCAACATCAAAAATAATTGCGAAAAAATTTATGAAACAAGAATCTAAAAGACAGGATCAACTAGAGGACATAAACAGAAAAACTATATGTGCGGTAACAGAATGTGGTATGAAATATAATTTAATAAAATGAAAATTTAACCCGGAAACTAAAGATCTAATAAGAGAACGGGGGAACTTATTAAAAGAGTGCAAGGAAGAAGAGTAGAAACTACGAAACTCAGTAAACCGATCGGAAAGAAAATACGAATAGATATTAGTATGAGTGCAGAAAAGAACTTATAGAAAGAGAGAAGACGGACTAGAAATTTGTACACATCGCAACAGAGAAATCCAAGTTCAACAACTAGCAAAGTAATACAAAATGTGAGGTCAGAAGAAATTAGTGATATAACAGTTGCAGAAATTAAAGAAGATATAAACGAAATAGAGAACAACTGAGGACCT
This sequence comes from Octodonta nipae, assembly GCA_034190945.1. Classification (NCBI taxonomy): domain Eukaryota; kingdom Metazoa; phylum Arthropoda; class Insecta; order Coleoptera; family Chrysomelidae; genus Octodonta; species Octodonta nipae. The sequence continues at coordinate 44,220,991 of CM067224.1, read as the reverse complement.
GGAAAGGAAGGAATTATTTCGGAACTAATCAAGTTGAGAGATCTCTTCAGCAATCGTATTGAAAGCGAAACCAAAAGGTATTCCGAAAATTATATATAACCTTCAAGCATTTCTAGACCCTTCTCAACAAAATAGAAACAGATTAGGGTACAACATGAACTTATAACTCGCGTTTGCTATAATAAAACCTTTGATATGTAGAAATGCGGGCAATAATGAGATCACTTCAAAATTGTTTAATAGCCTCGCAATTAAAGTATTAAACAACATCTATAAAACCACTCCACTAAGATCTAGAAAATATAAGACTAGGCAAATGTATAGGGCAGGGAGATATAATATCGTCAAGATTATTCGCTTTACCATTTACAGTGTATTTATTTTATTTATTGGCAAACTCGGGGAATATATATAAATAGAGAACAGCTTAAAAACCTATATAAGTATACTGATGACGTCATCGTAACCGGATATAACTTAAATGTTCTATAATAAATACTAAATGAACTAAAACAAGAATTTGAGAGGTAAGACTCACAACCAAGATGAGGAAAACAATAATAATGTACAGAACAACAGACGACCACCAACAAAACATCAATATAATCCAACATGTTTACCAGTAGAATAAGTGGACAAGTATATTTATATTGAAGAGATATACAAAAAGATGATTTACGACCAAGATGAGTGCAAAAGGTCTAAAAGAGTATGGTATTTCCATTCTAACTTATGCGGGAGAATCATGAACATTCACAGCAAAATGCATAAATAAACCGCAATTAACCTAAAGAAATTTGGAAAGAGCTATATTGGGTGACAGAAAGATAGAAAACCGATATCAGTGGATTCAAAGGAAAACCTAGACTGGAAACCATGGGGACAAAAAAAGGTCGTTCTTTATCTCGATGGTACGATAACATAAGAACAGCGGTCGGGAAAAGGTGGGTAACGATAAGACTATACACGATGGAGAGGTTTATGTTCATCAATGGCCGACAGAGACCTACTGATTACAGAAGAAAGATATTAAGAAAAAATATATAAAAATTTAATGATTTAGTGGACTGGCCACAATTTACGTTCGTATAGGTAACTCGAGTTTTAGATTATATAGAGCATTTGTTATGTGGAAAATATTGTTTAATATTTGTTGTACCTAAACTTTTTTCAATTTAAAGATATATTCTAAAACCGCAAATGAGCCTTTATCATTAATGCTCTATATAAGATAATCAATCTAATGTTCAATACACTGGTAATTTGAAACATTACAAAATAAAAATTATGAGCAACACCATCTGCTAAAAAAATATAGGTAGAAGTTGACTTATAGTTAAACAAGGCAGTTCAAGAAATTATTATATACCGTGGCCAATCAGCAGTTGCAGTTTGGGTGAAATATGTTGTGGATTATATATAGTATAAAAAATGTTATATTTGGTAGCACATAAATAGTTGCATATACAAGATAGTTAGTGGATCAAAAAATGTTAAAAATAAATGTATATATATGGTAGGCAATGAACCACTGCGTCCTACCATAAAGAATACCTGATATATAGGGCGAAGCAAAATTACAGTTATACACTGTGTTTAACACAATCTTTGAAAAAGTTGTATATAAAGGGTGCCGAGCAATTATACAAGGCGACTCAAATATTATTAGAAATAATTGTTATATAGCGTAAACCATAAGCAGTTGCTTAACTGAAAGATAGGATGGATTAGAGTTATAGTTAGGTATTATACTAAAATAAATACACTGATGTAATTTTCACTTAAATTTATTTACTATTGACAATTGTTTCACCAGGTTACTGGCTTCTTCAGAATACAACGTAAGACTGAAGAAGCCAGTAACCTGGTGAAACAATTGTCAATAGTAAATAAATTTAAGTAAAAATTACATCAGTGTATTTATTTTAATATAATATTAAGTATCAAGTAAAGACTGAAACTATCATCAGTTATAGTTAGGTATTTCAAAAATGTTATATTGGATGACAAATAAACAGTAGCAAACACAGGATAGATAGTGGCACTATGGGGTGAATTAGAGTTACAGTTATACAACTTAGTTAAAAAAATACTGAATAAAACTGTTATGTAGGGTGGCCCATAAGCACTTGTAGTATATGTTTCGTAAACTATTTCTTTTTGCAATGAATTGTACATACCATACGCGGGTGAAACCGCTGATAACGGCAAATTTTTTTATAAAATCTCAAATTGTTATAAAACAAAGTTTATTAGAATTGAAAACTGTATCCAATTATGCTGTATCACTAAAAATTGTATAATGAATAATTTTATACATTTTTCACGGAGCAGAGTCTGTTAAATCAATGTGATTGGAATTGATTCGATAAGTCTGTTAATAATTCACAGACATAAAAAGTTAAAGATTTTCAAATCGTCTAAAATACCGTTAGTCCACCATGTTGGGATCGTATTCAAAACTTTCTTAATACATATAACAAATTAGAAAACTTTATACTATTCAACAGAAAACTAGATTGGTCAAAATAATGAATGTAATACCCAAAAAATAACTAGATTTGAAAATTGCATGCATTACATCACTAAACGTTGTAAAATAAATACTTAAAGAAAAAGCAAAAACCGAGTTCGAAAAAGGAACTTAACAAAAAAGCAAGAAATATTTTTTTCCTGCAACAATTAAATACATTTTCGGAAGTCAGTGCCAAGTTAAAGTGAAAATAATTGGGAAAATACATTAGTGAGTTGTACTTTGTAACTTTGCTATTCAACTTGGCACCGACTTCAGTTAATTGTTGTAGGAAAAAAATATATTTTTTGATTTTTAGTTAAGTTCTTTTTTTGAACTCGGATTTTGTGTTGTATTTATATTATTTTGTCTATTCATGGGTTTTCTCTCCTCCAATTTTTTTCCTGTAACAGATAAGTATTTAAAAAATTGTATATGTAGTAAGGCAATTTCGTAAAATTGCCCGGATTACTGGCTGTCTGTACAGAGATTCTTCCTCACAGTTTTTCTGAGAGAAAGAGATGTCTATAAAATGATCAACCAGTATTCCTGTATATAAGTAATGTATTGTATATTGTGTAATACTTATCTGTGTATGGAGACGTTTCAACTCCGAGTGTGGAGTCGTTGTCAATCGGTTAGTGTTGTTTTCGAGGTTTTTTTCTAAAAAATTTTTTTTGACAAACAATAAATTGAAATTCAAAGCGAAAATTTTTTAGAAAAAAACCTCGAAAACAACACTAAACGATTGACAACGACTCCAGACTCGGAGTTGAAACGTCTCCATACACAGATAAGTATTACATAATATACAATACATTACTTATATACAGGAATACTGGTTGATCATTTTATAGACATCTCTTTCTCTCAGAAAAACTGTGAGGAAGAATCTCTGTACAGACAGCCAGTAATCCGGGCAATTTTACGAAATTGCCTTACTACACTTTGTTCTACATATACAATTTTTTAAATACTTATCTGTTACAGGAAAAAAATTGGAGGAGAGAAAACCCATGAATAGACAAAATAATTCAAGACCTCCTCAACAATCTTTTCGAAATTATTTGTATTTATATGGTGTAAACTTTTATATTAAAGGTGTCTAAGATAAGAATAGCGTTCCCATCTTGGACGCCGTAAGGTAGATATGAGTAACAAATTGCATAGATTTCGAGGATTATGTGGTACTGTACACAGAACAGTTGGAAACAAGATTAGAGAAGGAACTAAACTAAAACTGTAATCAACTTGAATCAACTTGAATTAACTTACGGATGTGAAATTTGGGCAATAAGGAAAACGGTTAACAGGGAACAAAAACAGCAGATACGAAATTCTTATATATGTATTGATTTGCCACTGCTTTTTGTTTTTATAGTCCTGCTAAAAAACTTTGCCTACAGGAAGTTGGACTCAGGCTTAAAACCTTAGCGGGTTTTTGTAATCTAGGCAAATTATAATACTACATTTAACATGTGTTCAAAATTAACAAATTCTCAGATGCATTGCGATAATTTTAAGACACCACATAATTTTTTTCTTTACTCGTAGACAGAAAGGCTTAGCAATATTGTTCCAATCCTTTGGAATTGAACGCTAAAAAGTTAAGTTAAACTGTAACAAATAGCATTCTGCTCTCAGCGAAATTTTAGGACCTATGTTATTATGTAAGATGCGAAAGATACCAGATTTTGATATATTCAGACGATAAATTACAAATCAAGCTCAAATGTTTGTAAAGATATAATTATTTGCATTTTATTTCAGCTAACGGTGTTTTCAAAGTTATGAAAACTCAGCTCGTCATTTTTATTCAGATGTCCACTAAAATCTAATCAAAATGTAATAATAATTTGTTAATTAATACTGAAATGACCTGTTACTCCAAAATATTCAATCTTCTGAAATCTTTTCTGAAAACAATGAAGGAGAGATAGCTTAATTAAACTTCTTTTTGATATAATCTCTAGCGGATTTATATTTTCTTTGGAATATATTGACTCACTTTTTTTGCTAAAGACCAGTTAAATGTAAAATTATATACCTTCCTATTATTAAATAGTAGTTTACTTGCAATGATAACACTGCTTACCCACAGATGGCTCTTCAATCGGTACCAAAAGTTACGAGAGCTTATCTTAAACATCCGTTTCTTGAAATGAGGAATTAATCAAAACTAAATGGTATAGTTTTTAAAGTAAGGTAAAGCACTGGTAAAATGTTTTTAATGTTCATGAAATGTGCAGTATTTGGAAAAAGTTTGTATAGCATTGACGTTTGAATTTGAATTGGTACAAGTGTCAGCCATGGCTGACGCACACTCTTTCCAAGAAATCAGTCTGGTTTATCGGCGTATAAATGCGGCTTTAAATCCCCTCTAAAAAAATCAAACGTCGTCTAAAGATACGACATATCATATTTGAAGATAAATGAACCAACTATTCCATTGGTCCATAAAGCACACCATATAGTGAGTTCTCCTGGTCCTAATGGTTTTTGACAATGGTTTGTAGATTATCATTGCCACAAATACGGAAATTCGGCTTAATTAGATAACTGTTTTACCAAAATTATGAATAGTGATCACCGTAGAATGCACCTAGTGGCCGATAAGTTTGTCGAATTGAAATTTGTCAAACTAAACTGACTCCAAAACAACCGCGAACTGCGAACTGTCAAGTCAGTTGTCTCCAGAAAACTTCTTTTAAAGTTCCTTGCCTGAAAAAAGTACCATTATATTTTATTAAATTTCACATGAATTGTGAAGTATTATCCTGCGGCGGTAAAACTGACTCCTCAATTAACACAGTTCGAGTTGCAATTGTGTCACAGTCGCCTGCTGTGCTAGGAGAAGACGAGTTGAAACTGAAAATTAACAGTTTTACTATCACGCACGCAAGCTGCTGTCATACTCATATTGAGAGTAACTCGCATAATACCCAATAACAATGTTAGCTCGTACTACATAAACCAGCCATATTTCATTTTATTTACACAGATTTGGAAAGTAACACCAGAATTCGACATCAATTATTGTCTGTATTCCCTGAGAATTTAGTTGTATCCGGTATTAGCGTTCAAATTGATACAATTGCCAAGGCCACTACAGAGAATTCACACAAATACGAACGATTTTTTTTGATAATGATTTTTGATACCCGAAAGTTGATAAGTTACATATTGTTGAAAAACATATATGCTTTATTCAAACAGAGCAGAACCCAAACGGGGGAAAAACAAGGTTGAAAAGTTTACCACCGAAGCTCAAAATCAAAAAAGTGTTGTAATTTATTCTTGTTTTTGGAAATAAGTATATTTTTTGACGATTAAAATAAGCAACTTTTGACTAAGTAAACCGATATACTGTACATTCAATGATTATATATATATATATATATATATATATATATATATATATATATATATATATATATAATTTGGAAATTTTGAGTATGCTCCAATAAAACGGAATTTTATTTTGTTCTAAATTTATTTGTACATAGGAACGTTTCGCTGTTGGTTTTACAGCTTCTTCAGCCTAACTGGAAAAGATTAATAAGTCTAAGTTGGAGATACAAGAAGCTTCAAAAAATTACTATGGCTAATTTAGTGAAATTAAAATTAAAGGAGTATATAATTATTTACCAAATAATTTGGAGAAAGACAAAAGGTTGCAATATATCATGTTAAGATTCTGTTTATCAGTTCTCCTATTCATGCAGTTGCCATTCTGAAAAATATGAGCCATTTCTAAAAAAATAAATAGGAGAACTGATATACAGAATCTTAACATGATATATTGCAACCTTTTGTCCTTCTCGTCCCGTTGAGGTTACACACATTTACTTTCATAGATTTCCTTTTTTGGTTTTACAAAAACTTCAAATGTTCCAATATTACATGTTGTGTATATGTTGTTTTCATGTACATGCATACACGTATGTATATATGTATGTATATGTATATATATTTTTTTATCCCTAACTATTTTGCCTGCCGCATCAAGTTCTCCCAATAGAGTGTTTTATTTATTTACTTTTAATCCTTATCAATATATGTATAATTTTGTAATTGTACTTAGTAATTTGAATTTGTTTTTATTTCTTTTATAAAAGGGAATAATTTTTTTTAAATTATTAATGATTTTCATATATTAAGTGTTACCTTTGGCATGTATGAAGAATTCCATTATTAAATCTCCAAATTATTTGGTAAAAAATTATATACTCCTTTAATTTTAATTTTACTAAATTAGCCATAGTAATTTTTTGAAGCTTCTTGTATGTCCAACTTAGACTTATTAATCTTTTCCAGTTAGGCTGAAGAAGCTGTAAAACCAACAGCGAAATGTTCTTATGTACAAATAAATTTAGAACAAAATAAAATTCCGTTTTATTGGAGCATACCCAAAATAAGAAATTTCGAAATTTTAATAGTTTACTCCAAAGAAGAACAATCTATATATATATATATATATATATATATATATATATATATATATATATCAATATTATGTCGTAAAATGTAAATAACCGTATATATTTCCCAAAATTGAGTTGCTTGCATGCGTGGGTTGTCATTCATAGATAATTCGTTGCTCTTAGTCCTATAATCATCGTTTGTTCGTACTCATATAACTTCGCATACCTTCAAACCAATACCAAAGGCAAAGCATAAAGAAAATTTACCAAGGCATACACACCAGTGCTATCATTATGCACAATTACCCAGTCGGGAGGAGACATGTCGAAGGACCCCTAAGTCGACTAATTGCCATTTCCGAATTGTAATTAAGCAATTACACGATCCCCAATGTCCAAACGACTTTTCGGCTTCGTGCATTCAGAAAGGAAATATCAGTTAAAAGCTCTAGTGGGCAGTAAAATGGCACGGGATTAAACTTTGCAGGGATGTGCGGAGTTGAATGATCGCCAATTCAGTATTGCCACCTAATGTGGGCTTTCGTGGGAATAAGATGTTATACCCAATAGCCAGATTATACTTGTAGTTAATTTAACACAATATTTTGATTGATATGAATAGAGTACGAATCTGATATACGCTACTATACTACCTTAATTATGATATTTAGGTGTAGAGTGGCATGAACGAGTCGGTTAAATAGAAGTAAAATAAATAGCTTTTTAAAAAAACTACCGATTTCAATGCATAGTAACAATAATGACACTAAAAAGTAAAAAAGAGCTATTTAGACTTGCACACATATTTTACAGGCGATGGCACCAAGTTCAAATGCAGTATTATGGAACATATAATATCGTTTTAGATATCCAATTAAATTATCTTTTCCTTTTTAGAGTCATTATTGTTACTAAGCTTTGAAGTCGGTGATTTTTTTTAAAAGCTATTTACTTTGTGCTTATTAGTGATATAATGGCCTCACTGGATGCATGTTTCAATTGTTACTAACTTTGTTTTATAACAATTTTCTTTATAGACAAAACACGGGTACTTTACTATTAGACGTAGTTCATTTTTTACAAATCTCGCATAAAACTGATAAAACTGACATGTCACGAAGGTCCGGTTCACGCAGTTCATTCTATGAAAACTGGGAGAATATATATTTTAAAATATTAATATGTTAATATCTGAGTAACAGAATTTCCCTCGCACATTGAAGATTTCAAAAAATTGTGGATACATTTATGCAGATACGTTGTGTACATAAATTTATCTTGAGACGAAATGTATCAGTTTAATTTCAACTGTCTAACATTTATTGAGACACTCTTTACAATACAGTTCATAATATAATTCAATATCTCTCTATATGTTTATAGACCAAATTATGTGGACCACCCTATAAACTGTAACCCTTTATATTCCAACCATCATGTATAACAAAATGTATCAGTTTAATTTCAACTGTCTAACATTTATTGAGACACTCTTTAAAATACAGTTCATAATATAATTCAACCTCTCTCTATATGTTTATAGACCAAATTATGTGGACCACCCTATATAACTGTAACCCTTTATATTCCAACCATCCTGTATAACAATAACACTTTATCTTCCAACCGTTCTATATATGCGACTGCTTCTGGACCACATTATGAACACTTTCAACTATCGTATACATGCTACACCGTGTAGGGAACCCAATAAAACATTTCTTTGTCTAAATTTTTTTTAATCGCCATGTATAACTACAATTCTTCTCCAGCCACCCTATATATGCAACTGCCCATGGCCACCCAATGTAACATATTCTGAATCACCCTGTTAAACTATTATTCCATTCTACTTTATACTCCCATTCTACTCTATACTCCAAACATTCTGTATATGTAACTGCTAAGGCTACCCTAGAGGTATGGCATTCTTTGACCATTTATTAAACCACCTTTTATAACATATGTTCTACTCCACTCTATCTTTCAACTATCATTTGTAATCAAATGCTTGTGAGTTCTACGATATAATTTTTTTTCTAAGTTATTTCTACCCAACCTGTATAACTACAATTTCTCTCCAATCCACTTTGTGTTCTAACTTCTCTTTATATGCAATTGCTTATATGCCACCCAATAAAAGATTTCGTTTCTGAAGTATTTTAACTATCCTGTATAATGATAAGTCTAAAATGCCCTATATTTCAACGAATTTATGTAAGCAGATAAAACTGCTTATTGGCTACATATAACATTTTTTTTAACCACCTTGTATAATGGTAGTGTTCTGAATTCTGACGTACATCAAGTCTATAAAATATAGCCAACAGGGAATAAGAATGTTTAATAGAACAAATGCGAATTTTGTACGACTATTGTATATTAATTGGTTGTTATATTTATTTATTCCTACAATTTATTGATTTCCTATAAACGAAGAGACTCTTAATATGTAACCTGATGCGCCTTTCTTAAACAGAAGTTCTATGAGTATTTCAAAGTCAAAGATGTGTCGGAACGTACTCTCATAACAAAGTCAATTGTTTGCATTTCATTACCATACTTGTCTATTTTCTTATGTATGCAATAAGGGAGGCTATCAGATCTGCCGTGCAACTAGGAGTAATTTGGGTTTAGATCCTTATGACAAAATTGTTCTTTCAATGTTATTATCACAAACTAAAGACTTGAACCAAGTCAAATTATTTCGTAATTCTGTATATACGCTATTTACCTTCAAAAATTTTATCAAGTTGCAGCTTATCCATTAAATTACGATTCAGTACTATGTTGTCGACTCCAGCCAGCGTAACTTTACCTGAAATAATACTATCAGTTGTGAATTTTGTATGATACGTCATTCGCATATATCTCAAACAGCATACATAACGAAAATGCCTTGGTTGTTAAAATACGTTTACATACCCAATTCATTATAAACAAGCCGATTTAATTCGGGATAACGTTAGAGTACGAAACAGTGGCTCGTCTGCCATGTTAGCAGTTCGGAAAGCTATAGCTGAGTTTGCTCGAAATGAAATTCTTGTTAGGTATTCTGATTGTGTTGTTCAAAGTTGAGACTAGAAACTACACAGTAAACGATGAATTAAAGTCAATGAGAGATTACTAGGAACACGCTGTGGCTGAACAAGTTTACTGAGAATTTCGTTAGAATAGAGAGATGCCGATAAGCAGATTTTGATGGTTTGCTTGATTCACTCAAATAACTTTTGATATGAATGAAGCAGTTTGGTGAAGTTTACTACCCTGTAAATGCGGAGCGGATATTCTACGAGCACTGTGTATAGGGTGGCTCCACAAAAGCTGTATACATCCGATTTTGCATAGAATAAATAAAGTAACGATGAATCTAATCCACCTAAACATTTTTCTTCTCTCTTTGAACTTACTCATGTTTAGCTTTTGCAGCATACTTATTTGTAGATGCAAGATGTAAAGACCGACACCTAGCATTTTCGTGGAAACTAGCACACAGAGCTGTTATCCCGTCATTCCTACGTTAGAATGTCACGATAAAATTTTCACGTTAACTTCACCTGTCAGAGATATTTACAACTCGTCAACAAATTTACCGACATTTATCAAATACATAAATAAGTGAACGAGAAGATATTCTCTTGTGGGAAGAGCAACTGATGAAAAATCTCGAACAGAAGCAATGTATATTATATAAATTGCCTTGAGTACAAAAAAATGACACCTCGAAGAGAGTATAGCATATTTATTGTTGGAGCAGCAAATTTGAGCTGGGCGTGTTATGTCATTTCCGTTTTTAAGCTTTTTTTATTGACAAAAAAGTCAAGTCAATCAACATACAAACTAAGGTATTGTTACGAAATTTACCTAAGCCGGCCTTGTTTCATTCCACTACGACACCTATCGCATTTAGGACAAAAAATTGTTCTCGAAAAGCCAGGTTTTAAAAGGGAGGGACCTATAATAGCGGCAGTTAGTTAGACAGCAACGACGAGCGTATATTCTAATGTTGTTGTGAATCAGCTGTTCTGTATAATTTGATGTAAATAAAAGTTCTAGAAAAGTGAAAGTGAATAATAGTTGTATAATTTTAATTGGACCCAAGAAATCTATAACAATTTGGTGATCAGAAGAGCAGGATTAAATGCAGTTAAAATCGTAATTTTATTTATGGAAACCCGTAGCATGGAAAATAGTCAAGCAGGTTACGGAGGGACTAGACGAAAAAATAGCTCAAATTCTGGAAAAACGTGACAAAAAAGAGAAACAACATCAGGAAGAAATTCAACAACGGTTAGTAAAATCTTTTGATGAAAAACGTAAAATAGAATTAGAAAATCTTGTCAATGCCATGAAAGAAAAACAACAAAATTTAATACTAGGATTATTCTGGAAAGTTGTAGAAAAACAAGATCAAACTGAATTGACCAGACAAAATGAATTTAATTTGTTAAATGAACCGAGACAAAATGAATTTAAAATATTTGAAGAAAAACAAGGCAAAATGGAAGAAAAACGACAACTGCAATTTGAACAATTAATGCAAATAGTGTCGCAAGTTAATGAAACAGTTAATGAGTGAATGCAAATAGTGGAATCAGACATAAAAGAGATAAACGACGACATTAAGATCCTAAAAAGTAATGTGGAAACTTTTGAAATCAAAGTAGATGACATCGATTCCGTCCAAAGCCAGGTGAAATTTGAAATCAGTTCCATTAAAAACACGGTACAAAGTGAAGTAAGTGAAGTACAAGATAAAATCAGTGCCATCCAAAACAAGGTAGAAACAGAAATCAAAAATATGCAACAGGAATTACAGCGAGGAAAATACCAGCACACCGTAAGTACCAACTGTTCCTTTAGTAAACCACCCACATCCGACGGCAGTTCATCTTAGCCTATGTATAAACGGCAATTTGAGGACGTGGCTCAAGCTAATGGATGAGATAATCATAAAAAATCTACTTCTCTGGTAATTTCGTTAAGAGGTCCTGCCCTAGAAATCCTCCAAACCATTCCAGTCGATAAACAAGGCAATTTCGACAAGATCATCGCCATTTTGGACAAGAGATACGACAATCAATCCTTGAGCGAGGTATACCAAGTCCAACTCAGTGGGAAAACGCAAAAATCCGGTGAAAGCCTCCAAGAATTCGAAGCAGAGATTAGATGGTTAGTGCACTTGTCCTACCCAGACTTGCCAGAGGAAACCAAAGATCAATCGGCCACACAGAGTTTCATAAACTGTATCAGAGATGTAGAAGTACAACGAAATCTAAGACTAAGAGGCGTCAAGAAAAGTAATGCTTTACTTCGGGCGTTAGAAGTAGAGGCCGTTATGAACATGTCCAAGCGAGGGTCCGAGCAGTTTCCTTTAACCAGGAAGAGACAGAGTCACCATGTCAAGCCCTGCTGGCTGGTCTGAACAAGCTATTAGAACAGTCACAGGGAACTGGTACCAGAGGGGCATGTTACCGCTGTGGACGGACAGGACACTTTCAACGTGACTGCAGAGTAAGGCTACCTGAACGGTCACCGACCAGGGGTAACCAACAGAACAGTCACATGTCCAGGGACCGTCAGCCAGTCAGCATAAGGGGGCGAATGCTGACTGACCCTTCACCAGCCCCCAAAACACTATCCATCCGGGGAATTTGCCGAGGTACCAGCAGCCTAGTCATCAGGGGTACCATCAATGGCCGATGGTGATGATATCACCATCGACACGGGCGCCGCTGTGTCCATTGCCAGGGTTTTGAGAGCATCAAAAATCCGGCCAGTTACCAATAACATTCAGCTCAGAACAATCACCGGCGAGTTCATGTCAATACACGGTGAGGCAGATGTCGTACTACAGATAGGGGACAACATGATCCGGCATTGGGACCTGGTAGAATATTGAGGACGATTTTATACTTGGTATAGACCTAATTTGCCAGCATGGATTTATGTTCGACCCGAGATATGATGTTCTTCGGTTCCTAAATGAGGAATTTGTTTTGACACGGCCCGTTAACAGCTCATCGACCTCCATAAAAATTATAGCAAAATGTCCAGCCAGAATTCCCGGTCGAACGGAACAGATCATTCATGGGCAGCTGCACAGCAATCTTGGGAGCTGCGTTGGAATGACGGAGCCCGTACACTCAGCTCATGACTACTTAGTTGGACGGGCTATACTTAAAACCGGACGAAATATACCAATTAGAGTTATGAATTTGTCCAACCACTACATCAGAATTGCCAATGGTCAAGAGATAGCTTGTTTCGAGCCAGTAGAGACCATCATCAATTGCGAAGAAGAGTACCAGACGTCGGTGAAGGAGACAGGGCCCAGTAAAGAGTTCCGACAACAGTTTGCTGACCATTTGACACACCTGACACCAGAGAACCAGAAGAAAACCAAGCAATTTATCACAAAGCACTGGGAAAGTTTTAACAGTCAAGATGGAACCACCGGTCGCACCAACATCATCGAATAGATAACGAAAAGGCTCAACCCTTCAGAATACCACCTAGACGACTACCATTGGGGCAACAACAGGCAGTAGAGGAAAACATCGAGTCCATGTTACAAAATTGAGAAGTTACAGCAATACGATTTCAAGGTGGAACACCGTGCCGGCCGTTTGCACAATAATGCCGATGCCCTATCCAGAAGACCCTGTAGAGCAGAATGCGGACATTATCTGAAGACGGAAAAGCGAGAGGGTATCTCCAGCAGACAAATCCGAGTGCAGGCCAATGAAGACTGGACAACGGCACAGTGCATCCAAGTCCAAATGGCTGATCCAGACATCGAACCAATCTTGTCACTCAATACGAGAGGGGCACCCAGGCCACGATGGGACGAGGTAGCTCGATACGCGGGCGTGCTGAAATCATTATGGGCCCAATGGGACTCTCTAAGAGTAGAGAATGGAATGCTCAAGCGTGTTTGGGAAAGCACCGATAGTCGAGAAACCAAGTCCCAACTGCTGGTTCCTAAGAAAAAGGTACCACAGCCATCCTGACCGAAGTACATCATGGGATTACCGGGGGCCATCTGGGCATGAACAAAACCCTAAACAAAGTTCGCCAGCCATGGGTGAATTACTTTGAAGACCACAGAGCTTGGTGCCGGAAATGTGACACCTGTGCAGCCAGTAAGGGCCCGAAGACCCGGACCAAGGGCACAAGTGAGCAGTACATTGTTGGCGACCTATTTGAAAGAATTGCCATCGATGTCGGTGGTCTGTTTCCCGAGTCTGAGAGGGGGAACAAATACATTCTAGTCGCAATGGATTACTTCAGCAAATGGTCTGAGGCATATGCAATTCCCAACCAAAAGGCAGCCACGGTAGCAACGGTGCTAGCAGAACAGCTATTCAGCAGGTTTGACATCCCGATGGAACTACATTCAGACCAGGGGCGTAACTTCTAATCGAATGTATTCCAGAAGGTCTGCACAATGTTGGGGATCAGGAAAACGAGAACAACACCATTGCACCCATAGTCAGACGGCATGGTGGAAAGATTCAACAGGACCTTGGAGCAACACCTATCCAAGGTCGTCAGCAATAACCAGCGTGGTTAGGATGAGCATAATCCCCTATTGCTGTTGGCATATCGCTCAGCCGTACATAATAGTACAGGCCTGACTCAAGCCAGGGTCCTATTCGGAAAAGAGCTGCGATTACCCTGATATTTGGCTTTGGCTCCCCTGAAGAACCCCGACAGAACATGCTGGCAATACACGAATTAGCCCGAAGGCAGATGTTGACCACCAGTGACCGGATAAAGGCGCGGTACGACCTCAAGGCCAATTCAGTCGGGTTCCAAGAGAGGCACAAGGTCTGGCTATACAACCCCCAACAGAGCATGGGTAAATCCCCAAAGCTTACACCCGCCTGGGATGCTCCATACTAGGTGGTCAAGAGGCTTAATGATGTTCTGTATAATTTTATTTAAATAAAAGTTCTAGAAAAGTGAAAGTGAATATTAGTTGTATAATTTTAATTGGACCCACGAAATATATAACAGTACTATATACGTTTTGTTTTGATTTATTATTAAATCTTGCAACAAAATGTAGTAAAATGATATATATAGGAAGTAATACATGCAGTAAAATCAATAAAGAATAACAAGGCCAGAGGATCAAGAACATCGCAGCGGAAATATACAAATCCGGAAAAAACAATCTATTAGAAATTCAGGAAAGGTTTAGATAGTTTATTAATAGAGAAGAGTTTCCTACGCAATGGAAAGAGCCCAATAGATATCAGCATTAATTAAGAACGAGAGAAAAGACTTTGAAATCTACCACAATTAGATTCACTGCAATGATAGGAAAACTTTAGTATGGTGAGATAATCTGAATTAAATTAGGAAAAAGTATGAAAGTCAAAATCGAGTAAGTACAGGCAGACTTTATAGCAAGCAAGTCTTGCAATGACAACATATACAGTATAAAGCAACTAATAAAGAAGCATTGAATCTAAAATCGGAGAGGTACATTTAGATTTCATTACTCTAAGGAAAGTATATGATACCGTCCATTGGAAAGAACTTTATAAAGCACTAACTTAATGGTGCATTAATACATGACTGATAAATGCAATCAAAAATCTACAAGAATGATAAAAAATATGAAACAAATTTTATCCGGATTTTCTAAAAGAATATTACTGGGATAATCCACATCATTTACCTTATCCAAGATCTTCACAGAATATGCCTCAACTACCTGAGAACAAAAAATGTTAAGTAATGGGAAGTGAACATATCTAGGCTCTGAGTTTTACTGATGAGCAAGACAAAAAAATATTAACTACATGTTCAGAAAGTTACAAAAACGCTATAAGAAAGTCGGTCTTAAACCCAAAGAAAACGGTGTACATAGAGAGCATAGATGAAGACCAAAAAAAGAAACTTTATAGTGGAGTATAATACAGAAGTAACAGAAAATTCGAATTACGTATAGTTTAAGATAACGAAAAATGGAAGCGTTAAGGGCGTCACAGATAATATCGAGGAAATTCTATGTAGGCACAGTACTGACAATATTTGGAAAATGGACAGTATAGTTAGCACTAAATGCTAGGATGGGGATCTCTTTACTCAAACTAGGAGTGTATGAAATTCATAGACTGCCACAATACATATTTTGACAAATTATCAAAAGGATTACAGCTACAAAACGTTAGCACAACCATACTCTAACTAGACTAAAAAAGAATGTCAATTGTATAGTCAGCCACTACGATTACACACACACGGATTAAACTTGTTACGTTATATTTTTGCAGTTGTTTTTAAGGGTTTTTCAACTAGTATACTGGCTTTTGATAAGCCATCCGAGTTCGGGAGTTATATGGAAATCCCTAGATTGTGTTCCAGCATATTGTAGTACTGTTGATTAGTTGCTGGGATATTTCTCTCATTGAGGATTTGAAAAACTTCTGTTGTTGCGTAATTCTTCAGAGTGGTCATGGTATTTGGGGCCACCCTCACTATGGAACCTTTGGTATAAGAACCCCTTGATAGGGTAAGTGATTTTTGTTTGTTCACTAGCCGATTTCTCGTATTGTCAGACTATTGATAGATATTTTCTTTTTTTTAGGGTTCTTCTTCTTTCTTCTCCTTCGTTCTTTTTCTACTGTTGTCGTATTTCTTCCATTTGTTTTTGTTTCTACGTGCGGCGTTCCTGTTTTTGTTCCCCATCCAGTGAGATTGGGGTTATATTTTGCTGTTCTATTACGACACTAGAACAAAGACCTGGTTTGGCATTATGGTATCATGCCGATCATAGACTTGCATGCAGATGAACTTGTTGATGGTGCATACACGAACACTGTATTTCTGGTATTTCTATCATCAGAGTTCCAGTGGTGGAGTGAGCGCAAGGGACCCTAACTTCAGCTTCAGCTGTAGTTTCAGATAAGTGACAATTTGTGTATCTGGTTACTGTTTCATTATCAGTTATTTTTACAATAATAATATAAACCTTAGAATTTGATTTGAAATTAATAAAATAGAATTTGTTAACCGAAAGTAAAGACCATTAGCCTACTATCGGGTTTATTATTATTATTTTGATCGATTGCACTTACCCTCGAGCTCGAGTGTAGTATAGATGACACCAACGTCGGAATTCTGAATTTTATTGAATGATAAATATCAGGTAATTATGATCGGTTCCCATTACTGTAGTGTTTGATATTGACGATTTATTTAAATATTCTATTGATTAGAATTATTGTATTAGAGGAATATTTAAATATTTGTATCCAGGTTATTCAGGATCTCACATGTTTATATGTACAGTTTGAATCTCTGTCCATAAGTGTATATTTGTTTCATTTCATTTTTTTTTACTTAGGTATATTTAACTTAACATTCTAAGACTGTTTGCATTAATAGAGTGCCCTATGGCATATTTTTAGCGCCTTGTACTAGATTGTTCGCGCAAATTAAACTTATATTTTGGAACTGTTGTATGCTTATTATTCCTTTTGATTACAACATTTATTTATTTATATTTAGAAATCTAGCGCCCCAAATTAGCAAAATTTGCTACAGCAGATATTTTAGGACGGCTAGGTGTCCTGATTAAGTGTATTTAGAAGGTATAGGGGAATCTACCTGGCGCCCTTATTTTCTCCCTTTATTTACGTTCAAATAAAACGAACCCCCCCGTCTTCACTGAGACTACCGGACATACCTTCTTCTGCCCTTAGCATAACTAGTTCGGGTAGAAATTTGGTGTCACCTAACATTTTGGTGTGGCATTTTAGCATCAACGTGTAGCGTGGCAAACTATGAGAATAAAATACTACTTACATATAAAGTATAACCCGAAAGCAGGAATGCAGCAAACTGTTTCATATAATATATTTACAGTTTTTTCGTTTAAAAAACTTGGAATCCTAAATATAAAAATAAAATATATTCACTCTCGTTATTATAATGCACGAGTAATTAGTAAACAACTTTAATGCTGATGTTGAAGCTAACTCTACATGTTGTACTGGACTGTGGATTTAACTGGAAAGTAAGCATGTGTTTTTCATGTAAATTATTTTATATAATGGCAACAATAAAAGACAATCCACTATTAATAC
This sequence comes from Octodonta nipae, assembly GCA_034190945.1. Lineage (NCBI taxonomy): Eukaryota > Metazoa > Arthropoda > Insecta > Coleoptera > Chrysomelidae > Octodonta > Octodonta nipae. Next base: position 44,202,950 of record CM067224.1, on the reverse strand, counting down.
CCGCCATAACCGAGCCATATATTTGTATTCCAAGTTTCAAGTGGAATTATCAAAATTACATATTACCCTCTCTACATAAAGAATTAAATGTATAGTTGTAGCTGAATAATTTTAGTGAAACAAAATGTTTGAATTTTGTTTGAAAACGACTTAAATCGTGAAACTTATTCTGCCTCTATGTGATGTATAAATGTAAATTTACGAATACATTTTACATTTTATTTGTTTTATGAGTTAAATTCAAGCAGTTCGATATTATTTCTGTTGTGTGAACTTGTATGTTATAAATCTGTACATAAACTTATTATACTAAGTATTTAGTACGAACAAAACTTTAATGATATTTTTTAAAACGAGAGAATGAACAATAGGATGTGCAAAATTAAGCATTTTCCTCAAAGACGCTCAACAACAACAGACAGTATGATATCGACACATATCAAGGGGCGGTGAGAAAACTAATCCCATTAAATTAAAGTTAATTCAGGAGGAGTCTCTTAATTAATAGACAGTGGTTTATATAATGTTTTGAAAGGGCATATAATGCAGATATGTCTTGAGAAATAAGTTACTGAGAAACAGATTATTTAAATAATTTAACAAATTTGTTGATGCAGAATATACCAGCTCTATTTTTATTTTTGTCAATTGGAATTGCTCTTAAGTCACTCGAAATCTTTATGCCTTTATCCGTAACCATACTATTAATATTTTTCATTAAAGAATTTGTTTGATTTCGGGATACCTCCGTTATACAACGGTTACTTGTGGACCGAAAACGATAAAAATATGAGAACTATGGTATTAATTTTTCAAATTAATAGAGGTATTTGAATGAGGAGTCGTGTTTTATTAATTTTTAGGGAACAGTAAGTGATACAGGAGTGTAGGTTGGTATATATGTTCTTCTCCTAAAAAGAATAGAACTAAACTTAATCAATTAGCGAAGGTCCCGTATCCGATTACTGCTACGAGGAGTATTTATTTATTACATGAGCATTGATATTATTCGCTATTTTGACAATATTGACTGAAAAGTAAAAGTGTTCACTATCTGATTAACCGCAGGGTAAATTTAAAAAAAAAGAAAATATCGGTATTATAACAGTTATTAAGTGGCAAAGAATGATAAAATGGACACAAATTCGATATAATGTGAAAATGCTAGCGAATCAAGAATGGACCGAACACCTTAACTGGAACTGGTACCAGGCCAGTGTAAGTCACAAGGAAGAGTACTCATATAAAAGAAAATTTATAGACACAGTATATATAATCTGGAACGAGAATATAAATAGCGGACCCAGCGTCCACTGCCGCTAAGCATCACCGACAACCAACCCCTAGGTACAACGACGCTGATTAAATGCCGGTTAAATGTATACATATGACTGATAATCTGAGTTTTCCACCATTTACCTGATAGCGATAGCAGACACAAAGCTATTGAAACGTTTTGAGATCAACCATTTCAAGACGACGTAAGGCCAAGGAAACCTCGAGGAACGAGTTGTATTGTCTACCAGCTTCAAATTAAAATGGCAAGCTCTTCATGTTAAAACCGAAAATAATGTATTTTTAGAAGTGGTTGTCGCCATTTAAATTGTGTTCAAAAGTGATAATGTTAAAAATGCTTACACAAAAAAATAAACTAAAAATTTACAGGTTGTAAAGTAACCAAAGGAAAAAAATACTCAAGAAAAATATTTCAAATAGGTCGATTTGTCTGGCTCAAGCAAAGTCGGGACATGTCAGGTAATTATATTGATATAAAAGAAAATAAATTTGGTATTTAAACTGGGGCTCAAGCACACACCAATACCTTAAATTATTGTGTTGTAGGTAAACGGTGATAGAGATGAGACATACCCGAGTGAAGTAAGAAGAGAATGGCAGTTACGCGCTTGGCGAACCGCCTTTCTAACCCACTGTATTAGATTTTACACATCAAAACCTAGGAACATCTCAAATAACTGAATAGCTTTTTATAAGCTAGACCAATGTGTAATTTCCGTAACGAAATATTGAAACTTTGAGTGTAAAATCCTTAATATAAAAAACTTGGCACAGGTAAGTGTAATCGTATTTTTATTTACAGCCAACCATTAAAATGGACAACTATGAATAATTATTTTAAATAGAAGACAAAGAAGACTAGGATAAATTTTCTAAATAGAAAATTATGTACTAAAATCAAGTAGTCTGTTCAACTTTCGTGATTTTTCATAATGTATAACACTTTAGTAATTTTCTTTAAATTACTCATTCTATCAACAAAAAATTGTCAAGCTATCGGCACCTCCAATGGTTGCTCTAAATCTATTTCCGTATTATTCGAAATAGCTCTGGACGATTTCTCCTTGGAAACGTCTGAATGTTGCAGCGGAATAGAATATTTTATTTTTCCTACAAATATTCTCATATATATAAAGAGAAATCATAGCTGCGCGATAAAAATTTCAATATCCTTTGAAAAATGTCGGCATATTTCATTGGTAATATTGCATGAAGACTTCATAAAAATCGAAAAATAACATCATTATGATTTCTCTGGAAAGGAAATGTGGGTCACTTAGGCGTTATCATCTAACCGCGATATGCCACTATGTATCAGTCGTATTATCGACCAACGCCGAGGAGGAAATTGAATTCCATCTTTTCTAGCTTTCAAGCATCTACAGCATTCTTTATGTTTTTCATTATCTTTCTGAATGATTCGATATTGGATCAAATTTCTGTGTGAGATTAAATGCAGAATATGATGCTCAGTTAATCACGGTTCATTTCAAAGTTTGTTAGGAAGTTAGTTTGAGATCTGAGTGTGTTTCTAACAAAGTAAAAGTAACGTTGTTTTTTCTATTCAATTCCCTTGAGCTTCGCCTAACATGTCTCCATTTATTTTAATCAGTTTCTGAACTTCTTCAATACAAACATTTTTTTAATTCATGGAACCAGATGAAATCACAACGAGTCAGATCGATTAAATATGGTTCATCAGGCATTATTTCGTAACCCAATCTTGGTAATTTAGAGGTTAGAGTAGGGGTGGCAGGAGGACAGACTTTTGAAATACGGATGTTCATCTGTAGGTCCAAAGGCATGGTGGCATATAAGAGTAAATGGAGATAATCAATTTTAAATTATTTATTCCTTTTTGATGATTATAAAATTTACAACTGGGATAACAAATTATAAACAATATTAGAACTGTCCTTCAACAAGTTCAGCTTTTGTAACACCTACTTTAGCTCCTTTCCTTTTAAAATATTTGTAAGCTCTTTTATGTTCAAACCACATAATCTGTATATAAACAGGCAACGAGAAACCGGTTCAGGACAATTTAATTCTCTATACTTCAACCGATTTTCTTTATTTTTATTCTGTTTAGAAGCTACAAACGATATTCAGTGCAGAATGCTAAAATTTGTTTAAAATATTGGTTCATTCATTAAATAAAATAAAAGGAAATATTCATTATTTAGGTCCATTCTGACAATGCCAAACCGATAATAGTAATGGTGCCGCCAGATTGCTTGGACAATGTCTTCAATGTAAAAGACAAATTAAATATAAAACTAACAAATTTCGACCCGTCCCTAAATTTATGCTAGATAGTAATGCTACTGAAATCGAATCTAAGAATCATAAGAATCTCTGTTGATGGGACTCTCGAAAGATTGTAACTTTCATTGCTTTGTGAATAGGTTTTGTCAACTAAAAACTGAATTACGTTGCAAATGATCAATATATTCTTACTAACAATTTATTAATTTTAATATTGAACTTTTAATTTAGATACTTTTTATTGTTACTGAATAAATCTTATATAAATTGAGTAATATTACAAAATTCGGGAATTTAAGGATAGTTTAAGATTCAAGATAAATAGTTAGATTTGGCAGCCCTAATGTTCATGGGCATCTCTGTTGTAACGACTTTGATTTGATTTAACCATTTCATAATATTATTTACCGATAGTTTTTTATAGTTAGTTTTAAATTCCACAACTAAAAGTTCACAATTTGTTTTATTCACTGAAATAAATTTTCAATAGATATCAGGTCGCTATTATTTAACATTAATTAAGTGCAGGTGCATTGGATTTCTTTATATTTTCCGTACAAAACAGAAATAGTCATTGCTCACTATGTGTGATTCATTTAAATTAATGAGTCTTAAGCTATGTGGTTTAAGATATATTATTATTATATTAAAAAATTATATTGATATTTTTCAGTTTCAAATCTTCGAATGTTTTGCAATTTAAATCAATAAATATACAGCCATTGACAACGAAGTCAGAATAGTCTTTGAAACGTTTGGTTTTCCATCAATATACGTCGTTTTATTTCGATTGTGATGTTATTGCCCAAAAAAACATAAAAATAAAATATAGGTATTAACTAATGTTTAAAAATATTATATTTACTATTTAAAATAATGTTAATATTTTTATACGGATTTGTATTGTTTTATGTACATATTTAAATATATTTGAAGGCCGAATCCTTTTATTACTTTTAGGTAGGTAATCTATCAGTCAGTTACTGTTTTCTGTCCATGTATTTTATCCCATAGATAAGTTGTTTTATATTACATGACCCTATTCCTGCAAAATCCTGGCTTTTACTACAGTAAAATGCATATTGAAAATCTAAAGAAATACAATGCATCTACTGATTTGTTATGGTAAATTTTTATTAAACATATTTTACCTTCGAAATTTTAGCTTTAACTGTCAAAATATCGAGAAATTATATATGGAGAGAGCCCTGGATGTTGTTTATTGTTCACTACTAAAATAGTCAATCTAAATCAACTTTCGTGTTAATTATTCTGTTTTTGTGGTAAATTTAATTATTTTATTAATATATTATTATCAGAATTTTCCGAAGATGTTGTTTAAAAAATTGTCAATCAGCGGACAATAGAGGATATATTAAAAATTGTAGTTTTCGTAGCGTTGTTGGTCATTTTTTTCAATATTTGTGAACTCGTTGGAATCTGCAAATGACGGAAACTTTTAGGTTACAATTAAGAATCTTCCAATTATTTTTTAGAACAGTTTACAATGAGGGGTCCTATCCAAATTTTTGGTTAGGTCACGCATTATTCAGAATTATTTGGGATACTTATATTTGATTAAATTTTCATATATATTTTTTATTTCTATAGATTTGCCAATATGACGTGAACGATTGTGCGAGGGGTAATGACACCTACTTCTTCGATTTTTCCTCAATTTTATTTCTTATTGAAATAGAGTTTTGACCAAAGAACCTCAGTAATGTCCAAAATTTGATGAAATAGGGCCGATTCTCGACCACTGGGCGGCCACTAGGAATATTTACACGACATTTTACTTTAAAAGCTACCGCTGATTTAGATGCTCTCCTGTGCGCCATACATAAGCCAGATTTGCTAGACTGTTTGGATGAATTGACAAAAAATGCCAGATATCGTTCGATATTTAAAAACCTAATTCTTTTATATTATTATATTAAATAGTTTGTGCTTACATTTTCAGTTTATGGTTCAATTAGTAATATTTAAACATGAAAAGAAGTAAATTAAAATCGACAATAAATCAAATTTAAATGTAAAAACACAGTTTTGCACCCTAAAACCAAAACTTTATTTTAAATATTCAAAGCTGTTTCAACAACTCTAAGTTGTCATCATCAAGGAGTAAACCAGTTTTAGTTTTAGTTAGACACCAAACGACTCCCGATTTGCAGTGTATGTGGGCTAGTTTTTCCTAAAACTCCTAAATGTCACAATTCATTTCTGAGATAAAATAGTAAGTTCAGTTAAATGTTAAATAAATAAATAATTATTCGAGACTTTAATGAGGAGAGCGCAACTGACTAAAGTTCTTGACTGGTAACCATACATTGTTTTGCATTCAATGGATTGAATAATCTCCAAAACTTAGCATCATAATTTCTTTGATATGTTTTACTTCACCTACGAATTTTCACGTGTGATTTCTGTCCTAGACACTGCGTTAAACAAGGTACGATTCCCGATTTTGAGTCTCGGTGAGGTAGTTTTTCTTGAAACTTCTAGACGCCGATATTTAATTTGCAATAAATTATTAAATATATTTGCATTTAAACACCAATTTTTACTATCGCTTTTATTAACAAAGTGTTGTTACCTTAGAATTTAATATTTTCAAACGTATACCAACATAAATAATCAAAGTATGTAGGCTTTCACAATCGGTGTCAATGAATTCAATGTGGTCGTCAAGGATGTTTTGACGCGGTCTAGTGAAGTTTCTTACGGTAGTTTCTTCTGCAACTGTCAAGTGGTGGAGCGCTGGCATTTCGGCCAGCCATTGGGTGCGTAATATACCCTGATTAGCCAGAGGGAGCGAGTGGGTAACGGCTATGAGCCTAGTGGACGGTTTCGGTATTGCGTGTCGGTGTGCGGGACTAAGCTCCCACCGGTTGGCATAAATGCTAACGCTCCACCGCTCGACAGTGCTATTAGCTTCTAGTATACACTGAAGTATTAATTAGGTCCGCGCCGCTGCAGATGTCTGCCGCAGTTGCAAATGAAACGTTCGAAATAAATGCGATTTGGCCAGTACAAAACAGCCAGGAAAACTAGAATGAATCCAAACTAACACAGGTCATCATGATTTCTCTATTCTCAAAATCCACATGGTTCTTCAGTCTTTGACTCCCAAATTCGACACATGTTCAATTGTAAGTTTTCACATTTGTATCAAGTTTTGTTTTGCAACAAATAAAATTTAATGTACATCAAGTTGTACGACCCAAAATCACCGCTGTGAAGGTAACAAAAAGTGGGTGAAAAATGTTAAAATCGACCTAAGAGTATTTTATATTTTTTTTTATCCACGTATTTGGGAGCAGTTTAAAGTGAGTGTATAAGAGTAAGAATACAATGTGCACCAAGTATCACCATCCAAAACCACCCCTAAGTTTCTTAAAGGGGGTGAAAATCGCTGAAATAGATCTAAATGTATTCTACATTTTGACTTTCCATATATTTTTGGCGTAGTTTTATATAAATGAACTTTCAAGGGTAAGGAAGCGATGTAAACAAAGTTACAACATCCAAACTGACCCCCAAGTATTTTAAAGGGGGTGAAAAGGAGTGAAAAACGGTAAAAAAGTTCAAGAACTATTCTTACTCCAAATCAGCAAACCCTAAACTTAGGTATGTCGAATCCACGTATCTTAAACTCCAAGGTCAAATCCAACAATTCTAATCCCTCAATTAACATCTCATCGCATCTTACAAACTGTAATAATCTTAGTTTTAGCGCTATCCAGAAACAACGACGTGGACGTAGTAAGGACTGTTTCTTTTGGAGTGCTTGATTAAAGTGAGTCCCCTTGCCTCTAACAACCCAGGGTGCTTTTTTAACGTGAGTCCCCTTGCCTCTCACAAACCGGGGTGATTTTCAACGTTTGTCCCCTTATCTCTCACTATTTATCCTTATGAAATCTTTTTTTCTTATCTTCTAAATTTCTCTTATTAGATCGTCTTTTATGTTGGATATGTTGGATTCAAAATTAAATATCTCAATGCAGAATTAAGCTATTTTTTTTTAGAAGAAATAATATCGCGAGGCTCATAACCTCAAATATAGCCTAAAATCGCATTTTTTCGCTTTTAGGTTAGGATATCTCAAAATTCTGACGTGATAGAGCAGTTTGGATCCTGGATTCGGATTCTACATGAAAAATTACTTCGGAAATGTCCCTTCACTTCCTTAGAACAATTCAAACATCTTTTTTTTGCAGACCTGTGTAATTAATACTCAGCATTAAAAACTTAATTTAAGCAAACAGCTTATTCGCAATTATTTTTTAATATTACTTTTTTAAACATTGATAATATGTTTATTTCAATTTTCTTCTTCTTCGGAATATAAAATGGATTTCCTTCCCAATAATGGCGCTGTTCAATTTAGAATGCTGCTGTATATAATGGTATGACCTCCTTGTTCCTTTGCCTTGGTTTCCCTTAAAATAATGAGGACAATTTTAAAGTTCTTTTGAGCAGAAAACATGTTTTGATTACCTGTCCTTTTATACTATAGCTGATTTCAGAGTGACACACATAGATTGTGTACGAATGCTGTATTTTAAAAATCTATATATTTCTTTGCCAATATTATATACAGAAAACCGATCATATTTTCTTTTATAATTTTCGTATAATGTATCATATTGTAATATTTTTCCCTTTCAGCTCTCCAGTAAACTACTATAAGTAATGCTATGGCTGTTGGTATATTCATATTATCTTGTAGACTTTCACTTATACACTATTAGCATCTTGCAAATGTAAATTAGTTTCCTAATCCAAAATCCGTGCGTTTTCCCTTATATCTATATTTAATACTACCTAGTAGAAATTTATGCAAATTCACAGATTACCTTTTAATTTTTGAATTAAAAATTCAGGAGTTACTTAAAAGGATGAAAACCACATTAACCAAATGATCGTTTCCCCGGCGTTTTTCATCTTTTTTATGTCTTTCCTGCGGCCTCAAGCATTTTTAGTAAACTTTTAAAGTCCCACTAGAGATTTTTGAGCTTTGTAAAGTTCGTACATATGAAATACTTTTCATAACTTTAGAGATTTTATTATTTTAGCATTGGATCCCAAAAGTTGTGTTTAGAAATTATTAATAGGCGTTGTACAAAGTTCCTCAGAAAAGACATATAACGAGTAGCTAAGTGAATTAAATTAAATTTTAACACAAAATGTATGCACTACCCCTTAAAGTGTATTTGTTATTTGTCGGAAAATACACAGGGGAGCAGGATTGAGTTGTTCATTAAACTAACTTACTTCTATCCAGGGTGTTTTAATAAAGGAGGCCAGATACTGTATCTCAAGAAGTATAAGTCGCAGAACTTTTGGAAAACAATTATAAAAGGAGAGTAATAAGGTTCCAAACTGCCGCAAGAGGGCGTAAATTCCTATGATATGATAAAAAGGACAGTTTTCTGAAAAGTTATTACCACTGTAGTGCCACCAGAAGTTTTTAAGCGTTAGTTACTACTGTTATTGAAAACATCAAGCTACTGTCAATATTGAATGCAATAATGTCTTATTATAATTAATTAATGCTAACTGCTGCCAACATTTTTTATTGATAAGCGGATATCGAGAAAGAGAGGATAACTGTTATTATCACAGAGGGAAAGTCTTACAACTTTCTCTGTTGTCTAGAAAATCACTGCTTTTTTTTCGATTACTAAAAAACTGACAGAATTGGGGTGGGTGCTACCTAGTAAAAATGACAAAAATCAGAGAAATGGCAATTTGTTTTACCAAACCGCACTGATGCAGCATGGTAACTTATACCTAATAAACTTCGCAAAACGCTATTTCTTCTTTTTCACAGTTCTTCCAGCCAAACTGTTTTCACAAACAGTCCTTGAATAAATTATTATAATGCCGTTGAAAACTTGTTCATACACAGAAACGAATGAATTTTTGAATACAGTGCTGAATATCAAGTTTTAAGTAATTTTTCAAAAAAATCCTAGAAATTAACTTCTTCTGTTCTTCTGTTCTAACATGACATTAAGCTTTTCACACCAACCAACTCTTCTGTTTCCTGTTCATCTCTTCAGGAGTATAATTGCTCATGGTCAATTTCTAAGTTCTAATCTCTATAATTTATTTCTCATAAACACGCCAAAATAAAACATATGTTCCTCTTCTGGTCTTGAAAGAACCTGTAAGCCCTAAGCGTGTCCTCTAATGGAAGATAAAGGAATGCATCACAGATATGAGTGGTCAGACGGAAATTAATTACCTCCAATCGGATAAACAGGTATGCGGCGACTGACACAGTATAGGTGACTGCAAACAGCCCATTTTAGTATATAGTGAAATCAAAACAGCAAGAGGTACGAAAAAACACACTGACATTTCACAGGATATTTCTATGGCGAGGAAAATATACATTTATGCTGGCATTTTTAGGGTAGTACAAGTCAAAAGGAAGTCTCAGACATTTTATAATCTAAAGTTATTCATGCCATCTAGTCAGCCAAAATCGAAAGAGAAAATGAACCAGAAAACATTCCAACACAACTCTTACAAATGATCCATACAGATCATATTAGTGCTCAAATAAAGGTTTTTGGGACGTGAATACTACTATTGAAATTCCTGAGCAATAAATAGCTCAATTATGTTTTTGTGGCACTTCCGAAGAAACAATGTGAAAAAGGGCCTGACGAATACAAATTCATAAGTGTGATGAGTCACATATTGATGGATTTTATTCGCACAGTTCACAGAAAAATAAGAATCCGTCCCAAGAGCATCAAGATGAAACCCACTTTGACTCCTTGGTACCTGTGATTCAGGTTGTGCTTTAAATATACTTCTCCAAAGTGCCGCTGCCAAGATAAAAATATTCATGTATACTTCACGAATTACGAAAGAGCTTTTCATAGCGTCCACCATGGAACGCCTTTGAACAAATTAAGAATCACGGGAATCAATGGTCCAGACCTGAGCATTGATTAAAAATTGTATTGGAGTTGTTTCGCATCGATGAAAGTCTAACGGCCGAATGTAGCATTAAACTAGGACTAGTACAGGGTACATTCTATAGCCGCTATTGTCCAACAACTACCCAGATAAAATCTTCAGACAGAAGAACTTTGCAAGATAACCTTTGAGTGAAGATAAATGGGAAACTGATTAATACTATTCGCATGCTGAAGTCATGATCACCTTTTGCGATAGAAAGAACACTATCTTCTAACTAAACTTATTCGTATATGCCGCTGAGATTTAAAGGTTGCTAAAAGGGCCAACCGTCTGGCGGCGCTTGAAATGGGGTTGCAGAGAAGCATATTCTGATTATTGTCACCAGCCTCGAAGACTAACAAAGAAGTTTTCAATTTAGCAAATGCATTTCATGAATTATATAAACCTATTAAAAGAAGGAGAAAGGCATACAGAAGGCATGCACTGAAAGGATATCGATACAAAATCCTTTAGCTTATGATAAAAGATAAAATCTAAACGGAACATTGGAAAGAAGCAAATATGGCTGTATAACATCTATATTAGCTGAAAACAGCGAACAAGAGGTCAAAGTAATAATCCTAATAAATTATTCTTTTACAGCCAGGGACCGAGTACGAAATATACGCGTAGAGTTTTTGTCTTTTTAGGTTTTGAGCTTATGTATCTACGAAATATGTACAGTGTACTGTGACTTCAGATACACTACTTCATATAGAGAATGTTTGTATAAGCTACTTAAAGGTAATAAAATAACAGTTATTTCTAATTTACAAAGCACAAAGGTGTATTTTTTAGATTTTAGATCATAATTTTTAATCAATAGAAAAAAAATGCAATTGCAAGTCCCTAAAATAACACACACGACGTTTTGCAGACCAAAGTATAAAGTTAACAGACAAAAGCAAGTTCTACATTATATAACTAGAATTACGTTACTGAAGCTCATTTTGCCTGCACTTAATTTCAATGTACTCAAATCATTCTAAATGTATGAGACCAACAAAGATTTGACGACGTCCAATTACTTACACCTCCTAGGCCTGCCTTTCCGAATAAATTTTCGTAATTTTTCACTCCAACTTTTTCAAGGGAACAATGCAAATTATTTCAACCTACGTATATGAATAATTCTCCATACTTCACAGGCGGTTCATTCTAAAGAAAAAATAATTAGCATAATACATCTAAGTCTATTCGCACACCTGAGTTCAGAGCGATCCAATTTTAGAGTGAGTGGTCTTTCTCCCGTATCCGGAACTTGATTTGAAAATGCAAGGATACCACCCGAGGGACCAATATCCTTAGACAGTGAAAAACTAGCGGTCCGCTTTCAATTTATCGTGATGCTTTTGAATCGATATTTCTGCAGAGTATGCAAGGAGGTCGAGTCGAGTTGAATATTTATCCAGTGCCTGTATGTTGAAAAAGCAAATTCTATAGAATAGGAGAAATTTTTAGACAGACTAATAACTTCTTGCCGACGTTATAGACCAGTTTTTATTAGGATCAGTTAAGTTCTCATTCAGACATTAAGAATAACCTGCTTTGTTGATATCTCAATAAGTATTATTTATATATTGTTGTACCTTACTTTTCCTTTTCAGATAGAATTTTTTAGATCCTGCAAAAGCTAATGGTTGAGGCGGTAAATAGCTGTTCTGGTTGTTCCTTTGAGTTTTCGGTCTTCAGTAATACAACAATAACTCTTGCAGGATTAACTGAGAGAAAGTAGGTCTATGGATTTCTCAATTAATTTTCCTGTGATGTGACGTTTCTATTCCTTATCAGGAATCGTTGTCAAACAATGTTTTTTGAAGCAATTTGTAGAAAGTTATTTAAATTGGTTTAAACCGTTTCTGAGGACTCAGTGGAGATTCACTAATTAGCGTTGTCTTAATAAAGGTTACACGATTCTCTGAAAAAAAGGTAGATCTCATGTTGTAGAAAATTATACGATACACATTCACAATATTCCTTAACACAGTCCACTTTAAATGATCGAAGTTGGTCATCCCATTTGGGCGTTAAGCTTACATAACGAAAAAAGATTCAGACTAATTGATATTGAATTCATATTTTCGAGATCGGGGAAAAGATTAATTTTACAAACATTTTTATGTGAAAATTATAGGCAAGTTTTGTGAAACAAAAAGACTGCGTACCGATGGTAGTGATATCTGAATGCATTATTAACATTTGTATTAACATATAGATGTCAGAATATTTCATGACCGATAGAACTAAAAATTAGTGACAGGGCGAAACCAGTTTTTACAACCGATACTCAAACCGATTTATGGTTATCGGTCGATTAGATAGTGATGTCACGTGATGAGGGGGCTGTGTGTTGATTATATGGATGCTGGTAAGTGTGCCTGAGCGTGTCTGGTTTGTTAGGGTTCCGTATATACAGTATACGGATACCCTTATAATATCACTCAGGATTTCTGCCTCTGTCACATCACAGCAATTTTCTCCTAAACTACTGGACGGAAGAGGTTGAAATTTGGTATGAAGGTATAGCTTGGTGACTTGATCAGGAGCACATATCGCAAAAGAAGAAATTTTGATTTAAGGGATACTTCTGGGGGGAAAAACTAAAAAAATTGACCGTTCCCTCCCTGATCACCGAAACTACTGACCCTAAAATTTTGAAAAAAATAGAAAATATAGAACGTTGCCCGAACTTTACAGGAGAAATAAGGAGAAACCATTAATATTAATTTTGGGTGGCAAATTATAGAATTAAATAAAAATTTAAAAATAAAAAAAAATTCAAACTCAACATGTAATATATCAAATGAAAGGTCTCATTCTGAGGAACACAAATATATTTTTTATATTAACAAATATATAAAAAAATTTACCCATTCCCCCCCCCTTATCTCCGAAACCATAAGCTGGAAAATTTTGAAAAAAATTGAGTTATAGCCCCTCACCTGAACTTTAATGGAAAATTAAGGAGAAACCCCTAATATTTATTTGGGGGGGCAAATTATAGAATTAAATGAAAAATATAAAATTAAAATTATTTCTAACCCATCATGTTATATATCAAATAAAAGGACCCATTATGACGAAAACAAATATATTTTTTTCATATTTTTAAAATAAATTAATTAAAAGTTATTAACAAAAATATAAAAAATTTTACCCATCCCCCCCCTTATCTCCGAAACCATGAGCTGTAAAATTTTGAAAAAAAATAGGTATAGCGCCTCACTTGAACTTTACTGGAAAAATAAGGAGAAACCCCTAATATTCATTTTGGGGGGCAAATTATAGAATTAAATGGAAAATAAAAAATTAAACTTGTTTCTAACGTATCATGTAATATATCAAATCACAGGGCTCATTATGACTATAACAATTTTTTTTTTTTTTAATTAATATTTTACAATATATTAAAAAAATATTAAAAAATACCCATTCCCCCCTTTATTCCCCAAACTATAACACCTATTTTTTTTATTTACAGGAAAAATACGAAGAAATCTTTAATATTAATAATGGGGGGCAATTTATACAAATAAACGGAAAATAAAAAATATTTTTTTAACGTGTCATGCAATATATCAAATGAAGGGGCTCGTTATGAGAAGTACAAATATATATTTTTAAAATTAATTGTTTACAAGATATTAACATAAAGATATAAAAAATTCTCATTTCTCGCTTTATTTCCGAAACCATACTACCTAAAATTTTGAAAATAATTAGGGGTACTGGGCCTCACTTGAAATTTATAAGAAAAATTATTAGAAAACCTCCATGGTAATTTTAGGGACAAATTATACAATTAAATGGAAAATAAAAATTAAATGTTCAAACGAATCATGTAATATATCAAATAAAAGACTCATTATGTGAATTACAAATATATCATATTTTTAAATCATTTGTTTAGCAAAGATATTAAACATCGACTTAATTCCCATTTTAGAAAGTATACTATTTAAATTTTGAAAAATATATTTTATTTGTATTTTTAAATAATTTGAATAACAGATTTAATAATTTATAATTTAAAACTTGACCTATTGTGCCCTTTATCTTCCAATCTATAGAGCCTCAAAATTCAGACAATAGATTATAAAAGGCTTCCCTGAAAGTTTATTAGTAAAATAAAACTCTAATGTTAATTTTTGGGGGCCAAATTAGAAAACTAAATACAGCGAATCTTGAAGGTGGTACGGAACCCTTACAATGCGAGTCCAACTCGCACTTGACCAAATTATTGTATATTACTATTACGGAGCTCCATCGGTTTAGACAGAGGGGTCGTTTCTCTATTTCTATTGATTCACGAATAGTGGATGCCCTAAGAGAGTTGAGGGATACGACAGTGATGATGTTGACATACTCGATGGTTGAGGCGCCTGGTGGTACGACCGATTTAGTTTTGTGGGCTATCGTGACATTGAATCTCGATCTTCGTTAGGTACTTTGTCACTAAGATTACCGGTTAAGATTGCTACAGTTTGAGTGGTGTTGAAGATTCTCTATTTGTTGTCTGTGTATAATCCGTGCTATTTTGCCAGTCACTTCACGAGTGACCGGAAGGAAAATTTTCCGGTGTCGTTGGTCTGTTCCTTACGGAGTTTGTGTATTCCAGGGTTGCTGAGATTGACGAATTATGCCCGCAATTTATTGAAAATTAGTAAGCTGGTTTTGTGTATTGTCAATATCTGTCAAACTGATACATCTAAATAAAAATAATCCTAATACTTACTTATACAATAAAAGTCTAAGAAAATCATCGACAAAACACATTTTCATCTTGACGTCAAAAGATCATCACTCCTCGTGACAGGTCTTTTAAAATTCACAAAAAAACGGTTTGCCCAAGAATCATAAACCAGATATTTCTTTTATGCCCATTGTCAGTTCGGTACAATCTCCGACCCAAGAATTAGCTAGGTACTTAGCCAAAATCCTTGAACATCAACCGGGCAATTATCCCCGTATGTATACAACTCTTCTTCCTACTTAGATATGTTAGGCGCTTATAGAATTTCAGATAATAATGTCCTAGTTTGCTTTAATGTTGTATCTCTTTTCACCAATGTCCCTATTTCAGAAACGATAAATATTGTAAAAAAAAACACAATATCTCTTCTGACATCATCAAACATTTACAACACTGTTCTTCTTCAAGACACTATGTTTAAACAAATCCAGTGCTTGCTAACATTTTGACAGAAAAAATCGAATCCCAGGCCTGAAAGTCGTTAATTTTAAACCTTCCTGTTGGTTTACATATTTGATGATATTTTTTTTATTTGGCCTCATAGCAGAGATTCGTTAAACTTCTTTCTGCAACACCTCAATGCTATACATCCTAACCATTCAATTTACAATGGACATAGAGTCCTATTCATCTCTACCGGTTCTTAATGTTTCGAGAAATAACTACAGCTAAGAAAAAATAAACCCTTATATTTTTTATTCAGAATTAGAATGGTTTGGCCGTGAATTAGATTTGTTACGGAAAACAAAATATATCTGACATATTTCTGAAATAGATTCTTTGGAAGAAAAATTTAAGAATTTGTGTTAAAAGACACAAGGAAAAAAACTATTTACAGATTATTTAGAAAATTATTAATTTTAACATAGCTACACCAAACAGCACGATTAAATCCACTTTAGCAATATTCACTACAATAAATAAACGTTTTACCAGAACCGCTCACCAACAGACTAGTCTGTAAAATTGCAAAACATGCGAATACATATGTTATCAATATCGTTGGACACATAGCTCATAGCTATATTGCAACATCTTTCATTCGGTTTGTGGTGCAGTTTGAATTTATTTTTAATTACAAAAAAATAGTTTGTCAATGTTAAAGTGATTAATAAAGCCATACGATCTGTCTAGTAGCTAGATTTGAAGTTCCAGAACGGGTTTTAATCTAAAATTGCCAGTGACTATAAAAATAGTTACAAAATTCGTAACATTTTCATTTTTTTGACAATGGTTTTTAAATAACGTTATAAGGATTTTTGATTAGTTTTTACCTGAACTATTATTCCTCAAACTATTTGCACTCATACCGTTTACACCCTGTATATATGTATATGTAGCAATTGGTCTATAAGTGTTAAGTCAGATTGCGGTAGGCCGTTTTCAAATAATTTTGTTAAGTAAATATTTTATCTACTATTAAGTTACGTTCTATTTATCTATTTGTAATTTAGGTATTATGGATTGTATTATTCATTTATATTATTCTTCTATACTCAATTGGGATTTTGTAGGCAATTAACATACCCTTACGTTAGAACGGTGACGCTTTATTCGTTTTGAAATTCGATTATGCGGCGTCTCTATCCTTTTGGTGAGCTTCCGCAAACTCTCATTTATCAGGACACTATCAAGCCCCAATAAAACTTCTTATCGTGATTCGACCCCTCTAAGAACAAATCTACAAATCTCATTCTGCGTAAAATACCCGGATACTTTATTTGCAGAAACAACGTTGCAGTAAATTTTTAAAACAAATAGCCTCTTTTTTCTTTTTACAGTCCCCCCGATTCGATTCGAGAGGATTCTAACTCAATGAATACTTAATCTCCCATTTCCCAGATTTGAATCGAACATCGCTTGATCTTTTCTAACGTAAAATAAAGCCCCGCAATGTTCCGAGGATAATATTGAATACAAAAGTTTCTTTGGAGATTTTGCAGATAGAGATTTTTCGGATCCCCGGCTATCTTTATGCAGCCTCTGGGGCATTGATATCTTTTTTGCGGTCATCTTGTGTCGACTTTTTTCTTCTTTGTGAATATCTTTGCTCGAAATGAAGGTTTTCTCGAACATTGTGTACACAGATTGTCCACTTTATAAACGCCGAATGGGGAGTCGAGTTCAAAGGTAACTGAGTAAACATAAAAATAAAAAATTTCATTATTTTTCAATCTAAGTTTCTAGTGGGAATTTCGTTCAAGATTGAAATATGATTGGTTTTTATCAAGGCATTGAGGCATATTTTATTTGCCTAGAATTATAAAAATTGTTCGTTTTATTCTTTTATAAAAAATTACTGTCTTATTTATATATGCTATTGTTCACTTCTACTCATTCAAAAGTCCAAAACTCTACTTTCAGTTATTATCCAAATTCCAGTCATGGAATTACAAATTACTAACAGCTGTACCTCCACAAACGGGGAATATCACAACAGCCGTAATTTCTCAGAATTTTTTTTCACCAAACCTTAGTTTATTCATTTTAAGCTGTTTCCGTACTGCCGGTGTCAATTTTGCAAGCTAATGGTTTCCCGACTAATCTCTTTGTTCAGTGACTAATGTACGTTCTTGAAATAAAACTGTAATCCGACCGCAATTAGACCTCTCAAAAAGTTAATGTATGAGAAGGAACCATAATAGAGAGCCAGTATATCTGGATGAAAATTTACAAGGATCTATGAGTATTAACATGCTTCAAAATCAAATCCATCAAATAATAAAGAACTAGTAAATGTCAGCCCTGACGAGTTTAATATATCAACACGATGGAACGCCAGCACATTATTTTAGGCCAGTTCGAGATTGGTTAGGTAGCTCAGGACATTTACAGAGAAATAGTCCTTTTGGTGACAAAACAAATAGTGACATAAAACTAACAACAACGTGTTCCAATTACGAACTGACAACTTTTATTGGTAACAATTAAGTTTTTTACCATTTACACATAATCTACCAGTGAAACCGGGTTTGCGAGTATGAGCAATGTTGTAGAGAAAGGGAAAACCCACAAAATGAGTTACTGTACGCTCAAGTTCGTTAATTTGTTCCTTAGATAAAAATAAACATATATAATTTGTTTTGCTTTATAGTTAAAACATTCTTATTAACTGAAATGGCAGACCTTGTCATACCCAATTTACGTTTTAATAATAGCTCCGGAAGTTTATGCAAAATTTCAGTCAACTTCATGAAAGACTTTTTAGATAGCCATATTAACTCACGAGTATCATTTTGAATAAACCACCTACAGTATTTGTTTTTAAAAGCATAAAAATATTAAACGATTAGTTTTTTATGTGATTTCGAGTAAAGGTTCTATTATCTAAGAAACCTATTAACGAACTTAAGCGTATAGTAGCTCATTTTGTAGGTTTTTCATTTCTCTACAACACTGTTCATAGTAGCACGGGTAGATTTTGTGTAAAAGGAAAAAACTAAATTGTTACCGATTTTTTGAGATTTTTTTGTTAAAACCCAAAGCCGTATCGGTAAATAATCTTGAATTGCATGTAAATTAGTCATAATTTATCATTATAACACTTTGATATTGGTTTTGTTCTACTATTAGTTAATATTTTCATAAATGACCTGGGCTGAAACGAAACTGTTTGTATTCATTATAATCAGTTTCGTAGACATGGCCCTATTTAATGGTGACCTCGTTCACCAGATTTGATGCTTTACCTTATTTTTTGTAGGAATATTTTAAGTCGTAGGTATACTGTACCGAACTGGAATCAGTACACGACCAAAACAAAAACAGAATAAGAGAGAATATTTGTGCTATTTTCTACTAAAAATATTTATAAATGTGATAGTTGGATTTCAGGGCAGGCTGGTCAATTGTCGTGAGAAGAAAGGACAACATTTTGAACAATAAGTACATTAATTCAAATAGCAAGCTAGCTAGCATTAATCACAAGACTTAAGTAAAAATTAAATTAAATCATTGAATAGAAGCTAATAATATGTTTCAAATAAAGCATCTGATTGCCACTACTTCCTTGATAATTGATAGTAGCCATTTGGCACTAGATGTTGTGACAGACATCATTTTTTTTTTAAATTAGTTTGATTGACAACATTTTTAAGTAGTTTATGATCTCGTTAATATTGTCTTCCATTCAAACGTTAATATGTGGGACCATAAAAATTCTCACATTATATATCGCATGTGTAATTTATATTCAGAGTTTAAGATCTAACATTATTATGTAATTAGGGTAAAAAGAAAACATATATCTCTAAAGGATCAAATAGATTTTATTGTTAAAACTGTTGAGTGCAAGTGTGATAAAAAATCAGTTTGCGTCTTAAAAAATAGCCATGAACTGTTTGAAATATATTCTAGTTTATAATAATAAAAAATCAAACAGTCGAATTATTGGCGATATAAGAAGTTATTTACAATAGGCTTTGTATCGTAAAAAATGAAAACCTACTCAATTCTAGACCTATGGAAACAGCCACAGGTTTAAAGGCTTCAAATAGATCGCTTAAAAGATTTTAACAACCGCATTATTTAACTTTTAAAATATTTTGGCTTACGTATATTGACACTGATATTTTTGACGACTGCAAAATAGTGCATGTCACACTAAAAACTTACTCTAAAGAAACTTGAGCTAATGAACCTCACATGTTTACCTTTGAAATGCATAGTGTATGGACAAAAAAATTTAACAACAACATATTACAATTTTATTGTTTGCGGATCAGAAAAATGGAAAAGAATGCACATTAATATTTGAGAGAATAAAAAATAAAAAATCCTGCTATTTCAACGAAGGCAACGTAAACAAACTGCCTGTACAATAAGTAGAAAACGCCTCGATGCTACAGAAATGAAGGTTTTTGGGTAAATCCTTTTGACGAAAAAGTGCAATATCCAAAGACACTATCTTTGGATATTTCACTTTTCACACAAATTGAAGTTACAATAACGTACATATTCTGTTCATGTTTCCAAATATAACCTCACAATTTTAACAACTAGACCAAGGAGTTATTCATACCTTTAAGGCAGCTTATAAGAAATATATTGCAGGAAGGCTTCTTACATTCAGAAATAGCGCATATTCCCATCAACTTAAGGCTAAGGCCAGACTGTCGGGAATTCACGCCGCGTTTCGGCAGGAAAAAACGCAAACACAATAGGCCGTACTATCAGCGAAGCCAGGCACGGAGTGAATTTCCACCCAACGGGTCACTGTCGGGCCCATCTTCAAGGTCATCCGCCGGAGGCTGTTGAATGTCCACACTGGTAGAAAAGAACGCGGTATTCATTTCGTCATAGAATTCGACCAAAGAGAAGGCACGCAAATGACTGCAACCGGCGTGAGTAAAGCTGGATTCCAAGAGCATGAAAAACCGTTAGTGTGGCCTACTATGTGAGAACTCGAAAACAGGGGGGAAATCCCACCATTCTAGCCTTCGCCTTAAGTAAGGAAAAGAGAATCTTGAGAAAATGTAGTCCACATTGAGTATCAGAAGACCGAACTTGCCTTAGAAGTTGTTCAGCTTCTACCAAAATTAAGGATCCTCAAATGAAAGTAAAATATCAAAGGCAAACATCATTGGAGCAGTTTTTCAATTAAGTATGATCATTTACATAATTGTTTATACAAATATTTTCTATAAATAAATATTTATTAACTCAATGAACCTATTAAGTCGGCAATATTTCGTTGATTTTAAATGGCAAAATCGTTAGTCGAATTTCAAAAAAATGTGTTTAATGTTTTTTGGTTGGTTTGTCTATTTCTAAAAGTTCTTTACCAAATCAAAGTGATTCATGTGATTTGTAATGTTTTGGTTTCATTAGGTACCATGGGTGCATAAATTCTATTAGCATATCACATAATGAAACCAAAAAGTTCTAGAATTTTAGACAATAATAATTCTGCTCTCAAATTGTGGCACGAGTCACTTCAAACTAAAATTCATGCTTCCATCAGGTCTCCAAATTCAAACTTTTCTATTGAAATAAAACATACAAACAAGTAACCAAGTTTTAACGAACTGCCTGCAAGACTAACATTTTAGTGTAGATCTTTCATGTGAAAATTCTTCTTCTTTTTACATTATTAGAGCGAGAAAGTTTGCGCTCATTCAAGTATTATTAAAAAGTTTAGTAACGCTGCCACCTATTGACTAATTAAATTAGTTCCCTGCTTTGTACAGGGTGCTAGTAAATACGCGTAACCAAATGTCAAGTTGTTCAGATAGTTTATTATTATTTTAAATAAATAAATGTAGTTACTAACTATTTTTTTAAAAATACAAATCTTACATCTATCATAAAATATGTAGAAAACTGCTGAATATGTTGTTTATTCGACCTTAGACTGGCAAAAATACTGATGCGTAAAATTGAAAGAATTGCTAATGAATTGTACAATTGGTTGGATGTGACAAAGACGATGGATGAATACAAAATTTTGGGAGAGAATAATAAAGAGAAACTTCAATTGTTGGTCTGAAGTTGGTAGAAAATACGACTCGTTCCTAGAAGTTTCCTTGGACTTCCATCGTCTTGAAGTGGTTGATAGCACAACGTTTCAATAGCTGTGTATCTGCTATCGTCATCAGGTGAATGATAGGGAATTCAGATTATCGGTCGTATTTATATTATAAGCTTAACCGGTCATGTCGTCGTAACTGGAGGTTGGTTGCCGGTGATGCATAGCAGCAGAGGTCGAAGAAGGGCTCGCCAAATATTTTTAATTTGAACGCTGGGCTGGCTAATTATATTTTTGTTCGAGATATATGCTGTCTCTGTAAATTTTCTTTGTACCAGTGTTTTTCCTTGTGAATTGCTCTGGCTTGATCACAGTTTATATTATGGTGTTCGGTCCATGCGTGATTAGCTAGCCCAGACTTCGTTACTTCCGCCCTTTGAGTAGCTGTGCGGTGTTCCTTAACCGTGGTGTCCAGCGGTCGCTTCGTCTCTCCAATGTAAAAATTTGCCACATCCACACGGTATGCTGTATGTACAGTTATTTGGTATTGCTGGTGCGTCGGGCCTCGTTCTTGTTATCATGCTCCTCAAGGTGTTGTTGCTTTTGAAGATCATTCTGATTCCATAGCTGTGTGCAATTCTTCCAAGTTTCTCCGACAAGCCTTTAGTATACGGTAGAGTTGTTACCGTGGTGTCCTCTTCCTGCCTAGGTGGTTTATCCAGCTCTTCAAACGCCTTGGTAATGATTGTTTCCGGATATCTTCTCTAAGTTTCACTTGTTCTTCTTTGAAGGCTTCAGGTGTGCTGTAGATATTTTTAGCTGTATGGATTAGTGTTTTGCTGATGACAGTTTTCGTTGCTGATGGGTGGTTGGAATTGTAGTGAAGGTATAATCCTGTATTCGTAGCCTTCCTGTAGACTGTTGTTTGGATTCCGCTCCTAGTCCTTTGACACTTGTAAACACGTACCTTTTTTTTATTCTGTTGCATGTTTGTTATTGCGATAGGCTTATTGGGTTTTTCGTATTGGAAATATTCTCGTTTTGTATTTGGTATTGATTTGTTTTGATGTCTATTTATTCTAGGTTAAGATTGTTGGTTAGATTTCTATTGACGTTCGAGGCAAATTGCTAAGGGCGGAATCACACGTTCTAGATGGGTTAATGACATTTAAGGGAAGAAGATGTAGAAAAGTTGTGGAATTAGACGATGTTGGCATTAGAATTTAGAATGGGTTGGTAAGATAAGTTCATCACTCATTCTTTCGATGATCACGTGTTTCAGCAACGTTTAATTGATGTTTCCATTGGCAGTTTGGTGATATTTTTGAAAATTAGTGGAAACACGTTCTCATTTGTGAGGATTTGATTGCTGATTATTTGCATGTACTCTCGTTGGCCTTCCTGGACGACTAACTGGTCAACCACCAATTGAACATCGCACGTAAGAACTTTAGCCCACCCAAGACCTTGTCTATCTTCAGTGTATGGGGCTATCAACTTCACTTAATTTGCCGAAGTATTGGCAAGTCTTATAATCTTTTGAACGAGTTCCATTTTGGTTTATTGGGAACCGGAAATCTTCATTGGTTGCCGTAGCAACGACGGCGTATGTTTGCTTCGATTCTACAGAGGACAGCTGAGTGTTGTGTCATCGCATTTGAACAAGGTACCTTTGTAATTTGATTCAGTGTATTTGTTTTGCTCATAATTTGCTTTTCACATTAAAGAGAATTGATTTATCTGAATAACATTCTGAACTTATTAAATTTAATAAAGAACCCGATTATTTAGTCGAACTTTTGACTGTTAATTTGCTCATATAAATTTGATATTTGTACATTAAATGTTGAACATCATTTCATGATTATTGAGTCATTAGATAATTGATATTATTTGGTATTTTATGAAAGCGTCGTGAGAGCTCGCAACGTCGACTTATTAATTGAATCATTTTGGATGTTTTAAAGATAATATTTATTTCTAGAATTATGAAATCATTATTGATTTTTCTTGAAGTTTAAATGTAATTAAACATTTTTGTCAGTAACTCAATTTTTGGCTTCAGATTTCAAAATAATACTAGAGTTATTGAATTTGATATAATTTTGAATTATTCATAGTTTATATATCATTATTGACTTAGATATTATTTTGAATATTGCTCGTTTAAGTAACTCATTTCTGATTTAAGATATATCGTGCATGTTTACGGATCACAACAACATATGAATATTTTGATTAATGCTTTTGATAACATTTGTTTATTTTATCAAGTTTCATGTAATGTTGATTCTTAGTTAAACTATAGATATGTGTATGTAAGTACATGAAGTTGGCTACAGGTCGAATTGAGTTTGATATTTTTGCAGGATTTTATTAAAATAATTTACAATTTCATTAAATTATTTACTGTTTTATGAAGAGTTTTATTGAAGTAGGTTTGTTGTGACGTAACTGACAAAATACTGAGGTTTTATTAACCATGGAGCCCTTATCTATAGATTTCTTGTAGCCCCGGAGGATTGGTAGGTTATCTTAGGCGGTTAGCTGGGGTAAAGCGGCAGAGAATCTACCTGGCGCCTAGAACATCTTTATATTGGAAAGTTAACTTACAGTTGGCTTGGCCCTTGTTTGTTAACCCACTCCCGTCTCCACTGAAGCTGCCGTGCACCCTGGTGTCAACGTTTACCACGTGGGCCGTAATAAGGTGGTAGGTTAGCCATTACAACTAGGCATTACCGACGTTTTAAACATTACACATGTTCTTCGAACCATTCCATGTAGATGTTGGTGATGGTTGGTGATAACGGGGAACCCATAGGCGGAAGAAAGATTTCAAGAAATCAGAAGATCCACAAACGAGGAGGCCCACAAGTCGATTTTTGCTTCGATCCAAAAATACTGTGAGAACATCAAACGAATCGGCCACAAGGTGCACACTGTGAAGCTTAACAAACTTACCAGGAAGCAGTTGCCGAAGGATACGACCAACAGGAAAACAGTGGTGAACTCGTCAGCAGTCGAGGAAACATTGCTTTCTAAGAGGCTAAACTACGCTGTAGCTCCAAAAAAGATGACAGTACTACTAGATATCATCAGTTCCGTGAAGTCAGTATTAGGCAGTAAAATGACAGCGACTGGAAGATTTCCGATAAAAGTCAGAACCGCAATTGAGAAAACACATCACATCAAACAAAACATCAACTAATCGAAAGGAGGATCATAAAACACGACAAATCTATCATCATTCTACATACATACATTCTACAAGCTGACAAAGGAAATACCACCATCTTATTGGACAGACCAAAATACAACAAGAAAATCGACGAAGTTTTGTCGAAGGGAAAATACAAGCCACTGCCTAGTGATCCAACTTCCAAAATAGAACGGAAAACTCACAACACTCTCAGAGATCATGCAGAAACCATTCTATCCCAGACCAGGATAAAATTGACGCCACATCACAGCAAACCACCACATCTTTATGGACTACCCAAGCTACACAAGGGTGGAGTACCTCTCAGACCAATTACAAGTTCGCGCAACTCACCAACAGCAGCACTATCGAAATTCCTTCTACCTTTTGAGGACAAAACATCATCGCACGTCAAGGACTCAAAGCACTTTGTCGAAATCATCGGA
This sequence comes from Octodonta nipae, assembly GCA_034190945.1. NCBI lineage: Eukaryota > Metazoa > Arthropoda > Insecta > Coleoptera > Chrysomelidae > Octodonta > Octodonta nipae. The sequence goes on along the minus strand of CM067224.1, from coordinate 44,177,541 downwards.
TCAATGGAACTTGGGCCAGAACATCGCTTAGTAAGTTTCGACGTTGAAAACCTTTTCACGAACGTACCACTAGACGATTCTCTAAACATAGTGAGGAAGGAACTTACTGAAGACGAAACCCCGATGGAGAGGACGGAGCTACCAATTGCCTATGTGTTCCCGGTTATCACCAACCATCGCCAACATCTACATGGGATGGTTCGAAGAACATGCACTGAGGAGGTACGAGAAGCAGCCTAAGCTATGGTTGAGGTATGTAGATGACATCTTTACTATTTGACAACACGGAGAGACAGAACTACAGGCATTCCTGGAATAATAGATGGTTGGGATTGGCCTAACCATCTATTATTCCTTAATGTAAAGTGTCAAAGGACTAGGACAGGAATCCAAACAACAGTCTACAGGAAGGCTACGCACACAGGATTATACCTTCTCTACAATTCCAACCACCCATCAGCAACGAAAACTGGCATCATCAAAACACTAATCCATAGAGCCAAAAATATCTGCAGCACACCAGAAGCCCTTAAAGAAGAACAAGTGAAACTTAGAGAAGAACTTTTGGCGAATGGATATCCGGAAACGATCATTACCAAGGCGTTTGAAGAGCTAGACAAACCGCCTAGGCAGGCAGAGGACAACACGGTAGCAACTCTACTATTACCGTATTCTAAAGGTTTGTCGGAGAAACTTAGAAGAATTGCACACAGACATAGAATCAGAATGATCTTCAAAAGCAACAACACCTTGAGGAGCATGATAACAAGAACGGGGCTCGTCGCACCAGCTATACTAATTAACTTTATATACAGCATACCGTGTGAATGTGGCAATCTTTACATTGGAGAGACGAAGCGACCGCTGAAAACCAGTGTTAAGGAACACCGCACAGCTATTCAAAGGGCGGAGATATCGAAGCCTGGGCTAGATAATCACGCGTGTTATAATACCAACTGGGACCAGGCCAGAGCAATTCACAAGGAAGAACAATGGTACAAAAGAAAATTCATAGAGATAAAAAGTGGGGCGGAAATTTGTTAAGATAGTTTACCAATAAATTAAGCCGAAAGATTAAAAAAGCATCAAACATAGTAGTAAAACAAAGTTCTCTAGGACGTCGAATTTTATCACGAAAGTTATTTAGAATCTTTTCATTGGATCTAAGAAACCATGTAAATATTATTAAAAAGTGGGGCGGAAATTTGTTTAGATAGTATACCAACATATTAAGCCGAGAGATTAAAAAAGCATCAAACAAAGTAGTAAAACAAAGTTCTCTAGGACGTCGAATTTTATCAAGAAAGTTGTTTAGAATCATATAAATGGATCTAAGAAACCATGTGAATATTATTAAAAAGTGGGGCGGATGTTTGTTTAGATAGTTTACCAACAAATTAAGCCGAATGATTAATAAAGCATCAAACAAAGTAGTAAAACAAAATTCTATAGGACGTCGAATTTTTCCATGAAACTTGTTGAGAATCATTTCAATAGATCTAAGAAACCATGTGAATATTATTAAAAAGTGGGGCTGAAATTTGTTTAGATAGTTTACCAACAAATTAAGCCGAGAGATTAAAAAAGCATCAAACAAAGTAGTAAAACAAAGTTCTCTAGGACGTCGAATTTTATCACGAAAGTTGTTCAGAATCATTTCAATAGATCTAAGAAACCACTTGAATATTATTAAAAAGTGGGGCGGAAATTTGTTTAGACAGTTTACCAACAAATTAAGCCGAGAGATTAAAAAAGCATCAAATTAAATAGTAAAACAAAATTCTCTAGGACGTCGAATTTTATCATGAAAGTTGTTTAGAATCATTTCAATAGATCTAAGAAACCATGTGAATATTATTAAAAAGTGGGGCGGAAATTTGTTTAGATAGTTTACCAACAAATTAAGCCGAGAGATTTAAATGCACCAAACAAAGTAGTAAAAGAAAGTTCTTCAAAGTAGGACGTCGACTTTTATCATGAAAGTTGTTTAGAATTATTTTAATAGATCTAAGAAACCATGTGAATATTATTAAAAAATGAGGCGGAAATTTGTTTAGATAGTTTACCAACAAATTAAGCCGAGAGATTTAAAAAGCACCAAACAAAGTAGTAAAACAAAGTTCTCTAGGACGTCGAATTTGATCATGGAAGTTGTTCAGAATCTTTTCATTAGATCTAAGAAACCATGTGAATATTATGAAAAGGCGTTGTGGAAATTTGTTTAGATAGTTTACCAACACATTAAGCTGAGAGATTAAAAAAGCATCAAACAAAGTAGTAAAAGCATATATAATCTCGAACGAAAATATAATTAGCGAGCCCAGCGTCCAAATTAAAAATATTTGGAGAGCTCTTCTTCGGCCTCTGCCACTACGCATCACCTGCAACCAACCGCCAGGTACGACAACGCTGATTGGACCGGATAAGAACCAATGACCATGACCGGCGACGCATGACCAGTTAAACGTATAATACAAATACGACGGATAATCTGAATTTCCTATCATTCACCTGATGACGATAGCAGATACACAGCTATTGAAACGTTGTGAGATCAACATCACCTCTAATGAAATTCAGAATAACTAAGTGGTCGCCACAGCTGATATCGACGACGTAAGCTAGGCAAGTTGTAAGCTAGAGGAAAAGTTCAAAAGTGGAGGTTGAAAATAGATATTTTTAGGGTTGTATATCTATTGAAAGAACAATACGAAAATGTGAGTAATTTGGGTTAATGAAACATAGCAAAAAATATTTCGAACAATTGTAGAGAAGAAAGAAAAGAAAGAAACGAAATCAGACTGTAAAATGTTGAACTGGAAGCGCTTAGACGAAGCACTGTAGGTTCCGGGCTGGAAGACATTGCTAACAGTGATACAAAAGATTAACTCATTATGAGAGACAATGTATCAGATAGAATAGCAAGAGAGTCAATAACAAACAGGCAACTACCCGAGACTGATATCCATGGTAGAAAACACTGGCATATTGAGTTCGTAAAACTAAGCACGTTGTTACTTTCGCTATACATAAACATCTACAGACATACATTGCCTACACGTTTATAATAAGTGCAGCACTATTTTTTTTATGTAGTCTTCTAAATTGTGTCATCAGAACTGATAAATAAATATTGTAATCCATGAAAAATTTTCCAATCATAAAGAAATCGCACAAAAATTGCACTGAACTGCTAGCTTTATACAGGGTGTAAATAGTTTGAGTGCATATATTTTAGGTGGAGGTAGTATACAACAAATTAAACAAAAAACTCTTATACCACTATGGTCAGTAGGCCTTAATAACCAATAAAACATATTAAGTAAATTATTGTCAATCCGGCAACGTCGCTCGCGTTCGAAGCAGATTCACTCTTAGCGCGAATAATAAATGATGACTACGCCGACAAAAAAATAAACACCTGTGTTTTTGTATTGACTGATGATATTGACCTTAGAATTAAATAAAAATGTATGAAATATTTTGATGAAAATATTTACGTTTTTAATACAAGGTATTGCAATTAGAATTTGTATTTGGCGGTTTCTTTTATGCAATTATACAAAGTTGGGTAAATATGATATTCAACTCAAGAGATCTGTATATGAAGTTTTTTACCAGTTAAATTATTCGAAGAGTCATTATTACTGATTTAATTAATATTATTTATATTAGACAAGTAAATATGTAATCCTACTTACCGAATTTATTATAATGATAGAACTGAGTTGAAACAACGGATTATTCACAGCAAATGTTCAAAATGCCCACCATTACTATCGACACAAGCACGACACCGTTTAATCCAATTTTCACGTATGCGAGAACAAATTCCTGGAATATTCCGGATTTCGTCAGCAGCGTCAAAAATGCGTTGTCTAAGGTCATTCTCGTCAATAATTGGAGTCGTGTATACCATACTTTTCATGTGTCCCCATAAGGAGAAATCTAAAGGATTGAGATCAGGAGATCTTGCTGGCCAACGTATATGTCCGTTTCGACTAATCCAACGACGGGGAAATGTTCTATTTAAGAAGTCGACAACTAGATGACTTCCGTGGGCAGGTGCTCCGTCATGTAAGTATCACATATTGGAACGTGTTTGTAGGTTCACTTCATCTAACAAATCTGGTAGCGTGTTGTTCAAAAAATAAAGGTAATTCTCACCTGTCAAACGTGCAGGCAGTATAAATGGCCCAACCAAGTATTCACCAACTATTCCAGTCCACACGTTAACTGAGAATTGGTGTTGAAATACTGACTGGCGTATTTCGTGCGGATTTAACTCAGACCACGAATGCGTATTATGAAAATTTATTATACCATTCCTATTAAAACTTGCTTCATCTGTTGTTAAAATATTGTTCACAAAATTAGAAAATTGTCGATGTTTTCTGAGGAACCAACGACAGAAATTGAGTCTTGGTTGAAAATCATCAATTGAAAGCCCTTGAACCCGCTGCATGTGATATGGATAGAGCAATTGTTCCCGTAATGTTCTATGAACAACAGTGTGAGAAATTTGCTGCTCACTTCCAATACTCCGTGTGCTACGATATGGGCTGATGTCGATAAGGTCTAGTATTTGATCCTCAGCAGCTAAGATACGATTATGTCCCTGTGGTCCGCGATTGTTTATTTGTGGTATTACACTACCTGTTTCCAGAAGCCTCTGCGAAACAGCTACGAATGTCCTAGCATTGGGCAGGCGTCTGTTTGGAAACCTTTCCCTGTATAACATTCTTGCTATTCTGCAATTACGTTTGCTTTCCCCATAAATTAAGAGCATGTCATGTCTTTCCCTAATTGTATAATCGGCCATTATTTATTACAAATAAATACTGTCGCACTATTCTTAATTTTCGAACTTACACACTAATCACAACCGATTTTATTTATTTAAAAAATATATTAAATGGAAAGCAAACCACGAAGTCTACATCAAATAGATATCATTCAAATCACTTTACCGTTTATCTGTTCTTATTTACAAGAATCGAAATCGCAAAAAACAATCGTAACTCTCAGTCGTCGTTAAAGTAAAAAATGTAGTAAATAAGTTGGTCTGTATGCCACGTTGTCATATCTATTCGGAGAAACTTACACTAAATTATAAAACATATTTCGAGTTTAAATAATCAATTTTCATTTTTAATGTGGCTATTAAAGATGTATAAGCTATTGAGTATTTACATATTTAGATTTACCGACATTTTGAAAACGAAATTATTGTATTATTCACTGTAGCAAGGGCTACGTAAAATCTAACTTTATGTGTTCTTTTTGGCAAAACTATAGTTTATTTTAGAAAATGTTATAAAGCTTTTTGATTTGTTTTTGCCTGAAGTATTGTTCTTCAAAATCTTTGCACTCAAACCGTTTACACCTTGTATATTGTAGCCAATAATTACATTCGGCAACATGTGTCCAAGCAATGATATGCACATTTTGTTCATGATAATTTTAAGCTGCGATGGTTTCCAAAAAAAAATAGTTACAACAATTCAACTACGAGTTACTCACAGCCCAATTTTATTTAATAGTTGTTCCCAAGTGGGTTCTTTGAAGATCATATTCTGTTCTTATATGTGTTTGCCTATCAGCTAAGGTGAGTTCAAATTTCACCACTAAAATAAATCTAATGTGGAACAGATATGTCAATTGTCTTTAAATTTCTTTATCACCAATAATATCGCATTCGGTTCTCCTTATCTACTTCTTATAGTTGTTAACATATTTTAATCAGCTATAGATGTAATTTTATAACTTGAGTAGGTTTGCCAACCCTTTGATAAATATTCCAATAAGGCTATTTGGAGAACAAAAAGATATTTCTTTAGCAGAGTGAGATCGGTAAAAATACTTGAAAAAAAATTGAATTGTGTAACTTTACGAACATTTTGTACAAAATTACCTTCAATATATTGCAAACTGACATAGTTCCATTTCCTAGTTCATTTAAATGATTTGAACCATTAAACCTAATGAACTCATCATTTTCAATATTAATAATTTTTAAATGTCCAATTAAAATGAAATTTTGATTCTCTGCATCAATTAATTAATTTAATTATACTTGTGTTTAATTAGTAAATGGAAATATAATATGCTTAATAAGAATTCCTTTCGTTCCCCAATCAAATTAATTGGTTTACATAGAATCTCGTTCGAATGAAAATCTTTTCATTTCTAAAAAATAATTGAATATTGAATGTCCGGAAGAGAAGCAAGAAGATTGGAGACTTGAGATTGCAGTGTAGGAGGAATTAATTATTATGTAGGTCACTGCAGCAGCAAAACAAGGAAATATAGATTTATCTATAAAATGTACAGGAAAGTTGTGGAAGCGAAAGTAGGTGTATGATATTTATATTTAACATTTAATTGACCAACGTTGCCAAGACGGTAGCCAGAAAAAAATTTTCGCAGGTGGTTAATAATTCAAGAATTTTTTTGAAGAAGGGTGAATAAATCAGGGCCGCAAAAGTTATTTTTCTATTAATGTACTTCCAGTATATAAGAAATGTATAGAAGAAAAAAATATATTAAAATTCAATCTTCCAATCCAAATTTTGGGGGTTTGAACGCCCCATCCCGCTGGTGACGGCCTTGAACGCTGCTATCGGATAAAACGATGATTGTCAAATATGCTGCTAACTTAAATGCACAGTTCTTATGCATCCAGCTAGTTCTAAGCGAAATTCCTAGAATGTTTCGGTGAAATTGATTTGTAGTAAACTGAAGACCTCGTAGACATCATCTATGTCGAAAAGCTTCTTAAATAGCCTATGAATGAGCGTATCAGGTAACATATCTAATATTTTTTAAGTAAGTAAATCGAAAAAATGTTAGTATGATACTACTAAAAATATACTTTTTCAGAAATACACGGTCATTTGAATGCGAGAATGGTAAGAAGTTTTTAAGTGTTGTTGAAGAACTCCTTGTTCTGAGGACAAAGTGTCACATTCTAATGGTATTGAAGGTTTTCTACATCACTTTGTCAGAAAGTTTCTAGGAATACCTATGAGTGATTTTCAAAGAAATAAAATTTTTGGTCTAAAGAATCACCACCCCAGAAACTTCATTAAAAATTCAGCAAACTTCATTAAATGTTTTTAAGTAATAATGATTTTGCACCCAAACTAAATTTCCATAAATTTATTTCCAACAACAAATTACGCACAACACTGTATGAACAAAATTTAATCAAAAGAAAAACAAGAAATGCAGTTACATAGGCTATCCCAAATTCAAAGGTCCTACTAATACACCGTGCATTTTAATCCACTAGTCAATCCTTTTACGCGATCCACTTGCATTCAAATTACAGTCAAAACACAAGCACAAAATTATTTACTAAAATATGTATATATAGTTTCCATGTTTGCAATATTAAACTCCAATTGTCTTTCCGTATCTGCAAGTTCTAATGTAGATATATAAAAAAGGCTTAAAAGCCTTTATTTTGTTTTTCCTTTATGCAGGTAGTTTGTACAATTATCTCAGGGAATATGCAGGTTTAAATAATCCATTCTTGTTACTAATATATTGTAAAGATAGGTTTTAAGCATATTTCTTAAACAGGCTGTAATCGTTGAAATCTTTATTAGTTTGTTGTACATTGCTCAAACTTACTCTTCTACCTGGATGTTTACGACTAAATTGTCTTGCAGTTTTACTTATGCAAAGCATATTATCACGACTAAAATGAGAAATTTCTACTTTGTCTCTTTAAATTAGATTTATATATTTATTTATTTATTGAAACCAGTATACAGTTTACAATGAAAAATTATCATTAAATAAACCCACAGAGGGATAGGAACGTGCCTGGTACACTTAAGATTAAACCTTAAAACTAAACTAAACTTCAATAATACAAAAACAATCATGTAACATCTATCACAAATCTGTAAATATTTTAGCTATCACAGTGTATATTGCATTAATAATTAGTAAAAGTATTTAGTGAAATAATAGCTTCATTTTATATTATTAATTATCCATTGAGCCAATTTCTTTTTGTTTGCTTTGTCAGAGTTCACCAAACATTTGTATTCATTTGGTAATATATTAAATATTTTTATTGCATTGATATAGCTGTATTTAGTAAAAATTATTTTATTTATTTTAGGTAGTTGAATAGCTTTATTTCTAGTAACACTAGTGGTTGTTAAAAACTCAGTTTTAAGTGTGTCATAATGATGACATAACGATTCAAGAGCAAATAATTGTACAAGATTAACTGGATTTTTGCTTGTATTATTAGAATTTTTATTCAAGTTTTTAAGTAATCTATTTTGAAGCACTTGCAGATGAAATATACTATTGGAAGCAATATTACCATAAGAAATAATACTATGGAAGAATGCGTAATAAATTATTTTTATTATATCAGCTGTCATTATTTTAGATAATTTGGAGAACACAAAAACCAAGTTGTTTATCCCATTTAAAGTTAAAATCAAAAATAATTCCCAAGTATATGTGATGTTCAACTCTATTAATCTGGCTGTCATTTATACATATATTCATTTTCTTTGGCACACTATCACTGTAGCATCCAAAAGCAATATAAACGGTTTTATTTATATTAAATGATAATTTGTTGGATACTAACCACTCATTCACTTCCCTTAACAATAAATTCATCTTATGTTGGGCTTCATCCCAGGTGTTTGCAGATGATATTACTGCCGTATCATCTGCATATGACAGTATAGTTTCATCTGGCATTCGATACAGTAAATCATTGATATATAGTATAAAAAGTAGAGGGCCTAGAACAGTACCCTGTGGCACCCCAATAGTTATCTTTCTATAAGTACTGTAACATTCATTAATTTTCACTCTTTGTTGTCTATTTTTAAGATAACTAATTAAAAGATCTGGTTGTGGTTTACAGTATCGAATGCTTTTGACAAATCCAAAAACGAGATTATTAAAGGTTTACTTTTATTTAGGTTACAGTAAATAATTTTAGTAATTTGCTGAAGAGCTTCACGAGTCCCAATATTTTTAATAAATCCAAAGTGCCATATTGAAAATAATTTACATTTATTAATAAAATTAAAGATTCTAAAATGTACTACTTTTTCAAATACTTTTGCTATGTTTGAAATAAGTGAAACTGGCCTATAGTTAGATAGGCAAGACTTACTTCCTCCTTTATGCAAAGGTACAATTTCTGCCTTTTTGAGATCATCAGGCCATACTGCAAGACTAATACATACATTAATGATATAACTTAAAGCATCAACTATATAATTTGAAATATGTTTCAAAATCTTAGAACTTATTTTATCAACTCCCATGTTGTGTACAATTTTGCTTATTTCAATTGAGTCTGTTGGTTGCAGATAAATAGTTTTATCATTCATAGTTGGCATATTAATATTACTTTGAGTTGTGGTCATAGTATTACTTAATTTTTCACCAATTTCTAAGAAATAATTATTCATAGTATTCACTATATTACATTCCGAAATTATTTTTTGATTGTTTTCGTCCATTATATATTAAATATGAGTATTTTTTTACTTTTATTATTAACTTTCTTATTAATAAACTCCCATACCTTTTTTGGGTCATTTCTATTATCCTCAAATAATTTTTCTCATAGTTATATTTAGCTTCCTTTATAACTTTTTTGTAAATTTCAAGATATTTTTTGTAATAAGTTTCAGCAAATAAATTAGTAGGATTTTTTCTCCATGTAAGGTAAAGTTTTTCTTTAGTTTTACTTGACACTACAATAGCTTTAGTTATCCAAGATTTTTTTCCCTTAACTTTATTTTTTCTAATATTATGAGCATTTTCGACACAGTAGTTAATATTCCTGGTAAATGCTTCAATAGCAATATTTGGATCTCTAATGAAGTAAATGTTATTCCAATTTAGACTGCTTGCAATATTTTTAAGCTTGGAGTAATCAACATAGAAGTAATTATCGGTAATATCACTTAAATAGAGTTTTTTTTAATGTTTATTATTAAGGAATAATTAGATTTTCCGTAATATTAATTGTTAAGACTATTTGTACTATTTACAGTAACTGCAAAACACATTATTTTGTTACTTTTAGCAATAAATTTTTTAATGAGTAAGTTAATAATATATTTATGCAAGCAATAAAAATGTGCATTTTTTGTTTGGAGACAAATTCATCCATTGTCGTGTACTGTTTTTCCAAGATGAAGTGAAAAATAATTTTTAATAAAAATGATATTCTCTAATATCATTTTTATTGTTTTGGAAGTCTTTCCAAAACATGTAACTGAAGACAAAATTGCAAGAAAAAACAAGTGCACTTGGTGTTTAAAGTTTTTGATAATATACCAATAAATCAAATAATGGGAAATACTTTTACATAAGTATGATATCTACTGTAAATCTAGGGAATAATAAAATAACAGAGGCAACGGTTGGTGTATCGCCTATCTGTCAATATGTCGCAAAAGCTTTAGCAAACTGGACAATGAAATGCAATAGAATGGGTACAGCCTCCATCTACGGACTGCAGATAAAATAACAGAAGACGTTATATATGAAGAGAACGTGACCGACATTCAACTGGGAAACAATAAAACCCTAAAAACCATGTAAGAACTATAAATATTTAGTGCAAAATTTTAATAATGTTTGGTGGTACGGGTGTGGGACCTGGAGAGTATAATAATGACCAAAAAAACAAGTACAAGTAAAAGACTACTGGTTAATCCCGATTAAAATAAAAGTAATGAAATAATGATCAGCAGCAGTAATTGGAATTCGATTATTGCGTGGTTTATAATGAATTATTACTTTTCTCCGTCTAACGTATTGCAGTGTAGATAGTTTGGCAGGTGACAGTACTGTTTCGTATAAAGTAGAAACTCTTAACAAAGACATCTGTATCTTGTATAGATGATGACCTATTGCATTATTAAGTTTTTGGAACAGAAAGAGTATACTAAAAACTGGAATGTATTTAAGTTTTAAATTTCTATGATGCTTTTTAAAAATAATTGGTTTTTTTACTTTTCAACATTTTGTTAATAAATTCTTCAAAAGAATAAATTCAATGAATACACAATATCAATAGTACACTTTTATTTACTGAATCATTAGGTATAGGGGAAATATGCTCAACTTAGCGCTGTTTTTGACATTTTCTTGCCGAGAAAGCATTTAGATATAATAACTCATTTAGATTGAAATCCCAGAAAAAACAAAATATCCCAGTTTACCAACATGACTTTACCAACGCAGAATTGGGAAATTGTAGTAGCAATAATAAAACAAACTCACCAATATTGCGTTATTCTTTATTCCATGTTTCAAATTTCTACACTCATATTTCGTAAGCATAAACTAATACTTTAGAGTTGTTTTCCTGAACCATATTTGTACTATCTTTACTTAATGTTCATGCACTTATTGGGTATAATACCACATTCCAAATTAAACTCCCTTAGCTACCACATCAAAATATTAGATTCAAAACAAATAAATAAACAGGCAAGTGCTTACTTTGATTATTAACTATAATTTTTTTTTTCTCCTAAACCATAAACTTTCTGACATATGTTATATAAGACATTTGTATTAATACTGATAAGTTCGATTATCTAGCAATATATGTGCACTGCATTATGTTACACCCTGTATAAACCACCTATGCCTTACAACTTCACAATTCGATTTCAAACTCTAAAACCCACCATTACTGCATTCAGACAACTAGTTTATTCACCATTTACACCACTTGTAATAGCAAATGTTCCAAAATACAGGATTCATACTTTTCCAAACACGACGAGCAGTTAGAAAGTAACACAAAATTTAGACAAACTAGATAGACAAAAATTTTCCTAAAATAGTTCGTTTTTATCTGGATTGTAGCGGTACAGCTGTTTACAGTGTTTCAATTCGGCTCACAATTAGTTTCATTAATTTTTCATTTTTATTCTCAATAATTAATAAAATAAACTTGAAATATTGTGTCATTACTCTGCTATATTAGCCATTATTCATAAATGGTAATTTGCCATTTATAAACTGAGGTATGGACAGTTCAACAAAAAACTAGAATAATCTTCATTGCTGCTTTAAAGAAAAAATTAACACTCTCTTTGTCTTTCATTACGAGATGTGTAGAAGTATATCTGAAGCATTTAACGCACAGTCGCATGGCAAAGAGCTGTCTTGAAATATTCTCGGCAATGCAGATGTATATAACTTTTTAAAACTACAAACGTAAATGAAGTTGATACCAGAGAAACTCCTTGCATTTAAAAATAATAATAAATATTATGTGGGGTCACTATTACGTTCTCGAATCAACTGGAACCACCAAACTCAAAGAAACATATAAAGTATGGCGCGAACGAAACACAGACAAAAGGGCTTAACGTACATACAAATACATTAGCAAACCCAAGACTCATTATTGAAAAACAAAATACGCTAACATCCGAAGAGGTAGAAAGCACTAAAGTGTAGTGAAAGAGTACTGGACAGGTAAGAGGAAACCGGAAGTCGTAATGGAACCCGGAAACGAAAAACAGCCCGGACAGTCTAGAATAGACAGTACAACAGCGTCTGCTACAGTAAAACACGAAGATGACAACCTGCTCATCCGCACACCAAAACTCTACGTTTCTCAAATGGGTTCCACACAAACAGACACGACCTCACCAACTCCTATTGAACTAAGCCAACAAGAACAAAAAGAAATAATGCAAATTGCGATCCAAATGAAAACCAATCTGGCCACGATAAGCGAAAGTGATTTTATCAGAACAAAGTTAAATCAAAGATGACAGGTTTAAATGTCGAGAAAGCGCTAGACTACATACTAACAAAAAAGAAAAGAAAAGTACCAATATGTGATTTTTAGAATGTTCTATGCAGCTGCGTTAGTAGTTATAGATAAAGTAAACTTCAACACTGAAAAAAAAAGAAAACTAAAGGAAGAACTATGAAAAGCTAGGTTGAAGGGTAAGATCAAAATAGCCCAACTAGAAATTTTAAACGAATTTGCTCACAGGCTAACACTTACGAGAACGCCTTTATCGAAAATACAACAAACACAACTATGGTCTGAAACGATACACAGATCGTCAAAAATTCTACCAACAAAATATAGTTTTCCACAAGGATCGCAAGCGAGTCTATGCAGAGATCACTTCAAAACGAATTCAAATAACAAATAAACCAGAAGGAGAAGTACTATTAAAATTTTGGAAAAGAATCTGGGGAGACAACATACAGCACAACGAAGAGGCAAAATGATTAGAGAAAGAAACCAAAAGAAACAGTACCGTAGCTGATATGAGCTATGAAAATATCACTCCTGGTGTGGTGACCGAAGCGCCAAAAAGGACCCAGAATTGGAAAGCGGCTGGGCCAGTAGGAATACAGAATTTCTCGTTGAAAAGATTTCCAACTACTCACAAATGCCTGCCCAAAGCCTGTGATCATGTGCTACAAGACTTCTAAATCCCCAACAGGCTTATGTTGGGTAACATTTACTTAATTCCAACAAACGAAAAAACCGAAATACCTCAAAACTATAGACCAATTACTTGTCTTACAACAATATATAAGAATATGACATATATACTTAGTAAAAAAATCTACAATCATCTCACGAATAATAACATATACCCAGAAGAACAAAGAGGTTGCGTAAAAGGAGGAATGGGTTGTAAAAATCATATTCTAACCAGCAAAACAATAATGGATGACTGTAAGAACAAAAAGAAAGATCTGAGTGTAGCGTGGATAGATGAACGTAAAGCTTTCGATAGCGTATCTCATAGTTGGTTGCTAAGGGTTCTGAACATCTACACAATTAATGAAAAGATTGCAAGATTTTCGCAAATCTGGAGTACAACTTTGCTTCTTGACACTCCAGCAGCGACACAAAACTACGGCACAAGAAATATAAGAAAAGGAATCTTCCAGGGAGACTGACTTTCTCCATTCTGGTTCTGTATGGTCTTATTCCCATTATCGCAATCATTAAAAAAATCAAAAACAGGGTACAAAACCGACAGAACAGGCCCCATTATACTCCATTTTTTATACCTAGATGACCTAAAGCTATTTGCAACAAGCGACCATCAACTAGAAAAACAATTTACGATTTTAAAACAATTTAGCAGCGACATACAGTTGTAATTTGGTTTAGATAAATGCTCAAAACTGACCATGATCAAAGGATAACTGACACACAGCGCAGACATCAACCTGGAAATAATAACAACAATAAAACAGCTACAACGGACGAAACCTATAAATATCTAGGAATAGAGGAATTTGATGGCATCAAGGTAAAAACAGTTAAAAAAAAAGCATAGCCATTCCGGTTATTTCATATAGCTTTGGAAAATTAAACTGGAAAGAGCAAGAAATAAGAAGTATCAACATCCCAGAGCCGACGTTGACAGACTATATGTAGAAAGAGAACTAGGAGGAAGAGGCTTACTGCAAATCGAAAACATGTTCAAAACAGCTATCACAGAATTAACAGAGTATCTTGAAAGCAGAAAAGATTATATCATAAAACTAGTTGCTAGTGAGGACTGAAAGAAAGCAACTATAAAATCTCTGCATAAGAAAACTGAGAAGATACTCTCAGAGCTAAGGTTAACAGATCCACAACATAGACACAGAAATCTAAGAGAGCAAGTAAACCAAGCGGTCACTAAACAACACGAAACTAGATAGCCAGAAAAACAAATGCATAGACAATACTGTAGAGGCATGAAAATGCAGTGGATAAAGAGGAAGGCAACATTTGAGTGACTAAGAAGAGGAATACTGAAAGGAGAAAGAGTCTATGAAACGAAAATTTGACGAGCAATGTCGGCTGTGCAGGAAACAAAGTGAAACCATACACCATCGTATAGCAGCCTACCCAGTATTGGCACGAAGAGAATCCATAACTAGACATGATAAGATATGTACAAAACTGCATTTTAACATCTGTAAGAAATACGAAATTTCCTTACAATAAACCAGACATAGTCATCAAAAATCTTGAGAGAAAGGTGTGTATTATAATAGATGTAGCCATTCCTGCAGACAACAACGTACCGAATAAACAAGCGGAAAAACTCCTAAAATATAAAGGTCTTCAAACTGAAGTACAGAGACTCTGAAATCCAGCTTTGTTTCAACTTTAGTAGGAGCCTTGCGAACAGTTAGCGTCGACTTAGATAACTACCTGAAAGAAATACCAGTGGCATTCAGGAGAGCGTAATGCTAGAAAAGTGACATATCATCCAGAAAACCATCTAAAAACAGAAAAACACCAGTAGACCAACATTAGAGCCATAGAGTTAGGATATAACTCCGGTTCATAATGGAGAATTAATAATTGCCATTATTTACTAAGAAAAATAAAGTAAATAATATAATAATAAGGTTGTCAAGCATTCGCTGCAGCAGGATACAAAAAGCGGTACGATGGTGTGTCAAAAATATAACACCTGGAACTAGCACTGAAACTTGAACTATAGTAGTGGAAAAAATTAAAGGATTAAAAAATAATTCCAAATTTTTTGACGTTTTTCAATTAGCTGTATTTCCCTTGAAAATGGTCGCCCTTGAGTTAAAAAAAAGGATTTTAAAGCTTGAAGTTTTTAGTTTTGAGATCTTATGAGAAAAAAAAATTTCAAGCAACGTGTACCGCTCAATCCTAACGAATTACATAACAAAAAAAAATTCAATTTTTTTTTTGGTTTTCTTTTTTGGCGTAAGAACTTGAATTTTTTTCTTTTCAATCAACCACTACATGGATAGAATAATTTGTGCATTCAGCTTTAAATTTCTGTTTTGCAAAGTTCGATACGACCACTTCTGGCTAAGATATCGAACTTTGAGTGGAAAAGTATCTTTTTGTCTTTAACCATCAATACCTCAGCAACCCCCGATCGCACATGAAAATTAAGTAAGGTGTTGTAATCTTGAATAAATTTCCCACAGAAATCAGCAACGGTTTTTTGAAAGTTTTTATTTTTTTTATTCTTTACGTTAATTTGAAAAATCTAGGTAAAAAGCACGTTTGATGGCTTTTGGGATCACCAGCCGCTAAATTGAAAATATCGAGAAAACCAGTAATGTTAAGTGTGCCTTTTACAGTTCAATATGCCAACAAAAACCCCACAATGTTTCGTATAAATCCATCGAGCCGTTTTTTTGTTTTCTTCGATCGAATTTTTGAATACCTTGAAACGTTGATTTTGATTTTAAATGATCATAACTTTAACAAAATGCAAAAAACTATATTTTTTCTGTTTTTTATACAATATAATTCATAAATCTGTTTAATTTTTTGGAAAATTTGGAATTTTTTTTTTAACAAATTAGTATTCTTTTTTTAATTACCCAAAGCGTACCCCGTGAAGGTTGCCCGATCGGATTTACGCTTCTTTTGTGTACGTTTGTGTATTTGAGTGTTTGTGTGTATGTGTATGTATGTTCGTCTGCCCGTTCGTCAGGTATATTAATAACGGGTATTGCCACCCCTGTTCTCAATAACGGCTGCTAAGCGTTCAGTCATATTGATGCAGCGGGCAATCTGAGGTTGAGGGATGGTGTTCCAAATTTGCAGAAGTGCACGCTCTAATGTGGCCAAGTTCTGCACATTTGGATACTCACTGCGCAAACGACGACCCATTATGTCCCAAAGATGCTCGACGGGATTGAGGACTGGACTCATTGGTGGATGCCGCAGCAAAGTGATGTCATGGCGTTCCAAAAAGAGTCTGGTGATGTTGGCTGTGTGTGGGCGTGCGTTATCTTGCATTAGAATAAACTCCCTCTGACGTTGCCGTCTACGCAGTACAATTGGTCTCAAAATTTGGTCAATATAGCGCTGAGCTGTTAAGTTATCGCGCATAATCATCAGAGGTGTTCTCCAATCTCGCGAAACGCCGCCCCAGACCATGACTGACCCACCACCATAGGCGACATTCGGACGAACAAAGTCCTGGCGAAAATGTTCACCACGATGGCGCCAAACAAGCAGACGTCGGTCGCTCCCATATAAGTTGAACCTGGATTCGTCAGTGAATAAAAAAAACATTTCTCCATTGTCTCAATGTCCAAGCCCGATGTGCGTTGGCATACGCTAAACGTTCTCGGCGATGTCTCGCTGTCAACATGGGTACACGATTAGGATGTCGTGCATTTAACCCATTTTCGCGAAGAGGGTTGATGACTGTACGGGAAGAAATGTTTCGTACTTGGTGTCGCTGTTGAACCCGATTTGCAAAATTTCTCGCCACAATGTTCGCACTGATGAAAGGCTCACGTCGAACGTGTCGGACAACTGCTCGATCATCTCGAGCAGTCGTGACACGATGGCGTCTTTCTCCAGTACGACGAATGTATTGGTTCGTTTCCCGGTATCGTGCATACGTTCGAGATACGACGGATTGACTAACACCCATCCGGATGGCAACATCACGTTGACTGCAACCTTCGTCGAGCAGAGTAATCAAACGAGCAACCTCTAGCTCTGATAAATACCTTCTAACCTTGATCGGAAAACAACTTGATTTTTTTTGCAAATTTATGAAATTTTTTGTAACGCAGAAGGAGTGGTTTTGAAAAAAACCTGTTTTTTAGCGTTTTAAGAGTTCACGAAAACTAACGATAATAAATTTCTGAAAAGCGTCTAGATCGTTCAAAATTCTTTTGGGTATATCAACTTTGAAATTTAATTAAAATTTTAATTCAGTCGAAGTTTAAAAATCAAGAAAATCAATGGAATGCAAAACAGAATCGTGTTATAATTTTTTTGGAGTCATTAAAAAAAATTTCAAATTTCTTCCATTTTTTTAATTTTTTTTTTGGGTCATTAAAAAAGAATACAAATTTGTTAAAAAAAAATTTTTTTAATTTTCGAAAATTTTTTTTTCCAATTTCTCTTTTGTTTTCCCATAATCTTAAACAGATTTATGAATGATATTGTATAAGAAACAGAAAAAATATAGTTTTTTGCATTTTGCTAAAGTTATGATCATTTAAAATCAAAATCATCAACTATTCAAGGTTTTCAAAAATTCGATCGAAGAAAACAAAAAAACAGCTGGATGGATTTAAACGAAACTTTGTACGGTTTTTGTTGGCATATTGAACTGTAAAAGGCACACTTAACATTACTGGTTTTCTTGATATTTCCAATTTAGCGCCTGATGATCCCAAAAGCCAACAAAAGTGCTTATTTTCTTGATTTTTCAAATTAATGTAAAAAATAAAAAATTTTTTTTTCAAAATCCGTTGCTGATTTTTATGGAGTGTTTGTTCAAGATTTCAGAACCTTTCTTACTCTTCTTGTGCGATCAACGGTTGCTGAGATATTGATGGTTAAACACGAAAAGATCCTTTTCCACTAAAAGTTCGATATCTTAGCGACAACTGGTCGTATTAAACTTTTCAAAAAAACAATTTAAAGCTGAATAAACAACTTATCCGATCAATAGAGTGATTTATTTCAAAAAAATTTTACATGTTCATAGACCAAGAAAGAACATAGAAAACATTTTGAAATAAAATTCTTATGGTATTCGTTAGGATTGAGCGATACACGTTTGCTTGAAAAAATTTTTTCATCATCAGGTCTCAAAACCAGAAACTTCAAGCTTTAAAACACTTTTTTTTAAAGTCCGGTACGACCATTTTCAGGCGAAAACCAGACACTTGAATAACGTCAAAAAATTTGGAATTATTTTTTGATCCTTTAATTTTTTCCACTAGTGTATTATGGTAGGCAAGAATACTTTACTTATATTCAAACCTAAATCTGTTTTAGCTAGTAACAACTTCAAGCTGTACTTCAACCGGACGATAATGTCCGACCGGATAGTTGCTCACAATAGACCAAATATTATTGTAGTTAAGAAATATCATAATACAAATATTAGGCAGGCTGACATAATAACCAAATACAAGGATTTGGAATTTTAAATAAAAAGACAGTGGAACATGATCAACACAAGAACTGTATCAATTGTTATGTCAACAACAGGAATAGTACCAAAAATCTATTAAACAATATAAAAATACCTCACTCTGAACAAATATCGTTACAAACTAATGCAATAAGTTGTCCTGTTAGGAACAGTTCATACGGTCAGAAAACTCATGGGAAACTGCAGCCACGATGCCAACCATAGGCCTGATAACCTGGCAAGGGCTCCGACAGAAATACACTAAACAGAGTAGTAAACTAGGCCAATTATGATTTTTACTTACATTACATCAAAAACAAAATGTATTAGTATAGGTGGCAGGAATAATTGTAAAATGTTTAAATGTAAACAGTGTAATTGCCATGTCTGGTTATACATTCTAAATGATGAGAATTACATATTCAACATAAAAATTGTAATATTTAAGTAACTTTGGTTTCTTTTCAATTTAATAATTATTTGATATACAGCGGTTTAACACTGTCTAATTTTATCAACGGAATAAATATGCATGAAAAAGACGACAATGTCTTAAACTTTAAACAAAGGACGTAAATACAAATCGAATTTTCTATAAGAAAAAGTAAAAATATTTTCTTCCAAAATTCTATCCTAATCAAAAATACCATCAAATTTGACTTCGTAACGTCTTCCAAACAACTAAGTAGCTAATTAAACCGTCTAACGGGATCTTAATTACCCACAATTTAATATTCCATTCAGGAAGAAACCGAAAAAAAAAGAACTTTAAGTACTTCTCGGCATCTGCGATTTAATCCAAAACAAACTCATTATTTACGTGGACCACGTAGCCCGGCTAATTCCAATTTGTGTTTCTCTGTTGGGATTCAAATAAAATAGGATTGCGGCATGGCAGACTAGCATCCAGGAATTGACCAACCCTTTTTTGTACGTCGGCTTACGTGAAAACCATTACAGTTTCTTGGTCAAGTAATCCTTTCTTTGGTTTATTGCCCTCTCTCCGACGTTCGCTCACTTTGGACTTACAAAATAAACGGAAATGTTTCCAAAGTTTGGACTACAGGTCGTTGTGCGTTAGTCTAAACCGTTTGAAATTAAAATTTTATATGTATTATTAATTTTTTATTTTATACCTTTAATACTGAAAACATATATTCGATATTGATTCTCATGCAACTGATACATCCATTTAAACATTTACTTATGATGTTCTTGCTAAAGGTGTCCAAAAATATTTCCGTTTAAAAATAATCTATATTAAAAAAAGACTATACATTATTCAAAATGAAAACAGTTTTAAACACCTACCTAGTAACTATTTTCTGACATACCATGAGATTTAAATTTATTTGGAAATTATATATTTATGTAATATTTAATCCGACTTTTGCTTTTATTTTCTCGATGAGCTGAAAAATTGTATATTTTACGTTACGGAAAATGTACGGAATAATGTCTGAATACACCTTGACATATTACATTCCATATTTTATAAATGATTTATATATAAAAAAGAACCGACTTCAATTCATCAAAATGAAACAGTTTAGTTCTCCGACTTCCCCTGCCGTGCTCTGCTCTGCTCTGCTCTGCCCTGCTCTGCTCTTTTTTGTTCTGCTCTGTTCTGCTCTGCTCAGCTCAGCTCTGTCAGCTCTGCTCTTCTCTACTCTTCACTGCTCTTCTCTGCTCTGCTCTGCTCTGCTCTGTTCTGCTCAGCTGTACTTTACTTTAGTACTATACTCTGCTCTGCACTGATTTGATCTGCTGTGCTCTGTTCTGTTCTGATTTGCCGTGTCCTTCCCTTTATTTCAATCACTCTGAATCTACAACTGCATCTTACATTTTTTAAATCCATCTCTATAAGTATAATTATACTAAGCCCTATAATTCAAACATCCTAAGATGTTTCTATAACAAATTCTTTATCCATCCTATATAACTATAATTCCGCTGCACCCTTATTTCAAACACCTTGTATTCGTAACTACTTATGTGCAAACCAATACAACATTTTTGGAACCACCCTGTATTATTATACTTCTATATGTATAAATATAATTCTATCTATATAACTGTACTTTTACTTCGCCCTATATTTAGATACTTGCACGCAGGCACACTCACACATACTTAAAACTGTATACCGTTTAGAAAAGATTGCCGGCATAAAAACTTTTCGTTCGATGGACTCATTGAATATTTTCTGTCCCGTACAAGATCTTCGTTTAAAAAACAAACTCACTTGTAATAAATCCACATGGAAACCCTTACAAACATTCTGTACAATATAGTTTTATGAAAGTTCAGATAAAGAATTATATAGAAAACTTTTTGTACATATTTTTTCGATTTTCAGATAAACGGTACGTTGTTCGTTTTAGAAAACTATACGGCATCAAGCTGAAAAATAACTTTGTAGAATACAAATTGAAATAACCTAATTGAGAACACCCGTGAAGATTCACTGAAGTGTAGCCCCTTAATTACTATGTTTTTTGCTGATTTTCTGGAAAACTGGAAATCTCACGTTATAGAAAACTATACCTTCCTGTAATTATGCTCAATATAATACATCAAAAATGATGCCGACGAATCGATAACCTCCTCCTATTTGGGAAGTCGGTTAGAAAGAACTGACTTCAAATGAATTATAATGAAAACAGTTACTAACACTCTGTGCTATCAGTATTCTGTTATAACATATTTTACCATATAACTTAATTTTTTTTTTGAAAATTTATTTTATTATTACTTTGACGTTTACTATTTTTTGCGAATATTTTACGCATTTTCTGAAAAATCTCATGCTCTACGCTGCAGAAAAAATACGGAATCATGTCAGCATGTATATAAGAAAATTTCATGGTTCCAAACAATTTTGACACCAAAAATAAATAGTCTTTATTTTCACCAAGAAGTACATCACACAAAAATTAAATTTTTAAAAGGTCGATCAACTCTCGCTCTGCGATGTCAGCTGCTCTACATCAGCATTTAAATACTATGGGAATCACTCTCGTTTTTTTTTCAGTTTTCTCTAGTATAGAACTGGAAATTTTTTAAACGTTCATGAGAATTGTTTTTGCTGCCCGTTTGTTATTCAGAGAATTAGTTTTTATTGCAGCCGATTAATTTCTAAAAGGATTCCTATTTTAGTAGCCTACAAAATAATATCCTCCTTCTTGGAAATCGGAAAAGGCCTCCGTCACACTGATGCATACTTCGATCAAGGTTTTCTAAATTATGTCGAGAAAGTTACTATGATATAGAAAGAAGTCTTTTAACAAAAGTATTATGTTAGATATAATAAAAAGAAGCTCAAGTGTTTCTTAGCATTTAATATTCAATATATTTTAGATAATAAAAATAATACATAAACCTGCTATAAATGTATATAAATTTTTGCCTTATCAGTTGGAGTTAAATCCGAAGTTATTTTTGATAATGAATCATATAACATTTGACGTATTTCTTGCAAATTAACCACGGTATTGTTCAAAGTGATAGGGGCAATCGCAATAACTTATCCTATATCCTCGAGTCAGTCTTTTAGTAGATATATAGATTGTCATGAAATAGCATTTAGGCTTATTTTTAATCTTATTTACATATAGATTAAAAGGTTTCTTTCAGTGTATTTGAAAATATATACTTAAGCCAAAGATCACACAAATCCACAAATCAGCTGTTTTAAAGATATACGTCATAGAATATCTTAACATTAAAAATGTTCAATATACCCATTTTTCCATAGATGAGATCGGGTCCAATTAATTATTTGCCCAAATGCAGAAATTTCGTCAAAATGGCTAGATAGTTTCTTAGTGATTGAAGGGGCCAATAGTTATTTTGGATGTTAATTTGGTTTTCACTCCTCACAATAGTTTCTGAAAAAAATGTCTAAATCAAGTTTTCACACACTGCTCTTAGCTGAAACACCTTTATTTTCAATTAACTAACTTATCTGTATTTTTCAGAAAACATTGTGAGAAGTGAAATCCCAAATGAGCATCTAAAATGAAATGGTTAGTTCCATGTCTAAGATAAGCTGAACCTACATGTTTACAAAATTGTTCATTTAATAACATTAATTTTTTTATTGAATTTCTGTTAATCGATTGCCGATAAGACTTACTTATCTAGTCAAATTATTCGAGTCCAAACTTGACTTAGTTGCAATGTTCCGATATTACGTTCCTATAGTCACGTTCGGGCTTCTTTGAGAAACTAAATAAATAAAAACTTGTAAATTATTGTTGCTTACACTGATTTTATTTTTAATTGTCCAGACGGGGCCCACTTTTAATTACTATCAGGCTTTGTTCACATTGTTTTATCGATTTGTGGGCAAAAACACAGGTGTCTATTTATAAAATATGTTGATAGTGACCACCAAGAAAAGAAACTTCAGTGGAGCGTTGATGATGATGATTATTATGTTTTAAAATGACATTTTGAAATGTTTTCGTCTCTTTCACCATCCTAAATATATGATACTACTGGCGCCAGAAATTACTTAAAACATATATTTGAATAGAACAGAGAAACGAACAAAGTAAGCACATAATTAACTTTTTGTTTAATTTTTTTTTTAAGTGAGAAATAATATCATAATTATATGTTAATTAGCTGTATACTAAATTAAACTATGTGGATACTGCTGTTTCGCATTTCTTTGTAACTAATGAAATTTCGCCAATGACATAAACAAGGAATTTAGTTAATTAATATGCAAGAGAAATAATTTTAGAGTGAACTTGGCGCCTCTACCATAATATATTATTACCATGATACAAATAAGATTGAAAAAGTTATTTAGTATCGTTATAAATTTGTATAGTAGTAATAGAATATACCAGCAGAAGACACTAACTTCGCTCAGGTAATTGGAAAACAATATAGGAACAACAATAAAAGCACCTTATAGTAGAGCTCACAGATAAATGTATCCGTAACTTGGGTTTTAACAGACAAACTCAAAAGTAATTGTCAAGCAGTCAAAATAATTTACAAGAAGAAGCAAATACACCAGTTTATCTAAATACATAAAGTTGAATCGATTTTCAGACATTAAAACGACAAAATTAACAGCAAACCGCATCAGTTTTGTAACTGTTTACAGCGAATAACTCATAGGATATTAACAGAGCCAATACGTAGAAGTAATTTACTTATACAATAAAAACCAGTAAATGTATGGATTCAGGGAAATCTGTATAAAATACATCCAGCAGTAAATATTGCAGTAAAAATGAGAATATGAGACAGGCAGCGATCGGAGCAATAATAATAGCTGTCAGAGCACATGGGCGATTTAGGATTTTCTTCAGTTAAATTCGTATATTTTTTCATTTACTCATTAGGCTAATGGTTACCTGTCTACTCTTTGCTGTTATTAATGAAATATTCCATAACTGCCAAGACATCTGAGAAAAAGTATCGGTCGCTCGTTTAATCCAATATTCACAAGCAATAGTAATACGTTTTATGACATTGTAATGTAGAATATACAAAGTGAAGTCAATTCTATGTGTTTTCAAAATACATTTCGTATATCCCTAAGGAACGATCGCTGTTATTGTGGTCCGTTCTGCAAAATATTGATGTAAAGTATTTGAACTACATGTCAGCAAAATTCACTTCACGGGCAATATCGATCTTGGGCTTACTTAGTCTCAAGATTATAAGCTAGCATGAGGAGAAAAATTAATGTTCCAGTTTTTTTTTACAACAAAGTTATGAATTTTCTTCACATTTTACCTGTTTTTCTCACTTCTCTCTGTGAGAAAAGTTCCGATAGTGATTTGTGAGCCAATTTTAAGATTTTCTGGTTCTCCATAATTTCCGTGAATGCAGCATCACTTTATACATTATAAACAATAAACTATAAACTTTGTATTATTTGGGGTTTTTAACGCAGACATAATTTACTTCTAGAAGTTTGCTGCTGAAATTATATAAATTATAGATTATAAGGTATTATTTTGTTATCGTGTTTCCTGTTAAAATTTAGGCCTTGTAAAATTACTAATTACCTGGTGTAAGAATTAGGAACACGCTAATAACAAATGACCTTATTGTGAAACAGTAAAATATATCTATTTAACAAAAAAAAATCCTGAAAACGTGCAGAAATATATTTTTTCTAAAAAATGTGTCAATGGCAACAGTAGGTACATAATCTAAGTGCCACTGAAACGGTTCACAATTATTTTGGAATCATCACAATATTTTTTATTCAAATAGCACCATACATAGTATATTTTTAAATCTTTTATTTAATTTTTGCAATAATTGCTGACGAAGTTCTTGATTTTTCTGCCTCGTCATTTAGATTTTTTCTACATTTTCCCTTTTTTTAACGATGGATAAATTCACAAAATTAGAAATTGAACCAAAAAGGACTGGGTACTTTTCAAAAATAAGGCTAACAAAGAAGTGTCAAAAGAGTTACTCTAAGAAAATTGAGAATATGTTGAACAGTTTATATAGT
Source organism: Octodonta nipae (assembly GCA_034190945.1). Classification (NCBI taxonomy): domain Eukaryota; kingdom Metazoa; phylum Arthropoda; class Insecta; order Coleoptera; family Chrysomelidae; genus Octodonta; species Octodonta nipae. Next base: position 44,152,095 of record CM067224.1, on the reverse strand, counting down.
AACCATTAAGTCGTAATTTTCTTGACATTTGTTGTATTTCGACCTCTCTAATGACCATATTTCAAACGAAGTTATTTCTCGACACCACCGAATAAAATGCCCCTCTTTCAGATGCTGATAACAATCACATATGAGTGTGATCGTGACATCGAAACAGTATTGAACGCCCACCCGTGTCGTCCCAATACTCCACATAACAGCGGGATGTCACACTTAGCCCGTACCAGCTGTCTCCGGTGTGTCATTGGAAGGGTGTGTTCCTGTGCCTGCCTGCCACAACATTATTTTCTATACCATTATGTTTGAAATTGAAACGCTTGTTTTTTGGGGACGGTATGTTAGGATGAGATTGATTGTCTAACAGTCGGATGAGTTTGTGATTTGTTAAAGTCGTATTATACGAAATTTCTAAGAATCCTAACTCTCATAATGATAAAAATCACTGTATCCTCTATTTGCAATTTTTTAGTGTATAAAATACTACAAGTGACTAACAGTGCCCTACTAAACATATGTGATAAAAGACAAACATACAAAAAATGTGAAAAAATGGAAAATCTGTTTTTTTATCCTCAATTTTTTTTATTTTAAATGGAAAAGTGTGTGTATATTTTTGAAGTTGGATAGATACACTTTACAATAAATACTTACACGTTTGAGTTACATTTATCGTGAATGTGTGTTCTTATAATAACAGTGAGAAGGCATTGAAGAGCAGTTTATATGACACATTTTCAAAACTATTGTTATACACGAATGTTCAAAGCAAAAAACGGAAATGTAAATGAAATACTAAACATCAAAAAAAGCAAATGAGAGATTAAGCATTAACTGTACGCATCAGTGAACAAATCATTTTATACGTGTTTCTCATAAAGAGCCCTCTCATGTAATACATTACATGATGAACCTTGAAAAAAAATTATTTTCTCAGTTTAAAAATAATAACAATAACAATAAGATTTTCGCTATATTACTTATTTATATCAAAACTTTGATCCCAGTTGTTTGGGTAAAAAGGGGGTGAGGGAATGGTCGAGTTTTGTAAAATTTAAACCCCGAAAATAATAATTCTTTCATGAGAGAATCGCCCAGCCCTGTATCAGTAACGCATATTTCGACATTCAGATGAAGGATACCGTAAAAATAGTAGAATGTAAAGTAGTAGGTACCTAACAGATTTGTTTAAAATAAGCTAATTATACAATTTATTTTGGGTCTATTATTTACTAAAAATCTACTTATAAGGAACACAAAATGTTGTAATTACGTAGAGTAATCCATACAATAAAACAGGTGAATCGAGAACGAAACATTGTCTAACCAGACATAAACTGATTTTTTTTTCAAGAAGATGAGACTTTAGGCTCGCGATGAACTGTCAAAGCGGTTAACCTATACATTTTGATATAGCAAATAAAAACACCTAATTTTTGTGAAATACTTTAGCCTAAAAAAAACAAGGTATGGATATATTTATATTTATTGTAAATGAGTCGTTACAAACTCAACATCTTTCGGAAGAAATACTGCAATATATAGCTGTTATTTCAAATGAAAACAAAAGGAATCAGTGAAGTTTGCCCCTAACACCCTTCTCAATACTATAATAATTGGCTATTAAAATTACCATATTTTTTAATATGTAATCTATTCATTTAAATAAAATCATACTTATATCTGTATGGGAATTTGGGCCATCGGTTCATGTACTATACTCTAGGTAAGTATTAACTCAACGGTGACCTTGGATTTGACCTTACACCTCATGATCTTTGTTTGTTTTGTTTTACCACTGAACTAGTAAGATTTTTAAGAAGTCATTATTTGCCCTCAATTTGACCTCTAGGGCTTACCTCAACCTCATACCTCTATACATGTTCGGACGTGAAATTTCCCGCTCTTTACGATTCCGTAATAAAGAAAAGGAATTCTTATTTAAAAAAATGAGGTTGACCGCAAATTGACCTCAAAAATGAAGCTCAAGCTCACCATCTGATTCCTCGGTCAAAGTTACTAAAGGAATGACCTTGACCTTTTTCAGAAATGAAGTACTTTAGCAAATATTCAGCAGTCCCCGAACTTAATTGACACTCAGTATGCTTGTTGTATCGTTTGCATGCTCGAAAACAAACCGTTAGTCGTTGAATCAACTCCGCTGGGTTTTATTACTTTTAACCCCCAGAAAAGCACAACATTGCTGATCAATACTTCCCAGGAAATGTTCATGTAATAGGTATAATATTTTTCAACATTTGTTTTATGACATCATTGGTACAAGATTTGAAAATTTAGAAAACCTACTAATTTCTAATCAACAAACTTGCATTTTTAAAAGTGGATTTGAAAATAGAAAGCTCCATTATACATAAAAAGTCAATTATTAATAGAATAATGCATTTTGCGCCTTGAGATAATTTGTAAATTTGCACATTTTGGGGAGAAGCTGGATTGCAAAATTACTATGCCAAAAGCCAAAGAGGTAAGAAAAGAAGATATGGAGCATCTTCTCTCGGCATTGTCTTTGTAAAAACTCAAATATTTTCAGCTGGATCTTTGAGATGGTTCAAATATTTTCTTCAGGTTCCATTGATTATTTTTCCAAAACTTATTTGCAAATTTTGCTTAGTGTGCCACGAAATACTTGATTTTTACACACTGAATAAAATATTTTTTAGTCATTTCTATCAAGATATTTGGTGCAAAATGTCAAAAGACAGGGACTAAAATTGACATTTTTACAGAGTTTTCCTGAGTTTAGCTGATGTTTCCTGGAGCATATCGGACTTCTTATTTGTAATAGTCTCTAAATGGGATGTTCATATTATCACGTTTTAAACCTAACCTAATCATCACAATATTGCAAATGAAATAAATAATAGCAATAAGAAAAATACCTTTAATCCATTAATAAATTTTGAATTTTTCAGTTCTCAGTTCACCCAATATTCCATTGTCAAAATGCAAATAATTACAATATATAAGTCATAACTTCGAGTCACACGCTTATCTTTTCACATTCGTATTTGTCACAGATGCTTAACGAAAGAAATATCATCTTGTAGGTACGAAAATGAAAAATCAACATACGCGCAAGTATGTTTTACAACAAGCAGATCTTTATGCTCGGTAATTTAGCTTCGATGCGGGTTTTCACAAAGAGAGGAACGAGTATGTTAATGTCTCGCATTTGCATAAGAAGACAGCCATCGTAGAGGTGTTGCATAGCAAGAGACAACGCTCTTGTCATATTCATTATTGCATCCAAGATGAAGAGACTAATACTCATCGAAATCTCTGAGAACCTACCATACACGAATGATTTTCTAAATATAGGAGGATTAGACATGCTCGTATGTACCAACTTATTATGTGTTATGACTGTGATTTCTTTTGAAATAAAAGCCGTTATGGTGAGAATGCTAAATTTAAAAGCAATGCACTCTACGACAGAATTTTCTAATGAATGCATTATGTAGCTGTTCCCGGAAATGTGTTGCCGTCTCTGATTACATGAAATAAAAACAAGGAATAGAAGGCACACACTTCGAATATTATTAATTTCACAATACGTATTCGAATATAACCCTGTGTCAACATTCGACAGCATAAAGATTTTGAAAAAAGAACATATTTCATAAACAAGTAAGTTCTGAAAGATTGAGGAAGTAAATATCTATTTTGATTGTTCATGTGGCTTTTCTCTCCTAAAACCCAAAGTGTGACACATTTTTGTTTCGTGGTCCCTTGTAAGTAAATGAAACAAAAACAAGTTGAAGCTGAATGAGATTGATAGATTATTTCAAAATGTAATGATTATTTTTTTATATTTATTTTCACAGTTTATAACAAAATAGTATTACACACATTCTAAGAATGGTATACATAATAGTCCAACTTGTGGCTCATTTGAAGTAAAGGGTCCAAATTATGGCTCAAGCAACGTAAAATTTCAATTTGTGTCTCATTTAGAACAGAAGATGCAAATGCTTGTCCACTTGAAACGAGTTCCAGCTTTACAGAAGATATGTGCCGCGGTTTCAGTTCAAGCAAAAAAAAATTATCGGAGTTCCCAACCGTAGCATTACGGTTTTGAGACGATTGTGTTCGATCTCTGACGAAGGGGGCTAAAAAATATACATTAGTGAATATTTTTATTAAAAGGTCATATCATAATCGAGAAACATATTGTTGGTGTTAAAAGTGATGTAAAAAGTGTATTTAGCAAATTGAGACACACTATAAGTTGTTGGGTCAGGTTTGACCCAGCCCTAATTTAAGAGGGTAGATTTTTAAATCCATAAACCCCAAAATAAAAAATATACATTAAAAAACATCATTCAACGTTTTTTGCAGAATCATTTTTCTCTCGTCATAAACACGATCAAAATAGGTCAAATGAGAATAAACATGATCCAAACAAACTGGAAAAATATACAAAACACTACAAAAATGCGCGACCAAAACTTTAAGGAGGGCTTTTCAGGAACAAATATGAAAGCTATAAAACTATTTTTAAATTTTTACATTCATTACAAACAGTTATTTGATGCAAATAAGGCTTGCAAAATCTGTCAATTGAAGTCTTTAATTGTTTGCCTTAACTCCCTAGGTAGATATTGACTTTCATATCGTCTCCTCATATGTTCGTAAAAAATGATTTTCTGGACATTTTCAAATTTCTTACTGCAAAACTTAACAAAACATGACTGTTTACATATATTCAATAGTGCATAAAATATTGCAAGTGGCCATCGCCTAGTTCTGTGATTACATGAAAACTCTGCACAGTTTTGATCAAGGGAATCCACCCCACTTTTGGTTGAATTATAACATTCAATCATTTCTGGCTTTCTCGTGTTGTCATTTTTATTTATCTCTGGTAAATCCAAATACTGACGCATTCACTTCACGCCGTCGATTACCCAGGAATTCTTTAGGAACTTCCTGCTTGTTTCTTCTAATTGTCCCAACATACGTCAATTTATGTTTTTTCAATTCATGTAGGATCTCCAAGGATGTAAACCAGTTGTCGCCTGTGACGTTTCTATTACCTCCTGCTATAGGTGTGATCAGCTCCAAAACAGTCAGCTTAGGTTTAGAAAGATGTCTAAAATTCACAACATTTGGATTTTTGCCAGTGTTTTTTAAAAACGCATTATGCAGATAGTGAGTTTTTGAATCACAGAGGCAGAACATTTTTAGGCCATATCGTTGTGACTTGCTTTTTATATATATACGGAAGTCACACACAGTCACTTATCTATAGCTAATATAATTATTTTTGCAGTTTTCTTTAAAGTTATGTAAACCAGCTTTTCTAGTATCTCTTGCCATTAGTAGCCAACATATTGTCTGCATGTTTTGGGCTGATTTGAAAATTCCATATAAGTACAGCAAGTCCAACAGGGCTTTTATTTCAACTTTGTCTGTATGATCTATGAAAGTAGCAGTATCTCCATACCTATGGGATTCGTCGGTTATTTTACGATTAGGGTGCACTACAATCAAATCAAGTATACTGTCAGTCACCAAGAGAGACCATGCTTCATAAGGTGTAGTGGATGTGTTGTTAGCAGCAGGTCCTTTCAGCCACGGAAGATCAAGATTTATTTTTTCAGCTCTTGTTCTAGAACTTTCACGAGGATTCTTGGACCACTTACATTTGTTTTTGTCATAAAAGTATGCTCCAACATCGTCGTCGCTTCCGGGTAGTTGATCATCATTATGTTCTGATTCTGAACCAGTTTCGCTTTCATTCTTAATTCTTGTTTCGTCACTAAAATGTCACTCTTTTGAAACTCGTTTTGCAGTGTTGCTTCATTGTCGTTAAAGTCAGATAAAATGTTTCCAATGTCTTCTAATTCGGTGTCAGTTAGAAAACGATTCATTTTGAACATGAGACTCTATTTCAAACAAGCCACACAACTGGTATTGATAGCTCAAATTTGACATTTTACACGTACCGCACACCCTGCAGTTTTAACCCATAAACGGGGGTGAATATTACCTCTACAATCGTTTGACATATCACTTTTTAAAATCCGATTATTTTTAAAAGAAAAAATGACCCGGAAACTGTAAAAAAACTTGAAAACAAATGCCAATTACATCAAAATTGGTTTAGGGTGGTTTTAGGAACTCTGATCGCGATTCTGAGGACAGATTTGCGGATCCAAGATAGCTAATGAAAAATTTTTAAATCAACAGATATACGCCAAACTTGGTATATAGTAGTTTTTGGAGTTTCTGATCATGAGTCCTGAATTTACAAAATGCAAGATAGCGGGCGATGTTTTCGTCTAGTGGGTTATTTTGATCGTCCATATTGGGTCCCCCATCTTGAATTTTGTTTATTAGATTCGTGATCAGCGAACCCAAAATCCCCTTATAAGAATTTTGGTAAAAAAGGGGTGATTTTTCTAAATTTTCATTAGCCCTCTTGGTCCGCCATTTTGAATTTTGCAAATATAACCTCGGGTTCGTTATCAGAGACCCTAAAATCGACCCTAAACCAATTTTGATGTAGATGGCAATTATTGCCAAAAATTTTATTTTTTACTGTTTCTAGGTCATGTTTAAAAAATCCATTAAATGAAAAGGTAATTAAAAATATAAACAAATAAGAGGTGATACATTTAGGTGCACCTGAAGCTTTTCATATAGTCCAGAGATATATTTCGTTCGTTTCCTGAAATGAATCACGAAGTAAGTTGCTAAGTACCAGTATATTGACAAAATTCGGACTATTTGAAAATAAAATTCTGTACTATAGACACTTTTCTGATCATGAAGCAAACATTATATATAGCTAATATATTATTAAGGAATTATCCATTCCGTTAAAGAATTAAGCTACTGGCGAATTTTAGAAATATAGTACTAAATTAACAGTAGAGTTACTATAAATTTTACATCATAAAAAATACATTATTATTTTCTGAAACAGTTTTACATGACATGTTCACATGTCAAATACGAAATCTTTCATAATAGAAAACAGTTATTACATAAAATATTTACACCTAAACTCTATACACCCCAGGATTCAATTTACATTAGTACTTGAAGAAAACAACCAGCTGCCTTTCCTCGACATTCTCGTAAAAAAAAACCAAAATGGACATTTCGACCACACCGTATATAGAAAGCCGACACACACGACCATATATTTAAACTAAAAATCTCATCACCACCCATCTCAAATACAGGGAGTTACCAACACGCTAATTTTCAGATCCATACGATTGACATACGACAATAACAAAACACACGAATTAAAACAGATAACTACCGCTCTACGACAAAACGGATACCCAAACCACACTATCAAAAACAACAAGACCATGAGCCAAAACCAAAAGATGACCTCACCGAAGCAAAAGTAATCTTATCATACATCAAAGGGACAACGGACAGAATTGGCCGAATTCTTCAAAGGCATGACATAGCGACAGCATACAAACCGCACCAGACTATAGGCACCAGTTTAGGAAATCCCAAACCAAAAGCAAAACTTGAAAACCAAGGGGTATATATAGTATAACTTGCGGAACGTGCGATATGTATTTAAAAATTTATCTCACATATTATAATTATAAATTTTGTTTGTAGTCAAAAGACTCACAAAGAAATTAAAGTATTTCGAAAGCTTTCGCAAAGTAGAACTCATAGAAGGCTGCTTCCCGAAACCTTTCTTTCATTGTGTTAGCCAATTCAGCAGTTACTCAAACAATTTATATATATATATATATATATATATATATATATATATATATATATATATATAAATTGTTTTTCTCGATTTTCAGTAGATATCGTTAGAAAGGCTTCTTAAGATGTCACTATACTGTTTAACAATTATGTATACTCATTTGATGATAATATGAACTTAAAAAAATGTTCTTCTCAGTTTTTCGGAATTTTCGCTTTCTCTCTCTCTCTCTCTCTCTATATATATATATATATATATATATATATATATATATATATATATAGAGAGAGAGAGAGAGAGAGAGAAGCACATTTTTTTAAGTAGGTGAAATGTAATTGACATTTCATTTATTATTAACCTAATAATACGATCATATTATCATCAAATGAGTATGCATAAACGTTTAACAGTATTGTGACATCTTAAAAAGCCTTTCTAACGATATCTATTGAAAATCGGGAAAATGTTATTCAATACTGAGAAACCCCAGCAGTACGATTCCACTGTTTGCGTTTCCCATGGCACATCTTGGCTATCAATTTTCATTCCTTATCCCTCATATCGTTCATCAATATTCATTGTAGCATTGTTGTTTATCATTCACGTGACACGTCGCGTTCTCATCTCCATTGTCCATGCCCACACAATATCATCCTGTCTATAAGCATATAGTAAGCAAGCATACACCAGTCAGCACGAGGTGGATGGAAGTTCGATGCAACCCTCCGTTAGCGATGTGCAGCCACCGCTTATATTCCGTCGACCCCGTTCGAGCGTGCGTTGATATATGGTGGTGGTCCAGGTGACCCCCGGTAAAGTTGACAGCGTTTAACCACGGCCTAACTGATTTAATTGTCGCCGTGATTTATGGACAGAGTGTGACATCGCATTGTGTATTGTGGTTCGTTTTAGGTCGAACAGATCAGCAGCGTGTGCGAGTGTGAAGCAGACGAACGAAGCTGCTACTGTATTCCGCACAGATTCGATCGCCGGTACCTCTATGATTCGTCAATTTCGTGAAATAACCATATAATTTTGCGTACAGATAATGGCGTGGTGGATATCCAGGGAGAGTGCGATAAACGATTAATGAGAATAGTTGTGATAACTGAAAGCTGTAATGTTAGAACTAATTCTCAATCACCGTATTTAAATATTAAAACCAATTTATTTCATCACTAGCAGTAATTGTGAAGTGAAAAATTTAGAACTAAATTAGCCCATTTCAATAAAGAGACAAATTGCTAAAAATCATTAACAAATATACATACTTATGTAGATAGACTTTTAGGGTAGTGTACGACCTAAGGTCAGATTTTAGCCGAAGCCGAAGTCGATTGTTCGGCCCTAGCCTTCACTTTCGGTTTCGACCAAATTTACTTTATTAAGAAATTCAATATTTGTGGCCAAAATATTGATGTAAATTGTATACGAACTATTATTTATTTATTTAACCAATAGATATACACAATAATATCAATATATTATTACATATCCGCACGGAGCTAATTTGACTTACCTGTTCGTGGGCTTAGCATAACACTTAAAACTAATTATATATCAAACTGACCTAGTTATTATAGAAAATATATACTCAACATAAACGAAAAGGAAAAAAACGTTAAAGATAAAAATTTAAAAGAACATACTTTCTGCAAAAAGTATCTATAACAATGGTAACATTTTTATCAATTGCCCATCTAATCTATTTTTTTGCAGTTTGGTAAATAGTTTAACGGTTTCAGTTCATTTATAAGACTGTTATATTATACAATTATGGCTCTTACAAAACTGTTTTCGCTACTGGCTGTTTTAGATCTCTTGCTAATAGTATAGTTTGAATTCACTAATTTATTTTTCCACGGGCTGTAGTGATATTTCAAAAATTCAAGGGAGAATAACTGTTTCAAGGTTAAAAGATTGTTTGTTATGTATATTAGTTTTATTCTTGTTCACGATTCTTAATAGTTTGTTTGCAGACGTATTAAAGAGTTCGAGTAAGCTCCTTCCCAGGCATTGTTCTCATGTTTATTATATTGTGGAAAAGTGCGTAATACAACTTCATCAATGTATGACTTTTCATAATCTTGGAGAGATTGTTGAAAACAAACCGTATAAAATTCGTTTTTTCTTTAAGAATGCATTCTACATGTTTATCGCACTTCATTCTGTAATTAAAGATAATTCTCTAATATTTACATGATTCCACCCTAGTTAGGTTTTTCCTTTGACTGAAATATTTAGGTTTACAGGAACACTAATTCTACAATTTTTGAATGTCATGTGAACTGTCTTATCCAAATCTGAACATAGTTTATGTAAAGCCATCTCTAAGATAATTAAATATAAAATTGATCATCATTAATGATTATTATATATGTTGTTTTAGATAGAGCTTTTAAACTTGCCAAAAAATATAAATGATTTTGAGACAAATTGCTGTTTAAATATCCGAAAGGCATTATCAAATCTTTTAGCACAACATGTCATAGTTCAATACTCATCGGAGTTTGTTTTGTTGTCAGTAAATTCAGTGTAAAGGATTGGAGGTATTTCGTATTCGGCATAGAAAACTCTGCAAAATTTGATAAATGTGTAAATATATTTTATGTTCCGTTAAGATTATTAAAAAATATTATATCATTAAACAGGAGTAATCTATTCTTGGGAATAACACCAGAATTGAATTAAAAAAGCTGTATATTGAAAGAAAATACCAAACATTTCAATATCGGTTCTAACTTCGTTGTCAATGGCTTTAAAATATGTAATGAAAATATAAATTGCAAAGTTGAAAGTTTGATTTATTTATTTTGCAATTTATATTTTCATTACATATTTTAAAGCCACTGACAACGAAGAAAGAATCGACTTTGAAACGTTAGGTATTTTCTTTCAATATACAGCTTTTTTAATTCAATTGTGGTGTTATTCCCAAGAAAACTTAAAAATAATCAAGGACATGCCACAAATAACATTTAGAATACAATCAAGAGTATGTAATTATCACGAAAATGAAATGTTCTTGAAAAAATTAAATTTGCGGGAAGCTGAATTTTTGGGCGCTTATTTATGTCATAAAAATGAAACATTTTGCTAAGTTTCAAATCTCTAACATTTTTCACAACAGCTATGGATTATTGAGAAACTACGAACTTACTGTAGATACTATTTTTTTTGTAATGTAGCTCAAAAATCACATAAACAGTAAGATTTGATAATTTGGAATTCTAAGTTTCTTAGTCAAGAAATAAAACTTTGTTGAAACCACATATGTGTAATCCGAGATTTGCTCTACAAGAAAAATACCTGTGAATATAAATAATTCTACGTTCTCTACTCTGATATTACGACATAGTTACCACCTTCATCTACACGGATGTTACGCAACTCGGGTTCGTTCGTTCAAGTTCCTCCGTTTTCGGGGACTGATAGACGCCAAAACTAAGCCGAAGATTTTGCCAAAACCGAGTTTGCGTCCGAAGGTCCTTTATTGGCCGAAGGTGGCCGAAACCGAAGTCAAATGTTCGGTCGGATCTTAATTCTTACTAAGTACCTGTATACAAATCAGGCACAAGAAATAATAGCATATTCACAATTGCTAGGTGCCAATTCATTAATAATATGGAAGTACATAGTATATTTTTGGTAATATTTCACAAATACCGACCAGCTCATCAGTACTTGTGACGCAGCTATCTAGGACGAAATAATAAAAGTTGAATTTTAGATTTTCTTGGGAATAATACCACATCAGAGTTCAAACTTGTGTATATTTTAAAACCAAACGTTTCAAAATCCTGTCGGATTTCGTTTTCAATGGATATAAATTTATAAAGTAAAATTGAAATATATGACAATTATTTTGACAAATATGTTTACGTTACTATGGGTAAATTTTTTTGATTTTAAATATACAGGGTGCACAAGAAATTCCAAAGATCATTATAAATCAAAAAAAAAAATTTCAAGTTGGAAGAACTTGAAAAATTGTCTTCAGAATTTATTTGTGGCGTTCCTAGGGACGACTTTCTTTTTAAGATAGTGCATTTGCCAAAAAATGCGATCAAAGAATTCTGATAATTCAGTGATCCCATTAAAGTCATAAGGGAAAACCTAGGAAAAAACCTCATAAACTATCCCGATATAGGGTTGTTCAAAAGGATATGACCATTGTTAATTTCATCTTTAATTATCGGCAACCAGACATGACTGAAATCTACGGAAGTAGAAGCGATGCAGTCGTTTTCATTTAACAGAATTAAGGCAGATTCTTTTAATTTTCGTTTTGTGCAGTGTTCTTCTTTGTGTAATATTGTTGTGTTTTGAAATTGTATTTTATGGCCTTGGTCCCAAGCATGTTCACAAATTTTTGATTTTTCGAACTGACGTTTCTTTATGTAATTTTGATGTTCATTTATTCGAACATTAAGAGGTCTAGAGGTTTCTCCAATATAAAACTTATTACATTCACAAGGAATCTTATAAATGCAATTTTTTGAGTTTTGCGTAGCGTTTTTTGGTTTTGTTTTTGTTATAATAGATTTAAGCGTATTTGTTGTTTTAAACGTAGTTTTGATGTTAAATTTGTTGCCTACTCTTCTCAATCTCTCTGACAGGCCCTGTATATATGGTATTGTTGTTGTTATAATGTGGTTTTCCTGGTTGTCAGTATTATTAGGTGAAGTCTGGTGTTGGTTGTCAGTTGTTTTGTGCTCAATTTTATTTAACTCTTTGTTAATAAATTTTTGAGGGTAATTGTTTGCAGTTAGAACATTTTGTATAAATGATTTTTCTTTGTTGAATTTAGTAGTATCTGAGCAGTTAGTCTTTGCTCTGTCATATAAAGATTTTTCCTAGGTTTTCCCTTATGACTTTAATGGGATCACTGAATTATCAGAATTCTTTGATCGCATTTTTTGGCAAATGCACTATCTTAAAAAGAAAGTCGTCCCTAGGAACGCCACAAATAAATTCTGAAGACAATTTTTCAAGTTCTTCCAACTTGAAAATTTTTTTTGATTTATAATGATCTTTGGAATTTCTTGTGCACCCTGTATATTTAAAATCAAAGAAATTTACCCATAGTAACGTAAACATATTTGTCAAAATAATTGTCATATATTTCAATTTTACTTTATAAATTTATATCCATTGAAAACGAAATCCGACAGGATTTTGAAACGTTTGGTTTTAAAATATACACAAGTTTGAACTCTGATGTGGTATTATTCCCAAGAAAATCTAAAATAAACTAGAAGATGCCACAAATAACATTCAGAAAACAATAAAAGTTGACTGGAACAGTTTTTTGCTGAAATGAGATCTAGACAACATACATATTAACTCATTTAGATTATGCCGAAGTGAACAGGGAATTAGGCAGGGCAGCAGTTAGTGTGAGAATGTAAACACTATTATTCTCTTGTTAGTGCCACATTGCTGCTGCCACTCCCTGATACTCCTCAAAAAAGCAGTTTTTACGAAAGTCAAAGGGCTGCAGTACGAGGGAGAGTGACTGTTTACATTCAGCCAGTGCTCGATTTTGGATTTTAATTATACCATAAATATCCATATTTTTATTGATCAAAATCCTTACTCATGAAGGAAATTTAATACTCTACAATAAGGTTATTAACATTAAAATTATTCAATGTTGAAATTAAGTTCAAAATTATTTTTGAATAAAGAATAACTATAAAAGTAGTGAATTTAATGAAAAATGTTAAGAAATGTCTTTTGTGGAGTATTAAATTTGCTTTAAGAGTAAGTACTTTGACCAATAAACATATTGATGTTTCTGGTAGTTTCGAAAGTCCAAAATAGAAACAAAAAATTGAAAATCAAATCAATGTTTAAGGCACGATTACAAGAAAACTCTTATTATGTCAATTTACTGTTTTGGGTAACGAAACGCGATTAATTTAAAAAACCGTATAGTCGTAACGATACATCCCTTAATTTCACAATATTTTGTTTGTCTCCAGGAATAATATTATCACAGTATCATTGAAAAAAATAAATGGTCATTATATTTTTTTATTATGGTCCTTTCCTTTTTTGTTACAATAACGAAAAGGCATTGAAACACCGATACATTGATATATTATATGTTAAGTTTTATACAACATTTTGGGAGAAAAAAAAATCATCATAGTAAAAAAATGTAGTACGTTCCTGCTTATAACCTAAATTGTATAATGATAATGTTTTTCCGTGACAATAAAAACTATAATTTTTTTACTTATTTTCTTGCGTGTTAAAACGATGTATATGGAAAAATTGAAAATATTAATAAAAAAAACAGGTTTTGTTTTTTGTAATCTATATATAAATAGGCAAAGACAAAACGATTAGGTACCATTTTCGCCTCTGTCTCTCAACCGATTTTCTTCATTTTTATTTTGTTTAGTAGCTACTGACGACCTTCAGTGCAGAATGCTAATATTAATTTATAATATTGGTTCATTCATTAAATAAAATATAATAAAAATTTATTATTTACGCCCATAATGTCAACGCCAAACAACTGAATGTGACGCCGCTGCCAGACTCAAAACATTGAGTAATTATATATAGAGGGACCAATGCTGTTATATACTTAGAGCATGTACTTCTGGAAGTAGCATGCAGGCGTTGTTATTGTTTAGTGGTAAAGTAATCGTTCTATGTTATAATTATGCAGGGCGATTCCAGATATGTTAGAAATCATTTTTTTCGTGGGTGGCACATAAGTAGTTGCATATACAGGGTGTTTAAAATATAGAGTAGAGTGCAATTATAACTAATAAAATAATAATATAGGGAAGCCCATTAGCGGTTGAATTTACACGGTTCTTGGAACAGAAGGTGCAGTAGAATTACAGTTATACAGGGTGGTACAAAAAATATTATACAGAGATGCATATACAGGTTGGCGGAAATGGAAATGCAACATTTCGTAACCCATAAGCAGTTGTATATATAGGGGAGATGGAATATAGGGTGAGAGGAATTATAGATATACAGGATGATGATAAAAAATGTTAGAAAAGAAATAATTTATAGAGTGCCCCACGAAGAGTTCCATATATATGATGATTGAAATATAGGTCAGAGTAGAATTACAGTTACAGAAGATAGTTAAGAATTTCATAAACAAAAAGAGTAAATACGGTGGCTCATAGGCAGTGTCATATACAGAATGGTTTACCGGGTGGTTCAAAAATGTTAAAAAATATTATGCTTAGTCCATGAGCAGTTGCATATATAGGGTGGTGGAAATATATAATGAGATGAAATTATTCTAATGAGGATTTTAATAAATGTTAGAGAATTGAATGCAATTATAACTATAAAGGGAGGTTAGAAAAAATAAATATGTAGGGTAGCGGTTGAATTGTTGTCATATTAAATTAAGAATTACGAATTTGAACACAAATAAAGTCCTATGAATTAAATCCGTAAAAAAACTTGAATTTCGTTACTTATTTGTAGAAGCGAGAAGTAAGACCGACATCTAGGATTTTCGAGGAAACTATCACATAGAGGTCTCGAATCTGGATCCGTTCTGTGTAATTTCTGTTCTCCCTAAAGTCCAAGGATAGAATGTCACGATAAAATTATCAGGTTACTTAACCTGCCAGAGATATTGACACAATTGGTCGAACTTCGACCACTAGGCGACAGCTAGTAAGTAGAAATGGATAAAATCTTAAAAATTAATATTTTTCTGTGAGCTTTAAGTTGTAAAGGCAATATGTGAATACAAAAATTCTAGGTAACAGCAAGATCTATGGACTAGAATCGACACATTTTCTGTTGCTGCTTTGCACATTTCAAAAAGCATAGTTTTTGCAATAACTAATGCTTTTATAGAAAAGCAATATAAGCTTAATATATTTTTTTAATAAATAACTCTTGACTTGCTAAATTAACATAAGCAATTTCGTGATAAAATTCAATATGTTAGCAATAACTCAATTTACAACAAAAATAAGTGTAATCTTGCATAATTGAGTATACAGGGGGGAAGATTCTGGTTACTGCGTGCTTGTGAATTAATTAAATTTACTATAGCACGAGCCTAGAAACTGGCGTCGAAAAAAGTAATTTTTAAAATTAAAAAATTCTTAGAGACTTAATTTCGCATAATTTCGCAACACAAAATCAGTCACTCGGTTTCAGTAAAAAATGATTTTTTCCAATCTGCACAGCAACAAAACAATATTTTACAACTTTGATGCTGTCATTCGATACTTTACTTTTACCTACCTTCAACTTTCATAAGCATGTGTTTTTACTCTACCATACATTTTAGAACTGATCAACGAGGAGAAACTTTGATTTTCGTGATTTCATGATTTTTCACTTAATTTAGAAAAAAAAAGCTAACAATTTGTTGATATTTTATAATTTACCAATTACATGGCTTTACCGCGCAAGAAATACTCCAAAAATAATTTCATATTATAATTATGCTATCTTTGGGGTTTATTTATAAAATAAGTAAATATCTGTTAATTTTAAACAAAAGTCTTTGATATTTTATTTAATAGTGATAATTTTATATTATGTAACACATATTACCTAATTATAAGTTTATTCTTTGGATTCTCTTATAACATTAAAAAATAAAATTAAAATTAACTTAATATTTTTAATCCAACTACTGAACCTACAACTCCCAGTGTAGATTGGGTGTGATAAAATCGACATTATTAATAAAAAAAGGTTTAATAGTAAAGTTAAACAACTTAGAAGTATAATAATTGCCTTGTTTGCGTTTTGTTGAAAGTATTTTATTTAAAAATTGAGGAAATTAAACTTAGTTTAGGTTATTTTGTGGATTTTTAATTCTCTTCAACAATGTCCATTATACCAAAGACGATTATACGATTAGATTTTGCACAAAAAAATAAACTAAATGTTTGTCCTTACTTGAAGGTTTTTATGGTTTAATTAAAAAAATAACCATTGTTAAAAAATGTTGAATTTTGTGGCAAATGCCTTCAATTATTCCTTTATAGATATCAATTTTGTCCAGCATATATTTAAATCACCTGGACTATAAACTGTGGATGAACGAGCCCTAGCCCTAGCATTTATTTAAATTACCTGAACGATCCATGAACGGGTCAGTCCTTTGACTGCCGCTCAAAAACCGCTCTTTTGGGGATCATAAAGCTGTGAAAGTAGCAGTCGCAACATTACGAGAACTATGGTGTTTACATACTGCTCTTATACTTACCTGCCTACTTCCCGGTCCACTTCGACATAATATAGACAAGATTTCGACCCTATTTCGGCAATAATTCCCGTAGCCTGCCAGCAACTCGAGCAGTGGTTGGGGCATAATGTAAAGGAGCTATAAGAAATATATGTCCATATTCGTCAGGTCAGAGAGTGATTGGATTTTTTTACCAATAAATAAAATTTGAAATACCGACTTGTTTCAAATTAATCGGTTTCACGAAGAAAAAGTTTAAAACAAGAAAAGTTACTTCGATGACAGTTGAAATTTTCGAAAATGCTGAGATTTTCTTGAAACATGAAAAATTACCTATAATAAATGAAAGGTTTATGTAGAAAATTTACTCCAAAGTTTGCCAAATTTTTGTGAAGATCTTGTAGGGAGTTTTAACTTTTTGAACACTTGTGAAATAAGTCCCATAAATATTTATGAAACTATAGAGGTAAAGTCATTTATAACAGGTTTTCGAAATACCTCGAATGCGCACTAACACTATTTGGGCATTTCAATGTTAATCTGTTTTAGGTGGTTTCCGGGAATTCATCCGCGTAGTTGATAACTGATCCCTGCAGGGATCGATGGTAAAATGACGACGTTTCGGCAGAGTCACATCTGAGTCGTTCACATGGTGTTACACGATACAGCAATTCCCAGGAAATACGCAAATACCCATCGCACTTGTAAAACTGCTGACTGCTGACAATGCAACAGGTAGCTTATAAATGCACACGCGATGGCTGTGAGCGTCATTAAGTGTATCGCTTTCATTTATTTCATTTATATTGTTTAACGTAACTTTCAAATAAAATATATAATTTGTATTTTAAATAAAAATATTTAAAAAAGCATTTGTGTTTGTGAAGATATAAAATTAGCGCAGTCAGTAGGATTGTTTCAAAACGAACACGAGAATTCTAACTAGCCATGGTGGTTTCCAGAACTTCGTGGGACAATCAACCAGGAACACGCAACGGCTAACCAGTGCAGTCAACTTACAGAACAGTCCATGCCAGCAATTATATTGTAAGGACTGCGTTATTATTATTTTATTATTTCTATTTATTAATACACTTAATCGCCATTTTTATCATCAAAGATACATCCATTAATATTCCTTAAATATTTTAAACATATTACATCACTACCTTTAATATATTGTTCATTTATTTTGAGTAAAAGTGCAAAGTAAGAAATATTTTTGACCAATTTAAGTACATATAGATAATTACAAATTAAATTTTTACCATTATTTTGAACGACAACTTATAATAACCTGATCTAATTATTCTAATATTTATCTATTTTCACATTTATTTATACGTTTAACCATTGTCCATTTGACAATTTAATCTGATTTCGACTCTTAATATTGTGCAAATACTTGATTTTTAAACAATATGACTACTACAAGGCAAGGTGCAGCCACTCCAACTGTGGAGCCCTATAAAATTTCCGAGATTTTTGCGATAGTACCGGAGTACGACAGTATCCCCATCTTTTTAAATAATTTTATCACATCTTGTAACACCGCCCACAGTATGGCGACCGATAAGCAACAGGTCCTACTTATACTACACATAAAAAATAAACTCCGTGGCAGGGCAGCGGAATTAGTATATTCACGAAACCCTAGTCTGTTAACTGAAATCATTACTCTTCTCGAAAACCACTTCGGAGACCCTCGAGACCTATCGGTACTCATTCAGGATCTAAAACGTATGAAACAATTACCATCTGAATCACCCTTAACTTTCTCAAATAGAATTCAGACCCACCAGGCAAAAATGCTGGCAGCGATCACCAAACAAAATTTGACTAGCAAGGAAAAACAAGCCCAAATAGATTTAATTGAACCTATGGGACTAAACAGCCTGCTTACAGGCCTAGAGCCAAAAATGGGAGCAAGCGACCCAAAAGATATCTTAACAGCGATCTCTAGAATTAAAAGAGAAATTCAATTAAACCATCTCGAAACCCAAAAATTTTGTAAATTCAAAAATACAACTCCGACCTTCAGAAGACCCAATCAATTGCCACCTTCAAAACAATGTACATTCTGTAAGAGAATGGGCCATTCAGTTAATGAATGCATCACTAGATCGAGGCAATTCCAACAAAACCAAAGCTTTGGACAAAATCAAAACTTTCAAAGACCTCGCCCTAATCCATTCGTACAAAATTCTAATCAACAAAATTATCAACAACCCCGCCAAACAAACTTTCCTTCCAATAGTAGTTTCCAGCAAGAACGACCATCAACAAGTAATCAACCCCCAAATACGGACCAATTTAAACCTAATTTTTACCGCCAACAACGTACTCATCACCTAAATAATCATGAATTCGAAAATCCTAGAACTGAACAGACTTATTCGAACCCAACACCAAACGAGTACCAATACACAGTTTCCAATTACCAGAATGACTTTAACGATTACTTTAAAACAGACTTCAAGAGCGAAAATTACTCTCAAAACTACGACGAAATTTCTCCTACAAATTTTCAGGACACTACCCCTCAAACAGAACCCCCGGACATGTCAAACCTCCAATCGGACATTCGAAATTTGAATTTAGACAGCTTCGACCCCAATCTGAACATCCCCGAACAGAGATTTCTGTAAGACCTCTCTTGTCCGTAAACTCTAAGAACTTATATCACATTACCGATGCATCCAACACCTACAAACTTCTTGTGGACACCGGTGCCGCACTCTCTATTCTTAAGCCAGAAACTTGCAAACGCTTCAAGAAAAGGTTCCACGAGAATGTCGTCATCCAGGGAATAACTAACGAGAAAATTCATATCAACGAATCGACTCTCGTCCCGTTTAATATCAATGATCCTCATAAGGTTTATATTTGCAATATCGATATCGAGTTCGACGGCTTGTTAAGTTCCGATTTCCTCGAACATTATAATTGCATCGTCGATTTCCATAAAAGGCAATTAGTAATCAACTTCAAAACACTTCCGTTATATAAAAAACAGATGATTTAATCAGTAAAGATACCCCTAAAAACTTTTCATGTAACCCCGTCAACACAATTTCTATTCAACCACGTACAGAGCAAATCTGTAAACTTACTTGCAACATTAGAGATACAGATGCTTTATTACCAGGCATAGAAGTTGAAAAAGTCCATCTTCCGAATGCTCTAGTAAAAGTCGATAGTAATGGCCAATTTCTGACATCCGTATTAAATGCAAATGCCATCTCTAAAACCATACATTTCACTGACATTAAACTTCAGCCTTTACAACAGTTCAGTGTGAATTCTATTTCACAAACCCAACCAACAGACAACAACATACTAGAAAGACAAGAGCAAATTTTCAATCAACTTCGACTTGACCACTTAAATGAAGAAGAATCCGACTTAATATCGCAACTATATCTTGACTACTCTGACATATTTTAACTCGAAGGAGACCATCTGTCATTCACCAACGAAATTAAACATACCATCGAGACTAATAACTCTAGACCAGTTTTCATGAAATCTTATCGCTACCCTCAGATTCATAAAGAGGAAGTTAAATCCCAAGTAACGAAAATGCTAGACGAAGGTATTATACGCCATTTCTTTACAGGATCATCCTGCTGTTCGGATCGGCAGCACCCCAATTTGAAATAAAGCCAATCAATAACACCCTAGGGATTTATTATCATGAAGAATCACGTATATCCGTGTCAAACCACAAATGGACTCTTCTAGTTCATAGAAATCTCTCCGCTCTAAAACAAGCTTTTACTACCAACGACAGAATTCTCGATGCACTAACTTTATCACTAAAAACTAACGTCCACCCAACCAACGTATTCCGTGCTCACGTTCAATCACACATCATCTTACTTAACCAAATCTCAAACTCTGTCAAAAACAAATTCACTGAAATCCACATGGACAAACGAAGGTACAAACGTGGACTAATCGATGGCGCCGGATCAATTTTCAAAGCCATAACTGGTAACTTAGACGCCGTCGACGGCGAGTACTTTACCAACAGTATAAATAGTTTAAACAAAGGACAACTGCAGATCGAAAACCTTTTGAAAAACCAAATCAGTGTAACCACCTCAGTTATAAAGAACTTTAACGAGACTATTCAACACATTCAAATCGATGAGAAAATATTTAAAGAAAATTTTCGAAAAATGGAATATATGATTCGTAAAGTAAACGACAAAATGGCGCACGTGGAAACAAAACTTTCATTTCTAGAAATGACGGAAAAACTAATGGAAAATTATATCTTTCTAGAAGACAACTTAAATTATGTTCTTAATTCCATAACTTTTGCCCTTGTAAAAATTATCCATACCTCAATTTTAACTCCCGAACATTTCATTGCCGCCTTACAGGAAATATCACAGAATCTAGTGAAAAATAATTTACCTTTGTCAGTCAAATATTCAAGTATTGCACGATACTTAGAAATTACAGAATTAGAAGTTTTTCAAACAGATTCCGACCTTGTATTTATACCCAGAATTCCTCTTATTGAACAGCAATCATTCACTGCTCTCCGCTTATACCCAATCCCAACCTATGATGATAGAGCTGGGTTATACCATGTACTTTTGTTCACTCATAAATATATAGCGAAAAACAACGATTCCTTCCTATATATTCCGATAAAAGACCTTAGTGCGTGCAAACTGTTGAACAATCAAAATAAATTGTGTTCCGAACTCTATGCCTATCCGATAGACTCAAAAATGCTTTGTGCGAGGCCCAACTAAAAAATTCTAAAAAAGTGCCAGGCAATTGTCACAGTGCCGTGATTTCTCCTCAAGGGTACCACGTTCAAAAACTCGAAACCAACGTGTGGTTAATTATGGTTAACGAGCCTCTCAGTATTACCATCACCTGTACCAACATCAGTACAAAACTCTTTACCCTCAATGTTAACTCTTTATTAAAACTTCAGAAAGATTGCAGTGCCTTCATTGGGATAACCAAAATCGAAGCAGAAGCCACAAAAAGTAGCAATACCCTTGAAAACTATCAACCAGTTCTTATCCCTTACAACTGCTGCGATACCATACCAGAAAAAATTGTCGTTCCCGAACTCAAATCATTGAAGCTCCATGAATTGAATTTCGAGGAGTTAAACGTCGCAAACCGCAAACTCAACGCCTATTCAAAGGATCTAGACGAATTAATAAATCAACCATTCGTGAAAAAGAACATTTCTTGGTTCACCTACGTGACAATATTTTCCATTATAATAATTGTCGCTGTATTTGCCCTACAAATGCTTTGGAGTAAACACAATACAACCAGTGAAAGTCCATCACTTCACCCACATCCAGAATTTCCAAATTGTTACCAATATTGAGACCGAACCTTCGACAGAACGAAACTGAAGACATCGAGCTAAGTACTCCAAATTAATTTAAAAAATTGTTTTGTAAAACTTATTTTCACTAAAAAGTATTATTTTAGGTTCTATTATTACGGATCTTAATGCTAATTATATTTTTATTTTTTTTATATACATTTATTCAATACTATTTTATTCACTTTCGCTTTCTACAAATTTCATATGTATACAACCCTTATATTTTATTATTTTGCAAATTCTATTTTCAGAAAAGTTCCTTAACTTATTCTTTGTGAGGGGAGTTGTTATATACGTCGTTAACAATACTTAGAATAATAATATGACAACACCGTGTAAACGGTCAAATGAGTCGTTCACATGGTGTCATATTACACGATATAGCAATTCCCAGGAAATTCGCAAATGCCCATCGCACTTGTAAAACTGCTGACTGCTGACAATGCAACAGGTAGCTTATAAATGCACATGCAATGGCTGTGAGCGTCATCTATTTCATTTATATTGTTTAACGTAACTTTCAAATAAAATATTTAATTTGTATTTTAAATAAAAATATTTTTTTAAAAGCATTTGTGTTTGTGAAGATATAATATATATATATATATATATATATATATATATATATATATATATATATATCCAAATGTATCTTTAATTTACGTTTTAAATTTAGGCTGGTTATTTGAATTCTGTAATACAAATAAAAACAAAAATGAAGTTGAATTATTTTTTTATTCATTGAGATTTCCACACCTCACCCTTTTCCTGTAATAGATACGGATATGTGATTTAGCTGCAAAATTTCGAAAAATTGATCCAATTACTCGCTACGAAGGACGGAACTTTGAACCCAATTTATTCCAGAAGGTCTGTACGATGTTGGGCATTAAGACAACGAAAACTACCACCTTGCATTCGAAACAGAATGATAGAAAGATAAACAGGACCCAGGAACAACAGCTATCCCAGATCGTCAGCAACAACCAGCGGGATTGAGAGCATATTCCCCTATTCCTGTTAGTCTGTCGCTCAGCTGTATTCCTGCCAGAATACTATTCGGGAAAGAGCTGAGATTACCATTAGATTTGACCTTTGGCCCACCAAAAGAACTGCCCCAAGAAATTAACGATAATGCTGGCCAACTCCGATATAGTATTCTGAATATACTCGAACTAACCCAAACGCAGATATTAGCCATCAGTGAAGGGATAAAGTCACGTTACGATCTCAAGACAAATTTAGTCGAATTCCAAGAGAGAAGAAAAGTCTTTGGGATCTACTGGGTCCCTATCATGGAAAGGATGATTTTTATTGAGACGAGCAGAATTCAAGGAAAGGGGGCAGTGTTATAACATTTCATTCAACGCTGACAAAATTAGAAACGAATAAAACTATAAAAACTGGTGAAACAATATAAAAGAATTCGAATTCATTCCGAATCAGAATTATAAACGATTAGCCTACCAAAACAGAGAGAAAAGCAACTCGAAGTCGTTGAAGGTATAAGAAGGTGAAAACGAGGCGGCTCCAGCAGAGTTGAATTGAAACGACCGCATCGAAATGATCATTTGTTCAGTATTAGTCGTTGTTGTTGATTTAAATAGGAAAGCATTCTGAACTATTTTATTCGGATAATGAGGTTTATAGTAAGTGCAAAAATTCTGTATTTTTACCCAAGGACAAATCTACCTCAATTGATATATGATATTGTAGACATATTGCCACGCTACACGTTGGTGCTAAATCTGCCACACCAAAATGTTACATGACACCAAATTTCTACCCTACCTAGTTATTTGAACGTATATGCCAGATTTTGCTTGGCGATATAAATAAAGAGAGAAAATAAGGGCGCCAGGTAGATTCCCCTATACCTTCTAAATACACATAATCAGGACACCTACCCATCTTAAAATATCTACTGTAGTAATTTTTGCTAATTTGGGGCGCTAAATTTCTAAATATAAATAAATAAATATTGTAATAAAAAGGAATAATAAGCTTACCACAGTTCCAAAATATAAGTTTAATTTGCGTGAACAGACTAGTACAAGGCGCTAAAAATATGCCATAGGGCACTCTATTAATGCAAAACAGTCTTAGAATGTTTAAGCTAAATATACCTAAGTAAAAAAATGAAATGAAACAAATATTCACTTAAGGACAGAGATTCAAACTGTACATATAAACATGTGAGATTCTGAATAACCTGGGTACAAATATTTAAATATTCCTCTAATACAATAATTCTAATCAATAGAATATTTAAATAAATCGTCCATATCAAATACTACATTAATGGGAACCGATCATAATTACCTGATGTTTATCATTCAATAAAATTCAGAATTCCGACGTTGGTGTCTCATCTATACTACACTCGAGCTCGAGGGTAAGTGCAATTAATCAAAATAATAATAATAAATCCGATAGTAGGCTAATGGTCTTTACTTTCGGTTAACAAATTCCATCTTACTAATTTCAAATCAAATACTACAGTTTATATTATTATTGTAAAAATAACCGATAATGAAACAGTAACCAGATACACAAATTGTCACTTATCTGAAACCCCAATCTCACTGGATGGAGAACAAAAACAGGAACGCCGCACATAGAAACAAAACAAAAGGAAGAAATACGACAACAGTACAAAAGAAGTAGAACAAGAACCCTAAAAAAAAAGAAGAAAATATCTATCAATAGTCTGACAATACGAGAAATCGGCTAGTGAACAAACAAAAATCACTTACCCTATTAACCAAGGGGTCCTTATACCAAAGGTTCCATTGTGAGGGTGGCCCCAAATACCATGACCACTCTGAAGAATTACGCAACAACAGAAGTTTTCAAATCGTCAATGAGAGAAGTATCCCAGCAACTAATCAACAGTACTACAATATGCTGGAACACAATGTAGGGATTTCCATATAATTCCCGAACTCGGATGCCTTATCAAAAGCCAGTATACTAGTGAAAGATCCCATAAAAACAACTGCACGACTTCTCCAGTTAACCTCACACAATTTTCTACACGCACATCCCGCCTTGTCGACGACAATAACAACTGTGAAGAAACACACAATGCCAAAAACGAAATATTCGATAAATCACTTCGTCTCCACAGGTCGAATTCAAACATCCTTCAAAAATAAATCAGAACCAAATATAATAATAAGGCAAAATCGGCGCGCAATCAGTAGCTTATCGATCGCTAACCGGACGAACGAATAAAAGCAATATTTTGACCGGTCTTAAACCCGTTCACTTATACGAGTAACTAAGGCAAAAATACAACGTAACAATATGATAAATAAATATTGTTGTTTTAACAGATGTATTTTCGAGATAAGTTGTAGTAAATATTGTGAGTTACAATAGAACTATTTTTTTTTAAATTGAATAGAACCAGGTATACAAGAATATGTTAATATTCATTTGTTATTATACAAGAATTCAGAAATCATTACTGCCGCAATAGAATGTATTACTTATTTTAAAATTTGATGAAACAGTTATCTAAAATGTTTTTTGTAAGGACTCTCCAACCTCATAAAGGTTACATACGATATAATACCCTGAGCTGTTACAATATTGACAACCGAAATGAATAAATAAAATATTAAAAACAAACATAACGACAGGAAAACAACCATTGCATCAATTAATGTTTCATGACAAAAACACATTCAATTCATGAAAGTGTCAGCTATAGAAAACAATTCCGTTCGGGGAGCAATACCGAGAGAAACCAATAAATAGAAGAGTTCCATCAGCGCACTGACAAACTAACATTCAATTAGACAGCCGCTACAGCCACTAGAACTATTAATTATGAAATATATAGGACGATGCCGAGAGAGTATTGAGCGGGTGTGAAAACCAATAAAGCGAATGACTCATTCCAATATAACCAAGTGCCCTGGTGCTATTCGCGTGAAGGATTTCCGAGGGTGGTGCGCTCGAATGGAATGATGCGTTTTCTAGGGTCTGTTCGCTTGCAAAGGAGCAGACTTTCTAAACTACCTTCGGGAATGTGAAATGCCAGTCACTCCGTGAATTTCATTACGAGATACAGTGCATATGGAAAAACCAAAATCAGCAAGTTTGCTTGGTTACGTTTTTTACTCTTTAATTTATTTATTGAAGTATGTATAGGTAATGACAGTAGCATTCTGGCAAATGTTTACATAGTAATCCTGTAATAATGTGTCATATTCTGATTAATGAATATAAGATAATAATCAAAATAGAACCTTCATAGGATAATTTGCAAATTTAACTTTAAAGTATAACATAATTTTTTCTACTTTCTTTTGTATGCCACTGTGTACGTTGTACATATATAACTAGTGTACATTAAATACTGTGACATCTGAATAACCTGGGAAAAACTCGTCGGAAAGAAACATATCCGGCGTAAAAAGGTTTAGGATTTTTCTCTGGCTATCCGATGTCAACTTTGGAATTAGCCTTGACCATGAAGTTGATGGACCTGCGAAGGTTAAAGTAATTTTTGTAAATAGTAACCTTGCCCATGACCTTAGAGTTTATATCAAGGTCAATGTCAGAATGTGGGAAATTTAGTTTGATCGCGGATTTCTAGAAAAGCGGAAAATTTAAACTCAACCCGAAAAATTGTAAGTATTTTGTTATAAACAATTTAATTGTTTAAATGATTACTTATTACTTGTAAGTTTTTTGGAGAAATGTGTTTGAAGTCCTTAGTAAGACAAAGAAGAAAGGAGATGGAAACAGACTAAAAGGAGATTATGTACATTTTTATAGCGGAGTGTTGACAGAAAAAGGCGCAAAAGCTGGAATCTCGATAGCTGTCAAGAAACAAATATTATTAAAAAAATAATCGGAATTAAAAATACGAGGACAATAGCGGGAGTGGGTATATACGCTCCAACTGATGACGCAACTATAGATATAATAGGGAATTTGTTGAAGAATTAGGTGAAGTAGTAAACACTTTTGGGAGTCGGAGGGATATATCCCAACTGGGTGATTTTAATGGACGAGTTCGATAGAATAAGTAGAGTTCAATAATAGGAAAACATGGAGAAGATACCCAAAATGACGGCACACTTCTTATAGA
Organism: Octodonta nipae; assembly: GCA_034190945.1. NCBI lineage: Eukaryota > Metazoa > Arthropoda > Insecta > Coleoptera > Chrysomelidae > Octodonta > Octodonta nipae. The sequence continues at coordinate 44,124,692 of CM067224.1, read as the reverse complement.
GTTGTGTCAGCAATATTCCCTAAAAATTCAAAATGGGTACTTTCAACACAAAGAAATCCTCAAATACATGTGGAAACAGAGAACAAAGGGTTTGAAATCTATTATTGATTACTGTTTAACCAGACAGAAGACACAAACAAAAATAATTGACGTCATTGTGAAAAGAGGAGCAGTGTGCGGATCAGACCATTACTTACTTAAAACTGTAGCTCTCATAAAACACAAAAATTTCAAAGAGGAAAAAACAAAAGCTGATTCAAAAGCAAGGCAGCTTCTATTATACAACCTAGACAGTTTTTAGGACAATTACACAGTTTTCTTATACAAAATAAGACTCGCCGAAAAGATGAAAAACGAACCTACAGGATTACCAGAAGGTAACAATACTCTTAGAATGTACCTACAAGAAGCGGCAGAGAGGCTGTAAGAAGAAAATCACCACCGTTGAAAAGGGACAACTACTGGTGGAATGAGTAATTAGAAAATCTTATAAAGAAAGAGAAGGATCTGTATAATAGATGGTTAGGTACTAAAGACCCACCTGGACAAAAAACAAGTCGTTAAAACTAAAAACGAATACTGGGAAAAGAAATATCATGAAATCAACAGCCAATTAAGGTGCTCCAGATCTAGAGCAGCTTAGAAAACTGTAGGTACATTGAAAACAAATAGAAATGAAAAAGTAATAATGGACCCTATTGGACAAGAAACACGGAAAAACTTTTATAATTTGAAAATGTTACGACATTCAGATCTGTCAGACAAAATAATAATGATAATCCATTTACAACAAAAGAAATAAAAAAGACATCGAGAATAAAAACAATAAATAACCAGGCCCAGGAGGTATACTATTAATTTTTCCCCGGATGTAGTACTGGAAAATCTAACGGTAATTTTCAACAAATGCTCGTATGGAGAAGAGATACCACCCGAATGGAAAACTGCTTATTTCACTTCTCTGCACAAAAAAAGGAATAAGCATCACTGTACAAAATACAGGGGAATTTGTATTATAGCTTCCAAGGGTAGACTGTACGGCAGAGTATTACGAGATCGGATAGAAAGTCATTTTGAAGACTGGGAAGAACAGAGTGGCTTTAGACCAGGAATATCATGTATTGAAAATTTGTTTTGTATAAAACAACTGATTGAGAAATCATTAGCATATGGAGGTCAATTGCATATAGTATTTATTGATGTAAGAAAGTCCTATGATAATGTAAATGCCTGAAAATAAACTGTGGGAAGCTTCGAAAAAGAAGGAACAACACCCACAGTAAATAAATGCTGTGAAAAACTTTTATCATGAAATATGAGTTGTGTCAAGAGGCGACCTGCATACTCAAAATATTTTCAAGTTAATAAAGGTCTGAGACAAGGATGTTGCCTTTCACCAACACTCTTCAGAATTTAAACAATCAAAGCCTTGAAACAATTGTTTGAAAAATGTAGTAGAATAGAATTAAACATAGTGAAAGTAACATTGCTATTTTATTATTTGCGGACGATCAAGTGGTCCAAGCAAAAACTCAAAAGTGATTTACAAGATATAAAATTGGCGCAGTCAGCAGGATTGTCCAATACAGCTAGAACACGTGTACACTCACTAGTTGTGTCGATTACCAAATCCTTGTGGACAAGAACTCCCAGACCGAGACAACAACTGTAGCAGCGAGAACCCGGAACACGCAACCTTACAGCTAACCAGTCCTCAGCTTCTCCAGAAGAGTCTCATGCCAGGAGTATTAACGTATGTACTATTACAATCATCACGTTATTGATTTTTATTATTTTATTGATTTATTCGATACGAGTTTTATGTTTCTTGAACATACAGTTCTATCATTTAATATTCACCCACATTCATCTCTATTATTTTAAAACAATTCTTGAAACACATACTTAAACACATAGAGGCCTTCTGTGCTTTTGTGTTCGATAATATTTTAATTGTTTCTAATACTGCAAATATTTTACCTTCATTTTACTACATTTATATTGACCTGTTTATTAATTGCTGTAACAAATTTACCTACAAACATACCCATACACTGATTTTTTCCTTTTAATATTTAATTTGATATATTTGTTTATATAAACTAGTTAATAATATTTGTAAACATGGTTGAAACTCGCCAAGGTACGGTAGAACCTTACAAACTTGCGGAAATTTTCGCTATCATCCCTGAATACGACGGCAAACAAATTTTCTTAAATACTTTCATCAGTACAAAATATGGCTGTCGCAAATCAAATAACTCTTTTAGTTTTGCACATTAAAAACAAGGCTAAGAAACCGTGCAGCCGAGCTTGTTAATTCAAGAAATGCGTTGACTTGGGACGAAATAAAAATACTGTTAGAAAACCATTTCGGTGACTCACGCAACTTGTCCGCTTTAATTCAGGATTTACAAAGAATGAGACAACTACCAACTGAATCCCCACTCACTTTCTCAGCGAGACTATAAAGCCACGAGACAAAAATTCACGCGGCAGTTAACAAACAGAATCTAACAACCAAAGAAAAAGACGCGCAAATTTGTCTTATAGTTTCCATGGCTCTAAATAGTCCTTTGACTTGACTTAAACCAAAAATATGCCAAATTATTCGCGCTAGTAACCCTCCCGATATAATTACCGCGGTTTCCCGAATAAAAAGAGAAGTTTGTCACTTGGAAAATCAAAAATTCTCAAATGTACGGAAACCTCAACAACATCAACCACAAAGACGACCACCTCCTCAAACTTTTGTAAAACAATGTTCGTTTTGCAAACGCACCGGACATTTGTATAACGAATGTCTAACACGACAACGACAACAACAACCAAACCAACAACCACACCAAAACTTTAACAATAACAACCCGCAACAATTTAGACCGAATCCTCCTTATCAGTCGGCTAATCAAACTAGGCCCAATATTGATCCCAATATGTATCCCGCACAACAAAACCGATCTTCTGCCAGTGGGCAATATCAAAGTCCTAATCAATTTCGAACAAATCCCAATTTTTCCAGAAACCAACAACAAAGAACCCACCACTTCAACCAAGATGAGTTCTACAACCCTTTGAACAATTTCACAAACGATGACCCTTATACAAATTCATTCTACCAAGACGATTGTTCTTATTCAGACCCCCAAAATACAGATTTCCAATACTCTCAAAATGACTATCCTGAAACTTTTGAAAGCAATTACCCTGAATTTCTTTCTGAATTACCCGAAGACCGACGACAAAATTTTCAAGAGGTACTTACAGTGGAAAAACCACCCGATACACAGATCTGAAATCTTCAAACCCAGTTCGAAATAATGAGTTTACTCGACGACTTCAACCCCAACCTGAATTTTCCGGAACAAGCTTTCCTATAAGCCCCTCACTTTCGGTAAATTCTAAGAACCTTTTCTACATCAACGACTCCACTAATACGTATAAACTGTTAATAGACACAGGTGCCGGTTTATCAATTTTTAAACCAAACACTTGTAAACAATTTCGACAACGATACCCAGAAAACGTTGTGATACAAGGTATCACTAATCAAAAAATCCTGATTAGCGAATGGACCTTAGTCCCATTTAATCTTAACGATCCGCACAAAGTTTCCATCTGTAACTTAGACATCGAATTCGATGGTCTACTAGGTTCTGACTTTTTAGAACATTACAATTGTATGATTGACTTTAACAAAAAACTTCTTATAACCAACTTCAAAACTATTCCCTTTATGAAAGTAACAGACGAAACAATATTCAAACAGGCAATTTCCAACAATTAACCCAACAATTTCAAACACGATTACTATTAAACCGCGAACAGAACGGATTTGCAAACTCAAATGTGACTTACGTAACACGGAAGCTATACTAACCACTACCGTCCTAGAAAATATGAGACTTCCAAATGCTTTAGTCCAAGTTAACGACAAAGGCGAATTTTTAACATCCATCTTAAACGCTAACGCCTGTCCAAAAACTGTAAATTTCGACACTATCAAATTAGAACCCATTCAAAATTACTCTGTAAATCACTGTGAAGAAATTTCGTTTGCAACTAATCCTAATTTCGACAGACAAACGGACATTAACAATCAACTTCGACTCGAACACCTTAAGGAGGAAGAGGCCGAACTAATACAACAACTTTGTCTTGACTTTTCCGACATTTTCTACTTAGAAGGTGACCATCTTAGTTTCACGAATGAAATTAAACATTCCATCGACACAAACAACGCCAAACCCATATACACTAAATCGTACCGCTATCCCCAAATTCACAAAGAGGAAGTCCGTAACCAAGTTTCGAAAATGTTAGAACAGGGCGTCCCTCAAACTCTCCCTGGTCTTCCCCTGTGTGGGTTGTCCCGAAAAAAAATTTAACGCCTCCGGGAAACAGAAATAGCGCGTAGTCGTGGACTATAGAAAACTTAACGAACTGACAAAAAACGACAAATATCCGTTACCCAACATACCATATCTGTTAGACCAACTTGGCAAATGCCAGTATTTTACCACCCTAGATCTAGCTTCTAGTTTCCACCAGATAGAAATTGAGTCCAAGGACATTCAAAAACCCGCTTTCACTGTAGAGAACGGTCATTTTTAATTTGTTCGCATGCCTTTCGGGTTAAAAAATGCCACTTCAACATTCCAAAGGGTGATATATTCTGATAGGAATCCAGAACGAAAGATGTTTGGTGTACATGGACGATATAATCGTTTATTCGAACACTTAGCAAGAATAACAGACATTTTTAAAAGACTTAGGAAGGCAAACCTAAAAATACAGCCTGACAAATGCGAGTTTCTCCGTAAGGAGGTCGCTTATTTGGGACACTTAATAACTAAAGACGGTGTAAAACCCAATCCGTCGAAAGTCGACTGTATCTTAAACTTTCCTCAACCGGAGAACCCCAAAGATATTAAGTCATTTTTGGGACTTGCTGGTTATTATCGGAAGTTTATTTCAAACTTCGCGAGAATATCGAAACCCCTAACTAAACTTTTACAAAAGGATGAACCGTTTAATTTCAACGCTGAATGCGTCACGTCTTTTAACGAACTCAAACGCGCTTTAACTTCGACACCAATACTTATCTATACGAACTTCGAGGAACCTTTCATACTAACCACTGACGCCAGTGCCTTTGCAATCGGTGCTGTACTATCCTAAGGGCCAATAGGTAACGATTTACCCATTGGATATGCTTCCAGGACGCTATGTCAAGCCGAGACAAGAGAGAACTGTTGGCTATTGTTTGGGCAGTGAAACACTGGAGACCGATAATCTATGGCCGAAAGTTCCAACTTTGTACCACTCACCGCCCGTTGACGTGGCTGTTCTCGATAAAAGACCCCGGAAGTCGATTAGAGCGATGGAGATTTAAACTCGAAGAATATGACTACGAGATCATTTACAAACCGGGTAAAATTAACAAAAACGCCGACGCTTTATCACGCATTAAAATCAATCACCTTGATGAATGCGTATTATTCCAGGCTAAAACTAAATTAACACCCCACAAAATCTTACCCCTAAATGACGAAGACGATGACAATACCTCCGAACCTGAACAAAACGAAATAACTACCGAAACGATATCCCAAGAATTCAAAATTTTTGTTGAACGTTACAAAACTGTTTCCTTAATTGACTATAGTAAAATCGAATTTTCTAATTGCCAACAAGGCAAATAAAAATATTCTAATCTTTCCCAAATCATCCAACCTTCAGGAATTCCATCACGACATATTCGAAGACATTTTCGAAGATGTCGCTGATTTTGAAACATTTAAAATCAACGTAATCGCTAGCAAAATTGTTAGCAGGAGACAATACTTCACAGTCCCGCTTCCAAACGATTTCGAAATCGTAAATGAAGTCGTTTTCGCATCTATTTTCAAAAATCAAGACGTTCTCTCCCCCCTCAAAGACATATTGTGGAGAAAACAACCTTGATCTTCCAATTCTGGAAATGCTTTCCTTTATTTTCTCTGAAAAGGACATTAAGTGGAAAATCTGCCAAAACCTTACAAAAACTACTAAAAAAGACGAAATACCACTAATACTCGAGCAATATCATAACGAAAAAAACAACTTGCATTGCGGCATCAACGAAACCATACGCCGTGTCAAAAAGAGGTTCAACTGGCCGGGATTTACTAAAGACATTGAGAACTTCATAAAGAACTGCGTAATCTGTCAACAAACAAAAGCTTGTCGAAAAAACTTAGATAATCCCCTCGTCATAACTGAGACACCTAAAACACCCTTTGAAAGAATTAACATCGACATCTTAGAAATTCCTAATAGAAATCACTTTTTTGACGATAAGAGACGAACTGACTAAATTCTCACAAGCCTATGCTTTGGCAGATAAATCCGCCAAATCTGTCGTTAGTACTATTATGTTGTACTTCCAACATTTCGGTACACCATTACGTATCCACTGCGACTATGGCAGAGAATTTGACAATGACATACTAAAAGATCTATGCAAACTTTATGACATCAAACTTACCTACTCTAGCGTGGGACACCCACAAACAAACGGCTCCGTGGAACGATTTCATTCTACTCTACTAGAAATGATTCGCATTCACAAGGCTGAAAACCCCGACGAACACCCCTTAAACATACTTCCGTATGCTATTATTGCCTATAACAATTCAACCAATAAGACCCATGGCTTTACCCCGTTCGAACTCATTTTCGAATATACCACCAGCAGACCCCCAGAGACTCTTTATAATCAAAAAGAACTATTTAGCAAATATGTACGAAACCTAAATTACCGAATTTTTTACTATTACAAAATTGCACGTGAAAAGACTAACTTACAGAAACAAAAAGCGAAAGAAAGATTTGACCAACACGTTTCGAAAAACCCACCTGATTACAAAATCGGTGACAAGGTATACGTTAAAGAGTCACAAATAAAAGACAAACTCCAGAACAAATTTAATGGCCCATTCCAAATTATCGAGATCCACAATAACTCTGCTACACTTCTAAACCTAAGAACTAACCAACGAACGAAAGTGAACTTTGACAGAATGAAACCATATTCTGAAAACTAACTTTCTTTTCAGGTTTCTTCTGCTGCTCGGATCAGCAGTTTCACAGTACGACGTCAAACCGATTAACAACACTCTCGGTATCTACTACCATGACGAAAGTCGAATAATTGTATCAAATTATAAATGGACTCTATTAGTTCACCGCAACTTGACAACCCTTAATCAACTATTTGAAAATAATAACAGAATCCTCAATACTTTAGAACGAACTGTCGATCCTATGCCTGGCTTCAAATTTCACGATACAGGTGCATTTCGTGTGGACGTCGAAACACACATTAACCTTTTAACACAAATCTCCGACTCCATCAAAACAAAATTTTCAGAAGTATTTTTAGTTACTAAAAGACCCAAACGCTGATTAATAGACGGTGCTGGAACCATCTTTAAAGCAATAACTGGTAACCTAGACGCATCCGATGGCGAATTCTATACCAACAGCATAAACAGACAGCCCAGGACAACTACAAGTCGAAAATCTTTTAAAGAATCAAATAAGCGTTACAACCACTATTATTAAAAACTTTAATGAAACTATTCAAAAACTTCAAATAAACGAGAAAATCTTTAACGAATACATTAACGAAATCAACCTCACGATACATGAACTAAATGACCGTATAACCACTATTCAAGCCAAACAATCATTTCTTGAAATTTGTGAAAAACTAATGGCTAGTTATTTATTTCTCGAAGATAACATTAACGATAATTTAAATTAAATAACTTTTGCTCGTTTGAAAACTATTCACTCATCTATTATTACACCGGATCATTTGATTGCCGCATTACAGGAGATTTCTCAAAACCTTGTTAAAAATAATTTACCGTTACCAGTCAGATTTTCAAGTGTTGCACAGTATTTAGAAGTAATTGAACTACAAGCTTTTCAAACTCACTCAGATCTAGTATTCATTTTAAAAATCCCTCTAATAGAGCAGCAGCTTTATACAGCTTACCATCTATACCCTATTCCGATTTTAGATGATAGAACTGGTTTTCATCACATCCTTTCTTTTACTCAAAAATATATAGCGCGAAATGATGATTCTCTTATGTACATACCAATCAAGGACTTGAGTGCGTGCAAACAGCTGACTCCACTCCGAAAACCGTGTTCCGATTTATACGCGTATCCCATAGACTCAAATGTACCCTGTGAGGTGCAGCTTCTGAAAAACATTCGTAGTGTCCCCGAAACTTGTAAAAGTGCCATCGTTTTCAGTGAAGGGTACAATGTTCAAAAACTTGAAACAAATGCTTGGATTGTAATCATATTGGAACCCTTACATGTGACCATTAATTGTCCAGGAATTGACGCTAAAACTTTAGTGCTAACGAACAATTCTATCATTTAGTTACAAACGGAATGTAGTGCTTTTATTGGGATTACGAAAATCCAAGCCGAACCACAAAAATTCATGAAAATTTCGGACAATTCTCATCCAGTTTTAATTCCATTCAATTGTTGCAATTCTCATCCTGAGAAACTTGCAATTTCGAACCTTAAGCCCCTGAAGCTGGACGACTTAAACATGGAAGAACTATCCATAGCCAACCACAAGCTGGACCAGTATTCAAGGGATCTCGACGATCTCATCAACCAACCCTTTGTTAATAAAAACATTTCCTGGTTCACGTATGCTAAAATAATTATCATTGTAACAAATTGTTGTTGTATACAGCTCATTGAAAATCATAAGGCACGTTAAGAGACCTCCGAAAAACGACAACTCCAATCCAGAGAGTCTGAGTACCCTGACAAAACCGTTTTCTAGGCTGAGACCAAAACTGAGGCCCCAAATCGAAGAGGAACCTGAACATCCATACTTATAGAAGTGAGAACCTTTTTGATACATTTCTATTCTTATTTGACTTTTGTGTTTTGTATATTTTTTGTATTTTATGTAACCTATTTAAAATGTAAATCATTATGTTCACTTTAATTTTATTTTATTTCCATATTTGTATTGTTTTTGCTTGTTTAGCTAGCGTCCAGTAAATTCCAAAAGTTGATGTTACAGCATAAACTTTTCTTGGTAAAGGGGAGCTGTTAGGCGTAAATATCATGCCCGTGTATGATACAAAGTATCAAATTTCGCCGACCAGTTTTCTGCTTCATTATGTAAACGTGGGAACGCATCGACTTGACCGTTCTTTTCATTAGTCAGCTTTCTTAATGTTATAAATCAGAGCGACGCAGTCCCACGGTCGTTATTTATCGTTAGTATACTTGTACCATTTAGTTAGTTCATTTTAATTTTCAATTTACTGATTTATTTAAAGTTTTAATTTTTTGTATTTCAATAAATTTTTTTTTAACTCAAAAGTGATTTACAAGATATAATATATATATATATATATATATATATATATATATATATATATATAAGAATTAATCAAATATAGGTATTCCAAATAATTTTGAAAAATGCGTGATCTCCCAGTTTTTGGTGGGAATGCATTTTGTAACCTAAAAGTTTTCGTCATTTGCAGTTTCAATCGAGTTCAGAAAATAAAAAAATATATGTCCAACGACCTACAACTACAATCTACAATCTTTCATATATATTTTATATTTTTCACTGATTGTCAATTTGTTACACCACACCTTTGGAAGATTGTGAAATTAATGTAGAAATATAATAATTAAATTCACAACAAAAACTTACAGAATAGTTAAAACGAAAGTAACTGCTACTTTTAATACTGAACAATAAACAACGCTTGATGCTGAACTATCAAAGATGGTCTTCACGTGATTTAACAACAGGTAATGCTTCTTCCATATATAATTACTTAATAGTTTGACCGTTTTTGAAGGAAAACTATGTTCAACAAATAGAAGTATGTACCAAACTTACCATAACATATCAGTAAATGCATTGAATTTCTTTATATTTTAAATACAGATCGTTAAATATCAAAGACATGTCTATGTTAGGTAAAAGTGTTGTCATAAAACTAGGATTTTGCAGAAATGGAACCATGTAATTATAACTAAATTGTTTATTAGATAAAATGCATGAACACAAAGCAGTAACTAACTGATTTCCAAACCTAAAAATAATCAAAGATTTAGGCTTTAAATATATTCAAATATGTAGTTATAATTTTTAACATAAAGAAATAAATCTTTTCAAAAATAGTTCCATTATATTAAAGAATATTTAAAACATTAGTTAATATCTACATTCTTAAAAAATATTTTTTGATTTGAGACTGAAATTTTTCAATAGTCTTGAAGCAAGTAATATAACGAAATAAAAACCTTCATTCTTGCCTTTCACAGTTAACAATTTCAGCTCTTAAGCAGAAAATGAAATCAACCAACTCAAAAGTTAGTATGAAGGTGTTATACCTAATATTACATTCAAAATAACTACAAAACATAAGTACATATTAATAAACCTTCATCCAAAATCTTAAGATTCAATATAATTTTATAAACTTAAATGAAACACATAGTAAACAATGACTATTTCTGTTTTGTATAGAAAATATAAAGAAATATAAGCACCTGCTGTTAATTAATGATAAATAAGTAATACTCATATTTGTTAAAAACTTTTCGCAGTGAATGAAGCTCAAATCTTGAACTTTACACATTGAATTTAAAACTTATCTTTATCATCATTCTATAAAAATCCTACACCAATCATTATTCTGAAATGTTAGAATTTATATAAAGGGGCCACATCAAAGATAGTCATGAGTTTAGGGCTGCCAAATCTGTTTGTCTTAGATATTACAATCAGTGCATTAATTCACATTTTTTGTCATCTTATTCGAATTATATGAAATTTATACGGTAAAAATTAAACGAAACTTTAAATTGAAAGTATAACATTAAAGTTAATAAAATATTGTCAGATACAAACTCATAATTTGCAACATAATTCTTATTTTAGTTGACAAACCATATTTACAAAGCAATGAAAGTTATTATATAATATAAATTTTCCTGGTTTCTATTTCAATTGCATGATAATGTAGATTTAGTTTAGGAACGGGTCCAAATTTGTTACTTTTTAGTTCAATTTAATTCGTCTTTCACATTCGAGTCAATCCATCATACGATTTTCTGTCCAAGCAATCTGGCGACAGTGTTTCTGTTATCTGATTGGCATTGATAATATGGATGTAAATAATGTTTTTTTTTTATTATATTTTGTTTAATGAATGAACCATTATTATAAAGAAATTTTAGCCTTCTCCACTGAAGGTCGCTAATTGCTACTAAACGCAACAAAAATAAAGAAAATCGGTTGACAAACAGAGGAGAAAATGGTCCCGTTTTTTCTTTGCCTATTTATATATGGGAGTGACATTGACGGAAGACGAAAATGATGAAAAAGATATATTATAAAAAACTAGGTACAGGAGAGCCATCACAAGTCAGTTAAACTCAATATTATGGGGTAAAGACGTTCGGGAAAAAACAAAATAAATAATATTTACAATATTGGTGGAAAGCAAAGTTACCTATGGCTCAGAAGTCTGGACAATAAATAAGAGAATGCACAACAGAGTTAATGCTCTAAAAAATAATTTTTAGCCGAGATGTTGTTGACTAACACTTCAGGACTACGTAAGAACAGATAGAATTAAATAGATGTTGACCTAGTGACTCTTGGGGAGTAGGCAGGTTGAGGCCCCGAGTTCGATCTAGACTCTGAAACTCTATTTTATTTTTTGTCTCTTGATAATGGCTCCAAAGCAGGAGTCGAAACGTCGAGTATTTAATAAATTCAGACGCGGTTCTCACCCGGAACCTAGCTTAGTTCATAATAATGACCGCGGAAGCCTCTCAGGTATATATATATATTGCAAGAAGTTCTTTTCTGGTGACGCAATAATTTCTTTCTGGCTTCGAGAATCCACGGCTGTAGTACTCGATCACCCTCACAAATAAGTATATATATATACTTATTTGTGGCATGTTCTACATGATGTTTTATTTTTTGTTTGATGTGTAACTGTTAACTATAACATGCACAAATTATATCTCAGGATTCGTCAAACTAACTTTTAATACACACGAATGACATCTCTTGACAAATCAGTAATAATGTCAAACAAAAAACAATGTGATTAAAATAACATCACACTTAATAAAACTAAAAGGTGGTATGTTCAATAAAATCCAAACGTTTCAAGGTCTTGAATTTGTTATGGATGGTGTTCAAACCTGTATTAATGAAAGATACATACAATTTTACTTTACATAAACGACAAAATCTGATGCTTTTCAGATTGCAGAGTGGCACACAAAACTCCAACATCATATATAATAGTCCAGCTGCCTTCAAACTGGAACAATTTAAAAAAGCTCAGAAATTATTTGATGCTCTCCTAGACTTTGTTGTAAGGCTTGCTGTGCATTCCCCTAAAATGTGATCAAAGGTGTCTGTTGGTTTAGTGATTATATTGACGTCATACGAGTCATCCTAAAGAAACCTTATGAATTATTCCGAAGTCAGGTTATTCAAAATGGGAAGACCAAAACTAGTTTCATACTTAGTTGTCAGCAACTGGATTGAATTCTACTGGAATGGAAGCAATACAATGATTCTTGATCTAGGGCACAAGAATGTTTCTTCAGTATGAAATTTATTATGTTAGCAAAGTAAATATATTTTTTTAACTCTTGATTCACATTTGTTGTTGTTGTTTTCAGTGCAATTGATATTAGTCTATATCTTGTTTTGAATATAGTTTTGACATTAAATCTGTTGCCTAGTCTCTTCAGTCTTTCTGTCAGTTGATACTTTAATGTGGTTCTTTTGAGTTCCAGTCTTACTTCAACAAGTTCGGTGTTGATTCTCATTTTATTATTCTTTACTAAATTTGTTGCAATGAAGAAGCTAAAATAAATAATTCATCAATGGGTTTCTCCATTTCCGGCTAATTCGAAAATACTATTCACTGTATCTAAAGTTGTAATTCGTTCTATGGAAGTCAAATACACTTAGTCAAGTGCAATCACCACATGATTAGTATAGAAAACTACAAACTAACTACACCGAAAACAACATAACACAGCTGCTTCAAATATGTAATAATTACGTTAGGTTATAGATTGTTGAACATATTTGAGGGGAATGTGCAAATATTTTATGGATTTTTCAAAAAATTATAGTTGTATCTAACACTTGCTGAAATAACTTACATTTCGCATCTTTTAGATAACTACTTTGCTGGGGCGCACATTTTAGGCTGTCATCACACAAAGCTGCTAAAAACGTTTCTAACAGCGTTCTGGAAAGGAACATAGTATTACCAACTTTCAAAAAAAGGAAGTACAACGTTCATGATACAATGATTATTTTTTATGTAGGGTCACCGATTTTTTAAAACACCCTTAGTAGCATACCTTAATTTCTCACCAGTTCAATTCCTTAAAAGATCTAAGCTTCCAAGATATGAATGAGATACTAATCCCAAATTCAATCCTTTATATTTTCTTCACGTCTGCAAACCAGTACCAAGCTCATCAAAAAATAGGGGAAACATCCTCAATGAATATGTATCTTTATCCGATACAACACAGTCATTCTACCCTCAAACAAGACACCTTTCGTTTTCTAATGTACTTCGACAATATATACTCACTCCTCCTCGAATAAACTTCGTTATCCACTTCAGCAAGAGATATTTCCTCATTGTCCAGTTCCATTTGTCGCTTTTCACCACCCTTATCACTTATAAGAGGGTGTACAGACCGCCAACGGAATAGTAGACTCTTATCACGAACGCTTAATAGGGATTCTGCAAGGCCCTGGTGCATGCATTGCAGTTTCCGTGTAGGTTTTAAATTACTCCTCCAACAATATAACAAATACCGTGTTCTCCCCTATTGTTGCCACTGTAATGAGAGACAGGAAAAGCAATTATGAGACCGGTTTATTTGTTTCTCTCATGAGATGAAAACTAAGAACACGAATTGTCTGAAGATTGTTCCGAAGACATTTGCGATTATGGAGATATATCTAGCAGAGACAATTACTTGCTTATTTAAATTTAACAAGATATAAATAAACAAAATGTTTTGTACAAAAATGCAACATTACACTACTGATTTATTTTGCGTTTTAATTCACAAATAAAATAAATACAGTTGGTAAAGGAAAAACAATTGAAAATAATAAACGGACCTAACAAAGTTTGGCGCCATCTAGGTTTAAGCTACTCAACTGAAAGAAAATGTACTAGAAATTATTTTTTAATAACAAATGTATATTAGAAAAATTTATTCATTTAATAATGTAGTAGACATTAGTATGTATTTTATTGCTTTTAGCAAATTTAATTTAAATTAGTGTAACACAATTAAGTAATTTAATAAGAAAAGTTTAGAAAATCAGTTAGATATTGCTATTTTGCTTGTTTAGTAAATATTATTTGTATTTTATTTCAAAGTTATTTGTTCGATTTCCATTCATGTAAAGTTACTACACTATAGGTAAGAGACCTTCGTAATTTTAAATTTGACCCTTTGGTTGCATGTTTAGGTTTATTTGTGGTTTAATATGTAAAGAATGCATATCTGACAAAAAACCAAGTTATATATGAATTCGCAATCATTCAAATGAGACAGGACTAAAGTCTAACATAGATTTATTTTTAGTTTTCTATATTTAAAAAATTAAAACTATACAAAAGTATTAAGGAGGAAAAGCTTTTCGTAATTGGTTCTTTAAGTACTCCTGAAATCTTTAGCTCACTGTCCAACAAGGCTACAAAGTTTTTTGTTAACTTCGATACTGCCAGATATATTCCACTAACATTTATATTTGAAACTTCCTTGAGCGTTTTAACAATATTTAAGCACCAAAAAACATGAGACAAAGTTTACTATCATTTAGTTTGCTGTTGTATTTATGGCAATCTTCAAGTAGTTTATTTATTATTTTGTCTGTTCATTGGGTTTTCTCTCCTCCAAATTTTTTCCTGCAACAGATAAGTATTTGAAAATTGTATATGTAGAACAAAGTGTAGTAAGGCAATTTCGTAAAATTGTCCGGATTACTGGCTGTCTGTAAAGAGATTCTTCCTCACAGTTATTCTGAGCGAAAGAGATGTCTACAAAATGATCAACCAGTATACAATACATTACTTATATACAGGAATACTGGTTGATCATTTTGTAGACATCTCTTTCTCTCAGAATAACTGTGAGGAAGAATACAGACAGCCAGTAATCCGGGCAATTTTACGAAATTGCCTTACTACACTATGTTCTACATATACAATTTTCAAATACTTATCTGTTGCAGGAAAAAATTTGGAGGAGAGAAAACCCAATGAACAGACAAAATAATTCACGACCTCCTCAACAATCTTTTCGAAATTACTTAGTTTATTTATCATGCTTTAACAATATTTTGGGATTGAATGTACTCATCTACATAAAAACAAAAGTATAAGAGCTTGTCATCAGCGTAAGCTTATACTCTACAATAAAGAATTAGAGTAAACAAGAGCACCACTCTGCGGTACGCCTGGTAGTACTTACTTAATGTAAAATACTTTATAAAAGTCAGAAAGTTTTTTTACCATATGCACATGTGTTAAAATTTGCCAGTAAAGATCCAATTCAATCACTTTAGATAACCCAGACAGAATGCTAATTCTGTATATAGTTGTAAAGTAGTGTTGCTCTGTGCGGCAATTTATTAGGTTAGGTTAGATGACTGCACTACCGTAGTTCAACATCATAGGTAAAATGTAGTCTATTGTAATTTTAACTATGTTATTCACCAGAGAGTTTTAGCTTGAAAGAAAAACCTTCATACTGTTTTTATATTTTTGCAGTGAAAGCTTCTTAACTGAGGCCCACACTGACACATATGAAAATAGATGAGTATGGGGATGAAGTCCATAACTTGAAATTGCATTTGTTTCAACATATTCCGACCCACACCACACTCTACCATGATCTTGAAATACCAATACAACTCAGTTCTCAGTGTAAGAAACAGGGACCAGGTAATACATTAAGAGTCTCTTCTTTTATAGAAAATCAATAAATTAAGGGGAAATAAACAAATATAGCATACAATTAACATATAATAGCTGCACAAAATTTGCTTTTCCTTTTAATAAACATTCTAATAATAGCTTTGCGATATACTAAATTAGATACCTGACATACCTCAGAAATCAGAAAGAACACCGCACAAAAGAGCAACTTTCCTTGCCAAAAAATTGGTATGATCACTAGCTTCATATTACAAACATTTTACTCCTTAAAAACAATTCTAATTAATATAGGAAATCATTTACCCCTGCAAAGATCTCTAAGTGTGTCATCTCTCTCAGGATGTTCTATTTGAAATAATTGAGAACACTGTTACTTTACATATTCCTACACCATGTATACCCGACAACGATTATAATAATATAAAAATAACAGTTACAAAGTACAATTTTCTGTTATTATAAAAATGACAATTACTTCCAAAGAACTAACTATAAGATATCAAAATATAATAACAGGTTAATGGGAATGACTAGAAACTAAAATACGGTAATATACAGGATGTTTTTAAAAATAAGTGGGGTTTACTGTGTAAAAATTATTCCTAACTGCCTCCGTTTTCTTGATGCAGGGTGTTTAATAGTATTTTATATAAATTTTTGACAATTACTGGGAAATTACTGGCACCATTGTAATGAAATTTGCTGGGAATGTTTGGTTAAAACTGGTACATCCAAATACTCCGTTATTATATCTGACACTCGAAAAGCGTGTTAGGTACATTATAAATACTCGTAAATCTAACTTTCTTGAGGTTATGATTTTAGGTCGAAATATTTATTAAAATTATTCTTCATTCAATTTTATACCAAAAAATTACTGCTTATAAGATTCGATATTGTGTAACAATTGCTTTCCAGTTATTTGGATTAAAAACTGATTGGGCAGCCGCAATGTTAAACAAGAATGTTTATGCAAAATCTTTAATAAAAAACAATTTTCTTAGAACCCAACGTATTTTAGTTACATTATGGTGCTAATTTAGTAAGTCTAATGTTTCTTGTTCATGTTTATTTATAAAAAATTATTTTGAATAAATATTTTTAATTTGAATTCCCATAATTTTTAAATCGAAAATTTGGAAAACGTAACACAATATCGAATTTTAGGAGTACATTTTTATTTAATTTTGTTATTTCATTTAGTAAAAATTTCGGCCTACAATCATAACCTCAAAAATTGGAGTGTTCGGATATGCCAATTTTAGCAAAACATCGCCAGCAAACTTCATTATAATGGTGCCAGTATTTTGTATTTTTCAACTAATTGTCAAAAATGTGTTAAAAACTAAATCCTGTATCTCAAAAACGGAGGCAGTTAGGAATAAGTTTACTGAGTAAACCTCACTTATTTCTGGCTATTCTACTTGTCCTAACAAGCACACCATGTTTTTTTGAAACCGCCTGTATATGTTGTTTTCATTTAAGAAATTAAATTATATATCTTATAATGATGGTACAACTGAACTTTGACACAAAACTGGTTTTCCTGATAATGTTTGCTGTTAGAAGTATCCAATTTGGATCATCGTGTAAATTCAAATTGTTTGAATTTTCCAGTCAGTAATATACCGGGAGATTTAAATTAGAAGTTCAACCACGATTTTCTGAGTCCTGTCTTCTGAAGTACTGAAAGGTTCAATGAGGTACTTACAATTCATGGAAAAATCCTAGAGTTTCCTAGGGGATTTTCCTTTGAGAATTTGATTTTCCAAAACAAAAAAATGTAGGTGTTGCGACCATTTTCTGAGTACTACCATGTTAATAAAACAATAGGTTACCATCGATTTTACCAAAAAAATTTTTTGACAAGAGGGTAGTAATGGGTCTAAGGGTTGAATTGATTTCAATAAACATGTAAGAAAAATTAGTCCTGCCAACTAAATTAATCAAACATATATACAGTGATGGGCAAATGTGTGGAACCAAGCAAATATCTCAGGAATTATTAAAGATATCAAAATGAAATTTGGAAGGTGACTACTGCAGTAGGTTGCCTATTTGTTTCCATATTTTTTTACAATTTTGAACTTCCTGTTTTACCGGAAGTAATGTCGATTTTAAAATTTGCAATCAAACACCCTGTATAGTATTTTAGTTTCTGATGAAACATTTTATTGCGAATAAAAAAATATCGGGTTTGATATTGTTTACTTTAATACCTACCGAGATATTAACAAAAAGTAATTAAGGAAAGGAAAAATCTAATATCCATTAAAGAAATACATAATCATTATTATTAACTAAATCAAAGTGATTTTCAAAACAATTAAACTTAACTTAACTAAACTTGTCTAAATGCTCCTTGGGAAATAACACCACATTTTAAAGAAAATTGCTGTATATTCCAAACGTTTTGGGGTCTAGATCCGACCCCGTTGTCAATGGTTAAGAAACTACGCATAAAAAAGGCACAATTCTAAGATGTAAATTAAAATATTTAACAATGTGTATTATTTGATTTCTGACTGAGAATTTTATTTGTAATATACAGGGTAGCACAGAAATTTCTAAAGATCATATAATCATAAAGTTCCTTTCAAATTGGAAGTATTTATTCCAACATTCAGAGGTCTAGAGGTTTCTCCAATATAGAATTTATTACATTCACACGGGATTTTATAAATGCAATTTTTTGTATTTTTAGCTGTGCTATTTGGTTTGGTTTTTGATATAATTGATTTTAGTGTATTTCTTGTTTTAAAGGATTTTTTGATATTATATCTGTTTCCCACTCTTTTAGTCTTTCTGATAGACCCTGTATGTAGGGTATAGTTATTGTATTAATGTGATTATCTTGGGAGTCAGTGTTGCATGGTGAAGTTTGATGTTGGTTGTTAGGGATTGTTTAGTATTCCAATTTGTTTAACTCGTTATTAATAAATTTATTTGGGTAATGATTAACAGAATGTACATTTTTTATAAACGTTTTTTCTTCATTGAATTTATTGATATTAGAACAGTTGGTTTTTGCTCTATCATATAGAGATTTAATGATACCTCTTTTTACTGAACTTGGATGATTAGAGTTAAAGTTGAGATACCTGTTAGTATGAGTCGATTTTCTGTAAACTTCTGTTTCAAATGTCGATTGTACTTTGGTTATTAAAATGTCTCAGAATGGTAATTTGTTATTCTGTTCAAGCTCTAGTGTAAACTGAATAGTTTGTTCTGTGTTGTTTATATCGTTAAGTAATGCATGTAAAACCTCAAGATTATGTTCCCAAATAACGAATATGTCATCAACATAACGCCACCAAACCAAAGGTTTGACCTGTTTTGAGAAAATTGTTTGTTCTTCAAATTTTTCCATAAAAATGTTGCTTAAAGCGGGAGACAAACAGGAACCCATTGCCATGCCAAAATCTTGTTGGTAGAAGTCATTATTAAGTCTTTGTACAAAATGTTAGTGGTTCCATTATTGTATTAATGGACAATTGAGTGCGTTGATTTAGTAAAGAATCTTGTTCTAATCGTTCTTTTACTATGGGAAGTGTTTTGGTGACAGGCACATTATTGTATAGATAATATTTTAAGTTCTTTGGTCGCATTTTTGGCGAATGCTTATATATCTTATAACAAAGTCGCACCTAGGAGCGTCACATAAAATTCTGAAGATCTCCCTTTCGAATTCTTCCAATTTGAAAGGAACTTTATGATTATATGATCTTTAGAAATTTGTGTGCTACCCGGTATATTACAAATAAAATTCTCTTAGTTACGTCAGAAATCAAATAATACACATTGTAGGAAAAAGGTTCCTACGATTCTGTTGTTATAAATGCCAGCCCTAACGTTCAATTTTTGGGGATGTTGTGTATGAGCCTCTTGTACCCAATTAGGATTACTTCGCGCGACCAGTAGCGGCAGTTATCTCGATTAACCGTACCATTTAAACAAAATGTAGCTTCGTCTGAAAACACCACATTTCTTATAAAATTATTATCACGGTTACAAATATCCATCATCGTTTCACAAAATTGCATACGTCTGTCGAAATCGTCTTCGGAGAGTTCTTGAACGAGGCGTATTTTGTATGGATGATATTTTTCTCGACTTAATATCCTTCGTATTCAACGACGGCTAATTCCATGCATATTAGCGAGGTCGGTAGTGGATAAGTGAGGATTTTCTTCCAAAGATATAGCAACATTTTGAGCTACACCTTCATTACTTGCACTTTTTACCGTCCACTTTTTGGTAAATTGCTAACTGTTCCACTTGTGTCGTACCTTCGCAAAGTTTTCGTCACTATTGAACGGGATATTTGTGTATTCGGATGAACAATTTTAAAAAGGCAACAAACTTCTTGATGCGTCTTTTTCCTCTCCCCATACCCAATCTTCATTAATATTCCTAATCTTTCTCTTTCACTTAATTTAGCCATTTTACAGCATTATCAAATTAGTACAATACAGTCTTTTTACTTTCAAATAAAAAAAACTAATAACTTATTTTGACAACTACTGTCACTTCTGCAATGAATTTCATGGAATACTAAATTTGATTCAGATTTAATTTGCGTCTGATTTAAACTAACGCACGTGTATTCGACTATGGAACAAGCAGTGCTGTAGGCTGTGACGGTATAATGCCACCGATTGGCCAATAGAAATACAAATCCTTACCGAGCGGTTTGTTTATATCGGGCGTAAATGAAATCTGAACCGAGTTTAGCTACCATCGAATTTTTCCTTTCCTTAGTTACTTTTCTGTTAATATCTCGGTAGGTATTGAAGTAAACAATATCAAACCCGATATTTTTGTATTCGCAATAAAATGTTTCATCAGAAACTAAAATACGATAAAGGGTTTTTCATTGCAAATTTTAAAATCGACATTACTTCCGGTAAAACAGGAAGTTCAAAATTGTGAAAAAAATTTGGAAACAAATAGGCAATCTACTGCAGTATCCACCTTCCAATTTCATTTTGATATCTCTACTAATTCCAGCGATATTTACTTGGTTCCACACATTTGCCCATCACTGTATATTGAAATAACCAAAAAAATTGGCATGACGCCTGCTAGGGACATTTCTGAAAAAACACAATAAAGATGAAAATTTTCCGCACAATTTTCCAAGTGACCCCCTAAGAGGCGTCATGCCAATTTTTTTGGCCATTTCGACATAAATATGTTGGATTAAGTTAGTTGGCAGGACTCAAAAAATCATACAAAAATTAATATTTTTTCTTAAATGTTTGTTTATATATCGATTTCAACCCTTAGACTCATTACTACTCTGCTGCAAAAAAAATTTCTTGGTAAAATCTATATTAACGTTTTATTAACATGACAGTACTAAGAAAATCGTCGCAGAACCTACTTGTTTTTTGTTTTGGAAAATCTAATTTTTAGAGGAAAATTCCTTAGGAACCTCTAGGATTTTCTATGAATTGTAAGTACCTCATTGAACCTTTCAGTACTCCACAAGGACTCAGAAAATCGTGGTTGAACTTCTAATTAAGTTCTCTGGGTCTATAAAGCTGTCGAAAGCAGAAATATAAAAATATAATCATTTTCATTTCCCATTTTCACAGGTTATTGATAGCAACTAATTTACCACGCTGAAAACCTTTATGTTCACGTGCCACGTCAGTTTCAATATTGCATAAAATTGAGTCGAAGAAGAGAAAGCTCGTTATTATAATTCTGACCACTTCATGCTTTATTACCGAAAAATATGATTCGAAATTACAAGAAAGAAGGCGTGAATGTGCCTTTATCGAGGATCGCGTTAAATTGTTAACTATACCGTAAAATTTTACGAGGATTATTATGGCTCGATGATGATCATTCGAGATCAAACTGTGTGAATTACGTACACATAGCGACGAATCTTTGGTGGATAAACAGTAATTACGGATCTTATCGTACCGATAAAGGTTTATTGTCTTTGATCCACTCATCGACGCCATATCTCGATAATTATACGAATTCCTTTTGGCGATATTAAATGAGGTGGGCACAAAATGACCACGATTTAGGAATACCTTATTGAAAATGCCCTTTACAGCATTATAGCTACGATTCCAGCGATTTCTTTTAGGTATTTGTAGTTAAGTACATATTTATAAAAGCACTTCAAATTTATTTTGTACTCTGTTTTCAATGGCTACTAATGAAAAAAAAGAGAAGTTATAGTTTTTTGAAAAGCAAATGACAATCTACATTTACTAATTAAATTGTTTGATATTATGAACTGACGCAACTAATATATAATAAAATAATTTACCGCTAAGTGATATACATATATACAGGATATGAGGGTAGCACTAAAATAATGTTTGTTGAGAAGCCATATTTACAATGCAGTGTAAGATGAAATTTTATTATTGGTAAATATTACAGTAAATAGATGTTTTGGGTCATATCTCTATAGTTATGAAGATGCAGGTATAACGATTTAGAAATGGGTCAAAATTTGTTAAGTAACCGAAAAGGAGGTTATAAATTCGTTGGCATGTTTTTTTATGACCAGTGATTTTTCAAAAACGACTTGGGGAACTTTGATGCATTAAACTGCATTATATTAAGAAACAAAGAAGAAAGGTATCATATAACTCTGTATAACGTGAGAATTACGGTTTTCCATAAAATCAGAAAAAAAATTGTTAATTAAACGCCTTTGAAGAAAGAGGTTATCAATTCGTCAGCAGTTTTTTTATGTAAGACCGGTGATTATTCAAAAACGGCTTAGGCAATTTTGATGCTTTAAACTGCATTATATTAAGAAACAAAAAAGAAAGGTCGGTACCGTCTAATTGTCCATGACGTGAGATTTACGGTTTTCCAGAAAACCAGAAACAAAAGTAATTAAGGGATTACATTTAGTGAATTTCAAGGAATCTTCACTGTTTTTTCTAACACAGCTGAAGCAATTTGAATATTTTAAATTGTAATCTACAAACATATATTCCAACCGTATATTTTTCTATAATGTAAAACATACCATTTTTCTGAAAATCGGAAAAATATGTGCAAAAAACTGTAAACATCAAGGTAAATGTCAAATTTTCATCATAAATATCTAGTATAAATGTCAAGATATGCCATGAAATTATATCGTACAGGGTGTTACTAATGGTTTTCATTTTGATTCATTTGAAGTCAGTTTCTTTTAGAGACGAAGTTAAGTAACGGGGCAGAAAATGTTCCATTACTTTATAGAAACAAAAATTTGTTATGCGGGTGATCTTTTATATTTAGTATTCGGTTACAGGTGTGTGAATGCGTGCATGTGATAGTAGGTGGTACATAAGCAGTTGCAATCATAGGATCGTTAAAATATAAGGTGCAATTGAATGTTCAACAGGGTGGTTGAAAATATATTGTAATGGGTGGCACACAAGTAGTTGCGTATACAAGGTTGTTGAAATAAGAGTGAAATGTTAGAAACAGCTGAATATAGAGGATGATTGAAATATAAGGTGGAGTAGAATTACACTTATACAGGGCGGCAAAAAGAGTTCTATAGTGTGCAACATAAGTAGTTGCTTATACAAGATGTTTAAATTAAGGGTGGGTTAAAATTATTGTTAATCCGGGTATATAAAAAATTGTTATATAAGCATAAGTAGTTGGGATATTTGAATTATAGGACGGGGTACAATATAATTATAGACATGGGTTAAAAAAGTTTTAAAAGCATATACCAGATGGTAGAAATAAATGGTAGAGTAAAATTATAGTCATAAAATGTGGTTCAAAATATGATTTTGTAACATATGGTAGACCATGAAGAGTTGCATAAATAGAATACTAGACATGTGAGGCGAAGTTAAATTATCAGTATACAGGTATAATTAAAACAATAGAAAAAGTCAATAATTTGGAGAGGATTTTCACTTATACATGGTGGTTTTAAAGATATCAGGATCGTTATTGGTCGAATTATAGTTGTACAGGGTGGTTCAGAAAATAAGTTATATAGGGGTGACCAATACACAGAAACATATAGTGTGGATGCTATATAAACTGAATTCGAGTTACACTTATAGAAAATGGTCCAAATAATGAAACAAATAACATAAATAAAAAAGTTAAAAACATTTGGAAAATATAGAAAAAGGATACAACTTAGAGAGAGAGAAAGAAAGTGTGAAAGAGCTAGAGAGAGAGGCAAAAATTCGCTAAAATATTAAATAGAATAATTGTACCTTAAATCAAATAAAAAAAGAAAATATGTTTGAAAATATTAATTGATGGCGCAGGGTTTCTAAACGGTTTTTATTTCAGGTCAGCTGAAGTCGGTTCTTTTATAAACATATATTATTTTACGTTTCGTATATTATGTCTTACATATTTTAATCAGTTGATCTTGCTGTTTGCACTACAAACAATATAGCATTCGAATCTACTGTCTTGTGTTTAACAGTGGCAGTGTGATCTTAAACAAGTAATAGTTTATTTTATATATTAACAATTATAAAAGTCAATTGTTGCTCGTTAGCCTCGCTAAAACTCAAAAACGGCTTGACCGATTCGAATAATTGGTTGGGTGTTTTGCTTGATGTAATGTTACATGTTGTTACCTATAAAGGCAAAAATAGGGAAAACCTAAAAGAACAGCTCAAATATCGAAAAAAAAAAAGAAAATTGACAATTTTGTGTGGGAATCGTCACTTGGGAGCACTTCAATAAACAGAACATTGAGTGGCTATCAGGAATAGCTACAACACACATTGCGATGCTACCAGGAACAGCTAGAGAAAAAAAAGCCCAGCTACCCGGAACAGTAATAACAAACATTGCCACGCAATTGGGAAAAGCTAAGCAAGTAATGCAACCGTGTGCTACCTGTGTAAAGACCGCACGTGAGCCGGCACGTGACAAATTAAGCCATTGAATGATATTTTAAAAATAGACAATAAAATCCAACTAGTATTTACAACACTAGCTAAACTAGTTATTTGAATAGTATTTTCCGATCGATCATTTATTTCAGAATTAGATGCATTTTCCCGCATAGGAACGTTATCCAAACATACAGTATTTTTTCAAAATGTAAAATTTTATTATGTTTTTTGTTGCATTTCTTACAACGTTTGTTTGAAGAACAATTGAAAGCCGTATGTCCAATAGCACGACAGTTAATACAACACTTAAATCTCTCTTGAGATGATTTATTTAAAATCTCAGAACAGTTAAAGAGTAAATGGTCTGCATTAAATAAACAATTTGGTTTACGTGAAAAGAGAAGAGAAGACTTTAAACGAGAATTTTGTGAAGTATGTTTTCGTGAATTAGATTGAATATGTGAACTCTTGGAGCCCTTTGCTCTAACAAATGATTCAAGAGCCGTACAATGCTACAATAAAAAATTATAAAAATTTTAATATGTGGGTATTTTATTTGAAGCATGATGCATTTCGAATGCTTTCTGAGAATTATAATCTAATTTGTTAAGTAAAATATTCATCATTACAAAATCCTAATCTTCCGTATTGAATTCCAGTTAATTTTTGACCAAATGTCTAAGATTTTTCTTAAAAACTGTGGATTATCATTTTTAATGAAGCACATTTAAAACTCTATTTCCAATAATTTATTGCAAGTTCTTGATTATTAGAATAACGTTCTCGTAAACTATTGTATACAGTTTGATAATTGTCCGCTATGAATGGATTCCCTTTAACCAATTTCAAAGCAGGACTCGTTAAAAGTCATAAAAGATAAGTAAATTTATTCATTGTTGAGGTATATTAACGTATCAAACTTGTCGAAAAAATAGGAATATTTTCGCCAGAGAAAGATTTAAGAATAAGTTTCGGCAAATTCGTTTTACCATTACATTATTTTCATTAGATAAATCGACCCGATTGTAGTACGGAGAATCAACTTTATTGAAACCTAATATAAATTTCTTTCCAATTACTTCTTCTGCATTTAAATCTGCATCATCTGCTATTGTATTTAAACTTTCTAGGTGATGTTTATCGAATTTATTTTGTATATCATTTAGATTACGACAAACTACGATAAAATTAGATGAATCAAATTCTCCTTGTATACATTTACCTGCAATCTGTTCAATTGAATCAAGTTTATTAATTTCTAAACTTCGCAAAGCGTACAAGCGTTTTAATTTATTATCGGCCATTATACGTATATTATTCAAATAAATATCTACACGAATTCGTGTTTCAAATTCGTAAATATATCTTCCAAAAAAAAGGAAAAATGACACCAAACAACAAAAGTATCGGTAAGAAAAAGTTTCGTCGACAACAAAGCATAGATTATAAGAAGTGAATAAGTAAATAAACCGTAGGGGTTTGTTTACTTATTACTCAGCTTAATTATAACATTCGTAATTTATATAAATTGTCTCTCAGTGCAATAAACGGAATGATCGCGCACGCTGGAAACACCTTTATAAACTTTTAACTTCTATAGAATAATTTGTGGCTTTATAAACCAAATATTAAGAGCTCGACGAATTATTTATATAGTAAAATATGATGAGAGGATCAAAAAAATGATGTATCTGAAGTAATATAATCAATTTTATATTAAAAACAGCGTATTCACGGCTCACAATGACCAAAAAAATGTGGTACTTGAACCAATATAATCGACTATACAAAACTAACCTATCCTTTGGTCAAAATGACCAAAAAAATGTGGTATTCTAAATCCATATAATCGATTATACAATAGAAACAGCGTAATCTTGGGTCGAAAGCACCCAAAAATGGTATAATTTAAATCAATATTGTTGTAAAATTATCTAGTCCGTCCCTGGCTAAAGTAACGTAAAACATTCAAGTCGACTGAAGTATAAAAAAAAATCTGCAAGGTCGATCGTGCTAGAAAATCTCGAAAAGACTCGACATCTGGGAAGATGATCCTCGAAATTTGCTGGAAGAATTCCATGCTGATTATAAAAGGAACGGCCGATTATCGCAGTAGTTAGTAGAGCGTATCCATTGTTGTCATTTCGATGTTATTGCATTAGAATCAGCTGTTATATTTGATGTTTGCATATGAAAGTTCTAGAAAGTGAAGTGACTGTCAGTTTTTAATTTAATTCATTTGAACCCACGGAATTTATAGCAATATAATAGATTATACAATAACATCATATCCTTGGCTCGAAGGACCAAAAAACATTGCATTTAGCGCCATTTCTGTATATATAGTTATGAAATTAAGTGGACTGTAAATTTAAAGTGAGGTGTTGATTCAAGATATAAATGGAAAAGTTAAAACCTTACTTAAATATAGAATATTATATTTCCAGCGTATAAGTATATAAATATATAAAGTCACAACACAAATTAAGCTGATTTACCGGAAAGAGAAAAGGGTGTAGTACTATGTGTTTTTTTTATCCGAAGAGGGGGGAAATGCATTGCGTACTTAGCTAGCACTTGTTGGCCGTCGTGCCGGACTCCCGATGCAATGACTTCAAAGCAAGAGTAAATCGTTGCATTGAAACCAGTATACGGTATACCCGCTAAAACCCTAACCTCTTTCTCCTACAACCATGGTCCCTTGCGGCACTCTTACTCAATACTACTTCGCAAGGGTGGTTCATTGCAGATGTTTACTGCTCTTACATTGGAAGCCTCTAAAGCCTACTCCTCGAACGTATTGCGGAGTTCTTTGAGGATAGACTCCGCGCAATCTGATACCAAGTTCCAGGCTTAGGGGCCCTTCAGCATGGCTTCAACTATTTGTTCTGGAACGATATTAGTCTCCAGAATCCTCTCCACTTCAGCACGATGATCCTGAAACCGGGGGCTGGAGAAGAACACGTGTTCAGCATCCTCTACCACGTCCGTACAGTGTGGGCAGTTTGGGGAGTTTGCCCTCCTGAACCTGTGCAGGTATGCTCGGAAGCATTCATGTCCAGTCAGGAGTTGAGTGATGTAAAACCCAACCTCCCCATGCTTGCGGTTGACCGAACGACTGATGTTAGGTATCAATCGATATGTCCACCGCCCTTTAGTAGAGCTGTCCCACCTCTCTTGCCATTGCCCTAGACTCATGGCTCTTTCATCGCTGTTTCCTGTCGGCTGGTCTTTTTCTAACTTTCTGCGATAAAGCCGTCCCCTATCTGCAGCCAGGATGTCGATTGGTAGGGTAGAGGCAATCACACTCACCGCCTCGTAAGACACAGTGCGGTAGGATGATGCCACTCGAATCGCTGAGAGCCGCTGGACTGATTTCATTTTCCGGCGGTACGATGGTAGCTCAAGCGATCTCCCATACCGGTGGCCCGTACAACAAAACAGAAGTAGTAACTGTTGCCAGTAGCTGTCTTCTTATCTGTCTAGGGCCTCCGACATTCGGCATTATTCTAGATAATGCCCCCTGCTTTCTTGCTGGCCGCGATTATGTGCTCTTTGAAGTTGAGCCGTGAGTCCAGGAGCACCCCCCAAATAGCTGATGAAGGGCTGCGACTGTATGTAAATGTCGCCTATTTTGAGGGTGATGGTTTCCCTTGCCTTTCGACTGCTAACAAGGAGTGTTTCGGTCTTTTGCTCTGCTAAACTCAAGTCCGCTGAGAGCATCCAATGCTGAATTGTGGCTATAGCGAATGAGAAGGTTGTTTGTATCTCCTCTATGTGCTTGCGCACTATGATCAATGCCACATCATCGGCGAATGCCACTAGCCTGACGCCCTCAGACAGACCGAGCAGGAGCAGGTCGTTGTACATTACATTCCATAAGAGGGGGACAAGAACAGAGCCCTGAGGTACACCTCCTGTGATCTTATAGTCTACTTTCCCATTCTCAGTTTGGTACAATAAGATGCGGTCCTTGAAACCTTGAAATACGCTGAAACCATTCTGCGCAAGTACTGAGGAACTTTCATCCTGGCAAGAGCCTCCAAAATGCGGTCCCAGCGGGCCGAGTTAAAGGCGTTCTTGATATCCAGGGTGGCTATTAGACAGTACTTTTTTCCACCTCTTCTCCATCTCTTTCCCGAGATAGCCTCTCTGGCGATGTTGGTAACGAGTGTCACGGCATCGATGGTTGATCTCCCCTTTCTGAACCCGAATTGGTTGGTGGAAAGTTTTGGCTCAACGTAGGGCTCCAGCCTATCTGCTATTATTCTTTCAAGGAGTTTTCCCGCAGAGTCCAACATACAGAGGGGACGATATGATGACGGTTCGTCTGGAGGTTTCTTTCCCCCTTTAGGGAGGAGCACAAGCCTCTGCTTTTTCCACTTAGTCGGGAAAACCCCCTGCTTTAGGCAGGTCTCATACATTTGTAGAAACATGTCAGGCCTATTGGCTATGGCGCATTTTAGCGCGATGTTAGGTATGCCATCTGGACCGGGAGCCTTGCAGTTTTTGAGCCGCTTGCATGCGCCCATCAGCTCATTCATAGTCACTGATGGTATATCTTCGTCCCTCACCTGCCACGAAGGATAAGCGGGTAGCTCAGGCTTCGCAGGAAACAAGTGAGTGACAATGCGGTGCAATGATTCGGGGCAGTTCGTTGATGTCATGGGAGGGGCCTTAATTTTATGCATCACGATTTTATACGGTTTTCCCCATGGATCTTGATTAACTTCGTCACACAACTCCTTCCAGTAGGATCTCTTGCTTGAGAGAATTGCTCTTCGTAGTTGTTGTCTTTTGATCTCATAGTCGAGCCTTAGTTCTTCTGTTGTGACCCTGTCGCGTCTCCGTGCTCGTTGATGCAGCCTTCGTGCTTTGAGACACTCTCGTCGGAGTTGTGAGATCGTGTCGTTCCACCAGTAAACTGGTGGGCGGCTGTTGTTGTGCCGTCTCCTTGGCATGGAAGCATCGCAGGACTTGACAACGCTTGTCATTACCTCTTTGGCAGTGGCTTCTGCGCTTGTTGCTATTGACAATGGTTCCTGCTCTATAACCAAGGCGAATGAATCAGCATCGAAAGCATTTTTGTTCCAACCGACTGGCTGTGGCCTCGCACGACTGACACACAATATTCGTTTGGGAGTGGTGTTGATTTCCCATATAATAGCTTGGTGGTCGCTATTAGTAAACTCCTCATCGACCCGCCACTCACAGCCCCCTTTAATTAGGTTGCTGCTAACGAATGTCACATCGATAATGGAGCTGGCTGTGCCTTTGCGATATGTGCTTACGGCTCCTGTGTTGAGGAGTACCAGGTTGAGCGAAGACATGGTCTCAAGGAGAGCTCGTCCCCTCGCGCTCGTTTCCCGGCTTCCCCAGTCAATTGCCCAGGCGTTGAAATCTCCTGCGATGGCGACCGATTCACGCTTCCGTACATCCTCCGCCAAGGTGTCCAAGAATAACTCGAACTCCTCGAGCTGTGCACTAGGAGGTGCATAGCAGCTATAGAAGTGAACCCCTCCCACTTTGGCTCTCACAAGACATTGTTCGGGGGTATTTGGGAGTTGTTGGAACGGAAGTTTACCGCAAGCCCATATCGCTGCTCTGTCCGTTGTGTCATTTACCCAGGACGGGGTGTCGAAGTTTTTGTACTGCTCGCAGATTATGGCTACGTCGCAATCCAATTCCCGCACCCGCTGTACCAGTAGGTCTTGGGCTGCTTCGCAATGATTGAGGTTGAGTTGCAGTACTTTCATTTACGGGCTTGTGCTGCTCTCATCGCCTGTTGGTAGATCGGACATTTCCAACTACCCGCAACGTGCCGGCAGTCTGACCTACTATCTTTCTCTTTGCAGAGTAAGCACTTGGCAGATTGTTGACAAGCCAAGGCATTGTGACCAGCGCCTCCGCATCTGTGACAACAACTGCTTCGGTCAGTCTTGCCTCTGCACGCCTGGGCGTTGTGCCCAAAGTGCCAGCATTTGAAGCACCGTCGAAGGCTGATCCTCTCGCGAACACGTACTGTGCCCCACGCGAGTTTCAGCTTTCCAAGTGCGATGGCTTTCTTGGCCTGGACTTCAGGGAGACAAACAACTGCCGTTTGTGTTGATCTATATGCCTGTCGAAGTGATTTCACTGCCTCCTCAGTGATCTCTGCCAGGCCGTCGATATTATCTTTGAGCAGGTTTACTACGTCTTCCTTGGTACTGATCTCGTCCAGGTCTTTAATTTCAATCTCGATTTGCGGTATTCGAGATTGTACAGTGGCCCCGCTTGGGAGCTTATTCTTGATGGCGTTACAATAACGCTCCATCTCCTGAGCGTCTGCCTTCGCGAATAACAATAGGAGATCTCCCTTAGCTGTTCGTCGGATCTTATTGACTTTTTTGCCTATATCCTGCAAGGTGGGATCATTCTTGATACCTCGCAAGATATCTGCATGGGAGCTCTTCTCGCCTCTCTTTATAAGCAGCGTACAATGTGGCGCTGGTTTTTGCTTATTGGTCCTCGAGGCCTTTTTCCTCTTTACCACTTGCCAGTCAGTAGACTGGTTTGAAGGTTGGTTCTTGGTCTGCGGTTTAAACTTGGATTTTAATCTATTGTTTCTCTCCGCTTCTGAATTGACCACCCTACTTGTTGTTGCCTGGGTGGTTTGCCCGATGTTCTGGCAACCTTCTTTACCGGGCTTTAGCTTGCTAGCTAGCACCGGTTTAAGAGTTTTTGGTAGTGGTGCCTTACTTGATGAGGCTACTGAAGGCGAGGCCTTCGGTGGCGTGGTCCTTGCTACAGAGTCTGCCGCTAGTGAGGCTACTTTTATTGAAGCCGCCTGCTTTGGGGCCGCCGGTGTTGATGCAGCCGGTTTTGAGTTAGCTGCTTTTGAGGCAGCCGCTTTTGGGACCTCCTTTTGCTTTTCACCTTGTGTCTGAGTGTTTGACACCTTTACTGGCGATGTCTGTGTTGTAGCAGGTTTCGCTACAGGAGACGGCCGCGTCGTTGACGTCAGATATTTGTCATATTCTGACTTAATGGCGTTTGCCAGTTTCTTGATCTCATGATGTACATTGTGCCTAGGCCCAATGAACTTCAAGAGCTCATCGATCTTTGCTCCTAATTTGTTTGGAGCGCCACTCTCAGTTGTGGCCCTTTGGGAGGCGTCAACTGCACTATCCGCCTTTTGGAGGACTTGGCTGAATAGTGTCTTGCTGCCAGCTCTAGTTTTAATGGTCGATGTTGTACCATTAATAGTTTCTTTCTTCTTGTTGTCACTATGTGACGGAACCAGTGATAATTCGCTCCCCCCAGAATCCGTGGAGCGTGCACCGGCCACGAGGCTTTCACTCGATCGGAACCGGTGGTGGGATTATCCTCTGCAGAGGTACCCACCTGGGGTATTAAGTTGACCTTATCACCCATATCCATGAATGGTTTATTTTCGGGGTTCCTTCCCCTATCTGATTTTGGTCCGCCCTGAAGAAATCCTCAGTACTCCCCATTGCTGGAGAGCGTTCCCCTATCCGCCACCTGGGGAGGCGCCCGGTAGTGGACCAACAACCACCCCGGTACTATGTGTAGTTCTAATTAAGTGTGTGTGTGTGTGTGTGTGTGTGTGTGTGTTTTTTTTTTTTTTTTTTTTTTTTTTTTTTTTTTTTTTTTATCCGAAGAGGGGGGAAATACATTCCGTACTTAGCTAGCACGTGCTGGCCGTCGTGCGGGACTCCCGATGTAATGACTTCAAAGCAAGAGTAAATCGTTGCATTGAAACCAGTATACCGTATACCCGCTAAAACCCTAACCTCTTTCTCCTACAACCATAGTCCCCTGCGGCACTCTTAGTCAATACTACTTCGCAAGGGTGGTTCATTGCAGATGTTTACTGCTCTTACATTGAAAGCCTCTAAAGCCTACTCCTCGAACGTATTGCGGAGTTCTTTGAGGATAGTCTCCGCGTAATCTGATACCAAGTTCCAGGCTTGGGGGCCCTTCAGCATGGCTTCTACTAATTGTTCTGGAACGATATTAGTCTCCAGAATCCTCTCCACTTCAGCACGTTGATCCTGAAACCGGGGACAGGAGAAGAACACGTGTTCCGCGTCCTCTATCACGTCCGTACAGTGTGGGCAGTTTGGGGAGTTTGCCCTCCTGAACCTGTGCAGGTATGCTCGAAAGCATCCATGTCCAGTCAGGAGTTGAGTGATGTAGAACCCAACCTCCCCATGCTGGCGGTTGACCCAACGACTGATGTTAGGTATCAATCGATATGTCCACCTTCCTTTAGTAGAGCTGTCCCACCTCTCCTGCCATTGCCTTAGACTCATGGCTCTTTCATCGCTGTTTCCTGTCGGTTGGTCTTTCTCTAACTTTCTGCGATAAAGCCGTCCCCTTTCTGCAGCCAGGATGTCGATTGGTAGGGTAGAGGCAATCACACTCACCGCCTCGTAAGACACAGTGCGGTAGGATGATGCCACTCGAATCGCTGAGAGCCGCTGGACTGATTTCATTTTCCGGCGGTACGATGGTAGCTCGAGCGATTTCTCCCATACCGGTGCCCCGTACAACAAAACAGAAGTAGTTACTGTTGCCAGTAGCTGTCTTCTTATCTGTCTAGGGCCTCCGACATTCGGCATTATTCTAGATAATGCCCCCTGTACCCCAGCTGCTTTCTTGCTGGCCGCGATTATGTGCTCTTTGAAGTTGAGCCGTGTGTCCAGGAGCACCCCCAAATAGCTGATGAAGGGCTGCGACTGTATGTAGGAGTCGCCTATTTTGAGGGTGATGGTTTCCCTTGCCTTTCGACTGCTAACAAGAAGTGTTTCGGTCTTTTGTTCTGCTAAACTCAAGTCCGCTGCGAGCATCCAATGCTGAATTGTGGCTATAGCGAATGAGAAGGTTGTTTGTATCTCCTCTATGTGCTTGCGCACTATGATCAATGCCACATCATCGGCGAATGCCACTAGCCTGACGCCCTCAGGCAGACCGAGCAGGAGCAGGTCGTTGTACATTACGTTCCATAAGAGGGGGCCAAGAACAGAGCCCTGAGGTACACCTCCTGTGATCTTATAGTCTACTTGCCCATTTTCAGTTTGGTACAACAAGATGCGGTCCTTGAAATAGGCTGAAACCATTCTGCGCAAGTACTGCGGGACTTCCATCCTGACAAGAGCCTCCAAAATGCGGTCCCAGCGGGCCGAGTTAAAGGCGTTCTTGATATCCAGGGTGGCTATTAGACAGTACTTTTTTCCACCTCTTCTCCATCTCTTTCCCGAGATAGCCTCTCTGGCGATGTTGGTAACGAGTGTCACGGCATCGATGGTTGATCTCCCCTTTCTGAACCCGAATTGGTTGTTGGAAAGTTTCGGCTCAACGTAGGGCTCCAGCCTATCTGCTATTATCCTTTCAAGGAGTTTTCCCGCAGA
Organism: Octodonta nipae; assembly: GCA_034190945.1. Classification (NCBI taxonomy): domain Eukaryota; kingdom Metazoa; phylum Arthropoda; class Insecta; order Coleoptera; family Chrysomelidae; genus Octodonta; species Octodonta nipae. The sequence goes on along the minus strand of CM067224.1, from coordinate 44,090,348 downwards.
ATCCAACATACAGAGGGGACGATATGATGACGGTTCGTCGGGAGGTTTCTTTCCCCCTTTAGGGAGGAGCACAAGCCTCTGCTTTTTCCACTTACTCGGGAAAACCCCCTGCTTTAGGCATGTCTCATACATGTGTAGAAACATGTCAGGCCTATTGGCTATGGCGCATTTTAGCGCGATGTTAGGTATGCCATCTGGACCGGGAGCCTTACCGTTTTGGAGCCGGTTGCACGCGCCCATCAGCTCACTCATAGTCACTGATGGTATATCTTCGTCCCTCACCTGCCACGAAGGATTAGCGGGTAGCTCAGGCTTTGCAGGAAACAAGTGAGTGACAATGCGGTGCAATGATTCGGGGCAGTTCGTTGATGTCATGGGAGGGGCCTTAATTTTATGCATCACGATTTTATACGGTTTTCCCCATGGATCTTGATTAACTTCGTCACACAACTCCTTCCAGTAGGATCTCTTGCTTGAGAGAATGGCTCTTCGTAGTTGTTGTCTTTTGATCTCATAGTCGAGCCTTAGTTCTTCTGTTGTGACCCTGTCGCGTCTCCGTGCTCGTTGATGCAGCCTTCGTGCTTTGAGACACTCTCGTCGGTGTTGTGAGATCGTGTCGTTCCACCAATAAACTGGTGGGCGGCTGTTGTTCTGCCGTCTCCTTGGCATGGAAGCATCGCAGGACTTGACAACGCTTGTCATTACCTCTTTGGCAGTGGCTTCTGCGCTTGTTGCTATTGACAATGGTTCCTGCTCCATAACCAAGGCGAATGAATCAGCATCGAAAGCATTTTTGTTCCAGCCGACTGGCTGTGACCTCGCACGACTGACACACAATCTTCGTTTGGGAGTGGTGTTGATTTCCCAAATAATAGCTTGGTGGTCGCTATTAGTAAACTCCTCATCGACCCGCCACTCACAGCCCCCTTTAATTAGGTTGCTGCTAACGAATGTTACGTCGATAATGGAGCTGGCTGTGCCTTTGCGATATGTGCTTACGGCTCCTGTGTTGAGGAGTACCAGGTTGAGCGAAGACATGGTCTCAAGGAGAGCTCGTCCTCTCGCGCTCGTTTCCCGACATCCCCAGTCAATTGCCCAGGCGTTGAAATCTCCTGCGATGGCGACCGATTCACGCTTCCGTACATCCTCCGCCAAGGTGTCCAAGAATAACTCGAACTCCTCGAGCTGTGCACTTGGAGGTGCATAGCAGCTATAGAAGTGGACCCCTCCCACTTTGGCTCTCACAAGCCATGGTTCGGGGGTATTTGGGAGTTGTTGGAACGGAAGTTTACCGCAAGCCCATATCGCTGCTCTGTCCGTTGTGTCATTTACCCAGGACAGGGTGTCGAAGTTTTTGTACTGCTCGCAGATTATGGCTACGTCGCAATCCAATTCCCGCACCCGCTGTACCAGTAGGTCTTGGGCTGCTTCGCAATGGTTGAGGTTGAGTTGCAGTACTTTCATTTACGGGCTTGTGCTGCTCTCATCGCCTGTTGGTAGATCGGACATTTCCAACTACCCGCAACGTGCCGGCAGTCTGACCTACTATCTTTCTCTTTGCAGAGTAAGCACTTGGCAGGTTGTTGACAAGCCGAGGCATTGTGACCAGCGCCTCCGCATCTGTGGCAACAACTGCTTCGGTCAGTCTTGCCTCTGCACGCCTGGGCGTTGTGCCCAAAGTGCCAGCATTTGAAGCACCGTCGAAGGCTGATCCTCTCGCGAACACGTACTGTGCCCCACGCAAGTTTCAGCTTTCCAAGTGCGATGGCTTTCTTGGCCTGGACCTCTGGGAGACAAACAACTGCCGTTTGTGTTGATCTATATGCCCGTCGAAGTGATTTCACTGCCTCCTCAGTGATCTCTGCCAGGCCGTCGATATTATCTTTGAGCAGGTTTACTACCTCTTCCTTGGTACTGATCTCGTCCAGGTCTTTAATTTCAATCTCGATTTGGGGTATTCGAGATTGTACAGTGGCCCCGCTTGGGAGCTTATTCTTGATGGCGTTACAATAGCGCTCCATCTCCTGAGCGTCTGCCTTGGCGAATAACAAAAGTAGATCTCCCTTAGCTGTTCGTCGGATCTTATTGACTTTTTTGCCTATATCCTGCAAGGTGGGATCATTCTTGATACCTCGCAAGATATCTGCATGGGAGCTCTTCTCGCCTTTCTTTATAAGCAGCGTACAATGTTGGGCTGGTTTTTGCTTATTGGTCCTCGGGGCCTTTTTCCTCTTTACCACTTGCCAGTCAGTCGACTGGTTTGAAGGTTGTTTTTTGGTCTGCGGTTTAAACTTGGGTTTTAATACATTGTTTCTCTCCGCTTCTGAATTGACCACCCTACTTGTTGTTGCCTGGGTGGTTTGCCCGATGTTCTGGCAACCTTCTTTACCGGGCTTTAGCTTGCTAGGTAGCACCGGTTTAAGAGTTTTAACTAGTGGTGCCTTACTTGATGGGGCTACTGAAGGCGAGGCCTTCGGTGGCGAGGTCCTTGCTACTGAGGCTACTTTTATTGAAGCCGCCTGCTTTGGGGCCGCCGGTGTTGATGCAGTCGGTTTTGAGTTGGCTGCTTTTGAGGCAGCCGCTTTTGGGACCTCCTTTTGCTTTTCACCTTGTGTCTGAGTGTTTGACACCTTTACTGGCGATGTCTGTGTTGTAGCAGGTTTCGCTACAGGAGGTGGCCGCGTCGTTGACGTCTGATATTTGTCATATTCTGACTTAATGGCGTGTGCCAGTTTCTTGATCTCATGATGTACATTGTGCCTAGGCCCAATGAACTTCAAGAGCTCATCGATCTTTGCTCCTAATTTGTTTGGAGCGCCACTCTCAGTTGTGGCCCTTTGGGAGGCGTCAACTGCACTATCCGCCTTTTGGAGGACTTGGCTGAATAGTGTCTTGCTGCCAGCTCTAGTTTTAATGGTCGATGTTGTACCATTAGCAGTGTTCTTATTCTTCTTGTCACCATGTGACGGAACCAGTGATAATTCGCTCCCCCCAGAATCCGTGGAGCGTGCACCGGCCACCGAGGCTTTCACTCGATCGGAACCGGTGGTGGGATTATCCTCTGCAGAGGTACCCACCTGGGGTATTAAGTTGACCTTATCACCCATATCCATGAATGGTTTATTTTCGGGGTTCCTTCCCCTATCTGATTTTGGTCCGCCCTGAGGAAGTCCTCAGTACTCCCCATTGCTGGAGAGCGTCCCCTATCCGCCACCTGGGGAGGCGCCCGGTGGTGGACCAGCAACCACCCCGGGTGTGTGTGTGTGTGTGTGTGTGTGTGTGTGTGTGTGTGTGTGTGTGTGTGTGTGTGTGTGTGTGTGTGTGTGTGTGTGTAATGTGCACATAACGTCAAGGCCCCAAAATTGTTGTAGAAAAATCGAACTGTTCGGCTCGGGAGACCAAGCGAAAGTCCTGGTTGATACATTCAACGACTATATATGTGTTTTTTTCAACCAACACATAAAGTACAGGAAAAGAAGGAACATAAAAGGAATTTATGGATATCAACACCCAATTCCAGTAAATGAACAAATAATACATTCAGTCTAATGCACTTGAGTATCCAACTTATATAACCCGCAGAAAACTCGTTATTCGTTAAATAAACAATGAAGATGCAACAGAAATAACATATAGCGTTCTTCATTTAAAATAAACTAGTTGACATCAATTTCCGGAATAAGTGGAAGTACTGTCATCTTGAAAATATTTTGACTCATTTTGCGAAGTATGGTTTTCCCATATTTGATCAACTATTAAATTTTCTAATACCTGCTTTATGGAACAAGATATTCTGTACTCATTTTCTTTTATTTATATTCAATGTTTATAACAATATTAAGAAATTACTATTTTTATAGGGTGAATTTTCACTGGATGTTGAGTAATTACTAGAAAACTGGAAGACTAAATATAGTTCTTTTAATTTTGACAAATAGCAGTTATTCCTTGCATAATTGTTTAATAGAACTAAATATAAAAATATGGATAAATCAGGTGCTATATAATTTAACCGAAAACCCAGTTATGCTATTTTTGATAGTATATTGTTTTGATGATATATATGAAGGAAATATTTATCTTATTTTATAAAGACATAATGCTAACATACACGCTTGGTATTAAAACTGAATACATAGGCATATACAATATCCGGATCAGCAGAATAACTGGAATTTTAAAAGGAATTACTACCACACCAAAATGGGGATGTGCTTGTCTCAAAATTGCTTAGGGCCCATAAACTCAAATGACGCGCTAAAGTCAGCCAGCCTATCTGGCCTGCTTCCTTGTATAGTTGAACATAACAGTTTCCTTAGAAATAAGTGTGAAAACTAAGAAACGAGACGTAGTAATTTGGATAAAATGGTTATGATCGTAATATAAGACATCTTTTTTCCGAGATGAATACTGAATAATTCAGAACGGATTCTCTTTAACCCTATGGCATGGCATAACGATCTTTACCAGTGCGAGAGTACGAGCTTAGCTTGGTGTAAATGGGGATATGTGTCGGCCCAGGATGAATAATCAAATTTAAATTTGCGGTACTTTGTAAAATGTGTATATTTATTACTTGGCTCTATTAAATATATATATATATATATATATATATATATATATATATATATATATATTAAAACATTCAAATCAAAATTTAAATAATTAATTAGACTAACAGTGACAATATTTGAATGACAACACTCAACTCAGTTGCTTTTATAACATCTAGAAAAATGCTGATGCAAGTTCGCGATTTTACTGTGTGAACTGGCTTGTGTAGGGTTTCGTTAACTTCTTGATTGTGAGAACTAAGTGCTTGTATATTTTGCATATCTTAACTTCCCTTACGTATCAAAAGTTCATAATATAACATCAACTTTTATAAACTTGTAGCAATATAAAATAATACAATATAACAGATAAAATTAATATCCTACATAGAAAGTATTTGTCACCTGTTAATATCTAAATAGCATAACAAAATCAAAAGTGTTTAATATGGAATCCAAAATAAAATATAAAAGTATACTAACACCTGTGTCTCTAAACTTTCTTCTGTTTTCAAAACTGGCCGAAGCTTGGGGAAGAATTTCCGACCTGGTTGAGGCACTGAAGTCTAATCTGGATTGCGATCTTTTGGAGGTTTTACTATCACCTTTTTGACTACTTGGAAAGTGACGAGTTCTGCTACTGAACTGTTTTTAGTTACAACGGATGGTTTATGAAACCAACAAGGCTGTGGAATATTGTTCCAATTTGTGGTTTGCTACGTCTAGTTCTTCTACGTTAAGTGTTTTAATTTTTAGGGGCTGAAGTTCTAGAATTTGAATTTTTTCCGAGACTTTACTACGCAACAGTCGAACGGCACTATTACTGGTTGGAAGGTATCTGAAACACTTGTTTGTTTTTCGGATTCAACTTTTACTTTTTTAATTATTATAAACGCACTACACTCTGATTGAAGGGTCAATGTGGAGTTGAGCGATATTGTAAATGTGTTTGGGTTCGTTTCAGCACAATTCACAGCAACACGCATGAGTTCAGAAGTAATGATGACCCATATTTTAGGTCCTAGTTTTTGAAAGTTATAATAACCTTGAGTGAGTATTAGTGAACTGCTACAGTTGTCCGATACCTTCTGAACATTCTGTTAGAAGTTGATTCTCCTATTAACACGCTTGTGTCAATAGAATATGCGCAAAGTTCAAAACACAGTCTCTGACGGGTGGCTAACGGTTTACATGCACTTAAGTCTTTGATCTGTATAAATATTAAATATTTATTATTGTTTGCAAGATATTTTTGAGTGAAAGATAATATTTGATGTAAACCTGTCCTTTCATCTTATATGGGAATAGAATATATGTGAAAGACTATGTGTGATGTTGTTCGACTAAACAGATTTTTAACACAAATATAAGATCGGTATATTTTTGGAATGCCTCTAGTTCAATAACTTCCAAGTATTTTGCGATGATTAAGTACTTTACAGCCAATGGAAGCTTAAAGTGTTAAAATAGATGTATGTATGATTTTAAGAAACGCGAAAGTAATTTAATTTAGCACATCATTTAGGCTATCTCCCAGGTAATTCAAGAAACATGAGTTTTTCATTTCAACACACTCGACTTTATCGTTAATCTTTCCGATTGTGGTTTCTAGTTTTTACATATTGTTTCTAAAGAATTTTTTGTCAATTTAAAGTTTCTGGACGGTCTCGTTGAAGTTCTTAATGACAGAGGTAGTTACAGTGACCTTGTTGTTGAGTAAATTTTCGATTTGTAATTGACCTTGATTCAGCCTATTCATACTATAAGTAAAGTACTTTTCGTCAGTCGTTGCTAAGTTTCCAGTAATTTCGTTAAAAAGATTACCTGCACCAACAAGTATGTCGCATTTTGGACTTTTGATGTCCATAATTATTTAGATAAATTTGTCTTGAGTTGTGGTAGATATTTCGTTGAGAAAATTTGTATGTGCTTGTACGTCTGAGCAAAAATAACTCATTGCAAAAGATTTAGGGTTAACAGTTTTAATACGGGTCTGCAAAAGTCTATTGTTTGTCGCCAAAACTTGTTCAATAGTTGAAATATTTTTTTGGACTAATTGTCCATTTATTTTTAGAAACCGTTATTTGGGCCTCGTTGTAGTAGTATATTTGTAATGTGTTATCCATAGGTTCGACTTGAAACTATACTACGGCTAATCCGAACAGCAGGCACAACCTGAAACAGAAATTCACTTTTTGTTTGGTTTTAGGATTCAGTAGCGTTGCGGAATTTTTGTCAATCTCCAGACTTTATTTTGAAGTTTGTCCTTGAATTAATACAGACTTTATCGCCTATGTGATAAGTTGGGAGATTTTTTGAAACATGTTCATCAAATCTGGCTTTCGCTTTGTGTTTTTGGATTTCTTGTCTTTTCGGAGGAATTTTATAATACTGACATAATGTTGAGATCTCGGATATATTTAGTTATCAATGCCTGCTAATTGCAGAGGTTTTATGGAATCTTACTCGAAGTATGTCCGTAAACAAGTTCGTAAGGAGTGAATATGAGAGTTTTTCTAACAGAATTGTTATATGCGATGACTGCATGCGGAAGAATGTTGAAGGGGTGTTCGTTCTAATGAACCATTTGATTGGGGATGTCCCAGATTAGAATATAACAGTTAGATGCCAAATAGTTTACATAAGTCTAATATTGCACGATATTTTGACAAACTTTCTATTTTCGGAAACCATCAACGAGAGCATTTTCAGACTGGGCAAATCAATGTTATTTTCAACACAGTATACTTCATGTTAAGTGAACACATCTCTGCAATAATATAACGATGCGAAAAGAATATTCTAAACTACTTCTGGATCAGAAGAGAAAGGTACGATCTAATGGCGTCTCTTTCTGACACTTTTGCTTCCAAATACATTAATTCGACATTTTCCTCAAAAATGTCTTGGCTGAAGTCGTGGTAAAAATCTTTCATGGAAGGGCAATGATGAAATATAAAGATGTTTTTGTTTTCTTTGTCTGATAATAAGCAATTAGAAAATTGAATTTAGTAATCTGGTTTGATATCGCTCTACACAAAATCTAAATTCCTCAGAGATTTGTTGGAAATTAATGGGACTTTTTGTCTCGGGTTCTCGTGAGTCATCGTCAGTTTCGTTTGTTGGGAGTACTGTGAACGGTGTTAGATGATTGTTTGTTTGGTAGGCTATGTAGTCGTTAAAATTGTTAACATTTTCGAGCTTGAGGCGTCATCTTGCAAGTCTACTTCCAGGATGTTTTATAGAAAACAGCGATACATTCATTTTAATTCAAATCACTTTTTAAAAGCATTATTTATTTAAGAACATAAGAAATGAAAATTTTAACATTTAATTACTTGAATGAGTTAAGACTAAAACTGACAATATTTGAATGACAACACGAGTTCGCTTTCAGTTGCTTCTATAATATCTAAGAAAGTGCTGATGCAGGAAAGCGATTTTACCGTGTAAAGTAGTAGATTCCGGGTGAGAATCGCGTCAAAATTTATACAATACTCAACATATCGTCTCCTGATTTGGACCCAATTTCACAGCCAAAAATGAAAAACAATTTCAGAATCCAGACTGAACTCGGGTCATATTAAATCTTTAGAAAATGTTCAAATAAAGTTTGCTAAGTTTCTAATCCACAGATCAACAGGTATCTACCCAGAGAGGGGATTGGAACAATCTGTCCTCCTGCAACAGGTCTCTATGTATCATTTGCAAGTTCGTAGGATAAGTAGTGGCATAACTTTTTAAGTTACCTTACAACTTCATAGATGCTCCTAATCTCCTCTGCCAAATCAGTTTCCATATTCCCAGATTAAACTCCCGATACATCCCCTCGTTCTACTAATACGGTGCAAGAACCAATATCATTACTAACTCTCCGCTGCATTTTATGTGCTTAAATGATAACAATATTGCGAATGATTGCGACATTCTTCATTATTTATTATCCTAAATTTTAGATAAATCCAATCAAAACTTTCATGTAATAGGTTGTTAGGTTCAAATTGCTTATGAGTTACACATTTATATATACTTACATTCATGTACCTCTTTTTAACCGTATAAACTCATTCACTTATTTTCTTCTTGTAATTAGCTTAAAAATACATTGATATTAGTTTTTATGAAAATTGTCTGGAAAATGGTTATTCTGTTGGACAATAAATCTATTACTTATTTATTTAAACTGCCTATTGTTACAGAGTCGCCTGTGCTAAAATCGAAAGACAAAAAGAAAAATCGAAACTACCATTTTAACAAAAAAACTCTTATATAAAGTAGCCGCGAAAGTTTACGTTAAAAACATATAATTGAGAAATAAATAAAAATCATCGCAATACGAAATACTCCTGTCACCGTCATAAATTTGCAAACAAACCAAATAACTTTGAGAGACTAAAACCCTATTTTGAATGAATCTTTTATTTTCAGATTATGTATACTGTTTTCAGTTGTGAACCTGCGGCTATATGCTTTTAAAACTTAAAATTTTTAACGGCAGTATACTGAGCAGGCTTCTAGAAATCAGTTTGGAAAGTTATTGCGGATAGCATAGATGCAACAGACGGTGAATACTATAAGACTCTAATAACTAAAATTATTAACTACCAACATCAAATTGAAAAGTTTGTCAAATATCAATTATCTCCCTACACCCTACAAAAGTTTCTGAAGAGAAAAGATTTTTCAGAAAATCTTGAAGCAATAAGAAAATCAACTATTCATTACAAACGATCTTGCTTTTTATGAACTTCAAGCTGTTGTCTTGGATTTGGGTCAAAAAACATAATGAAAAGTGACTGTAATGTGTTCGATAAACATTACATATAGAATATTCAAAAAATGTAAGAATTAGATGTTGCGGTTTTAGTTCAATGCTGGTTCAATGTAAGTATATAATTGACGAAGGACCTTTAGCGGAACAATCAATAAACACGTAAAGTAATTCACCAAATAAAAGTTAATCACTGACCTTTTACGTCGAAGCTCTGCAAAGGGTGTTTTCTTGGTTCTTCTTTCTTCAGAGGCTAGCCCCGTGAACAGGAACAGTTTCTTAGAGCTTCATCTGGACAACAGGTTACACAAAAAATAGCGACGTAGTGTTCATTGATTGAGCATACAAAAAATGCGGGTTTAACAACAAATGATGCGCTTTTGTAAACACAAAAGAAACAAAATGAAAGCGGTTTAGCGGTCGTTACAAACGGAGCTACCAACTCGCGACTCCTAACGCAAAAAAACAACAATAAGCGGCGTCTCTTCAGACGGAATCAAAAAATGTCCGAACAGTTCGGAGCACAAACACGAAAACCTCCCAAGCGTGCTAACAGCTAGGGAAGCGAACCACGAGTCACCATACTGTCTATATACACGCAAAAACACACTTACAAAGTAATTCAATCAAATTGAAAACAATACACTAAACAAATTGCAGGAACGCACCAGTGACATATTCGTCAAAGATACTCTCAACGATGTATTAGCAGTCTCAGTAGCCCGTCTAAAAATTTTATATAGTTCAATTATAATCCCAGTAGATTTGCACGATTTCATAGTCACTCCTATAGTTCAAAAGTTGTTCGATACGTGAATCAGATAAAAATGGAAGCTTTTTAAATCAATATCAAAATCGTTTTTTACTAAAACGTCCTTTAGTTAAACCTGAAATGTATACACTGTACCACTGTATCCTATCCCAGTTGGATGATGGAAAAGAATTTCACTATATTGTTCCAACAAAATTAAAATTTATCTCGAAAATATGACAATTCGCTATTGTAGACAATTTTCGAAGACCTGAATGGCTGTAGGCCCTTATATAAAGAACGTAAAATCTGTTCCAGAGTTATTTGACACACAAGAGACAAAGAATCTTCCTACGAAGAACAGCTTCTTCGACAACCAGTAGAACTTCCATTACTATGCAAACCTTTAATATTATATGCCAAAAGGAGATTGCCCTAAACCGTTGGTTAATTTTGATTTCAAGACACTTGCCCGTCAAGATAAAGAGTAAAGAAGAAGATGTCGTTACCCTATCCACATCAACAAATTTTCTATGGACAATCTAAGGCAGTTGCAATGCCTTTATCAGTAACACTATGGACCATCACAGACATTACGCGCGAATCTTTTGCGCAGGTGATTGAGAATATTTCACCAATATTCCGAGAGACATCTTACCTCCCATATAAAGTTAATAATTTCACTTAGTTGTTCAATTGAAGGACCGCCAAAAACTCCGACATCACGCTTAGGGTTCATCCAATCGACATCTCCTATTACAGTTGCGTCAACGTTCCAACCGTAATTCAACTTCCAAAGTTCTATCGCTTGAAACGAGAGGAACTAGTAGGCAGAGATCTGAATATAGCCAACTATAAACTTAGCTAATACTCCAGGGAATTGGAAAAGCAGATACAGCAACCATTCTTGTTGATGCACTAGTATTTGCCCTCAGTTGCATTAATCACCACTGCTGGCGATCCTGTACGAACAAACCCCTCAAGCATAAGGTCAAAGGTAAGACTTCACAGCCTCCTAAATCCTGTCAAGTACATAGAATTGCACAAGTCGAAGCTTTAGCAAGTTATAACATCTACTTATATCAAACCATCAAATAACGGTTCCCAGCTGAATCTATATTCCACGTATCGTCCGCTAAAAGGAAGCAAAGCAAGCAATCATTAAGTCAGTATTCGTACTTATAAATTGCATGAAACGAATGTATCTGTATACTTTATTACTTGGGCTTTTATAATTAAAAAGTTCCACTTTTGCTATTATAAAAATCTTTTTCATAAAGACATATTTCTTTCAGTATCGAAAACAAAATAGAATTCAAAATTGTTTTCTTATTTATTAAAAGTTTTAATATTTGAAACACATTTTACCGTTCTATTTCACAGTAATATACATAAAATTCCGTGACAACATGAATCAAAATAAACCTGTATGTTTTGCTCACATTCGACTTAATTAACAAAAATCGTTTAAAACACGCAGTGTCAACACCATACCACTTCAATAATGTACAAAAACATCGCTATAAAAGAAATAAATGTATACGACAACTTTAAAAAACAAAGTTCTTTGTTAAAATATTTTGGTTATGTGAAATTTTTCACTCGCATTAAACAAAATATGCTGGCAAAAATATCAACCTTATTTTTAGTTGGGTGTCTTATTTATACACTTGCATATTTATTGACTCTTGATAAATTAGGAGAACATGAAAATAAACCATTCGTAATTTTATTTTATCGAATTGTGGACTCAGGTAAAGTCATTACCGTAAACAGTTTTATTATGCTCGCTCCCAAGTTAACTTTGTGGGATTCTAGAAGTTGGAAATGTTTTAGAGAAGATTTTACACAACTTGCAAATAATATGGGATACGTCAAAAGTACTAAGTCTAAACTTCATGAGTTTTTTATTGTAAATTTTTCCATTGTAAGTTTAGCTGTTGCATTTGACATTTTGGTTCTCGTGAAATTTTATAATGCGCCGCTTGTCTTTTTGTACCATTTAATTATCCAACTCTATTATGGCTCTGTTGTCTACTACATTAATCTTGCAGCAAGAATTCTTAAAACATCATATGAAATTTTGAGGCAAAACCTCATGTCATCCGCAGCAAAAATAGAGTTTGAGAAAGAAATTGCGGCACTAGAAAGAAATTATCTGTTGTTATTTAATTTGGTTACGAAGCTCAATAACCATTTCGGAATGCAGATATTTTTGATAAACTCTACAACAGTTATGGTTCTGTTAAATACAATAACCCGTCTGCTATTTAACGAACTACCAGAAATGAGTCTTAACGTGTATACAATTGTTAGCCTTGGTTTGCATGCCCTTATGAATTTGGTAAGTAAATGTTAATTTTTACTTGACATGTATCAAAAATGTCGTATGGTCACATTCGCATAAAATATCAATTACATTCCTAATACTGGAATCTATTAAATGGGAGATGACTACTTACTCTTACTAATGTTATAAATTTGAATATAAATCTGAATATAAGTGTGTTACGCTTTCAGGCCAAAACTGCTCAACTGATTATCATGAAATTCAGGTCAGGTGTAAATTAAAACAATTTAATCATTAGATTACAACGTTTTGGGGTTTAATATTAATTAATAATTAACCCCTTCATCTGGTAATGTGATTATATGCCTTTTCTAGAAATTCTTATCCTGATTAAAATATAAAATACTATATACTACAAAATATGTTAAAAATTTTTGCTAGTCATGTTGACAACTGACAACACAAGTTGACATAAAACATAAACACAGATTATACCATAGAATAACATAAATCGTTCTTAGTAGTTTTCATGTATACCGTTAGAGATATTAACTAGAGAAATCTATAATAACATTTAAACTTTATATACAGATTGATGACTGCAGTAATTAATGCGTAATCGGTATAGTTCGCCCGGCAATAGTAAAATTACTTAGTAATATTTATCTATATACATATTCCCATATCTACACCATGTATGAACCGTACACTACACCACACTCAAATAGAACACAGACACGTCAAAACACTTTAAAATGATTTAAATAATAAATGATAATACATTTGGACTACTTTGCTAGCTTACAATGTTCTCCTGCCAATGGTTATGTGGAGTTTAAGGCCTGTCAGGTGTCTGCTACCAGGCCCGGTTTATGTCTTCTTTTATCTATCTGGATCAAATGCGAGTATATAGAACTCAGATTTTGTATATCTGTTCTCGCATTAAGGGTATTATCTTCTTGGGCTATCCTCCACATTTCCAGGAAAGTTCTTTTTTTATGTCCAACACACTAATATTATCAAAATCTGGCTTGTGTCCTACTATATTGGAGTGAGCAGCCAAAGCACAGGTGTTGTGGCCTTTCTTAATTTTATGTAGGCTGACTCGTTGGCTGACTTTAGTTTTCGTTGTTCCAATATAGCGTGCATCACACTCCAGGCATGGAATTCTATACACTACATTAGACTTCTGTCTTTGGTTTTAGTGAAGATTTTCCTTATTGGCTTTACATTTGAGGTTGTTATCTTGTTGAGGTCCTTTGGTATCACTTCCTTTAGTTCTTTTGTTAGTGATCCTGCATATGGAATTGTAATGAAATTATGAGCCTGTTCTTCTGTTGATGAGCCACCTGTCTGGTTTGTATTACTGTTGTCGAGGCTCGTTAGATTATTTGGATTATTGTATAGGATTTTGCGTAATAATGCTCTTGGGTATTCATTCTGGACTAACAACTTCTCCAAGATTATTAAATTTTTCTGTTTAAATGTTTTATGTGAGATCTTCCCTACTCTAGTCTTAATATTGTAGATAATGTTCATTTTTACATTGAATGGGTGGTATGAGATAAACTGTATGTATCTATCTGATGCATAGTTTTTTTGATGCCAATCCGTCATAAGTTTCCCTTCTTGGCGTATAACTAACATGTCCAAAAACGCAATCCTGTTATTCTGCTCTTTTTCAATTGTGAACTGTAATTTAGGATGGAACTGGTTCTGTAAGTTAAGGCATTGGTCAGCTTCTTCTTCAACTGTGGGTAGAAGCAAGTCATCTACAAACTTTTTACAAAAAGGGACTTCACAAGGAAATCTCGGCAATGACATGTCCAAGGCATGATCTATACAGAATTGAGATAATATTGGAGACAGTGTGCTGCCCATTGGGCTACCTTCCTTCTGTAAACAGAAAGTCTCCTTAAAAGAAAATACTGTTGATTCATTCACGAACTTCAATAACATTAAGAATTCATCTTTTGATATAGGGCTATGTGGAGCAATATCAGTCCAATATGTGTTAACACACAAGGATGCTATTTCTACAGTGATGTTGGTGAATATGGAAACTGCATCAAAACTCACCAAAATGTTGTTATTGGGAATGGATGTGTTACTGATAAAGGCTGCTAATTCCAATGAGTCTTTAACATAATATTGGTTGTTGAAATTGTAAGCTTTCGTTAGCACATCCTTAAGAAAATTTGCTATTTTGCCATTGGGGACATTAATGCTTGAGACGATCGGTTTAAGACTCAACGGTTATTTATGAATTTTTGGTGTTGCATACTATTTGCCTGCTGTTCCTTGATACTGCATATGTTGAGATGCTAGATCCGATGTGATGATGTTTCTCTGTTTCAGGTTCGTGATGATCTTATTAGCTTTTTGTTCTAGGGTGGCTCATGGATCTCGCCTCAGGACTGTATATGCTTCTTCATCTTGTAGTAAGTTGTTGGCTAACTCGTTGTATTGGTCTTTGTACATTAACACAGTTGTGGATCCTTTGTCTGCATTAGTAACAACTAAATCTTGGTTAGCATTAAGAAATTTCTTTGTTATTTGGAGACATTTATTCAGGTAGTCTGTATTTTGTTTGTCATTCATTATGTAGTTCGTTAGGATGTTAGTAACTCTTACATTAAATATGTCTCTCATATTCGGATCTGAGGACCCCAGATTGATATTTTGTAGTTCAGCAACAAGAGAAGGAATGTTGATATCATGACTTGACGGTGGTACACAGAATGTAGGACCTAATTGGAGTATAGTTTCGACTTCCTCTGGTAGAACGACATCTGTCAGATTTCTCAACCAAGAGTCCTGTGTTATTATGGTTATTTTTTTGTTCTCCATTATTTTGTCAAATTTCTTCACGTTCGTTATTCGGGTTTTAATAAACAATTTTTGGGCTCTAACCTTGATCTTGCGTTTAAAAGTTGTCCAAACATTAAGGGGTACTGACAATATAATTTTGTTTATAATGATAGGTTGTCTACATGTCAAAAATTTTAAATTATTTATTGTTAATTTAATTTCTAAATTCAGAATGCTGGCTAACTTTGTTATGAAGTTGTTAGTTTGTTATCCTTGACTTTCCGTTTTCCACTCCATTTGTTTGTGAACCCTTGTTGGATTGTAAACAATGTCATTAGGGACTATACCATTCTTTCGACACCTTAACAGGAAAATCCTGCGATTTTTTAGTCGGGCTAGTTTTGTCTCATTGTTAGAATATTTTTTCATCAGTTGTACTAAGTGAAATCCGTAAAGGGTGGCACAGTTCTCGAAGAATGCCATATCCGTGATAGTTATGCTTACGACTATTGACCCAGATTTTTACTATGAGATACGTTTGTAGTCTTGGGATGTAGAGGTCAGGTGTAAATTAAAACAATTTAATCATTGGATTACAACGTTTCGGACTTTAATATTAATTAATAATTTACCCTTTCATCAGGTAATGTGATTATATGCTTTTTCACACCGTGGAATTTACGGATTCTATTACTATTTGTCATTTAAACATCAAACTGCTCTAGAAATTCTTATCCTGATTAAAATATAAAATACTATATACTACAAAATACGTTAAAAATTTTGCTAGTCATATTAACAACTGACAGCACAAGTTGACATAAAACATAAACACAGATTATACCATAGAATAACATAAATCGTTCTTAGTAGTTTTCATGTATACCGTCAGAGATATTAACTAGAGATATCTATAAAAACATTTAAACTTTATATACAGATTGATGACTGCAGTAATTAATGCGAAATTGGTATAGTTCGCCCTGCAATAGTAAAATTATTTAATAATATATTCCCATTTCTACACCATGTATGAACCGTACACTACACCACACTAGAATAGAACACCGACACGTCAAAACACTTTAAAATGATTTAAATAATAAATGATAATACATTTGGACTATTTTGCTAGCTTACAATGTTCTCCTGCCAATGGTTATGTTAATAACAAAGAAATTTCTTAATGCTAACCAAGATTTAGTTGTTACTAATGCAGACAAAGGATCCACAACTGTGTTAATGTACAAAGACCAATACAACGAGTTAGCCAACAACTTACTACAAGATGAAGAAGCATATACAGTCCTGAGGCGAGATCCATGAGCCACCCTAGAACAAAAAGCTAATAAGATCATCACGAACCGGAAACAGAGAAACATCATCACATCGGAACTAGCATCTCAACTTATGCAGTATCAAGGAACAGCAGGCAAATGGTATGCAACACCAAAAATTCATAAGAAACCGTTGAGTCTTAGACCGATCGTCTCAAGCATTAATGTCATCAATGGCAAAATAGCAAATTTTCTTAAAGATGTGCTAACGAAAGCTTACAATTTCAACAACCAATATTACGGTAAAGACTCACTGGACTTAGCAGTCTTTATCAATAACACATCCATTCCCAATAACTACATTTTGGTGAGTTTTGATGCAGTTTCCATATTCACCAACATCACTGTAGAAATAGCATCCTTGTGTGTTAACACATATTGGACTGATATTGCTCCACATAGCCCTATATTAAAAGAGGAATTCCTAATGTTATTTAAGTTCGTGTATGAATCAACAGTATTTTCTTTTAAGGAGACTTTCTGTTTACAGAAGGAAGATAGCCCAATGGGCAGCACACTGTCTCCAATATTATCTCAATTCTGTATAGATCATGCCTTGGACATGTCATTGCCGAGATTTCCTTGTGAAGTCCCTTTTTGTAAAAAGTTTGTAGATGACTTGCTTCTACCCACAGTTGAAGAAGAAGCTGACCAATGCCTTAACTTACAGAACCAGTTCCATCCTAAGTTACAGTTCACAATTGAAAAAGAGCAGAATAACAGGATTGCGTTTTTGGACATGTTAGTTATACGCCAAGAAGGGAAACTTATGACGGATTGGCATCAAAAAAACTATGCATCAGATAGATACATACACTTTATGTCATACCACCCATTCAAGGTAAAAATGAACATTATCCACAATATTAAGACTAGAGTAGGGAAGATCTCACATAAAACATTTAAACAGAAAAATTTAATAATCTTGGAGAAGTTGTTAGTCCAGAATGAATACCCAAGAGCATTATTACGCAAAATCCTGTACAATAATCCAAATACTCTAACGAGCCTCGACAACAGTAATACAAACCAGACAGGTGGCTCATCAACAGAAGAACAGGCTCATAATTTCATTACAATTCCATATGCAGGATCACTAACAAAAAAACTAAAGGAAGTGATACCAAAGGACCTCAACAAGATAACAACCTCAAATGTAAAGCCAATAAGGAAAATCTTCACTAAAACCAAAAAAAGAAGTCTAATGTAGTATATAGAATTCCATGCCTGGAGTGTGGATGCAAGCTATATTGGAACAACGAAAACTAAAGTCAGCCAACGAGTCAGCCTACATAAAATTAAGAAAGGCCACAACACCTGTGCTTTGGCTGCTCACTCCAATATAGTAGGACACAAGCCAGATTTTGATAATATTAGTGTGTTTGACATGGAAATAAATCATAAAAAAAGAACTTTCCCGGAAATGTGGAGGATAGCCCAAGAAGATAATGCCCTTAATGCGAGAACGATATACAAAATCTGAGTTCCATATACTCGCATTTGATCCAGATAGATAAAAGAAGACATAAACCGGGCCTGGTAGCAGACACCTGACACGCCTTACACTCCACATAACCATTGGCAGGAGTACATTGTAAGCTAGCAAAGTAGTCCAAATGTATTATCATTTATTATTTAAACCATTTTGTGTTTTGACGTGTCTTTGTTCTATTCTAGTGTGGTGTAGTGTACGGTTCATACATGGTGTAGATATGGGAATATTATTAAGTAATTTTACTATTGCAGGGCGAACTTTACCGATTTCGCATTATTTACTGAAGTCATCAATCTGTATATAAAGTTTAAATGTTATTATAGATTTCTCTAGTTAATATCTCTGACGGTATACATGAAAACTAATAAGAACGATTTATGTTATTCTATGGTATAATCTGTGTTTATGTTTTATGTCAACTTTTGTTGTCAGTTGTCAACATGACTAGCAAAAATTTTTAACGTATTTTGTAGTATATAGTATTTTATATTTTAATCAAGAATTTCTAGAGCAGTTTGATGTTTAAATGACAAATAGTAATAGAATCTGTAAATTCCACGTTGTGAAAAGCCATATAATCACATTACCTGATGAAGGGGTAAATTATTAATTAATATTAAACCCCGAAACGTTGTAATCTAATGATTAAATTGTTTTAATTTACACCTGACCTCTACATCCCAAGACTACAAACGTATCTCATATATATATATATATATATATATATATATATATATATATATATATATATATATATATATTAAGTGGTTTTCGGGAATTCATCCGCGTAGTTGATAACTGATCCCTGCCGGGATCGATGGTAAAATGACGACGTTTCGGCAGAGTCACATCTGCCCTCTTCAGGTCGGTTCGCATAATTCTCGTAGCCTTCTGCTTTCGCTTCTAGTTACTCGAATATTAAGATTTTCAGAAGCGTACGCTCTGTTATATAGTCGCAACTCGGCGCGTATTGGTTGGCACCGTGAACGCCTCCCGCCTGCTGATTTGTTATTTCCGGTTGAGTTGTTATTGGACGGGTGCGGGCCGGTACGGTGTTTAATAGAATTTTCCAACAATTCGATAAGTTCTGAATTTCATTGCGTGCGTTTAGACTATGAGGCCTCTTCGCTTTTTCAATTGCCTCTCTTACGAGTCTTGATTTCGGGTGTTCTATGTTTGCCAGTACTCTGGTGTTCTCAAAGTCTATTCGGTGTGACATAGTGGTGGCGTGTTCCTCAATGGATGTTGTTTTTTCCTGCTTTCTTACAGCGTTCTGGTGTTCATCACGTCTAGCTTGAATTCTTCTATTAGTTTGCCCCACATAGGTATTATGACAGCCTGCACATGGAATCTCGTACACTGGTGTCTCATGCTCCTCGTCTGTTTGTCTCGGTTTTGACTTTAGGGCTCTTTGTATATTTCGGTCTGTAAATCCGTTTTGTCTCAGAGCTGTTTTTAAACTGTCCATTTCCTGTTTGATGTTATCCTGGTCAGCTAGTCTTTGTGATCTGGTTACTAAAGTCTTGACGACGGCTTGTAGTTGGGCTGGGTGGTGATGAGAATTAGCGTGAAGGTATCTGTTGGTGTGAGTTGCTTTCCTATATACTGTATATCAAGGAATGGCAGTTGATTGTTGGCTTCAACCTCCATGGTAAATTTTATTTTGTGTTGGATGCCATTAAGGTGGTCTAAAAAAGTATTGAGGTGTTCCCTTCCTTGAGGCCAAATCACAAATGTATCATCCACATATCGCAACCATAAACTAGGTTTAAGAGTTGTTGTTCTTAGTGCCAACTCCTCAAAGTTCTCCATAAAAAGTTCGCTATAACTGGTGAGAGTGGCAATCCCATTGGAGCTCCTTCCACTTGTTTGTATCGGTTCTCGTAAACAAAATAGGTGTTCATCAGACAGTGCCTTGTTAAGTCTACAAGGTGTTGATGTGGTTTGTATTTTTCTGTTATGATATCCAAGGCTTCGTCGATAGGGATGTTGGTGAAAAGGGACACTACGTCAAAACTTACAAGAAGACACTCCATCCGATAATATGGGATAAATTCGATGAGATTAGCGAATTTAGGGCCGAAATGAATGCAGAGTTGACAACAATGCAACAACAGGCAAAATTTAACAAATTGAAGCTCCAACAGAAGCCCAAAAACGATTTTTTCTCGGAAAATAACGGTTACAGTGTAACGTCACGGCAATTGGAAACGAATAAAACCGTTTATAACTTATCTTCTGTCCAGTTGAACTCTTCCTCGATTGGCGTGTTGGCTAAGGGATTCAATTACGCTGTTGCTCTCTCTCACATACCAACAGAGAGCATAATATGTGGTATGGAAACAGCAGTTTCAAAATTAGATGCGAACACCGCTGAAATAATTAGACAAGATGTGTCACATGTTCTAAGAAAGTCTAAACCACCCAAAAGGAACCTATCTATAGGAGAAAATGAGGCCTTGAAACAACTTCGCAACAACAAGGACATTGTCGTTCTACCTGCTGATAAAGGAAATGCTACTGTAATTTTAGATACAGCGGATTATTCAAACAAAATTCAAACATTGCTACAAGATCCAGCATATAAACAAATTACTACTGACCCAACAACTTATCTGGAGAAAACAACCAAAGCCAAAATCCAAGGAAGTAGGATTGACAAATTTCCTAAACTGCAACTCATTCCGCGTGAAAAATCATCGAGATGTCCAAAATTCTATGGGTTGCCAAAAGTACATAAAGAAGGTGCACCTTTGAGGCCAATAGTAAGCTCAATTGGACCCCCAACACAACACCTAGCCAAATACCTAGCCCAACAACTTCAACCGTTTGCAGAGGGGCAGACTCATATGTGAAAAATTCGACACATTTCATCGAAATACTTAGAAAAACGGTCTTAAAACTAGAGTGTCTTCTTGTAAGTTTTGACGTAGTGTCCCTTTTCACTAACATCCCTATCGACGAAGCCTTGTATATCATAATAGAAAAATATAAACCAACTCAACACCTTGTAGACTTAACAATGAACTGTCTGATGAACACCTATTTTGTTTACGTGAACCAATGATACAAACAAGTGGAAGGAGCTCCAATGTGATCGCCACTCTCACCAGTTATAGATAACCTATTTATGGAGAACTTTGAGGAGTTGGCACTAAGAACAACAACTCTTAAACCCAGTTTATGGTTGCGATATGTGGATGATACATTTGTGATTTGGCCTTATGGGAGGGAACACCTCAATACTATTTTAGACTACCTTAATGGCATCCAACACAAAATAAAATTTACCATGCAGGTTGAAGCCAACAATCAACTGCCATTCCTTGATGTTCTCATGAATAGGAAGGAAGATGGAACCCTTGGCCATACAGTATATAGGAAAGCAACTCACACCAACAGATAACTTCATGCTAATTCTCATCACCACCCAGCCAGAGTACAAGCCGTCGTCATGACGTTAGTAACCAGATCACAAAGACTAGCTGACCAGGATAACATCAAACAGGAAATGGACAGTTTAAAAACAGCTCTGAGACAAAACGGATTTACAGACCGAAATATACAAAGAGCCTTAAAGTCAAAACCGAGACAAACAACCGAGGAGCATGAGACACCAATAACCAAAGCTTATTTACCATATGTCAAAGGAACCTCGGACAGTATTGCAAGAATTCTACGGAGACAACAACAGGGAGTGTACGAGATTCCATGGGCAGACTGTCATAAAACCTATGTGGGGCAAACTAATAGATGAATTCAAGCTAGACGTGATGAACACCAGAACGCTGTAAGAAAGAAGGAAAAAACAACATCCATTGCGGAACACGCCACCACGATGTCACACCGAATAGACTTTGAGAACACCAGAGTACTGGCAAATATAGAAGACCCGAAATCAAGACTCGTAAGAGAGGCAATTGAAATAGCGAAGAGGCCTCACAGTCTAAACGCACGCAATGAAATTCAGAACTTATCGAATTGTTGGAAAATTCTATTAAACACCGTACCGGCCCGGACCTGTCCAATAACAACTCAACCGGAAATAACAAATCAGCAGGCTTGCCCACTGAGGGCCGAGGGCCAATCACACGCAGCCGTTCACGGAGCCAACCAATAGGCGCCGAGCCGCGACTATATAACAGCGCGAGCGCTCCTGAAAATCTTAGTATTCGAGTAACTAGAAGCGAAAGCAGAAGGCTACGAGAATTATGCGAACCGACCTGAAGAGGGCAGATGTGACTCTGCCGAAACATCGTCATTTTACCATCGATCCCGGCCAGTTATCAACTATGCGGATGAATTCCCGGAAACCACCTAAAACATTTAGTGCCCGCGAAAACATATATATATATATATATATATATATATATATATATATATATAGACAAATATATATACCACAAAGGAAGTAACAGCTGTATAGAAGTACAAAATTCTAGAATGCTGTCCGGAAGCAGCCATATATAAAAGTATACTCTTTTAACTATATTTTGAGAGCTTTCGAAAATTCATTATTTCTTCATCAGTCAAATATAAATAAAAGAAAGTTAAACCATAACGTTATATATCGCAATTTGTTTAAAATCGATAACAAAATTTCAAAATCTAATCACTCTAGTTTTTTGGTCAGTTTTCGTACGTATTCAAAGAGATTGAGCGTGGATGTTGAAAAATTAATTACACTTGTCGAAGTAAGGTGGTATTTATAGGATGAAAACTATAACAGTATTTATGAAGTTTACTTTCTACAGGTTTTAATATGTAACTGAACGTAGATTATTGTTCTAATACATTCAAAAATTATTCCAAAGTTTTTCATATGATTTCAATTCCCCGCTTCCAGTTGTAAATAAAAAATTATCAAGTACCCAAAAGCCTTTTTTTTCAGTAAAACAAATTTTATCAAAAGCGTTTCCAACGAGTAATAAGATTCAGCACTTCAAAACAAATTAAAAACTATATGCACAAAGCTGCACTACTTTGTGCCTCTTATGTAACCACCCTGTTCGTACCTATTGTTACGAAAAAATTTCTTACGAATACGTACGAATAAATTTCGTACGAATTCGCAACCAGTGTAACCGCCGGCTTAACCATCGAGTATATGAACACTCTCTGTCAGTTCGTAAAAAAGATCCGACTTCAGCTCTCGTGTATCACCAGATCCAAACAGGGCACTCTATCAACTTCGAGGACAGTAGGACTATCATATCTCTCAATCCTCTTAGGGCATCCACTATTCGCGAAGCCATCGGAATAGAGAAAAGACCTCTCTGTCTACATAGACGCGATGACAGCACTCGCCTTCCCACAGCTTGGACCTCCGAAATTGCCAGATTAAACAAACCAGACACGCCCACCAACACCCAACCAATCACCGCAGAGCCCCTTCATCACGCGGCATCTCCTCCTAATCGACCGATAACTATAAATAAAAGAAGCAGCGCAGACTCACCTTCAGTTCAGTTACCTAGTGACTCTTGGGGAGTAGGCAGGTTGAGGCCCCGAGTTCGATCTAGACTCTGAAACCCTATTTTATTTTTTGCCTCGTGATAATGGCTCCAAAGCAGGAGTCGAAACGTCGAGTATTTAATAAATTCAGACGCGGTTGTCCCTGGGAACCTAGCTTAGTTCATATATATGTATATATATTCAATATATTTTAATTGTTAATGCATGAAGTTAGTATCAGTCATCAGTAGTAACAACAGGTTACAATAAATTACATTAAGATCCCGTATATCAGTCCTTCGATTAAAGCTGTTATCATAATTATTGATGAAAACCATTTGCACAAAATTTCGTTTAAAAGTATTAAATTTTTTTAAAATCCGCACTGTGGTGATTATCTAGACAATGTATGGCTGAAGAGCAATTTTCTTTTTTTAGCCTTATATAACTTTTATGTGATGTTATTCTATGTTTTAATTTACTAGATGTTTGTCCTATGTACGTAGCAGGACAATCATTACAATTAATTTTATTCACCACGTTGGACTTAAGGTCTTTAGGTGTTTTGTCTTTAATTTCATTAGATATATCACCAACCGTTTTTATGGATTTATATGCAAATCTTGTAATACATTCATTTTTAAAAACTCTTACAATTTTAGGAGTAATATCTTTGATGTACAGACTTGAAACATAATTCAGAGTAAGATCTGTCGAATTGGATTTGTTAATGAGAGATTTGTTAGAACATATTTACATAATCTAATTGGCGCGTGCTAAAAATCAGTTTATTTAAAAGTTTTGAATGATAAGAACTGTTACGAAAAAGTTGATATAACAATTGAAATTTTTTGTCTTTGTAACAAGGATGACTAATATTACATATTCTTCTAACACCAAACCTTTATTTTAAACACTCAACGCCGTTTCAATAACTCTAAGTTGTCATCTTCAAGGAGTAAACCCAAACGTTTGTTGAAACGGCGTTGAGTGTTTAAAATAAAGGTTTGGTTTTAGAGTGCAAAACTGTGTTTTTACATTTGTGACACATCAAAGGTTCCACAGCTTTTCCATATTGTTCTCTTCATTCCATTTATTAGGTTGATTTTTATTTTAAATGGATGAGGTTAGTGGAAATTAACAAATCTGCCTGAACTGGTAGGTTTCATGTACCAGTCAAGTTTTATGTTGTTATTGTCGTCTCGTATCACTTTAGTATCTAGAAAAGGAACTCTATTTTGATGATCTTCTTCTATTGTAAATTGTAAAAATGTATTGTAATTATTAAATACTATTAATTGTTCAATGTTACCCCTTAACGGGATACAACAAATGATCAACATATTTAAAAAAAAGTGTCAATGCCTTTCCAAGAACCAACCCATACGTGTATATTTGTGTAATATATCTGGATCTAATTTCATGAAACTACAACCAAAAACCTGAATATTACTTTGTTTAATTCTCTAGACATGCTAATTTAATTTTGTGAACCTCAACTTTAGTAAGTTACCATTTAATTTCATTTATAGTACTTACAGTAACAAAAATATTTGTAACTTTTTTAATATTTGACTCAAGAAGGAATAAAAGAATTCCGAAAGCTTTCACATAAAAACGAGTACACTGATTTAGTCTTTGGCTGCTACCCGTGATTCGTTTGCTTAGTGAGTGACAACATCAAATTTGGTTCTGAATATAAACCCTTATAGAAGCGCACATCTTATGGAGAGAATGTCCTTTGTTTACATTCCCTTTGTTATGTAAACATCAAGGTATATTTCTCGCTCGGTAGAGGCGCTGGTGTTTCAGTTTAATGACACCATAAATACTATCATATAGAAATATAACAAAATACAAGGGGTGGTCGAGGGTGTAAGGCGCTCGGCTATTCTCGTGTTCAAAATCCACTAGATGTATATCGTTTTTTAATTTTTTATGTATATGTCGTTAATAGTATTTATCAGATTTATATATACATTTTTCATTATTTGCCTGCATAAATTCCGTTAATATTGACAAAATCAAATCGTTTGAAGTATTTAATAGTTGCAAGTTGGTAGTCTTAGTCAATGTGATCGCAAAAATCGCGACAAATCATTATTTTTTTATTGACAGTTAAAAAAACTGCATATCATTACAGTTTATATATATATATATATATATATATATATATATATATTGAAATGGAAATAAATATACACAGCAAGAAAAAAATCAAATCTGTATGTAATGGTTATAGTCTATTAAAACTAAATAAGTTCATTGTAACATACAAACCAATAGTAAAAACCGATAGAAAGTTTGTCAGCGTGATTATAAACATGTAAAAGAAATATGAAAACATCAAATGCAATTAAAGGTCATTAAGCATAGAAATGATTAAACAATGAAGCTAGACCATAAACTGGTGATATGTAAATTAAATTAAGAATTTAAATTGCATTACAATAAAAGCGGTTAATGAATAGAAAATATAAAGTCTTACCTTGATTTTTAGACATAAACATCCATATTGACAGTAGTAAAATTTAATGGTCCAGAATTCTAGCAATTTCATATTTTAGGCACAATAAGGGTAATAATTTACAAATTTAGGATCTTATTAGAATATTTCGAGGTAAATAAGTTTTGAAAACTTAATTTTTCCAGTTAAAAGATTCAATTTAAATTTCATATGTCAGAAAATCTTTTGAATGAAATTTTGACAGAACCGGTGATCAAAACATGTTGAAATTCATAACACAAAACAAATGACGGACGCGGGATCGAAATATTATATTGTTGTATCCCAACATTGAAAAACTTTATAAAATTTTAAGACAGATTATGGATGAATCGACTGGTTGGAAAATGAGCTGAGAACAGCAAATAATAAAATTGCAAATTTTAAGAAAAGTTGAAGATATACAAAATTGATTAGATAGGGAATAGAATATTAGACAAAGGACTATTATATAGAAAAATGGCAATTGAAATATGCAGATTTAAGAAGTTATAAAAAATTATTTTTATGTCAAAATTAAAAAGTATATGAACAGACATCATTGAGAGGAGAGTCTAAATTTGATAGTAAAGCAGTAAACATTGTTAGTGGTTTTAATGTGACAGTTGTCAAAGTGAGAAAAGTTTTCCAAATCAAAAATTATTTTAAAGTGATTGTAAACTCAAATAGAAACAGTCACATCCGAAAAATGGAAGAAGTATACAGTGAAAAAGTAAATGGGAATGCACTAAGATTATAATACGGGCAAACAAATTGCAGTCAATCAAAGCATTAAAAGGTATAGTAGCAATTATACAGTGAAGACGCGTGGGTTGGAACAAATTCATTAAAAATTCAAGTGTTGTTTTTTTTAAATGCTGGGACACATTGGTTTTTTGTTTGGACTGCGGTTTTTGTAACTCATTTATACAAGGTGGGTCAGAAATAATTGCGACCATCAACTTCTTTTTTCAAATGGAAACATTTGATTTTTATTTTATTTTTGAATTCTGCATTGAATTCTAAGTATTTTTCATGTACAGTGTCCTATACCGAAAATTAAGAGTTATTAAAAAAATATATTTCTAAAGTTATGAAAACAACGATAAAAATAAGGAGTTTGTTGGTTTGAACCCATTCGTTTACGTCTGGTTTATAAGATTGTTGGCGATATTTTAGTAGCATTTATATGAATGGAAATCCTTTTTTTAATACTGGAGTTTTTAACACTTGTTTATTTCCATAGAAACTGTACTATAATTTTACTTCAAATAAATAGTTGTTTCCGAAGAGGCAACATTTTGTTTAAGTGCTATAGATATTGGGCATCAGAGAACTCACGTTGGATTACGGAAAGTCATAGACAGTTTTCCAAGAAAGTTAACGTATGGGACGGAATTGTGGGTACTTCAATTGTGCGTCATTTTGTTTATTGAGGGAACACTTAACTCGGAAAAGTATTTAGACCTATTACAAAATGACATAATACCCTGTTTAACAGAACTTTACCGGAATGGTGAAATCCCCAATATACTGGCAGATTCGGTATGGTTTCAACAGAATGGAGCGCCCCCGCACTATTTGCAAACAGTGCGAGATTATCTTGACAATATTTTCTGAAATGGATGGATCGGAAGGTGAGGTAATATCTAATGGCCAGCTAGGTCTCCAGATCTAAGCCCGTCAGATTTTTATCTTTGGGGTTACGTGAAATAGAAAGTTTACCTCAATAAGCCGGAAAATATCGAGGAATTAAAGAATAGAATTATGGCCGAAACACAACGAATCCTGCCACAAACGCTAAATGAAGTGTTACAAGAAGTTGAAAACCGTCTTAGATATTGCCAGGAAGTTAATGGTCAACAATTTGAACATTTAATTTGATATGTTGATTTTTTTCTTCAATTTTAAAAAAAATATATTTTTTTAATAACTGTTAATTTTCTAATTTTCGGTATAGGAAATTGTACATGAAAAATACTTAGAGTTCAATACATAAATCATAAAATAAATAAAAAACACAGGTTTCCATTTGAAAAAATGAAGTTGATGGTCCCAATTTATTTCTGGCCCACCCTGTGTAAATGAGTTTATTATTACAAAAACCGCAGTCCAAAAAAAAAACCGACGTCTGCGAGCGTTCTTCCAAAAAACCTGAATTTAAATGAATTTGTTCCAAACCAAGGGTCCTCACTGTATAATCAGATAAAATGATCCAGAGGACAAGCTGAGATTAAATGGCAGCAGAGATAAATACCAGAAGTTTTGCAGATTGATAGCAGAGGTATTGCAGATTAGTCAGAGATTTAAGCAGATTGATAGTAGTGGTGGAGGTATGATCTAAGATACGTCAAGGTGAGACAGCATCCAATAACTAAAGCATTTTCAAAAGGATAAAGTGAGAACTCTTTAAAAAGAATTTAAAATGAACAAGGTATTTACATTATCATTGACAAAAAGTCAATTGGCGTTACATAAATCTAGGAACAATGAATTACTATATTATTATCGGCCAGAATCTATTATTAGTAATTTTGCACAAATTGTTGAGAAAATTATAAAATCACACTCACTGACCACCTAGAACAAAATAATCTACTCTCTAACTTTCAATTTGGTTCCCGTAAAAATAATAGTACTGAAAATGTATTTATAAATGCGGCAATAAATCGAACTTCTGTCAAGAAGTTTTCCTGGATTTGGCGAAAGCATTCAACATGTAATTATGGGATGCCTCAGAGCACGGTCCTTGGACCCATCTTGTTTATAGTATATACCAATAACTTTTTCCTTACTAGCGATTGTTTAGGCATATCCTACGCTGAGATACTATTCTGTTTGTTGTTGGAATGAAATTTACTCAAAAATTGCAGGTAAAATGTGATTGGTGAAACAACGGCTGACTAATAATCTTTTAACTATAAAAAACTATAAATATATGCTGTGCGCCTACTATTAGTCGGTGGCCCAATTATAATCATATAGCTTTCCACTACAACCCCAGCTTCATTCGCATTAATAAGCTAGATATTGCTTCTAGTACTTATTAATTATTTAGGCGTAGAAATCGATTCAAATTCAAAATGGAATACACATATAATAGTAACCGCTAAAGTTTAGCGGTTAAAATAATTTTCTTATTTTAGCGGCTAAATTAAGAAAATTATTTTATTTATTTTACTAAATTAGAAATATAAACGAATTTAAGAATGTTTACTATGCATTAGTTCAATCTATACTTCAATATGGTATTAATATATTATTTCAAATCATAAAATTTAAAAACTTGCCAAAAAAGGCTTACTTTCTACGTTCTGTATTTTGCTTCCTATTTTATTATGTTTCTGTTTTTCGTTCTTAGGTATAGAACGATAGGGTAATGTTTGTATATTTGTTTATGAACTGCTACTTAGTTTAATATTTATAGGACACAAAGCAAATATGAATACTTAGATATCCTCTATTAAAACATTCCTATTGTAACATTTTTTGTCTGTAGTAATAATAATGTATAATAGCTGGGGTGGGACTTAACTAACGATTCTCTAACCATTATAAACCCAAATAAAATATTGAGAATTTTTCACAGAAAACAACCTTTATACCCAACTACTAGCTTATATCAAGATAAAATAATATCACCTCTATTTTCTAAATTAATTAACCCTCAGTATCAAGCAAGAAAGTACAATAAATTGAAACTTCAGTAGAAATAGGTTAAAAAATATTGCACACAAAAATTCTTATATTTCAAAAATCAGGCGCATTGAACCGATCGAGTTACAAAAAGAAAAGAAAAGTGCCCTTTCCACGTGTTTTTTATGCAATTTTAACATATTCCATTTTCTATATGAAGCGATTGGTATTATTGTAATTTTTAATTATATAAATAAGAAGAAAACTATCTATAAGCTCTAATACTGACAAAATGGCAAACAGTAGGAATGGTACTATAAATGAACCCATTTTGATTCATAAATTCATAGAGCCTGTGTTTACTTTCGTTGTTTTCTTGAAAATTAAGATCATTTTTGTACCAACGATTATTGAAATTCTATAATTCTATCTCAAACCAATTCTACTATACTATTATATTTCGACATGACGGCGAAGATACCGTGACAGTGTATCAAATAAACAGCTCCATTGTGTTTCTTTTTTTTTTTAATTAATGTAAATTGGTTAAAACACGCAGTGTCAAAAGCGTATTGCTACAAACATGCCCAAGAAAGTTCGCAGAGAAGAAATGATTTTATACCACAATTTCGAAACTCAGTGTTCATTATTGCGCTATTTTGGTTATGGGAAAGTTTGTAAGGGCCTTTCTTCTGAAAAAACTGTACTACCAAGAATTTTCAGCACATTTTTTTTCGGGAGTTTTATTTATTTACAAGTATCGTTGCTATTTGAATATCAACTAACGTACCATGAAAATAAACCTTTTCTAACCATATTCTATGTATTTCAGGACTCAGTCAACCTAATTCTGGTTATTATCTTTATCTATTTTTCTCCTAAATTAACTATATGGAATACTAAACGTTGGGAATATTTTAAAGATGATTTGAAGCAGCTCGCAAATAATTTTAAACAAGTGGAAAGCAGCAAGTTTGAACTCTACGAATTTTTCATTGTAAACACTTTAATTGTGATATGTGATATAATCGGTGATGGTCTCATGGTTGCTGAATTTTATAGCGTTTCGCTGTTCTTTCTCTTTCTCTTAATAACCAAACTCCTGTATGGATTTGTGGTCTACTACATTAATCTTACAACTAGAATTTTGAAAAATGCTTATGACATTTTAAACCAATCTCTTTTGGTACTAGCTACAAATCCAGAAAGAGATTGGGAATTCGCGGAACTTAAATATAAATATATGTTTTTATTTAAACTAGTCACAAAGTTTAATAATCTTTTTGGACTCCAAATGTTTCTGATAATTGCTACAGCCATTATGGACGTTATAAATATAGCAACACATGTACTTTTTAATGAAGCATATGGAAGAGAACTTACTGAACGTTTATTAATTAGCATTGGTTTGCATTTAGTTGGGAACGTGGTAAGTACTAATACATTTTATCTATCAAAATTGCCCTATTTTACTAAGTTGCAACTTAAAATCATTTACAAAAAAAATTGTTGAACTGGAAAGATATTTCCATAATTTTCCAAAAGTCATTTTCACTTCTACTAATAAAATTAATTTATTCGTTTTATCGTGATATGTTTGTTATGAGCCAAAAAAGTATAGAATCTTAATCTGACAGCTGGCCCTAGGATAGAACAGTTAATTTTTGGGCTACAGTAGATCAAAAAGTAATGACCCATCTGTCATAAAAACTTAATTAATGAATATATAACGGCAGAAATTAAAACATATTACAGCGTGAGCCATCCTCAATACAAAACCACTGTCCCACATAGTCACCAATAATTTGCCCACATATGCCATAGGTCAAATTAGGCAACAAAACCATTCTGGACATATTCAGAAATATTCTGGTTTTACTTCTTGTGTCATAATTTTAATGCTGTTTTAACGTCTTCTAAGTCCCTGAATTTGCTACCGCGTAAGGTGTCTTTCATAGGTCCAAATAGGTAAAAGCCAGGATTCAAATCAAGGCAGGTAACGTACTAGTGGTTAGCCCATTCTTGCAATAGCCTGGGTTGTGAAAAATGCTGTGTGCGCGTGCATTATCGTGATAAAGCCTGACGCAATGTAAACCTTTAAATATGATCACATAGATTTTGCGGTTGATTGTGGCATGAGGTTTCAGAAAATCTACAAGGTTAACTTACCCTGAGCCTCAAGATACAGTTAATAATTTCTATGCTGACCTTGGTTGACTTGAGTTTTTTTTGGACGTGGAGAGTCACTCTGGCTCCATTCATTAGATTCCACTTTACTCTCGGATTCATACAGGTGCTAAAAGGTCTCATCTCCGATGACCATGTTCTTGAAGAACCCCTGTGAAACTTACACTCACCTTCTTCGATCCTCATCGGTCTATTGCTTTGGAATCCACTTAGCACAAGCCTTGTGAAATGCCAAGTCAGCAGTTGATCCTTCTATAGAGCCATACGAAATGTTCAATGCATTAGCAACATCTTGAACTGTATAGCGCCCGCCGCCTCGAATCAATTCATCGGCACGTTTTTGATTTGCATGTGTGATTGATGTTTGATTGATTGAAACCTGAATGAAGTGTAACACAATTTTAATTTCCAACCAGGAATTCATAACTGAATCGGGAGTACTACCCGCTCATTTTCTCTCTGACCATGATATGATTTATTGTTTGATTGAAAATATAAATGTGAAAACATTTACAGTAAAAAGATATTTAGACACTACACAAAGATAGATATGAATAAACTCAATGGTGAGACGTGGGTACATTCCTTGGGATGTAATATATGATATGAATACAGTGGACGAAAAGATATTTTTTTGATATATTGCTTTATAACTGCTTCAAAATAAACACATACCAGTTGTTGTTAAGACTTTAAAAAATCTTGTAAGCCTTGGATCACCAAAAATGTAAAAAATGCAAAAATTGAGGAATTCAGTGCTAGTACGTTTAAAATAAGCCAAACGCGTAAAGGAATATGATTATTTTAAACAGCTTCGAAATCATACTAACCTGATTATAAAATTGGAATAAAAATTATAGTTTTTCTGAAAAAAACTAAAGGAAATTCCTCATTTTGGAAAATATCAATAAATTCAATTATTGTGGCAACAACACAGTGATATACGAAATAATTTTAAAAATTTAAAGGCTATAAATGAATTCTTCATTGATTCAGTTTCACTACAAGTCTTCAATAATGCCGATATAATGTCAATTTATAAAAAAAATTGTATATCCTCTAGAAAGTTTGTGTTTTCAGAAACTATCGAGATTAAAGTTTTACAACATTTGATGAGTATTAATTCAAATGCTTGTGGAGCTGATGGTGTACAGCTGCAGCTTATCTTTTGCGTTACTTAACACATATTGTAAATTCTTGCTTATCAAATAACGAATTTTCATTACCTTGGAAAAATGCTCTCATTATTCTACTGCCTAAATGCACAAAAATTAACGATTACAATGACCTTCGCCCAATCAGCATTCTACCATCTGTTTCTAAAGTTCTAGGAAAGGAAATTAGTTTTCAACTACGAAATTTCTTAGACTTTCAGAAATTAATTCCACTTATACAAGCAGATTTCTGGAAACGTTATAGTTGTTCTACTGCAGTTGCAAATGTTACGGATGAAATAATAAGAGATAAGGATGTGGGAAATGTAACAAT
This sequence comes from Octodonta nipae, assembly GCA_034190945.1. Classification (NCBI taxonomy): domain Eukaryota; kingdom Metazoa; phylum Arthropoda; class Insecta; order Coleoptera; family Chrysomelidae; genus Octodonta; species Octodonta nipae. The sequence goes on along the minus strand of CM067224.1, from coordinate 44,057,090 downwards.
TCTTGTTATACTTGACTACTCAAAGTCATTTGATACTATAAACCATGAATTACTCTTATGCATACTAAAGTCTTTAGGTATATCTGAAGAGGCAATTAATTGTTTAAAAATTATTTGAGCCACAGGACTCAGAAAGTGATATTAGGGGACATAGTATTGAATGCTCTAAAAATATTAAGAGGTGTACCCCAAGGATCCATATTGCGATCTCGAGGGTATAATATATACACCTCGCAGATAACTAAGTGTATACAACATTGCGAACATCAGTGCTATACACATGACACCCAGTTATATCTTTCTTTCTCTAAAAAAAATTCATAAAGATTTAAGTTCACTATAGCAATCTTCTCTTAAACATTCGTTACATCTCAATCCTTGTAAATCCTGTTATATTGTCTTTGGTTCAAACATTTATATAAATGAATTAGTGGGCGCTATGGATATTTGAATTAATTAATATTGAGATTTGAATTATTGAATATTGTAGAAGGAAAATGGTTGAATGTAAGACATGAATTTCATTCGGTATGTTTTTTTCTACAAATATTAAAAATCCATTCTCCGGAAATTTTATACAAAAAAGTCTCCTAAGGTTAGAACTTAAAATAATCTCTCTTCCTAAACATCACAGTGAATTTTTAAATGAGCTTTTAGTAAAAACAGGGTTAAGTTACTAAATAGTCTACCATCACACTTACATAAGGCACAAAAAATTCAATTAACAAAGATTACAAGCACATGAATAATGTTTTTTGGAATTGCATGTCCTCAGCCAACATCGCCAGTAACATACATTAATAAGCATCTTGCAACTTCTTCCATGTTAGATATGCTTTATTTATTCATATTTATAACTTAGCATTAGTATACGGTTAAGTGCAAGAACAGTGTATGTTATTGGGATAATTTCGACTTCTTTTAATTGCCAGAGTTTTTGAACTTCTTGCGCTAAAAGCAAATATTTTTCCTCTTTTCATCTGTGTTTTTGTTAATGTTATGTCGGGAGGGTATGGCTATATGCATAAGAAATACTTTATTATTTGTTTATTGTGTCGGCAGATATCTGGCCTGTTATTAGTTACTATCATATCTGTTAATATGTTTCTGTCCCAGTATATGTTTTAAAAATTGTTTTCTGTTATTTGATCTGGAGTGTATCTGGAATATGGTATTTTTTAATTGGTAACGCCAAACATTACTAAGAATCATTGTGTCTTTCGGTGTACTCCCTTGCAGCTAGGGTTGTACATCCAGTTATCAGATACTCGATGTTCTCGTTACTACTCCCACACATTCGGCAGTTTGAACGTATAATAGTCGGGTCTTAGACAATATATTTAAGGTAGGAGAGTGTAGCTACAACTTTATGCAATTCTTTTTGTTTTCAGTTACCTATAAATTCTTTTTTTGAGTAGTCGACCCTGAATTCCCTGTTGTATAGGATTAACGGTGTTATTTGTTTGTCGGTTTTCACCATTACAGCATACAGAGGTGTTGTTGTAGATGTGTTTTTATAAAAATATGTTCTTAGATATTCCACATGTTCTTTATGTTTTAATCGTAGGTCTATTAGCTCTCGACCTCTTATTTCTCTTGCTAGGTGGAACCGTCCTTTGCTTGCTTTCGGATGGTGAGATCTACACTTAGTGAATGTGGTTCTGACTTCTCGGTTTAGTTTTATTAATTGCAGTTAGTTGTGTTTTCATTCAAAGTGATAGTTGTTCTTTGAATTTGTGTTTTAGTTGCGCTTTTATCAGATTGTTGTCTATTCCTTGCGATTGTAGTGCACCTATGTATTTAAAAGATTCGTGCTTATTCATACTGGTGACAGTGCCTCCTCCGGTCCTCGGATTGATGCATTTTTGCTTTTTATGCTGATTAGTGTTTACATTTATCTAATCCAAAGTTCATTTTATATCTTTTGAGAACTCATCGTTTGTTCTTATGAGGTTAAATAGGCCATTAGAAGAAGACTTTGATATGAGTTTAATATCCTTCAAAGGAGTTGACTGATATTGACATCGCCTAGTTGGTATCCTACCTTTTTGGAGTTTAGGTGTTGCTGAGAGGATTGATTGCAACACAAAACCACAGAGAACTTAAGGCATCCCCCTGAACAATACCTCGTTTGACGTTGATGATAATTTCAGAGCTTTGCTTGCTAGTATAAATGCATGTTCTCCATGATTGCATCATCCAGCTCACGAGGTTATTTGGGGGGTGAATTTTGAACAATACCTCGTTTGACGTTGATGATAATTTCAGAGCTTTGCTTGCTAGCATAAATGCATGTTCTCCATGATTGCATCATCCAGCTCACGAGGTTATTTGGGGGGTGAATTTTGTACAATTCCATGCTGTCAATTAACCAAGAAAGTGGGACGCTCCATTACGATTTTTGATAGTCAATAAATGCAATATGTATGTCTTGCTTGCATTTCTTTGCATTTTCAGTAATTACAGAATCAATTATTAATTGCTCTTTGCATACTTGCAATTTTCTTTCTGCAGCCTTTCTGTTTTGTAGCCGACATGCTGTGGGATGTTAAATAGGAATATATTTTATTGTCGAGAATGCTGGTAACAAGTTTATAGATGGTCGAAGACAAGTTATAGGTCTATATTTAAATGGATCTTGGACGCCCTGCCTGTAGATTTTTGGGTAGTCCATAGAATTTCGGGCATCTACTTGATTTTCTTCTTGGCATTCGGTTCGTCTTGATCTCCTCTTCTATAGCCGAGTCGTTGATCTTGTAGTGGCAAATATGTTTATGGAAGCCTTTGAAGCAGTGGTTCTGGAGTCTTCAAGCCACAAACTCAAAATCTGGTTGAGACATATTGATGACACTCTTGTGATCTGGCCACATGGAAAAGAGGCTCTCCAAATGTTCTTTAACCACATTCCATGTCCTTCCTGGACGTGTTGGTTTCACGGTTGCCAAATGGTCGCCTGGGCCACTCTGTATACAGAAAACCAATACATATCGACAGATATCTGCAGGCCCGATCCCATCATCATCCATCTTAGAAACGGTCAGTCGTGATCTCTCTGGTGCATCAAGCTATAACCATTTTCGAACCCAACAGTTTAGGAACGAAATTAGCTTGAGTAGAGGGTAGCCGGCTAAACAACGGCCACAGCAAACGAGGTATTTTCAATTCCATTTCTCGTCACCAAAATCCCCTTCGTAAGAAAGAATTGTTACCTAATAAATCAGTAGCATAAGCACGAGGTGATAACAGTCTATAAACCACTATGTAAAATGTCACAAATATTACCCTCTACAAAGGATAAACAAAATCCTCTTTCATCTAAGATTGTTTATTCCATTCCATGCTCGTGTGGGGCAGTATACATCGGTGAAACAGGTCGATCTATAAACACTCGTCTGGGTGAGCATAAACGTTGTTTGAAAACGGGCCTGCTTTCAAAGTCGGCTGTAGCTGAACATCATCAGGAAATGTTTCACCAAATCCTCTTCGACAGCTCCTCTGTCGTGGCGAAATCTCCGTATTATTTCACCAGAAAATTCCGTAAGACCATTGAAATCGCCAAAAATCCCAAGAATTTCAACCGAGACAAAGGTTTTGAACTTTCGCCCATCTGGTAACCCTGCATCAACATTTCAACAAAATAAATCACTTACATTACCCACTAATAAAATTCCGGGAACATATACAAAAATTTCTTACTAAATGAATGAAGTCGGGGCAAGGTAGATCTTTGTTTGTTTTGTTTTTTGTCTCATCCTTGAAAAAGCCCCGTATATGTGTGGGCGAAAATATATTAATTCGAAAAAAACGCAATTCAAATCCGGAAAGATGAGAATCAGTTTACTTGAAAGAGGTTTATATCCAGGCTTCCAAACTATCACAAGACCATAAATAGATGGTTATAATAAAGGATCATCTATTGATAATATTTTCAACAAAACTAATCGCTTGCAACTACAACCTTCAAGCTTAACATATCTTTTACTGACATTATTCCACTGTTTATTTCATTGGCAAAATTGTTAAGACCTAATAAATCTTTTAATCACATAAATTATAAATAGCATAATATAAACTTAAAAGACTCGCAGAAAATGTGAAGTAGTCATCAATAATGTCAATGGATGATTCCAAAATTGCTACTAATGAACTTATATACCTACATACTGCATTATCTCTATATAATAAAAAATACAAATCTACACCAAGAAATACCTTTCTCTCTCAGGTAGTTACTACTGGAATTATATATTCTTGTAAAACAAGGGTCGCTTCACCAGAACAAAATTAAAAAATTACCAAAAGCCACATACAAAAAATATGTTAAATTTATAGACAAAATAATAAACGGAGCTAAATTAATGTATGATCGTGAACTAATTATAAAAAATACCATCGATACCAAAATATTATGGAAATATAATCAGCCAAATAAAAATAGTAAAAAATAAATCAACGTAATCTACATATATGATGAAAACAAAAGTGAAATTAAAGATTCAGATGAAATACTTTTGTAATATTGGATCTAGATTTACAAAGATATCAAAATGCCACAAAATGGGGACATTAAATTACCAACAACTATCACCAATACTATTTTTAGCACCAACGAACTATTATGAAGAAACAAATATAATACCAAATTTGAAATTAAAAATGGTGGAGTTGATAACATATTTACCACTTGCCCAGATCATAAATTTAGGTACAGAGGAAACAATTGGGCCTGAAGCACTCAAGTTAGCTAATGTTACATCAATCTATAAAAAAAATGGTAGGTATAAAATCTCCTTGAAATCAAACCTACTAAATATTATGTACAACAGCCTACTCGATTTAAAAAAAATAATAATAATAAAATCTCATCAAAAATGTAATATGGCTTTATGAAAAATAATGGTAAAAGGTGCTCTAAATTTTATTACTAATAAAATTTGTGAAAAACTTGATTAATGTAAACCTATAGCTGTTACATTCCTTGACCTAGCTCAGTGTGTATTGAGGAGATGCGCTAGCGTTAATACCATTACATTGATTTTGCAGTGACACACATTTTGAATACTTCCCTGATTAAGCAAAAGAGGGGGCAAATAATAAGGGTGCCGTTTTGATTTATTTACAGGATGTTCGTAACTTTTTTCATTTTCATTCATTTGAAATTAGTTCCTGAGATAATTTAATTTATAGAAAATATCCCAATGCAACCGCAACTATCAATTCATAAAATTTCGAAATTCTGTCAGCTATATTTGAGGCTCATGGCTATTTTTTTCCTATAAATTATCTCGAAAATTGTCGTAGACATATGAAGTAGTTATAAAACATACGTTATATTTTTGTGTTTTAAACGAATTCATCTTAAAAATTTTGCAAATCCATTTAAAATAACAAAGCTATAGTCAACAACTAGTATAACTGGAAGTGCCCAACAGTTTGAAATTAATTTAGTGAAAAAGAGTATTCTGGAAAACACATATTAAAAAAAACATTGGTTTAAACAAGAAGTACCTGGGCGACCAAGCTTCCCTCAAGATTTCAATATTGCGCCAATTTGTAGATAACATATATACATATCAAAATAGATTCATCAAAAATTATCATAATGAATTTCATTTCATTTATTTATTGGTGCTAAAAACTCTGATTTATCTACCAGAGAATGAAACAACCGAGTGGTGAGTCATTTATTGTTAAAGTTAGAAATATACAATCAATATATAAAAATTGCTGGAGTTTATAACAAGCACAATTACTAATGATCGTTCCATCTATAACAGCGTGTACACTCGGAAATGTACCTACTTGCTTGAAAATTTATTTAATTTTATTAAAATATGAACATTGCTAATTTTTCTTGAAATTGAAAGCAATTAATATATCTTACTACGTGTATGTTACAACACACAAATAAAACCCCTCTAAAAATCTAGTGAAATATAATTAGTACAAACGACAACTCTTGTTGTGGTCATTCACCTGACAATCTGTCTCCCTTAGAAAAAATCCATCTATGCCTATGCCAAACACACTTTACATTTACAAAATTAATATTTAATTTTTCATGTTAAAAATTTTGGGCATTGTACCGGCCAAAAAAGTGGATTTTCTGTTTTAAAAGAGGTCTAATGTATTAAATGAAAACTATTCAATTTCCGAAAACATCTACTTGTAGCGAAAACTGACTGCTGCTCTTGAAAAATATGCTAACCTTTAACACTGTAGTTGATTCAAATTGTTTTACACCAAATCTAAAATTTAATGGATTATCACAAAAAGGAACGAATTAAATTTGAGTTGGTTAATTGTATTTACACAGTGTAAATGTGTAAAAGTGTAAGCAAGTAAGTGTAAGTGTTACTTGTGTGAAATTGTAAAAACCCATGTATTTCTTCTTAAGTTGTATATATGAAATCAAGCATTGCATTTATTATTTCCTTTTCTCTATGAGTTATATCTACAATATTTGTTAGCAACTAAAGTGTATTAGATTTAAACCTTTCAGACTGATTCATTGTAAATTTATATATTTGAATAAACTATGAGTTTTGTAAAATAATACATATATGGAATTAGAGGAACTGCGTTATAACTCATTTTAAGTTACTTGACCAGCAGGATAATATTAGTGAGTAAAAATGAATGACACTGCAAGTTGTTTCGATGACAAGTGTTCCACAAGGTAGCGTCTTGGCACCCTTACTATTTATTTTATATATAAAAGATCTACTTCATGATATACTAGAGTGAATTATGCTATCCTTAGCATGATACAGCTGTGAAATCAACAAGGAAAACCTGGGATGCAATTAAAACACAAATGAATTACTACTTAATATCTTTACGAAATTCGGAAACTAGTACAATAGTGTTCCTCGCCAGTGTAATAAATACTTAATAAATATAACAAAATATTTTATATTTGGGAAAATTATACTATGCACATTGCCATAGTAGTACCAGCTACGGTAACTTGCCCTGGGAAGGAATTTATAAGACCAAACAAATTTTACTAAAACGTTTACAAAATAAACTCCTAAAAATTTTATAAAGAACAAACTTTTGTTGATAAAAAACACTAAATCTAAAACAAATCGCTTTTGAGTCCGTTAAATGCTATTATGAAACATATAAACTTAAATTTATAAAATACAATAGTTCTACAGGAAGCAGAAGCCTTATTATTTCAAAATGATATAAAACTATAAGCAATAAAAATAGTATTTCTAAACCTATTGATGTTCTCAACAGGCTAACAAATGAATTAAAAACTTAATACTGCCATAAAGACTATTAAACCATCGATCATGGCTAATATTTAAAAATTCAAATAGTAGGATAGCAAAGTTAATTAGCAAGAAATCGATAAGTAAGTTCATATTCCTTAAACTGTATTTTGTTCTGACCAAATTATTTCGACAACTAATTGGTATTAATATTATCAAACCTGCGAACAGGTAACTGAGTTTACCTCTGCAGAGTTTATAAATATTATTACTAATGTATAAGTATTGTAAACACTCTGATAAATAAATAAATAAAAGTAATTTTACCTAGCTATGATTTTTTATAAAATAGAAGGGGTTCCGTGACAAATTATACCAAAACAACATGCTTTGTGTTCCTATCTGTTTAATTCACATCAGTGGGTAAAACACGCAGTCTCAGCATTACAGCGCGACAAACATGTACAAAAAAAATCCTCTAAAAGAAATGAGCGAATACCGCAACATTGAAAAACAATGGACGATTTTGAGGTGTTTTGGTTACTCAGAAGTTTGCACTGGCCTTTCTGCTGGAGAACCTGTGCCAAGAATTTTGAGTGCAATCTCTTGCGGAACTCTTATTTATTTACAAGTATTGCTGATGTTTGAGTATCAGATATCCTTCCATGAAGATAAACCATTTGTTACCATTTTTTATCTACTCAATGACTCGGTTAATCTGACGCTAGCTATTGTTTTCATATTCATCTCTCCGAAATTAACGGTATGGAACGCTAAACGTTTGGAATCTTTTAGACTTGACTTGAAAGAGCTGAGTGGTAATTTCAAACAAGAGAAGACCAGCAAGTTTAAACAATACGAATATGTCATTGTGAACACTTTTCTTGTATGCTTTGTTGTAATTTCTCACGGTGTGATGGTTGCCGAATTTCATAGCATTTCGGTGTTCTTCTTGTATCTTTTAATTGCTAAACTCTTATACTATTTTGTTGTCTACTACATTAATCTGGCGACTAGAATTTTTAAAAAAGTTTATGAAGTTCTGAACCAAAATATCTTGTTATTAGCTGTAAACGGACAAAATGAAAGAGAATTTGCGGAAATAAAATATAAGTATTCCCTTATGTTTAATCTAGTGACAAAGTTTAATTACCTTTTTGGACTGCAGATATTTTTGATAATTGCTACCGGAGTTATGGATGTTGTAAATGGGGTAACCCATCTCCTATTTAATGAAGTATTTGGAAAAGAACTGAATGTACGTTTAATAGTTAGCCTTGGTTTGCATTTCACTGGTAGCGTGGTAAGTAAACGCATATTTTATTAAGTTTTACCAAAAATGGTCATTAATTACGAGCGTAACATTAAATTAAAAGTACTTACAAACATATAATTTTTATAAACCATACATAACCAAATTTACAATAAAATGATAAAATTTTTAAGCTTTATGGAAGTGGGGTCAAAGTAGCTGTTCTCCTGAAACAAATGGAAGAAAATGTTGGTATCACCACATATTTTCGTTAACCCATCAGCTGCTTATTGCATAAATAAAAGAATTCTAGTTATGAAGGTAATTATAGGAGAAATTTTACAAAAATCCAGTACTGAGCTACAAGTTAATTTAGAATATGATGAATTGAGATATATCAAACGAAATGACTCACTATGAAGAATAAAAAATGAATTGTTTTCCTATTTAAAATATTTATTTAATACATATTAACGGAAATATACAAAAACCGACCCATCCTTTCTTTATGTTCGTAACTAGGAACGCTAAACTTCTGAACAAAAATAAGAAAAGGGCCCAAAATTGCCAGCCAAATAAAGCGAAAAATCTAACATTAAGTATGCTTGGAAATTTTCTAGATTTAAATGAAAAATAAAAAATATATAATTTGTTTCGAGTTAATAATGTAACATATCAAATGAACGGATTAATAATGAAGACGCAGATGTTTAGAAAACAAAAAAATGTTTAATAAAATAATTAAACTTTGATCCATTCTCCCTATATCTCCCAAACTACTGAGACTGAAATTTAAATAGATGGATATTTTAAAATAATGAACTGATCAAACGAAAATGCTCATTCTCAGAAATATAAGTGAATGTTTTTATAATTTAATAACACATAGTTTAAAAGCGAGTTTTGGAGAAAGCCAAGAAAATTAGTACAATATTTAAATATTATGAATTACCTAAAATTGAAGCAAATCTCAAAGGTGATGGTTAAATCTTAGTAGGCGCATATTTGCAATTAAAATTTATTGCTTTCAAATTTAATTAACAATTGACATAACGACATTTTATTGTCAAATTTTGCACTTTATATATTTACCATTACGATGGTTTTGTTTTTAAATTTCGTTGTAATATTTTGTTACTATTCAGAATGAGGTTTGATTTAAACTCTCAAAAGTTTGGAACATTGAAAATATACAGACAAAAATAGCCATAAGACATCACGAAAACGATCTATTGGAACAATCAGCCCGACCAAGATACTGGTACAAATCAAGCCAGGTTTCTTAAAAAAGAACCTTTTAATAAAAGAATAAAGAGAAACTCGTAATTTAAAACCAACTAGGTTAAATGAGTTTTCGATACAAACGTAATAACCTGTGACACGGATTGACAAAAATATTGATCAACTCCATGAAACGCTTGGCTTTCAATTCATCTAAGATGTGAGGAAGTTATGGCATTCAACATAACTACAGATAGAGGAATAATGTCTAAACAAAAAGCGTCCTACAGAGGAATGTTACGACTTCGACTAACAGTAAATTCTTTGTAAAACGAATTATGTTTCAAATATGGAAATTTAATATTAAAAAATGAAACAACTAAATTATTACAATAATTTTTGCTAAACAATAATGTAATTAAAAATGATCAAGCTAGGGGAACGATGTATATTTATTTGTTCTAAAGTATTAACCTTAGTGCAAATGAAGATGAATATTTTCTAGTTATCCATTTGGTGCATCTCACGACATTACATTTTGTGTGCCCATGTGATTTCTTTCTTATTAAATCAGTAACAAAGGTATCAACAACGTAACAAGTGGTTCTTTCATTAAATACTTTTTAAGTTGTTGTGCTTCAAATGTTGTTTTTTCATAAAAACAAACTTATTTTGTTTTTTCACAAATAAATGAAAAACATTACATCTTGTGAATCTTATTATCAGAACCAAAAACTAGGTATATATGTAAAGAATATTCACACATTGATCATAATTTACCAAAAAAATATTTCTATAAGAGAGTTATTCTGATTTTGACATGGCAGAGGTGCCTGTATCAAAATATTATTTCAAATCTATATTTGTTTGGAGTTGCTGATTATGACCTCACCGAACCTTACGAACCATTCTACAAATATCCATATAAAAACCAACGTCAATTTTCAGGACTTAGTTTGAGGCAGCCTGCATCAATTGAGTCTACATAAATAGTGCGTAAAAGGACGGTGGGAGCAAATACTTTTAATCTTCTTCATAAATTGCTTTTTATCTTTTTTAGGGGCATAATATATATTTTTTAAGTGAGATATCTAGCGTCATTTCCATTCAAAATTCGCTCAATTTGAAATTGTTTTACTTTCCCTTTGTAATAAAGCTCTTCATTGACGTAATCATCAATTTTAAAATTTAAATCAAGTACTGCTTGTCAAACTGGCTATGAAGTACAGCTAATATTAAACTGGGGACAGATAGTGGCCATACTTTATCTTGTTCGTACCCCTACTTGTAGCCTCATAAATAGGCAATACTGTTCTATGATGTAGAGAATAATACATTCTGAAGATCTCCCTTACAAATTGTTCCAATTAGACTTCAACTTCATGGTTATGTGATCTTTAGAAGTTTCTGTGCTACCCTGTATATTACAAATAAAATTCTCTTAGTTGCGTCAGAAATCCAATAATACATATTGTCAAATATTTTAATTTTACATTTTAGAATTGTTCCTTTTTTATTCATATTTTCTTAACCATTGACAAAGGGTATCTGACCTAGAGCCCGAAACGTTTCGAATATACAGCAATTTTCGTAACTGTGTTGTTATTTCCCAAGAAGTACTTAAACATTGAAAAATATGCCACAAATATTATTCAGAAAACAATAATAACTTTATCTTAATATATGTCTTATTAAAGCTTGTTTTAAATCATAGACAAATATACATGACTATATGCTTCATTCATATATTATTATTTACGCTATTCAAATCTTCTTCAAATACTTGGGACAAACTGGAGAACTGAAAAAAATGCCAAATATACATGTGAGGTAAATAGACAAAGAGTTGTTGTTGAAGAAAATAATTGATATATCTGAAAACTAAGGCAGAATGCAGTTCTCCCCGAGAAACACACAAAATTCCAATTTTCGCAAAATGCCATAAAAATATTCTACTAAGAATCGGTTTTTTGTTTACTTGAGCTTTTAGATTTCAAACCTAGATTGAGAAATTCAAATCGACTAACTAGGAGAGCTTGGGTTTTTTTTTGTAATTTTCAAAGTAGTTTTCTGGGTGGTTTTGGGTGTGTGTGGTATTTTAATGGGGTCCTAGTTTCTGAGTATCTAAATATGATAATTGTCAGAGGTACTTCTTACTTCAATTTGTAATGTGTATATTTTAATTATATAAATTGATGAAGATTTTAAATAATTGAACAGGTGAAAAAATAAAATTCCCCTTAATATTTACGGTACGACAGAACAGTTAAACTAAACCATTTGTACCTGTACTATTAATCAGTTACCAAAGAAGGGTTCTTCTATAAATTTACTATAGAATATGGCACAATACATATTTCTTTTCAATTTTCATTTCAAAGGTCTGTCAATAAATTGTGTTTTAAAAAATTTAAAAATTTAATTAGTAAATATTGGATGACCTGTTTCTCGAAGAATTCCCCAATATTTGACAAATGGAAAACACCATTATAAAAGTAAACTCAGGTTTCATACTAATCAGTTAACAAAAATATTTGTTTGTTTCAGGTTTACAGCGTAGTTGTCATAGTATCCTGTGACCGAGCTCAAAAAAGTGGGAAAAACTTTGTCAACACTTGTTACGTGCTTCAAACTGGATTAGGAGAATCAACCCTTAGACGAGAGTTGTTTTATTTAGCACATTTTGCTAAACAACTTAAACCCAAATTTTATGCAGCTGGCCTATATGAAGTTAACTTGTACACTTTAGTTGGTATAGCTTCTGTTATAACAACGTATTTAATAATCGGTATCCAATTTAATATACAATAAAACACATTTAATTAATGAACTCCTGTAAGTATAAAAAACTACTAAAATAAAGTTTCAATAATAACTATTACGATTTTTGAAATTTTACAGTCCACTGAAGGCAAGACAATACCTTAAAGAAAACACTACGGTAAAAATGTTAACCAGTAATTTAAAAAATCCTAACTGAGTTTACCAAGAAAAGAATTCAAAAGTTACAAAATACCTGTTGTATACTTGTTTGCGCACTTATAAGTCAAAAACTAATAGAGATAAACTGGTTAACAATGAAAAAGACTTGGCAATATCATCTTTGGAAATTTGTCCATCGTATTACTCACACGAGAAAACCGGATTATCTTTGGGAAAATATAGTTTATGCTAATCAAATTCACATTAGACCTAGACATTGATCAGCCATGTTTCACCGGTCTACAACTTTACGTGGTTTTCAAAAGAGTATTAAAAAGCTTATGTTTAACGACACTTTTGTCGTAATCCAATGTCAATACTTTCCTCCATATTCTTCAATTGCCTCAATTACCTATTTTGATAATAAATATTTTGTTAAGGAATTTGTTTTGTTTAGGGTTGAGTGGCCAAACTCTGCCTTTTGTTTTGCTATTTATGTATATACCATATAGATTTATGTATGTGCATGCTGTATAGATATATGTATTACATAGATGAAACAATAAAGACGCTATATTAATATTATTAAATCTTCAGATTATTTCAGTTTTTTTGCCTTCTTACTACTAACGTTTTCGAGATAGATAAAGTCTTAATTATAAGATCACAGAAACAACCACTGTAACTTTTCTCAGTACGTCAATGGCAATTTACACATTTGTAAATGAATCTCTTATGTATTGCCATCTTTTTTATTTTCTACGTTTTTTCGTATCATAAAACAATGATCAATTTCATGCGTATCGTAAAAACAAACAATCCTTCTGTGATACCATATGCTACTATTAATACAAAATCATTAAAAAAACGAGATTACATAAAACGAAGAAATCAAAGTAAGTGCTAAAAATGGCCACTTTAGCCATTACAGAGGAGTCTTGAGAATCCCAGGAAAATCTTGAATAACTCTACAAGAAACAATAATGCGGTTTCTTAAATCTTCTATATCTTGAACAGGAGCTTCACTATAAACCAATGTTTTTCATGTCGCCAAGTTGAAAAGTCTATCGAATCAGGTGAACGAGCTGGCTAAAACTGATGTCCACCTCTACCTATTCAGTGATCTTTGATATGTTTCTTTCAAATATTGATGTGCTTTCATATTAAAACGGGCAGGATCGCCATCGAGTATCAACCACATTCCCGATCTGACACCTAAAGAACTCGGATCAAGTACAACTGGCAGCTCTTCGCTTAGAAACTGAGTATATGTATCTCTATTTAATGTAGGTGGAAGAAAATATGGGCCTCAAGTATTTCTAGTCCACACGTTTAAAGAAAAACTTTCCTCAACGATAGCATGATGATTTTCTTCGGCCTATATATGATTGAGGTGGTTATCAATAAAGGGTTCACATGAAAAACTGGCTTCGTCTGTGAATAAAATATGCTCAAGAAATTCTGGGTGTTGTCCAATCAAATGTAGCATCCAAAACGAAAATGCGAAACTGTTAGGAAAATGACGAGATAACAGTGCTTGGACTCGTACATGATATCGATGTAACAGCTGTTCCTATAAAATGACAAATACCATCATTTAATCAACATATAACTGTAAAACAATTTTCCTAGTGCTGGTGTCGGGTTGTTCGTCATTTAAATTAAATACATCTTCTTCTGATTCTGGTGTTCTAATATCCCGGTGGCGACCACAAACATATTTTCTAGGATTGAAGCTACCTGTTTCTCTTAGTCGTTGATGAAGCTGTCCAGAAAAAGTATGATGAAGGGCTAAACATTGAAGCATATCTTCTCGACGCTTCTAAGGAATTACCGTTAGACAGACCGACAGACAGACGAAATGCATTTCAACCATTTCTGCGTTTGAATGAACCGCCATATTCGTGAAAATTCGCCGAGAAGTCACGCAACACGATCATTGTGTTGGAGTAAAAATCAAGGAGAGTAAATTAACACCAATTAAGTTAGAGTTGTCAATAAGAGGAATTAATACGACAGCCGCCTGCTAAACATAAATAGCAGAAAGCAAACGAGAAAATGCAAGAAATGCAAGCGATTGCAAATTCACAAGAGATTTATTTACAATTTTTGTCAGTCGCCATGGGCGTACTGCAAAAAGTTGTAGGAGCAGAAAGAACACGTAAACCCAGGAAAAGTACCTACCTATAGATTTTCATGACCGTTTCTGTGATCTTTATTATGAAGACTACACAGAGGCATTAATGCTCCAAAATTGAATTAAATATCTAGGAAACTTTAGTAGTCAGAACAAAGCAACTGAAAAATCTGAAGATTTCAACACCTTGAACATTGGTAACGAAGCGTTTGCGGATAAATGTTCATAGGGACTTTTTGTCATAAAATGACTTTAGACAACACATCTTGAAATCGTTTGCACTTATTTATTTACACTCTGCATAACTAAATGATATCGCGAAATGTATATCGACTTCTGGACAACGGCCTTACATAGAGTGCGACATTGATGTGATATTTCTGTGAGCTATTTTCCCCATCTTATATCAAATCAAAACATTGACACCGTCGTCTCTTTCATGAAATTTTGTACAATTTTGTAACAACAATAAATTTCGATAATAAATTGTTATTAACCGAATCAGCCCCCCATTTGCTAAATCTAAAAACTGACAAGGCTAACCAATTTAAAATCATGAAAATTGTGTTAATGACTATTAAATAAATATTGACAACGCGAATTATTTGTTAAATTTTATGCAAACTTGAAACACCAATGAATAGTAACCTTTATTTTATTCTTAATAACAAACTAGGTTACACTTTTCGCCGGTTCCCTCCCACAATATACCTAATGAAACAGTTAGCACCTGGGTCTGGTTCGTCGAATTTTGCTATATTATGTAATGACTGTAACGGGTGAATTGCCGTTCTCCCTGTTACATTGGTATTTACTAATTAGTGGCTTTAATAAATTATCTTTTATATTTTTCAAATCGATTTCCTAATTACATCGTTTTCTGAACTGAGTTCTACCCAAAATAAACTAGTGTCTTTACCTTAATAAATAAAAACATAAGTAAATACTCCTATTTTAGTCGCTTACGCAATCGCTTTTTCGCTTTTAATTGCTAAATAACAGTTAATTCAGTTGAAAAATATGCCAACTATAACATAAGTCCAACACTGTCTGATTTAGCCCGATAAATATCTTGACAGGAGGAACATCACGTGCTATTTCGAAGTAACTTCCTTTCAAACCGGTAATATTAATTTAATATAATTTTTTGGGAAGAAGGAAATTGTCGTTAATAAAATTTTATCTTCGATTTTATTAGTAAAATTTTGTTTTGTTCTTTTATCGAAATTATCTAGTATTAGTTCCTGTATTGATCAACTATTGATTAATATTTGTGCTTTCGCCCTCAATAAAATTTGAAATTTAACATGTCACGTCCTTTCCTTACTTCTAAAATTGGACAGGTGGGAGAAATGGTTGTTAAAGGAAGGAAGCAGATTTTGCTCTCTCTTGTGTTCCGACAACCTAAATGGCAACATATAAGCGAATTTCGTTCTGAGTATATTTTGAAGTCGATTCCAAGCAAATCTAAAATCCTTCATTGTGTACTTATCTACTAATTCATCAAACCTGATTGTTGCTTGGCACCGACTTCAAAAATATACTATATTGGTAGGTAATTAATTTGTACCTTTTAATGTTTAAATTTTTTACTTCCTGGGTAGATACCTAACAAGATTGAATGTGTTATTTATTTGCTAGAGTTGTATTTTGTTATAATTATTTTTAGCTTTTTTGTTATAGGTAGAAGTCGGTTATATATTTTTTTAAATGTTTTATTTTCAACTTTTTAGTTTTTTTTGAACTCAGGTAGTTTTCATTCTTTATTTTTTATTTTGTATGTATAACCTTAATAGACAAAACCAAGTAACACTGAAAGCCTCAACATTACACAATGATACTTTCTCATTTAAATTGACAGGTAAATCTTTACGAACAAAATGTACTAGTAGGCGTTGGCTTAATAAGCCCAAAATGTATTTATGCCTTATGGACTACGCCATGTAACTTTTTTTCAACTTTTTTGACAACCCTGTATAACTTTAGCTAATTCCACTCCAACCTATGTACCAACCATCCTGTACATACGACTGCCCACGAACAAGCATAAATTTGTTAGCTGCCTTCTGTAAAGTATAGGACGGAGTAGAATCCATCCAATATTTACGGAGTCAAATCTGTCCTATATTTCAACCATAGTATATAACTCCTTGTGGGCTACCCCATAAATTATTTCATTTTTAACATTTTATATTATCGCCCTGTGTAACATTAATTCCTCTCCACACTTTATGCAACTTCTTATTGGCTATAAAAGAAATAATTTTTTAATCACACTGTATAAATATAATTCAACTCCAGCATATATTTCAACCAACCTGTATATGATTTGCTTATGTCCACATGATATAACAGTTTTTTAATCACCTTATATAATTTTAATTTCACATTTTTTCCAACATTATTATACCACCAAACGTCCAGTCCACCCTATATTCCAACCATCCTGTATATACGGCTGCCTACGGACCACTATCATTCTAGTCCGTCCTATATTTCAATCTTCATATAAATGCAACTCTTTCTACCACTCTACCACTTTGCTATGTGATTTTGTTTGCTATAACTGAACACCCTGTCTATAAACCCACCAAATAGCAGTTTAAAGTTTGACATGTGTTGTCACTGAATTTTCTATTAGGCCCGGAGAATATGACAACCAAATGCACCGTCTTCGCCAAATGGAAAAATATGCATTTAAATAGGTATTTGCCTTGTATACAAACAAAACGAGCTTGGTACTCATTGATTTAAGGAGCCGAAAATACTATGCTTTACTACCTATATTCTTTAGATATACATAGAAAATTTTCAAATTCGCAATTAAAACTTCTAGTGCCTAAAATTACCGCACTATTACGTTGGAATTAAAATATTTATGAGGAAATGTCCGTTATGTTATTTCGAGAAATTTTTGATAAGAATTTTGGAATTTTCGGCGATTTTCTGCAAAACTGCAAGTTGCACGTCGCAGAAAAGTATATGAGATCACCTAAGGATCTTCCTTAATAGACTAAACGTTAAAAAACTATACACATCCATAAGGAGTTATCGAAAAATCGATTAAAATATTAGGGATATTGGTCTTTATATATTTATATTATTTATACTTTATCAATAAAATTCTTTTCCAAAATTTGAAGTTTCACCAATCCGGATATATACTCTATTAAACAAGACCATATTCATTCAAAACGGTGCACCATAGGAGAAGAAATCAGGTAACATACATATAAAAAAAAGCGAAAAAATACACGACGAATTGATAACCTCCTCCTTTTTGGAAGTTGGTTAAAAATAAAGGAAAAAGGGAAGAAATATTGCTGGCCTCTTTTGCATTTTTAGGTATTTTTGAATCTGGAGAGTGTGATAGCCGATATCTACCAGAATCAGGAAAGTACAAATTGATCCACTAGACGAAATCTCCTGTGAGCCTAAATTCAGTAGCTGACGAAGCTTCCTAAATGGGTTAGACTGCGACTAAGGATGATCATGTGAGTGGCTTAAAAAATTCTATTTTTATTAACCGACTTCCAAAAAGAAGGAGGTTATCAATTCGTCGCGTTTTTTTTGTATGTATGTTACCTGATTTCTTCTCCTGTGTTGAACCGTTTTGTATGAATATGGTCTTGTTTAATAGAGTATATATCAGGATTGGTGAAACTTCAAATTTTGGAAAAGAATTCTATTGGTAAAGTGATGAAAGTTGTGAATGAACACATGCGTGCATGGAAATCGACCATTATCCCTAACATATTGGTCGATTTATCGGATTTTTATAGTTTTTTAGCGTTTAATCTATTAAGGAAGATCCCTAGGTGATCTCATATACTTTTCTGATACGTGCAACTTGTAGTTTTGCAGGAAATCGCCAAAAATTCCAAAATTCTCATCAAAAATTTCATCTAAATGACATTTGGGACATTTCCTCATAAATATTTTAATTCCAACGTAATAGTGCGGGAATTTTAGGCACTGGAAGTTTTAATTTTTTTTTCTACGTAAATCTCAAGCATATAGGTAGTAAAGCTTAGTATTTTCGGCTCCTTAAATCAGTGAGTACCAAGCTCGGTTTGTTTGTATACCAGACAAATACATATTTAAATGAAATTTTTTCCATTTTGCGAAGATGGTGCTTTTGGTTGTCACATTCTCCCGGCCTAATAGAAAATTCAGTGACAACACATGTCAAACTCTAAAAAATGCTATTTGGTACGTTTATACATAGGGTGTTTAGTTATAACAAACAAAATCACAAAGTAAAGTGATAAAAGGAGTTGCATTTATATGATGATTGAAATATAAGACCAAGTGGTCCATAGGCAGCCGTATATACAGGATGGTTGAAATATAAGGTGGAGTGGACGTTTGGTGGTATAAAAATGTTGGAAAAAATGTGAAATTAAAATTATATAGGGTGATCAAAAAACTGTTATATGATATGAACCTTAACAAATCATATGCAGGATGGTTGAAATATATGTTGGAGTTTTATTTTATTATATTTAGTGTGATTAAAAAAATATTTATTTTATAGCCCATAAGAAGTTGCATAAAGTGTGGAGAGGAATTAATGTTACACTATAGTTTACAGAAGGCAGCTAACAAATTCATGCTTGTCCGTGGGCAGTCGTATGTACAGGTTAGTTAGTACATAGGGTGGAATTATCTATAGGTATACAGAGTTGTCAAAAAAAGTTGAAGTAAGGTTACATGGCGTGGTCAATAAGGCTTAAATATATTTTGGGCTCATTAAGTCAACGCGTACTAGTATATTTTGTTCGTAAACATTTACCTGTCAATTTAAATGAAAATGTATCATTGTCTGATGTTGAGGCTTTCGATGTTACCTGTTCCTGTCTATATTAAGGTTATACATACAAAATAAAAAATAATGAATGAAAACTACCTGAGTTCAAATAAACTAAAAAGTTGAAAATAAGACATTTTTAAAAAATATATAACCGACTTCCACCTAACTAAAAAGCTAAAAATAATTATAACAAAATACAACTCTAGCAATTAAATAACACACTTAATGTTGTCAGGTACCTACCCAGGAAGTAAAAATGTAAACATTAAAAGGTGCTCATTCTGTACAAATTAATTACCTACCAATCTTGTATATTTTTGAACTCGGTTCCAAGCAACAACGAAGTTTGATAAAGTAATAGATAATTACGCAATGAAGGATTTTCAATTTGCTTGGTACCGACTTCAAAAATATACTAGATTGGTAGGTAATTAATTTGTACAGAATGTTTACATTTTTTACTTCCTGGGTAGGTACCTGACAACATTGATTGTGTTATTTAATTGCTAGAGTTGTATTTTGTTATAATTATTTTTAGCTTTTTAGTTATAGGTGGAAGTCGGTTATATATATTTTTTGCTCAGTATTTCATATATATTTCTATTTTATTGAATTTGATTTATATATAGATATACCAGTAAATATATTAATTTTTTGAAGTCACTCGCTGGTCTCTCATTATTCATTGGTCTAGATTTAGTTGCTTGTCTGCTTGGTTATAGATAAATCACATAGTAATTTTTCCTTTCTGAAAGTTTGTAGTAGAGAGGCAAGAAGGTTCTGGGTTAAAGCATTTGGCTACGCCTAGTTTTCTTTGTTTACTTGGGGGGAATGTATATGACCAGATTTTACATCTGATTTTTCTATATATAGATGCAATATACATTTTTATCGTTTATTAACTTATAAATTTTAAAGTACTGTACATTGATAGTAATTTAGAGTACTGAATTTTCGTATCATCCCGACGGAAATTCGCTTTCGTCACTTGTCGAATGGTTTATCGGATTAGAACGCACATGATTAGATCTTGAATATAAAGTTTTTATATTTTATTTACAATTATCTGTAAACACATTATTGACTCTCAAACGTAATTGTTAATATATCTGATTTACCGTTACTTTTTACTGTAATTTAATAATTGATCTGTTATTTAAATCTAAATTAGGTTGAAACTATAACTAGCAGTTGCAATCTAAGTGAAATCTTACCGTTATCTATTTTCACTTAGTATTTGAAACCGTTTCAAATTGACTGGAATTAGTTAAAATATTTTCCCTTCTTATTTGTAATATTTAACTAGTTAATTTAAAGTGAAGAAGTTAAGGAAACACTAAGGTAGGGTGCCTCACCTCATGCACGTGCCGAATCGATCCTATACTAGTCAGGGGGAAAATTCAGTATCTATACTCTAAGGGCTATTACTAATTGGCCAATAACTTTTTCATGCATTGCATCAACCGGGGCTAAGAGTGCCCATATACGTAACCACTAGCCTCAAATCAAGGGAGCAGAACTCTGGAAGTACTCCTTGATTCAACTTGTCCTCCGGTAGGACAGTGGCAACTCCTGGCCGCCCTGAGTTATTGGAACCCCGGCTGCTGTTTGGCATATAGCTCCAGGATCAGGACCTTGAACAGCAGATCAACCAAAATGGAAGGGCATTCCTACCGAGGGTATTGTAAGGCAAGAATTTTATCTATTATTTTGTTTGTAACTTCACTCTAACAAATTTTATATATACCTAGATTGTTTAAATTTCGTTTAATCCTACCGACTTAAACCTATAGAAAATATTGTTCAAATAAAATAAAAATAAATTGTAAGTTTTAGTTATCTTGTCGCTTTTCTTGTGAATTGTGTGTATCCATTGGCCTGTCGCCCTTGTATAGTCCTTCTGCCAATTGAATAAATAATTCACGCCCACCGGATACTAACTGAGCAACCTATCGGCAAAATATCGCCAAGAAACGTGAAAGGGATGTGTATTGTCTAACCAACAATATATCTAGATCTCTAACCAACTTGGATGGTTACATGACAATAAAAATTTCGTTAATTGCTAATAACAAATTAAGTCACACATGTAGCCATGATACAAAAATAACAACGCTATCTTATATGTTGAAGGTAGAATGTTCGATAATCAATAAAAGATATAAATTGGTTACAGCTCAAGTCATTTAAGGAGAAAAAGCCCATTTGGTAGCAAAATTAATCGTAGAACAAATCTAACATCAACGTGTTCTAATGATAAAACTAATTGACATAAAAAACCCGGAAAATCGGTAACAAATTAACTTTTTACTTTTCTCCCATGAAATAGTGTTTGCTCCTATAGGCAATGTTGAAGAGAAATGAAAAACCTACAAAATGAACTACTATACGCTCAACTTTATTAATTGATACCTTAGTTAACGGAACCTTTATCCGAAATTACAAAAAAATAAATATTTGTTTGTATATTTTTTGTGTTATAGCTAAAACATTCTTATTAACTGATAGGGTAGACCTTCTCATAACCCAGCTATATTCTTAAGAAAATACTGTAGCCTCCGGATGACCCTATAGTTATGAATAAACCACCGTTGGAAAGTACAAAAGTTGATCCAGAGAAACCTCATCTCACTTTTACAAAAATTATAGTATAAATACATATAGGTATTGAAAAAATATAGGGATTCATCTAGACTCTGAAACTCTTTTGCACTTTTTGTCTCTTGAATGAAATGTTCTGAGAGGAGTCATTATTATGAACTAGGATAGGTTCTGAGTGAGAATCGCGTCTGAATTTATTAAATGCTCGACGTTTCGACTCCTGCTTTGTAGCTATTATCAAAAGACAAATATGAAAACTATTCAGTATGAGCTAGAGATATCTATTCAAAATTTTTAGGTTAATGTCTTCAAAAATAACCCTTTTCATAATTCAAACAATTTCCTTAGCTACTGTGTGCTTTATGTTGAGCATTTAACCGTTCTTCAACTCTTTATGCTACTCTGTTCTTCCTAAACTTTTCTTTATTGAAAAATAGTTAAACAAATCTTTGACACATGATTATTTTCTTACTTTTTTCCAAAAATTAAACTTACTAAATTTCCTATAAACTACTTGTGATTAACTATGACTTCTTACCTCTAACTTAACATTTTTCTATTTTATATCCTCATACTTTTGAAATAATACAAAATTTGATGTTCTGTATAGTTAGGGACTCTGACTCTATCATTAGAATAATGTACTACTGATTATTTCTTAATTTAAATATAACATTATCTGTCGATACATTTTCTATGATAAATGTTGTTTGCTTTATTTTATTTACTCACATTTCTTTACGGGTTATATTTTTCAAAATTCTGGTTCTTATTTATGATTATTTTCTGGTATTAGGTAATTTTAAATTTATCTCTGAAGAACTGTTTCGATACCAATGTCAAACGAAAATGCTTGAAGCTACATAGTATCAAAAGGAGCGTTGTGTTGGAGTTTAGCAAGAAACTGTGAGACTGAATTCATTTTTCTAGTGATTTTTAATCGACTTCAAAAAGGAGGTTCTCAATTCGTGTGTATCTAGCTTTTTTATGTTTGTTCACCGATTACTCGCAAATGGCTCAAGGAAATTCGACCGTTTATACATGATCCTGTTCCGGAAGATAGCGAAGTGGTCATTGTCATAGTTTTTACTGTTTCTTAGAAAAAAATTATAAACTATTTTATACCTATTCTCTTATACTCTATACCTTGGTGGAGTCTCCGGTATTACAAATATGGAAAAAAAATATTCGGAAGATGGGACGAATTGAAAAGAAATAGGGTTAGTTCCGGGATATCCCGGAGTGATCCCATATTGTTTCAATAACATAGCTTGTAGAGTTTCTTAGAAATTCGGGAAAAACTTTTTACTTATTTTTATCTTATACCCTATGACTTGGTGGAGTAGGCGAAATTAAAATATGGAAAAAATTTATTCGGAACATGGGACAATTTGAAAAGAAATTGGATTAGTTCCGGGATATCCCGATGGGTGCAATAGTTTTTTCAATAACATAGCTTGCACCGTTTCTTAGAAAATCGGAAAAAAATTTAACCGACTTTCTTATACCGTATACAATATAGTGGATCCACCTAAGTTAGAATAATGTACAAAATTTTCTTAATACATATACATATATTTAAAAAAAGTTATTCTATTCAACAATAAACGAGGTTGGTCAAGCTAATAAATGAAAGCAAAATACCCTAATTTAGGCAATATCGAAAAAGTTAATTAGATGTGAAAACTGCATCCAATTCAGCCATTGCATTAACAAACAATTGTGAAATAAATACATTTTTAATAAAACATTTTTTAAAAGAATATAACCGACTTCTACCTATAACTAAAAAGCTAAAAATAATTATATCAAAATACAACTCGAGCAAATAAATAACACATTCAATGGTGTAAGGTACCTACCCAGGAAGTAAAAAATGTAAACATTAAAAGGTGCTCATTCTGTACAAATTAATTACCTACCAATCTAGTATATTTTCGAAGTCGGTGCCAAGCAAATCAAAAATGCTTCATTGCGTACTTATCTACTACTTCATCAAACTTGATTGTTGCTTGGCACCGACTTCAAAAATATATTAGTTTGGTAGGTAATTAATTTGTACAGAATGAGCACCTTTTAATGTTTACATTTTTTACTTCCTGGGTAGGTACCTTACAACATTGAATGTGTTATTTATTTGCTCGAGTTGTATTTTGATATAATTATTTTTTGCTTTTTAGTTATAGGTAGAAGTCGGTTATATTTTTTAAAAAAAAAAATTATTTTCAACTTTTTAGTTTTTTTGAACTCAGGTAGTTTTCATTCTTTATTTTTTATTTTGTATGTATAACCTGAATACACAGAACCAGGTAACATCGAAGCCTCAACATTACTCAATGATAATTTATTATTTAAATTGACAGGTAAACCTTTACGAACAAAATGTACTAGTACGCGTTGACTTAATAAGGCCAAAATATATTTATGCCTTATAGACTACGCCATGTAACCTTTTTTCAACTTTTTTTGACAACCCTGTATAACTAGATAATTCCAGTCCAACCTATGTACCAACCATCCTGTACATACGACTTCCTACGGACAAGCATAAATTTGTTAACTGCCTTCTGTAAACTATAGGACGGAGTAGAATCCATCCTATATTTACGGAGTCAATTAACATTTTATGTTATCGCCCTGTGTAACATTAATTCCTCTCCACACTTTATGTAACTTCTTATGGGCTATAAAAGAAATAATATTTTAATCACACTGTATAAATATAATTCAACTCCAGCATATATTTCAACCATCCTGTATATGATTTGCTTATGTCCACATCATATAACAGTTTTTTAATCACCCTATATAATTTTAATTTCACATTTTTTTCAACATTTTTATACCACCAAACGTTCAGTCCATCCTGTATATACGGCTGCCTACGGACCAGTATCATTCTAGTCCGTCCTATATTTCAATTTTCATATAAATGCAGCTCCTTCTGCCACTTTACTTTGTGATTTTGTTTGCTATAACTAAACACCCTGTCTATAGGCCACCAAGTACCAGTTTAAAGTTTGACATGTGTTGTCACTGAATTTTCTATTAGGCCGGGAGAATGTGACAACCAAAAATACCGTCTTCGCAAAATGGAAAAATTTGCATTTAAATAGGTATTTACCTGGTATACAAACAAAATGAGCTTGGTACTCATTGATTTAAGGAGCCGAAAATACTATGCTTTACTACCTATATGCTTGAGATGTACATAGAAAATTTTCAAATTCGCTATTAAAACTTACAGTGCTTAAAATTACCGCACTATTACGTTGGAATTAAAATATTTATGAGGAAATGTCTGTTATGTCATTTCGATGAAATTTTTGATAAGAATTCTGGAATTTTCGGAAAAGTATATGAGATCACCTAAGGATCTTCCTTAATAGATTAAACGTTAAAAAACTATACACATCCATAAGGAGTTATCGAAAAATTGACTAAAATATTAGGGATAATGGTCGATTTCCATGCGCTCATGTGTTCATTCACAAATTTTATCACTTTACCAATTGAATTTTTTTCCAAAATTTGAAGTTTCACCAATCCGGATATATACTCTATTAAACAAGACCATATTCATTCAAAACGGTGCACCACAGGAGAAGAAATCAGGTATACATACAAAAAAAAGCGAAAAAATACGCGATGAATTGATAACCTCCTCCTTTTTGGAAGTCGGTTAAAAAACAAAACCAACTTCCAAACACAATTACCTAAAAAGCATGAAATAATTTTTGCTGAAACAATTAAATACTTTTTCTAAAGTCGGTGCCAATTTAAACAAGGAAGTTGCGAAGTACAACTATCATTGTACTTTCTTTCCAAAATAGTTTCACTTTAGCTTGGCACCGACTTCATAAAAAGTATTTTATTGTTGTAGCAAAAATTATTTCATGCTTCTTAGTTAATTTTTTTTAGTCGGTTTTTGCTTTTTTTTAAAATGAACTTCATTAGGTTTTACATAATATTTATCTCAATTTAGATGTTCTTCTTAGTGAACAAATATGTTCCATTACATGCATATTTGTAAAGTACTCTAGTCAAATTTTAATTATTGAAACATTTATTATTCAAATTACTATTTATTCTTTAACAATATATATATATATATATATGTGTCAAGATTTTTCTGGAAATTCATCCGCGGGTTGATAGCTAATCCGTGCTGGGATCTATAAGAGCCAATCACATGCAGCTGTTTACAGTACTAACCACAATAAATAGATTGTAACATTGCTTTGTTGTTTATTAATGTTTGTGGAGTGTATCAATGTTAACATCTTAAACAAATTTTATCCGTTCTATGATTTATCAATTATATACACGAATTCCCGTGACAAAGTGAATCACAATAAACATATTTATTTGCTCCCTTGATTGATAAATCTTGTTTAAAACAAGCAGTATTAAATCCCTGTTCATTCAATCATGCACAAAACATCGCTTTAAAAGAAATAAAAGAATACAATTAAAAAAAGAGATCTATGTTAATATTGGTTATGTGGAAATTAGCATTGGCATTAGACAAAATGTGTCGGCAAAAATTTCAATCATATTATTAGTTGTGTGTCTTCTACATTCATCTTCATGCATTGACTCAATATAAATTAACACCGCATGAAAATGAACCATGTATAACAATTTTTTATTGAATTGACTCAGGTATAGTAATTGCAGTTAATGGTTTTGTTATTCTCGCTCCAAAATTAACCCTATGGAAT
This sequence comes from Octodonta nipae, assembly GCA_034190945.1. Taxonomy (NCBI): domain Eukaryota; kingdom Metazoa; phylum Arthropoda; class Insecta; order Coleoptera; family Chrysomelidae; genus Octodonta; species Octodonta nipae. The sequence goes on along the minus strand of CM067224.1, from coordinate 44,030,197 downwards.
TCTAGGGGTTGGAAATGTTTTGAACAAGATTTAAAACAAATTTTAAATAAACTTCATGAATGTTTTATTGTAATGTTTTTCATTTTATGTTTAGCTATAGTATATAACAGTTTGATTCAATTTAATAACGAGCCGGTATTCTTTTTATATCATTTAATTATCCAACTCTTTTATGGCTTGGTTGTCTACCACATTAATCTTGCAGCAAGAATTTAGAAAATATCTTACAAAATCTTGAGACAAAACCTCTTATCATTAGCTGCAAATGTAGAATTCGAGAAAAATTGCAGCATTAGAAAGGAATTATCTGTTGTTATTTAATCTGGTATCGAAGCTGAATAACCATTTCAGATATTTTTGATAAACGCTACAAGTGTTATCGTCGTCTTAAATACAGTAACCCACCTGCTGTTCAATGAAGTACCAGGAAGGAATCTAAACTTACCTGCAACTGTTAGGATTGGTTTGCATGCACTTATAAACTGGGTAAGTAAATGTTTTTCTTCAGTTTTGCCAAAAATTAGGGTGATTTTGAAGAAATTCATCATGCAAATGTGAACCCACAAGCAATTATATATAAACATTTTATATTAAAGTATTTACAGACAAAATTTAACTGCAAGGAGTAATATCTTGAACTACTGAACATATGCTATATTTTATTGAATGATAGACCAATCTTAAAGAAATGTAATATCTAAAAAACTGAAACAAATACAGGCATGCAAATATTTAGAAACAAAGTACACCCCTAAAATAAAACAGGTATGCATTTCCAATTTGCAGATATTCAGTTTTATTCGAAGGGTGCCACAGGTGTGAAATTGTTTTAGAAAAAGTCACAAATAGTCGGGAGCCGAGTGTAATACATGGTTCAAAATTAATATCAATGTCTTTATTAAATGAACCAAGCGTTGATTCGTCATGTCGCTTTGTAAAATCGTGACAGCCAAGAAACTAGTGGGATTGTGTTGAGTGACCCGGAATTTAGAAAGAATGTGAAAAAGACAAGAAGACAGCACTTACATTTTTCCCTACAGCGCTTCTCTACAGAGGTATACACCCTGAAGGACGCTACCGTACATCGGTTTATATTGGATAACATTTAATTTAGCAATTAGTTTTTTAGTTTACGGGTCAGGGTTTGTAGATTAATACCTAATTTGAAACTGGATCATGAGAACCTTCTGGAACTTTTGTTTATTGTCGAACAGTGTACGTGAAAAATGATAGAAAACCCCATTAGTGATTTATTTTTAATAACAATGACCAATTTGAATTTGTTTTCTTATCAACAAAGCGTAATACGAAAGTCATTCATACAACATGTATGTTTGATTTTAAATAATTAAATTCACAAAGTACAAATATCTATAAATTACGCAATGGTGTCCCAGACGACCTTAACCATATAATATTGCCAATTCTGAGATGTATCCAATTCAGTGGAGGTAAGTCGAGAGATCAACACGAAGGCATGCAATAAGTTCCATCCAAAGATTTGCCATTAAGTTATTCAAGTGCTCCCACACACTACCGCTGAAATGATCCGGGGTGCCAAATCTTACAAAAACTACATGATTGACGAGTTTCAAGTAGCAAATGCTTTATTGAATCATGAAAAGTGTTATAGAGACACTCTTAATAAAGTTCTCCATCCAATAGTTTCGGCCATACGAATGGTACATTCAAAAAATTGCTCATTCCTGTCCACAGATACTTAATGATTGGGACTCATATTTATGTTGAAAAACACTGGTGACGGGAAAATTTTTCTTCGCAAATAAATGTGTGTTGTGCAAATTGATGATAGTATACAATCCTGAAAAGAATAATAGTATATTGCGCACCAAGGGAAGAAAGTACGTCATTCCAACCCGCGTGTAAACACGCGGATTGAGATGACGTACTTTCTTCCCGAGGTGCGCATACTTCTTTTTACCACATCTGTAATGGAAAGTTCGAAATAAATGTATAAGTTAATTAATTAACTTAGAAAATGATTCATAACAGATCATATACTTTGGACTCGATTTATCAGGTAATAAATTCATTCTTCACAATGTCTCCGGCTTCACCTTCGATGTCCCTCAGTACTTCTTGTACATCATCACTATCAAATGAGTTGTCAGAATCAATCATTTCTAAATAAATTATATTCTAACAAGAACTTAAAAATTGTATTATTTTTATCGTCAAAATAACGAATTATTAAAATGAATTAATTTAAGTTAAGGTTAGACTTTAACTTATTTATTATTATGCGTTGCTAGGCAACAGATATTATTTATATCTACCAGGGAAAAAAAGTTGACGCATACGCACAATTAACCAAATTATTTTTACCCGGGTAAAAATGAGGCATTTTCTTCCCTCAAAACAGGGCAAGAATTCGAACTTTCCACGCAGGTGTGGTAAAAAGGTAATTATGTTTACATTACTTGCTAATTCAATAGCCAATTGCCAACAGCATACTAACACTAAAATCGGCAGTTATATTTTCCCGTATTTTAGCAAATGATATGGAGAGAATAATTTTCTTGAATAACTTTATTCACTACTGTTTTTGATGTATTAAACTGTGGTGACAATTGTCAAGGGCTCGTTGATCGAATGTCATGTACAGCAATTTTAATATTTTGCTGAATTTTGCTCTTTTGACAATAATTTCACAACTGTTTTTTTCCAAACTCTCCTAAAATTATGAGAAAAATCAATTATATGTATATCGTATTAACTGGAAATGCTACTCACTCATTCTCTCTGTAACATTGGTGAACTCTTTGAGATGTCTTCTCGTTTGTCAAAGATGTTTAGGGAATCTTTCTCTATGTAACATTCTGGCTTCTAAATCAACGTAAGACGATATCAAAAGAATCAATGTGTCATCATTGTGAAACATGAAAAGCTTTTAAATGCAGGTTACTTATTAAATTCTTATCGTGGTATCGTAGCAACAACATTACGTTTATGTTGATGAATAAATATAACTTATAATTTTGCGAACGTAGGTATTTTTTTCATAAACTGCTCATTTTATCTTGCAATATACAACAGTAGTTTATCTTATAGGGCCTTTTCCTAGGCTCACAACTGTTAAACCAAAAAACTAATATGTTCCATGGAAAATATTTTAGGAGATCCTTATCTGTTAATGGAATTTTTATTATATATATTTTTAATTTCCCGACTTGACCATACAATGTACGGCATCACACTGCCACTAAGGCACGCTATGAGTGCCTTTAGGTGAAAAGTCACTAAACCCCAGATTAGCTCTGTGGGAGCCCCTGCCAGGTTTTCAGGCCCGTGGTTGCGGTCGTGGCGGCAGTTTCCCATGAATTTCCTGACTGTCCGGGCTGTTCCTAACAGGACGGCTTTTTCCATTTGTTTGTAAAGATGTTCGTCCAGACCGAGGTATTTTAAATTGTTTAGTAGATGTTTTGATACTAGGAATTGCTATGTCAATTAAAGTTGTTTTCCGAGAGACTATCTATTAAAACTATATCTGGTCTATTGTGAGCAACAGTCCGATCGATCAATATCGGGCGGTCCCAGTATAGCTTGTAGTTGTTATTTTCTAAAACAGATTCTGGTTTGTATTTATAGTATGGTAATCTTACCGACTGTGATAATTCAAGTTTCAGTGCTAGTTCCTGGTGACGTATTTTTGCCACAGCATCGTGTCGTTCTTTGTATTCAGTTGCAGCGAAACCTTGACAACCTCCTGTGATATGCTGGATACATTAAGATGTTTGACAACCGTACCTGCATCTGTCGTTGTTAATAGAAGGGTCTTTAACAATGTACTTTTGTTAATTCTTAGTTAGAATTACTTGATCTTGGATTGCCAATGTAAAGCTTTCCGTTTGAGGAAACATATGGCCAGAGATCAAACAGTGGTTTGACGCTGCACTGTCGACATAATCTTGGTTGACGTCATTTATATGTCTTCCATGAATCGGCTTCTCTTTTCGTTTCAGCAGTCTCTGATTAGTGATCAGGTGTTGTAATTAGACGTGTAGCTGTGTCAGTCCCAGTGGTGTTGATGACTGTGTAGATCAGAAAATTCTGCGAGTCTGTGGAAATTACTATGCAAATTAGAAATTTGTTGTTCTAAAAGTTTGCTTAGATCTGCCAATCCTCTTCCTCCCTCATACCGTGGCAAAGTTGTACGTTCCACAGAGCTCTTTGGATGGTGATTTTGAGCTTTTGTTAGTAAAACTCGAACTTTTCGTCGTAATTGTTCAATGTCAGTCTTGCACCAATTAACTATACCGAAAGGGTAACTGAGCAATAAACATGCATATGTGTTAATAATACCCTGAAACAGACTTTTACTATTTTACTGTTGGTTTTCAACAGTCGTCTTACCCTTCTATAAAACTATGCTGTTAGGCCCTTTTTCATGGTCAAGTGATCAATAGGTTGAGCCTGCTTTATTCCAAGGTATTTATAAGTATGACCTTCCCCCATAGATTCAATCGAGGTGCCATCTCCCATTTCGAGGTGCCTGCTGTATTTTGCCTTTAACTATATTAATAATTCGGCATTTGTCTAGGCCAAATTTCATATGGATGTCAATAGAGAACCCTTATACTAATTTAAGCTATGATGCAGCTGTTGTTTCGTAGCTACCATCAATTTTACGTCGTCCAGGTATAACACATGGTTTATCTTTAATGCTTGTACGTTGTTGTGTTTGAGAATAAACCCAAAATTAGTCGAGTTTAGTTTGTTTGAGAGAGGGTTCATGGAGAACTACAGTGGGCAAAGAGAGTCTCCCTGGAACCTACCACTTCTGATTGGAATCTGGTCAGTTTGTACTGAACAGTTGGCTTCATTCAGTGAGATTTCGGTTTGTCAGATGGACATGGCATATTCTAAAAAGTTAATAATACAATTATTTACTTTATAGAGTTTCAGTGCCCTAATGAGCCAATCATGTAGAACTGAATCTAAGGCCTTTTTGTAGTTCACATATGCCATGTAGAGATTTCGTCATTTGGCGTAGGCTTGATTGCAGACAACGGAATCAATTATCAGTTGTTCTTTGCAGCCCATCGAATTTTTCGCGCATCCCTTTTGTTGTTCAGCTCACAATGTTTGAAAATGCGATGGTTAATGCATGACATCACAGTTCTGAAATGCAGCCTCCTCCTCATTATCCCAGCTGGCTCTGGACTTATAGGAGATTGTTGTGGAAAGCTGTGTTTTCCAGAATTCCTCGATCTCTGTTTTATTGTATTATAGTATTATATTGATATATAATATATATTGTCTTGCGTACAAAGGAATGACACCTCGAAGAGAATATTATTGATGTTGTTAAGTTTTCTATAAAACCCTTTTTCTGATTTTCGGAAAAGTGTGTTGTCTAGTTTCCATTGGTTCCTGATTTTGTACCTTCTCAATCGACTTGTGTAGACGGAAAGCTTTGGTCGTAGACTGTCGAGGCACTGCTAAGATGTGATGTTTTCTATTCTGTTGTTCCTGACCTCTCGTTGGTACTCGGTCAGTTTTCCAACGTCTTTCTGAAGAGAATTGATTTTCCCTTCAAGCCTTCTTTGCCAAGGTGGTATTCGAGGTGTTTGTCTAAATTTTGGAGGGCCTTGCTTTGGTCTTATTGAGACCCCAATTGTTCTGCAGATGAAAGTTATTAATATTATTATTTTTTATTAACAAAAAATCCAATTATAATTGTTACAATAAGATTGTCATTAACAGCATTACTAGGGTAGCAGTAATAAGTAAAAATAACAATTATATTAATGATCGAATGCTAAATTAAAGAGAAAATGGACACCTAATCTTAAGGTTGTGTTGTGTCCAAGAGGACACTCCAGTGTTAGTTTTGAGTACATTACAATTAAAATCCGCTGATTTCCTAACCATTCATACATACCAGAGCAAACATCCATTGCAAGAACTTAATTAGCCTATAGATTTTTCGATTTAATATAAGAATATATGCAAAAGGACACTGTTATCACTCGTCTTTATAATATAGGCGAGACAGGGGTACAAACTGCTTCTAACAAGTCACCCGATGTTCTGACAAAAGGTCGAAAATGCCAAGTTGATCTATTGGCAATCAGTGAAAGATCATTTATAGTCGCATTTATGAGCTACGTTAGAAAGAAAATGATCTCGCGGTTATTGAATGAAGCAGCATCAGGTACCCAAGGGATATGTACTAACAGTGGGTGGATCATTGAATTAGCATTCTTGAAATTATTTATTGAAACTGTCCGGCAAATATCAATCAAATAGGTAATTCTTATGTTGATTAATCATGAATCGCAAAAGTATTAACCAGTTTCTGAATTTGCCTGTGTGAATAATGCCTTTGAAAACATTCTTTAAATAGACAATTGTTATGTTCCAGTCTTTTTTTTGAGTGCTTTCCAGAAAGCTGCTTCAGCTCAAAATACAATTAATGGTTTCAAACTACAGCATTTGTTCAACGAGTCTGATTCTATAATTGGTCAGAATATACCATCTGCTTTCTCGCAAGGACCATCTGTAAATGTAGCCGTCGCAGATGCTGCTACTTTGGAGAAACTACCCACCTCTTCTACCACCGTTGTTAGACACTTGGATACAGAAAACATCAATGACACCTATTAAATAGTACCGTTGCTACATTTTATTTGGATAATGAGCCGAGCAAGAGTATGGAACACTTTACGCGAAAGGTTATTAGACCACTATCAAAAGTGCGTTTGAACAAGCAATTTTTAATTACATATATAAGAAGAAAACTATCTATTAGATGTAAAACTGACAAAAAGGCACACAGTAGTAATAGTACCAAAAAAATAATGTTGCTGATGTCCACTTTTGTTATTTTCTCGAAAATTAACATAAATGTTATGCCAACGATTAATGGTAATTCTATAATGCTAACTCAAACCAATTCTACTATCATATAATCGTTCAACATTATAGAAGAGGTACCCTCACAGTGTATCAAATAAACAGTTCTATTATGTTCCTATCTTTTTAATTAATATAAATTGGTTAAAACACGCAGTGTCAACAACGTAACATGTCCAAGAAAAAATCCAGGAAAGAAATGATTGAATACCGTAACTTCGAAAAGCAATGTCCCTTCTTGAGTTATTTTGGTTATGGAAAAGTTTGTAAAAGTCTTTATATTGAAAAATATATATTACCAAGAATTTTCTGCACATTTTTTTTCGGGTTTTTATTTAGTTACAAGTATCGTTGCTGTTAGAACATAAACTCATGAAAATAAACCTTTTGTGACTATACGTTATGCATTAAATGATTTAGTCATTCAAACTCTAGTTATTTTCTTTATTTATGATTCTCCGAATTTAACCATATGGAATAATAGCCGTTGGGAAACTTTCAAAGACAATTCGAAGCTGCTGGATAGTAATTTTAAACAAGTGGAAAGCAGCAAGTTACAATTTTGCAGAGGATATGAGGCAAACCTTGCCATGATGCCTCAGTACAGGTTGGTAAGGGGGAAATGTCGATTTCCCTGATTTTTGTAATTTATGTCAGAGACGACTATAACACCCAGGAATCGTGTCACAATTTTTTTACTATTTAAAGAAACCTTAATTTGGCTGCAAATCGATCCCGGGTCAAGACTTCTTGTCAAGCTCCAAATTTTATACAATTGTGAGAGTTGACGGACTTTCTCGCGGAGTGTTTCACGGATAGAAAAATATGAAGAAATATACATCCGTTCGTAATTTGAATTCATTCCTAAACTGCAGGAACACACGGGTGGTTTTAGTAAGTAAGGTCTTGTTGACACGTTAGACTTCGGTGAGACAATGTTTCAGTGATCTCGATAAGCTCAAAAGAGAAAATAAGAGAAAACTCTATGAACAACCCGATGTAACCTTGTTCAAAATGTCAGACTTTACCAATACCATCCTTGCTTATCAGCAATCGGAATTCAATCGCTCCGATTGCTGATCTACGGAATTAGTAGCAATGCAGCGACTGCTATTTATTGTTATGTTCTTCTTCGAGTAATGTGGAATTTCAAAATTGTATTTCATGACTTTGATCCCATGTTCGCAGACGTTAGGCGTTTTATTGTTACTTCTTTATATAATTTTTATGTTCATTTATTGTTACATTTACGGGCCTTGGAGAAGAATTTATTACTCTCCCAAAAAAAAAGAGTTTTGAGTTTAATTATTTGCTTTCTGCGATAATCCCTAACACCCTATACCAGCCTGTTCCAAGAAATATTCAAGGTTAAGATAATCAGACTACAGAAACTACTCCATACGTACAAGGACTTTCAGAAAGACTAAAATGAATAGACTACAGATTTGTTGTGGGTTCTAGCACAACTAATTTACTCCAGAAAATAAATCGTATTTAATCACAAATTCATAATTAAAATTTACAACTTTTTTCCTTATGCTGCGATAAGTTAACTCAAATGAATATCAGTTGGTGCACGACTTCACTATCTACTGTACTCCACTTCTATTGTACGGCCACATAAGTATCTTATAGCCTTCCATCTCTAATATTTCCGTTATAACACCAATTTTCTAGAGGACCTGTTTTTCACTAAAAATTGTAGGCATATTTATATTGAGAAATAGGTCTTTGTTACAGATGTTTAATTTCAAGGAAGATTCCTTTTTAAGTAAAGTAAAATTAAATGTTACAACAATATTAATACTACATTCAAAACAGGAAATGTATAAAACCAAAAAAGAACAAAACCAAGTAACCCAATTCAAAACTCAAAAAACTGCATTTATATAATTATATAAATTAAATGTAATAAATTTTATATTGGAGAAACCTCTAGTCCTCTAAATGTACGAATAAATATACACAAATATTACATAGTAGAGCAATAATGCTGAAAATCAAGAATTTGTGACTTTTATGGGATCTTAGTAATAAAATATAAAATCAGAATTACACAAAGAACAACACTTTTCTGTAGTAGTAAACGACAGCTATTACTTCGCTACTACTTCCGTCACAATTTGATATGATTTGCACTGCAATTGATATTATTCGAGGAAACGCGTGAGGGCAATCATTTGATCGCATTTTAGGTGGGTCACATGGAACTCCAAGGTTACCCTTTCACATTCTTGCAATTTGAAAGGTGGCGCTCCTGCCCTCTCCAGAAAAGCTTTGTAAAAATGAAAATACTAGTTAAAAACGAAACCCAGCAAACAGGAGGTAGTAAATAATTTAACTGAGAGACTTCAATTATATTATAAATAAAAGTATTTAGTTTTAAGTAGCACCATTTTTTATTATAATTTTCATCTTGCAACCCACTCAAGATCCGTTGCTGTGTGACAGGAATTTTGATAACTTCATATGATCTTTAGAGCTTTTTAGTGCTACACTGTATATATGAAATAGCAGTCTGATATAGTCCCTAAAACGGCTGAAAATTTTGAATTATACAGACTTCTTTCCCAGATGGGATGGTATTTCCAAAAAGAACCATAAAGACAAATTTTACCTTACTATGATTTTTATAATTATGAAGAGATTCCGTGACAAACTGCATCAAAACAACCATCTCTTTATTACTATCTGTTGAATTCATATCAGTAGGTAAAACACGCATTCTCACCACTAAACTGCGACAAACATGTACAGGAAAATTCCCATAAAAGAAATGAGCGAATACCACAACTTAGAAAAACAATGGGCTTTTCTGAGGTGTTTTGGTTATGTAAATATTTGTACTAGCCGTTCTAATGGCGAATTTATACCAAGAATTTTGAGCGCCATTTTTTGCGCGAGTCTGATTTATTTACAGGTATTGCTGATGCTTGAGTATCAGATATCCTACCATGAAAATAAACCGTTTATGACCATTTTTTATCTAGTAAATGACTCAGTTAATCTGACTCTAGCTGTCGTTTTCATGTTTATCTCTCCGAAATTAACAGTATGGAACGCTAAACGTTGGGAATCTTTTAGAAACGATTTAAACGGGCTAGTTGATTATTTGCAACAAGAGGACAGTAGCAAGCTTAAACAATACGAATATCTCATCGTAAATTCTTTCATTGTATGCATTGCTATAATTTGTCATGGTTTAGTGGTTGCTGAATTTTACAGCACTTCGGTGTTCTTTTTGTATCTTTTAATTTCCAAACTCTTATACTATTTTGTTGTCTACTACATTAATCTTGCAACAAGAACTTTTAAAAAAGCTTATGAAATTTTAATTCAAAATACTTTGTCAATAGCTGCAAATCGACAAAATGAAAGAGATTTGGTGGAACTGAAATATAAGTATATGTTATTATTTAACCTAGTGACAACCTTTAATAAACTTTTTGGACTGCAAATATTTTTGATAATTGCTACCGCAAATATGGATGTTATAAATGCAGCGACCCATCTGCTCTTTAATGAAGTATATGGAAGAGAACTCAGTTCAAGTTTACTAGTTAGCATTGGTTTGCATTTTACTGGTAGCGTGGTAAGTAAACTTATATTTTATCTAGTTTTCCCAAAAATCGTAGATTACTACGAATTTACGATTAAAACAGTTACTAAAAATTTTTTATTGCAGAAGGTAATTCCATAATTTGTAAAGCCCTCAAATCCATAGCTATAATACACTGATTGGAGACAGGATTAGTTAATTAAACATATAAATTTGGCATAGCTCACTATCGCCTAATAGAAGTGATATAGAGCCTTTTTCGCTATATTCCCAAAAGAATACTTAATTTTGGTAAAGTTCTTGAAATAGAAATAGGCAACCGACAATGTTTGATGAAAGCATCACATTAAATAATTCATAAAATTTATGGAAGTGGAGTCAAAGTACTTCTTTTTTCCAATATGTCTTGATTTTAGGGTTCTGTATTTCCACTGAAAGGAAACACTTCATCACCCTTCTGACCGTCTGTCTGTTACTCCTATTCTCTCTTCAAAAATTGGGGGCAAATTTTGTATCAGTACATATTTTGCTGAATCCAACATGAGCATAGCGTCTGATATTTGGGTTTTTTTATAGAGTAAATTTAAAAAAAAAAAACATAGACTATTCACTCCAACTATACCGGGTCTTATTCTATTTATACTGCAGCAAAAATTAATTTCTATGACGAATTGTAGATTCAAATGAAAAATAAATATATAATTGTGTTAAGGCGCATCATGAAATATAGTAAATCGTTATGAGGTATATAAATAGATTTGTATCTAATTTACAAATTAATTTCTTTAACACATATTAACGAAAATATTCAAAAATTCATCAAATCGCACCCCTCTAACTATGGAGCTTATCATTTTAAACCAAAATAAGGCCCAACATAAACTTTACCAAAAAATTATAAAATTAAACGAAAAATAAATTTCCCGGCTCAACCATTTCGACGGCGTTCCGTTCAGCCGGAAATTCTGGTTGTAGATTTTTCTTCATTTAAAATTGGCAATGGGCATAGCGGCACCAGTGTCAAAGGTCAGTGTGCCTGCTTGGCCTTTGCTGCGCTTAACGCCTATGCTGTGGTCTCAGCAAAATCCCCTATAGTTTATTGTCCTGGGGGCTGGTAAAGGATTAATCAGCATTCCGTCATGAATGCCGGACACCGAAAAGAGTTAAGCCCCCCATGACGGGTACCGTAGCTAGTGGACCCAGGGTCCTTCTACATTATAATTTAATTATTTATGGGGAAATATTATTCATAATTGACTGTTTTTTGACGGCTTGTTACGAATACGAGTCATAAAAATAGTTTTCTTAACTGCCTTAATTTATTGCTGTATACGGTATTCAGATCGGTTAAGTCGTTTTCAAGAAATCTAAGAGTGAAAAAAGTAATTGACGCGTCTGAAAATTAAAGCAGAGAAACTTTGAAGTTTCTAAAATTAGATTTATAATTGTATACTTTGATGAAGATCTCAATCATAAAAAAAATAGAAATTTAAAAAACAAACTTGCTAGAGACTTTCCCATATGAATTTACAGTACGATCGAAGCCAGCCCAACAGAAGAATATTAATCAGTAACCAAAGACGGGGTTGTTCTATAACTTTTGCAGTTTAACTTGATATAATTTATGTTTTAGTTTTTATTTCAAGACTCTAACAATAAATGTAGTTTTAAAACTGTTTGCATTTATTGATTAAATATTGGGTGCAGTATTCTGTTCCACATTATACTAAATGTAATGGAAAAGCTTTGGTGTGTCACAAATGTAAAAACACAGTTTTGCACCCTAACACCAAACCTTTATTTTAAACACTCAACGCCGTTTCAACAACTTTAAGTTGTCATCATCAAGGACCAAACCAACCAAACCAAACCAAATTTGGTTTACTCCTTGATGATGACAGCTTAGAGTTGTTGAAACGGCGTTGAGTGTTTAACATAAAGGTTTGGTTTTAGGGTGCAAAACTGTGTTTTTACATTTACTCTATATGTGACAAGTTGAAGAAACCATTGTAAAAGTTTTATAATAATGTGTTTGTTTCAGGTTTATAGCGTAGTTGTCATTGTATCCTGTGACCGAGCTCAAAAAAGTGGGAAAAACTTTGTCAATACTTGTTACCTCCTTCAAACTGGATTAGGAGAATCCACACTTAGACGGGAACTGTTCTATTTAGCACATTTTGCTAAAGAACTAAAACCCATATTTTATGCAGCAGGCTTATACGAAGTTAACTTGCACACTTTAGTTGGTATAGCTTCTGTTATAACCACGTATTTAATAATCAGTATTCAGTTTAATTTACAGTAAAATCCATTTTATTAATAAACTTTTGTCATTTATTCAGCTTGTTAAATACAGTTTCAGTAATAACTATTACGATTTTTGAGTTTTTACAATTCATTGAAAGCAAGAAAATATATTGTTACTCGTCGAGAAACTTAATCATTTGGCACTGCCCTCAACAAATTCAAGTTTCGAGTAACAACATAAATAAATGAATTTAAAAATTTATCGCGAAAATGAATATCAACATCTGGGAGTTGCAGCTACCAGAAGCTTCTTTTCGTGAGTAGTGTTATATGTAACGCCGTTTCCCTCTCATTCCTAGGAAAGAGTTACCCGAAAAATCGTAAGTTATTTAAAACCTGCTAAATCAATTATGATACTTTTAAAATTTTACAATCCATTCAGCGCAATACAACAAATTGTTTTTGGTCGAGAACCTTCACCAATTGCGCTTGCCTAAACTCAATGAAATCTAGAATAATTAATTATGCATTTATTACTAAAATTTTATCACGAAATGAATATGCATTTCTAGAAAACGGCGTTAGTCATAGTACGACTTCCGATGAAGTATCTGTGTGAGCTATTCTTCCCTGACACTCTCCCCATCATATGACAAATCAAAACAATGACAGCGCTGTCGATAAAATTCTGTTAATTAATAGTAATAAAAGTGGGTCGCCCCCCACTCACTAAATCTAAAAATTGACAAGGCATTCTAATTTGTTGAATCTGGACAATTATTTTGTAACTACATGAAAATTGAGTTAATTAATTGTAAATAAATAGTGACAGCAATACCTGATTCGTTAAATTTTATGCAATCTTGGAGAATCAATGAAAACTAAGTTTTATTTGATTCTTAATAACAAATTAGGCTAAACTTTTCCCCAGTCCCTTCCCACTATAAAGTGTAGGAAACTTATTATTTAAATACTATTTTTGCAAAAAAATTCCATATATGTTTGAATGATTTTTCTTGAAATATGTACACCGCACAATATAAAGAAAGTTTTCTCAACATATTTTTAATTTTTGGGTAATTATACAAGGTGTCTAAAATAACAAAAACCGTAATTTTGACAGTTTTTGTTACTTCTCAGCAACAAATTTAAAAAATACAGTATCAGAGTTAGGTGTGTTATATAGGCATTTTTTTAAAACTTACTAAATGAGATATTGATCGGTAGGTTTGATTAATTAGTAAGTGAGTAAGTAAGTGAGACCCAATTTGCAATCATCCGCAGCCATTTTTTTCTGAACGATAGTTGTGGCATCTCTGGTTTTTATTTTTTCTGAGTTCTTTAGGAATAACACCACATAAACTTGAAAGTCTGTATATTTCAAAAAGTGATTTACAAAATTTGTCATTACAAGTCCTTTTATTTTTTGTTCATCTGTGTTAGTACCACTGAAAATGGGGCCTATTTAGACCCTGAAACTTTTGGACTTTTTGAAATATACAGACATTCAATTTTTTGTGGTGTTATTCTCAAATAATTTTTTCGAGACCTTTCTATTTTTGGTGATGTTTACAATAGTCAGTGTATTGAACCTAATCTACCGTGTAGTGAGTAATTTAAGTATATGAAGGCATAGTATGCCATAACACATACCACATATATAAAAACACGTAAGTATATATATATATATATATATATATATATATATATGTGTGTGTGTGTGTGTGTGTGTTAGGCGTAAATATCATGCACGTGTAAGATACAAAGTATCATATTTCGCGGACCAGTTTCCTGCTTCGCTGTGTAAACGTGGGAACGCATCGACTTGACCGTTCTTTTGATTTGTCAGCTTTTTAATGTTATAAATCAGAGCGACGCGGTCCCACGGTCGTCATTTATCTTTAGTATACTTGTACCATTTAGTCATTTCATTTAATTTTCAATTTACTGTTTTATTTAAAGTTTAATTTTTTGTATTTCAATAAATATTTTTTTAAAAACTCAAAAGTGATTTACAAGATATAAAATTGGCGCAGTCAGTAGGATTGTCCAACACAGCTAGAACACGTGTACACTCACTAGTTTTGTCGATTTCCAAATCCTTGTGGACAAGAACTTCCAGACCGAGACAACAACTGTGGCAGCAAGAACCTGGAACACGCAACCTTACAGCTAACCAGTCCTCAGCTTCTCCAGAACAGTCTCATGCCTAGGGTACTAATAACGTATGTAGAAACATCTCGTTTTTGATTCAATTATTTATCAATTAAAACGATTTTATATTTATTTTTATATTATTATTATCAGTTCTCTCGTTTAAAATTACGATATATTATTCCTTTCAACCATATTTTTAAGCTATTGAATAATTTTTGAAACGTATTTATTATTATTCTCCATTATTTTACTTCGCTTTATTTTATTTTATTTTCGCAAACTGCTGAATTTATTTAATCAATTTACTCATACTACAATTTGAATATTCATAATTTTGTGCGACTTTACTTACTTCCATTTTTTTCGCTTTATTTAATTTTTATTTTCGGAACACTTGAATATTTGAAATGGCAACTACAAGACAAGGTGCTGCGACTCCTACTGTAGAGCCATACAAAATATCAGAAATTTTCGCAATAATTCCGGAATATGACGGAAACCCTATATTCTTAAATACTTTCATTTCTGCATATAGTATGGCAACTGACTACCAACAAGTACTTCTGATATTGCACATCAAAAACAAACTTCGCGGCAGAGCAGCCGAACTATTAAATTCTCGCAACCCGACTCAACTAACAGAAATTCAGACACTCTTAGAGAACCATTTTGGAGATCCTAGAGATCTCTCAGCCTTGATTCAAGATCTTCAATGAGGCAATTAAATACCGAATCACCCATTACATTTTCAACCAGACTACAAACCCACCAAGCAAAAATGCTTGCTGCGGTTAACAAACAAAACTTGACTCAAAAAGAGAAACAGGCACAAATCGACTTGATCGAATCCATGGCACTAAATAGCCTCCTAACAGGTTTAGAGCCAAAGATAGGACAACTAGTTCGTGCTAGCGATCCTAAAGACATTCTCACCGCCGTTTCACGCATAAAACGTGAACTCCAACTCCATCACTTAGAATCTCAAAAATTTTCAAATTTTAGAAACCAAGGTCCACCTCCTCGAAAACCCAACCAGTTTTCAGTGCAAAAACAATGTTCATTCTGTAAAAGAATGGGGCATACTGTTAACGAATGTCTCACTAAATCGAGACAAATGCAACAAAATCAAAACTATGGGCAAAAC
Organism: Octodonta nipae; assembly: GCA_034190945.1. Classification (NCBI taxonomy): domain Eukaryota; kingdom Metazoa; phylum Arthropoda; class Insecta; order Coleoptera; family Chrysomelidae; genus Octodonta; species Octodonta nipae. The sequence goes on along the minus strand of CM067224.1, from coordinate 44,014,211 downwards.
TTTTCAAACATACGTCCTAACCCATTTTCTCAACAACCGAGCCAATTCCAGAACAGGCCACAATTCCAACCCAATACTCAGAATTTCCAGCAGAACAGAAACTTTCAACAACCTCGTCCTTCGACCAATACACAACCCCAAAGTTCAGGTCAATATAAACCTAATCAAAACTTTTTCCGACAACAACGAACACATCACTTGAACAACTCTTATAATTATGAGTACGACCAACCCAATACTCACTTATACGAAAGTCAATACCAAAATACTGATTTCGGAAGTTACGACCAAGACTATTCCGATTCGACACAAACCGAGTACGACTATTACTCAAAAACAGATAACGCAGAATTTGACAACTACGTTGAAAACGAACACGAATTTTCCCCCGTAAATTTTCAGAACCTCCCTTTCCAAACGGAACCCCCGGAAATCACAGAACTTCAGACCCAAATTCAAACGCTAAATCTAGACAGTTTCGACCCGAAATTGAACTTCCCCGAACAGAGCTTTCTATAAGACCGCTTCTGACCGTAAATTCTAAAAATCTATACTACATCACAGATTCTTCTAACACATATAAACTATTAATAGATACCGGTGCTGGTCTTTCTATTTTCAAACCAGACACTTGCACACGTTTCAGAGAAAGATTTCAGGAAAACGTAGTAATTCAGGGAATTACCAACCAGAAAATCCTTATAAATGAATCGACCCTCGTCCCTTTTAATATAAAAGACCCACACAAGGTTTACATCTGTAACCTTGATATAGAATTCGACGGTTTGTTAGGCTCTGACTTTCTCGAGCACTACAACTGCAATATAGATTTTGACAAAAAACAACTAATAACGAACTTTAAGACACTTCCTCTGTATAAAGTGACAGACGATACAATCAATGCCACTGAATCTATACAATGTCCCCCTTCTTATACGTCCATTAATACAATTTCGATTGAACCCCGTACCGAACAAATCTTTAAACTTAGCTGTGAACTAAGAAACACCGAAGCCCTTCTAACCGGTATGGAAATTGAAAAAGTTTACCTCCCCAATGCTGTTGTTACAGTAGACAGCAAAGGCCAATTTCTCACATCTATTCTAAATGCGAATGCCATCCCTAAAATAGTAAATTTTTCAAATCTAAAACTCGAACCGTTACAAAACTTTTCTGTGAATTCTCTCTCACAAACTACTCCTTTAAACTATAACGAACCCGGCAGACAAGAAGAAATTGTTAAACAACTCCGACTAGAACATTTAAATGACGAAGAGTCAGACTTAATTTTACAATTATGCCTTGACTTTTCAGACATATTCTACCTCGAAGGCGACCACTTATCATTCACAAACGAAATCAAACATAGTATTGATACCAACAACGCGAAACCCGTGTATACAAAATCATACCGTTATCCCCAAGTACACAAACAAGAAGTTAAGTCCCAGGTAGCAAAAATGCTCGATGAAGGCATTATACGACCCTCTAATTCGCCTTGGTCCTCTCCCGTCTGGGTGATGCCAAAGAAATTGGACGCCTCTGGAAAACAGAAGTGGCGTGTTGTAGTAGACTACCGCAAACTTAACGAACTTACAGTCAATGACAAGTACCCTCTAGCCAACATCTCAGACTTACTAGACCAACTAGGCAAATGCCAGTACTTTACGACTCTTGACCTCGCCTCTGGTTTCCACCAGATAGAAATAGACCCAAAAGACATCGCGAAAACTGCATTCACTGTCGAGAACGGCGGACATTTTGAGTTCGTCCGGATGCCCTTCGGATTGAAGAATGCTCCTTCTACCTTTCAAAGGGTGATGGATAACATTCTTATGGGAATCCAGAATGAAAGATGTCTGGTTTACATGGATGACATAATCATTTACTCGCCTACAATACATGACCATCTATCACGACTGACAGACGTATTTAAAAGACTCAGAAAGGCTAACCTTAAAATACAGCCTGACAAATGCGAATTTCTCCGCAAGGAGGTCGCTTACTTAGGACATCTTATAACTAAAGACGGTGTAAAACCCAATCCATCAAAAGTTGACTGTATTTTAAACTTTCCACAACCAAAGAACCCTAAAGACATAAAATCCTTCTTAGGGCTTGCTGGTTATTACCGTAGGTTCATTTCTAACTTTGCAAAAATCTCCAAACCACTAATGAAACTATTACAAAAAGACCATCCGTTCAATTTTAACGAAGAGTGCGTAAAATCCTTCAATGAACTAAAACGAACATTGACTTTCACCCCTATACTCATTTACCAAAATTTTGACGAACCGTTTATACTGACTACAGACGCCAGCGCTTTTGCTATCGGCGCCGTATTATCTCAAGGGCCAATAGGTAAAGATTTACCGATTGGATATGCTTCTAGGACCCTTTGTAAAGCCGAAACCGGGTACTTCACCATTGAGCGAGAACTCTTAGCCATTGTCTGGGCGGTTAAGCATTTTCGTCCGATAATCTATGGCCGTAAGTTCCTATTACTGACCGATCATCGTCCGTTAACCTGGCTATTTTCTATAAAAGATCCCGGTAGTAGACTTGCCCGATGGAGACTCAAACTAGAAGAATACGACTATGAAATTATTTACAAGCCTGGTAAAGTTAATAAGAACGCTGATGCTTTATCACGGATTAAAATTAACCATCTTGACGAATGTTCATCATTTCAGTCAAAATCGAAACTAACACCCTTCAAAGTCCTACCCCTAAACGACGAATCCGAAGACGACAGTCCTGAACCCGAACAAAATGAAATATCTCTTGAAACTATGTCCGAAGAATTTAAAACCTTTATAGAACGTTACAAAACCACTTCTTTAATTGACTACAGCAAAATTGAATTCTCCAACTGCCAACTACTAGACAAAACAAATAAAAACATTTTAATTTTCCCCCAATCATCCAATCTTCAGGAATTTCATCATGACATCTTCGAAGATATTTTCGAAGAAGTCGCTGACTTCGAAACCTTTAAAATTAATGTATTCGCCAGCAAAACCGTAAGCAGAAGGCAATATTTCATAATCCCACTTCCAAATGATCCTGACATTGTAAATGAAGTTCTTTTTGCATCAATATACAAACATCAAGATACTTTATCTCCATCTAAAACATACTGTGTCGAAAACAATCTCGATCTTCCAATTTTAGAGATGCTCTCTTTAATTTTCGCTGAAAAAGAAATCAAATGGAAAATTTGCCAAAACGTTACAAAAACCCCCGAAAAAGACGAAATACCGCTTATCCTTGAACGATATCATAACGGGAAAAATAACTTGCACCGCGGCAGTAACGAAACCGTCCGCCGTATTAAAGAAATATACACCTGGCCAAGTTTTACAAAAGACATTGAAAATTTCGTTAAGAACTGCGAAATTTGTCAAAAAACTAAAGCGTGTCGCAAAAACCTAGACAATCCCCTCGTCATTACGGAAACGCCTAAAACACCATTTGAGCGAATTAATATCGACATACTAGAAATACCTAACAGGAACTATATCTTATCTGTAAGAGACGAACTGACAAAATACTCGCAAGCTTATGCTTTGGCAGACAAATCAGCCAAATCCGTTGTCAGTACTATGATGTTATACTTCCAACATTTTGGTACGCCATTGCGTATCCATTGTGACTATGGTAGGGAATTTGACAACGCCATATTCAAAGACTTGTGTAAACTGTACGACATCAAACTAATTTATTCAAGCGTAGGACATCCGCAAACAAATGGCTCTGTAGAACGATTTCATTCTACTCTGTTAGAAATGATTCGAATCCATAAAGCCGAAAATCCAGATGAACATCCCCTAAATGTATTCCCGTATGCGGTTATTGCTTACAAAGCTCGACAAACAAAACCCATGGCTTTTCACCTTACGAACTAGTGTTTGGACATACGTCCAGCAGACCACCAGAAACCACCTACAACCATTAGGAACTGATTAGTAAATATATCCGAGACTTGAACAATCGCATTTCCTATTACTACAAAGTAGCGCGCGAAAAAACTGACGTACAAAAGCAAAAGGCTAAAGAACATTTTGATAAACACGTTTCGGACAAACTTCCCGAATTTAAAATTGGTGATAAAGTTTACGTCAAAGAATCCCAAATTAAAGACAAACTTCATAACAAATTCAACGGTCCATTCCAAATTTTGGACATTCATAATAATTCAGCCACACTTTTAAATCTCAAAACAAACCAACGAACGAAAGTTAACTTTGACAGAATGAAACTCTATTCTGAAAACTAACTTTCTTTTCAGGTTACTACTGGCTGCTCGGATCAGCAGTCTCACAGTTCAACATCAAACCAATAAACAACACTCTTGGTATTTACTATCACGACGAAACTAGAATAGTCATCTCCAACTATAAATGGAGCTTACTAGTTCATCGTAACTTGACGATACTCAAAGAAATCTTTGAAAACAACAACAGAATCCTCAAAACATTAGAAAACACTGTCGATCCCATCCCAGGTTTCAAATTTCATGACACAAGTGCATTCCGAATTGATGTACAAACTCACATCAGTCTCTTATCCCAAATTTCAGATTCAATTAAAACTAAATTTTCAGAAATATTCATGGACACTAAAAGATCCAAACGAGGACTAATTAACGGTGTAGGAACTATCTTTAAAGCCATCACTGGAAACCTTGACGCAACCGATGGCGCATTTTTCACAGATAGTATCAACAAACTTAATCAGGGACAATTATAAATAGAGAATCTCCTAAAAAATCAAATACGCGTAACTACTTCTATTATCAAAACTTTCAATGAAACCATTCAGAAACTCCAAATTGACGAAGCTAACTTTAACGAAAACATTGACGCAATCAATTTGGCAATACATACTCTAAACGACAAAATAGCCCTTATCCAAGCAAAACAGTCATTTTTGGCAATATGCGAAAAATTAATGGCAAGCTATTTATTTCTTGAGGATAACCTCAATGATATTTTAAATTCCATAACATTTGCTCGATTAAAAATAATTCATTCCTCAATAATCACACCTGCTCATTTGATAAAGTCACTACAGGAAATTTCGCAAAATCTTGTCAAAAACAATCTACCGTTACCTGTCAGATATTCAAGTGTCGCCCAATATTTGGAAGTAATCGAATTAGAAGCGTTTCAAACTAATTCAGATTTAGTCTTTATTTTAAAAATTCCTCTTGTAGAGCAACAACTCTACACTGCCTACCACTTATATCCTATCCCAATTTTAGATGACAGAACTGGTTTTCATCATATTCTTTCATTCACCCAAAAATATATTGCGCGAAACGATGATTCTCTAATGTACATACCCATTAAAGACTTGAGTGTATGCAAGCCACTAACTCCACAATAAAAACTGTGTTCTGAGTTATATGCCTACCCCATCGACTCCAATGCACCCTGCGAAGCTCAACTTCTGAAGAACATCCGTAGTGTACCGGAGAGTTGCCAAAGCTCCGTTGTATTCAGTGAAGGATACAATGTCCAAAGACTAGAAACTAACACGTGGATTGTTATAGTGTCCGAGCCCTTACATGTGACAATTAATTGTGCGGGAATAGATACTAAGACAATAGTTTTAACAAACAATACCATTATTGGCTTACAATCAGACTGCAGTGCTTTCGTGGGAATCACAAAAATACAAGCGGAACCTCAAACACTTATAAACATTTCCGACAATTCATACCCTGTATTAATCCCTTACAACTGTTGCAGTTCTCACCCCGAAAAACTAGATATTCCAGAACTTAAACCCCTTAAACTGGACGATTTAAACATGGAAGAACTATCCATAGCCAACCACAAGCTGGACCAGTATTCAAGGGATCTTGACGATCCCATCAACCAACCCTTTGTTAATAAAAACATTTCCTGGTTCACATATGCTACAATAATTTTCATTGTAACAATTGTTATTATATACAGCTCATTGAAAATTATAAAGCACGTTAAGAGACCTCCGAAAAACAACATCTCTAATCCAGAGAGTCTGAGACCCTTGGCAAAACCGTTCTCCAGGCTCATACCAAAACTGAGGCCCCACATCGGAGAGGAACCATAACATCCAGACCTATAGAAGTGAGAACTTTTATTGATACGTTTCTATAGACTAATTTCACTTTCTGTGTTTAATTTTTTTTTTGTCTTTTTGTGTAACCTATTTAGTCTTAATCATTATGTTCATTTTACTTTTATTTTATTTCCATATTTGTATTTTTTTTGCTTATCTAACTAGTCCAGTAAATTCCAAAAGTTACAGCATCAACTTTTCTTGGTAAAGGGGAGCTGTTAGGCGTAAATATCATGCACGTGTAAGATACAAAGTATCATATTTCGCTGACCAGTTTCCTGCTTCGCTGTGTAAACGTGGGAACGCATCGACTTGACCGTTCTTTTGATTTGTCAGCTTTTTAATGTTATAAATCAGAGCGACGCGGTCCCACGGTCGTCATTTATCTTTAGTATACTTGTACCATTTAGTCATTTCATTTAATTTTCAATTTACTGTTTTATTTAAAGTTTAATTTTTTGTATTTCAATAAATAATTTTTTAAAAACTCAAAAGTGATTTACAAGATATAAAATATATATACATCAATCAGATATCAACTTAACCAAACCAGCCGAGATTTGTATCATTGCTGCTCGTCATTACATACTTTCAACCCTCATCCAATTCTGTGGGACAAAACATAAACTAACAGGACTGATTACAAAACAAAATACCTGCTGTCACCTCACTCACTCAGACGACTGTCCACAACTTTTCTGACTTCTCCTTAGACTCTACCAGTTTACACGTCTTATCCAAAAGTTTCAATTTCGCAGTGACGCCAAAAACTATCCCAACTGAAAGTTGAGGTAGTTTGGTTGAACTAACAGATATAAAGGCTGAAGATACTCGTCAATACATTGCTAGAGTACTTCGCACATCAAAAACACCAAAATCAAAACTAACTTCCAACGAAAGACATGCATTAAAACAACTACTTGACAACGGTGTCATAACTATTCTTCCTGCCGACAAAGGTAACGCAACTGTCCTGCTCAACACTAAGGACTATATTCACAACATGAAATTTCTACTCCACACTCCAGACTACGAAATAATTAACATTAATCCGACTACTTACTTAGAGAAAAAGACCAAGGAAATCATCAACACAACACATCTTCCTCTTGACATCAAAAAGACCATCATTCCTCATGAAACGTCTCCTAAAATTCCAAAAATTTTCAGACTACCCAAGATTCACAAGCCGGACATTCCTCTTAGGCCCATTGTCAGTTCGGTTCAATCCCAGACCCAACAATTAGCCCGGTACTTAGCCTAAATTCTAGCCGAACAAGCATCCTCATACGAAAAGGACTCTTCTTTCTTTCTAGATCTTTTAGGTACTTTTAGAATTTCAGATAATGATATCCTGGTTAGCTTCGATGTTGTATCTCTTTTCACCAATGTCCCCATTTCAGAAACGTTAGATATTCTAAAAACAAAACACAATATCTCTTATGACATCATCAAACTTGTACAGCACTGTTTTTCTAACACATACTTTTTATTTCAAGACACTCTATTCAAACAAGTACTTGGGGCCCCGATGGGGTCACCTCTTTCTCGAGTGCTTGATAACATTTTCATGGAAAAAATCGAAACCCAGGCCTTGGATATGTTGATGATACTTTTGTCATTTGGCCTCATGGCAGAGATTCGTAAGACTTCTTTCTACAACACCTCAATGGTATACATTCTAACATTCAATTTACAATGGAAATCGAATCCGATTCTTCGCTCCCGTTTCTTGATGTCCTTATAAAAAAAACCAGAAATGACAGATTCTCACACACAGTCTATAGGAAACCAACCCAGACCAATCGATACTTAAATCACATCTTCACCTTGCCCAAGTAAATTCTGTAATGAAATCTTTGGCTCTTAGATCTATTCGCTTAACATACATTGACAATAGATAAAACGAAGCTCTCGCGCACCAACATATCCAAACAGGACACTTTATCAACTTCCAGGACAGTAGGATTATGGTATCGTGTAAGGCAGGTTACATTTTAAGCTAAAAATGGCAATACCACACTAATTTTTATATCAATATATTTCCAAAAAATGCAGTAACAAAGTATACTTGTAACATGAATTAAAATTTGTTCTTAAGTACAAATTTATACAAACCACTCTTTCAGTTCTTTCGTCTAACCCTTTTTATAAGAAAGAACCCTCGAGCGATAACAATAAAGGCTGACAGCACTGTTCCTACACTTGTTAGAAATATGACCATAAACACAATTCAATCAACACTATTTTTGCACCAATTACATCCAATGTCTATATTTAAGAATAAGATACTTCATGATTTTAAATCGAGTTTAATGTGGCACTTATTTATTTGCACATTTTGAGAACTTAGCTTTTGCAAATTATTAGCATCAAATTGGCCATTATTCTGATTATCAGTTAATGTAAACTTCTTTTTTAAACATTATTTGCTAATTTTTCATTTTAGTAAATTATTGTTAGTTGTTCAATATTACGATTCCTAGACGTTCTCTGGTATCAAAGTTAATCTTTTGATATACACAGAGTTCATCATGTTTATTTTTACATAATAAAACTTTATTTTCTTTAAATTAATTCTTAATTAAGAGACAGAGTCATTTCCTTGGTTGAATTTTCTGCGATGTTTGAGGTTATGACTTATGTCAACACGAACTGAAACGATTTCAATTAATTCAAATGTCACAATTAACAAATTATCAATTGTGCCAACTCATTATTCTGTGTCTTCAGTTTCAGTACCAACTACTCACTGTTGCTATAAGAATTTATGTATTGCCAACTCAGGACACTTCAGATTGATCACCCGGTATATATATACGCATTAAATTTAATTTTAAACGATGCTGGGAAACATGTTCTTGAATTGTCGACTGTTCTCGATAATTAAAAAAAATATATTTACTTTTTTAGCAACAACATAAAATGCTAGGCAATGATGAGTAACAATTCATGTGAAAAAATATAAAATTACCATTAAAAAGGTATGTCCTACTAGAAGGTTTTTAAAGACCGACGCTTTATTAGCTATAAAGAAAAATTATTTAGTAATAATGAATCTGTCTACAAATTAAATTTAGTTTCCGCTAAAAAAGATTACGTGAATAATGTAAAAATATAAACAACATTTTAAAAAGTTATGGTTTGCTGGTGTTTGTCTCATTTTTTTACCTTGAGTATTTGAAATTAATCCTGTTTGTAAAGCTCTACAGCATGAAAATAATGACTTACAGAAAGCTAGTATTTTATTAAGTAATCTTCTGGATAGACTGAGCAAAGAATAAATCAAAATTCATTTAATGGTTTGCTGAATGTGTTCAGAATTTAGCAAAAGAGTGGGGGGTAACAGCTGTGTTTAAAATAAAAGGCGAAAAATAACGAAGCGCTTGTTGATGCGTTAGAATTTCAGGCCGGGAATCATGTTTCAAAATCAATGCATACTAGTTCTGTTTCTATATAATAATTTCTCAAATTAAACAAAGATTTCAGAGCCTTTGTTACCGGAGGTATTACAACCGGAGAAACTCTTATCGTATTCAAACGAAGTGATAAAAAACGCCTGTTTGCTAAGTACAGTAAAGATATCTCAGTTATTAGTTATGAACAATCAAATGGTCTGAAGACGTGAACTCTGAATTTTAAAAAATTCATTCCATTAAGAAACTCAAATTCAATAGCCTTGTATCCAGTTACAACCACAACAGCTGAAAGAAGTTTTTCAAAATTAAATCTGGTAAAAAAAATAGCTATTGTCTATAGAGGCAGACATTTTTGAGCAAAAGAAAATGGTTAATCTGTATCATGGGAATTTTATATATTTACTACGTTGAAATGCCTTATTAAGTTTACGAGCCAACTAAGTACTTAAGTACTTACATATAGATTTTATTCATTCATTTACCCGTCAAATTATAATTTTAAGTGTTAATAAATGTTCCACGCAGGGAAGTTGAGAAGAACAGTCGCATTACCTTTATCGGCAGGACAAATGCTTCTGTCATCGTTGTCACGTAGTTGTTTTAATGGATTTCTTTCGTTTGAAGTTAGGTTTGATTTCGGTGGCTTTGGTGTGCGGAGTACTCTAGCAATTTACTTTACTTAAGAAATGATTCTTTCGACTAGGTTATATTTTTGGTGTTACTGCGAAATGGGGCATCAATCAAACTGTAGCAAACTTAACCGGGAACCCTAAATACAAAGTACCGATCGAGGAGTTTTCGAAATACCATGTAGCGGTTGCCCAAAAAGCTACATCGGTCGTACCAACAACAACAAGAGAAAATCCAACAAGGTTAGTGAAATCTTTTGATGAACAACTTAAAGTTGAGTTAGAAAATATAACATAGATGAAAAGCAACTAAATCTTGCCTGTACGATAAAAAGTGAACAACAAAACCTTGTCTCTACAATGATAATGAACAACATAACCTTGTTTCCACGATGAAAATTGAACAACCAAATTTAATGAAAGGGTTATTTTCGAAATTTGAATTAACACAAAAAATTAATCTAAAATGTTGAAAGAAAAAAAGATAACAACAATTTGAACCAGTTATGCAAATAGTACACCTAGTTAATGAAGCAGTTAATCAGAGAATGAAAATAGTGGATTCAGACATAAAATGGATAAGCGATGACATTAAGACCTTAAAAATACTGTGGATGCTCTTGGAACGAAAGTAGATGACATTGATTCCATCTAAAGCCAACGAAAAGTTTAAATTAGTGTTATATGTATACAAAACAAAGTGTAAGCGAAATTAAAAAAATGCAACAAGATTTGCAGAGAGGGAAATACCAGAAAACCGTGAGTACCAAAGGTTCCTTAAGCAAACCACCCATATTTGATGATAGTTCACCTTGGCCTATATACAATCGACAATTTAAAACCGTGGCTGCAGCCAATGGGGGGAAAACCAAGAAAAATCTGCCTTTCTAGTAATTTCTTTAAGAGGTCCGGCATTAGAGCTACTCCAAAGCATTCCAGTGGATGAACAAGGTAATTTCGACAAGACCATCGCAGTCCTAGATAAAAGATACGGCAATCTATCGTTGAGCCAAGTTACAAGGTGCAACTAAATGGTAAAACATATAAATCTGAAGAGAGTCTTCAAGAATTCAAAGAAGAGATTATACGTTTAGTACACTTGTCCTACCCAGATCTATCAGAGGAAACTAAAGATCAATTGGCCACACAGAGTTTCATAATCGGTATCAGATATGTTGAAGTACAAAAGGATCACTGCTCAGTGGGATCAGGAAAAATAATGAAGCTTTGCTCTGGGCTTTAGAGGTAGAGTCCGTCATAAACATTTTCAAGCCGAGGGTATGAGCAGTTTCCTTCAGCCAGGAAGAGTCAGAGTCACGCTTTCAAACGTTTTTGACTGATATGTATGGTCCTGGTGCTTGAATGGTCACAAGGAACTGGAACGAGAGGTGCATGTTTCCGTTGTGGATGGACATGACATTTTAAATGTGACTTCAGAGTAAGGCTACCTGAACGATTACCAACCAGGGGTAGTCAACAAAATAACCTTACCAACCAGGGAAACTCCGTCAGTATAAGTGAGTGAATGCAGACTGACTAACCCTCCACCAGCCCCCAGGACAGAATCCCTCAAGGGATTTTGCCAAGATAGCAGCAACCTAGTTATTAAGGGCACCATATATTGCCGAGCATTCACCATCACCTTTGACACCGGCGCCACTGTGTCCATTGCCAAGTCCATAGTATTGAGTTCGTAGGAAGTCCAGCTAAATACAGTCACCGGCGAATCCATGTTATTACAGGGTGGGGCAGATGTAGTATTACAGATAAAGGACAACAGAATTCGGCATAGGGTCCTGGAAGCGGATATTGAGGACGATTTCATACCGGGTATGGACCTAATAAGCCAACATGGGTTGATGTTCGGTCGGAGAAATGATGTTCTTCGGTTCCAAAATGAGGAATTTGTATTGACACGGCCCGTCAACAGGTCAGCGACCATAAAAATTGAAGCAAAATCCTCAACTAGAATTCATGGAGGAACAGAAAATATTATTCATGGGCAATTATAAAGAAATCATGGGAGCTGCGTTGGAATGGTGGAGCTTGTACATTCTGCTCATAACTACTTAGTTGGACGGGCGCTGGACTTAAAGCAGGACAAAAAATACCAATAAGTGTCCTGAATATGTCTAACAACGATATCCGAATTGCCAATGGTAAAGAAATAGCTTGTTTCGATGCAGTAGGCACCATCATCAATTGCAAAGAAATGCACCAGATATCGGGGAAGAGGAACAACAGAAAGCCAAGCAATTTATCGCAAAGCACTGGCAAATTTTTAATAGTCCAGATGGTACTACCAGTCGTACAAACGTCATACAGCAGTCAATAGATTCTGGGAAGGCTCAACCCATCAGAATACCACTGAGGCGTTTACCATTGTGGCAAAAACAGGCAGTCGAAGAAAATATCGAGTCCATGTTACAAAATGTTAGTTAAGAAAAAGTATGGAACCACATTTTGCGTGGATATACAGAAAAAATAACGAAGTTACAAAGAAAGACAGCTATCCACACCCTCCGAATAGATGACACTCTGACCACACTAAAAGAGTCCAGTTACTTCTCCACAACAGATCTAAAGAGTGGATATTGTCAGGTTGGACTACATATAAACGACAGAGAAAAGAGAGCTTCCTTCACCAGTAAAGGGCTGTTTCAGTTCATGTTCATGCCCTTTGGGTTATTTAATGCACCCGCTACATTTGAGTGGGTTGACATTGTGAAGTTGCTTCGCATACGTCGACGACACTATGGTTATGGGTCACAACATCGACAACCATCTGAATAACCTGGGCGAAGTATTTTCCAGAATTAAGGATGCCAACCTGAAACTCAGCCTATAAAAGTGTTTCATGTTTCAAAAAGAAGTAGATTTTTAGGGCCACGTCGTTTCCGAGTCAGGAACACGTATGAACGAAAACAAGATAGCAGCCATTCGTGATTGGCCGGTTCACAGAGACAAGCATGAACAATGAAGCTTTTAGTGGGTCTGTTCCTACTACAGACGATTTGTTGAGAGGTTTGCCAACATTGCCACACGTCTACAACAGACAACTGAAAAAGAGACCTTTCGTTGAAATTTGGAATGTGAATCATTACGAATGAAGGCGGCACTATGTTCCAGTCCAATCCTATCATATCCTACACAGTGCGGCAAGTTCATCTTAGACACCGACGCCAGCAAAACTGGTTTGGGAGCCGTCCTACCCAGTGCAAGGTGATGAAGAGCGACTGATCCAGTATTACTGCCGTGGATTCTCAAAACCGAAACGGAATTATAGTGTCACCAGAAAAGAACTTATTGCAAATAATCAGAGCTGTAAACCATTTCCACAAATATCTCAATGGTCTTCATTTCCTAATTAGAGCAGATCATGTCGCCTTCAAATGACTGTTGGACATGAAGACACCGGAAGGACAAGTAGCCAGGTGGATGGAGAAGTTATAGATATACGATTTCAATGTTGAGCACCGAGCAAGCTGTTTGCATAATAATGCCGATGCCTTGTCGAGAAGACCCTGTAGAGCAGAATGCGCACATTGTCTGAGGACGGAACGGAGTAACTCCATCCAACAGATCCGCGTACAGACCCAGACATTGAACTAGTCTGGTCACTCAAAAAGATAGGGGCACCCAGGCCACTATAGGTCGAGGTAGCTAGATACTCCGCGTCCTTAAATCGTTATGGACCCAATGGGACTCTCTAAGAGTAGAGAATGGAATGTTAAAGAGAATTTAGGATAGCAATGACGGCCGAGAAACCAAGTCCCAATTAACAGTTCCATAGAAAAAGGTACCAGCCGTCCTGACCGAAATACATATATTTACCGGAGGTCATTTGAGCATGAGTAAAACTTTGGATAAAATTCGCCAACGGTACTACTGGGTAAATTATTTCGAAGACGCCAGAGCTTGGTGATGGAAATGTGACACATGTGCAGCCAGTTATGGCCCAAAGAACCGAATCAAGGGCAGAATGCAGCAATACAATGTTGGCGTCCCATTTGAGAGAATTGTCATTGATGTCGCCGGTCCATTTCCAGAGTCTGACAAAGGGGACAAATATATTCTGATTGCAATGAATTTTTTCAGCAAATGGCGTGAGACATATGGAATACCCAATCAGGGGGCAACCACAGTGGCGACAGTGCTGTTAGAACACTTATTCACCAGGTTTCGTCTCCTGTTGGAGTTACATGCAGACCAATGGCGTAACTTTGAATCCAATGTATTTCAGAAGGTCTGTACGATGTTGTGGAACAAGAAAACGAGAACTAAACCTTTGTATCCACAGTCAGACGGAATAGTGCAAAAATTCACTAGGAAATTGGAACAATATCTAAGGTCGTCAGCAATAATCAGCGTAATTGGGATGGCCATATTTCCAAATTTATGTTGTCCTATCGCTCCGCAGAACATTACAACATAGGACAAACTCAGGCCAAAGGAGCTGAGATTACCTTGCAGTTTGGCTCAGCAGAAGAACCGCCCAAGAAATCAATGATTATGCCGACTATTGCTACATAACATGCTGGCAATACACGAACTAGCCCGAACGCAGATATTGGCCACCGTGACCGAATGAATACTCGCTATGATCTCGAATCAAATTCAGTCGGGTTCCAAGAGAGAGATAAGGTTTGGTTATACAACCCCCAGAGGAGCAAACGCAAGTCTCCAAGTCTCGCACCAGCCTGGCATGGTCCATACCTGGTAGTTAAGAGAATCAATGACGTTGTTTGTATTCGTCGGCATCCAAGAGCTGAAAACTACAATCTCTTATATGTAGTGTTAAATTATTCGAAAAATAATTGTTACTCATTAAATTAATATTACTTATGTTAAACAAATAAATACCCATGTACTTACAGGATATGTCATAGTGACAGAGCTCAGAAGAACAAATGGATTCTCTGTAGTAAATATTCCAAATTCAACATTCTTGCTATTACATCTGCTTTCCCCATAGAGTAATAGCATGTCATGTCTTTTCCTAATTGTATAATTTTCACTATTTGTCACAAACTAATACACTCTAACTAACAATTCACAACCGATTTTATTTATGTTTCAAATTTATTTTTCAAAATCAAAATCAAATGACGAAAGCCACATCGAATATCACGCAAACCACTTTCACTTAATCAGCTGTGGTAAACATGTAGTGAATAAGCCATCTTATATGCTAATTTGCTACATCAGCTCAAAGCAACGTACGGCAAATTATACCAGGATAATTAGAGTTTAAATAGTTATGAATTTTTTTTGTTAATAAAGTAATAAAGGGGTAGATGCTATTAAGCATTTAGATATTTAGATTTTTGTTTTTTTTTTACCTAAAGTATTCTTCCTCAAAATCTTTCCACTCGAACGGGTTACACGCTGCGTATATATATATATCCTTCATATCTTTTAATTATTTAATTAACAACCGTTTTTCCATTGAATTCTGCGGACAAATGACTCGCTCATGGAATATATATATATATATATATATATATATATATATATATATATATATTTGTTTTTAAGTTTTCGCGGGCACTAAATGTTTTAGGTGGTTTCCGGGAAATCATCCGCGTAGTTGATAACTGATCCCTGCCGGGATCGATGGTAAAATGACGACGTTTCGGCAGAGTCACATCTGCCCTCTTCAGGTCGGTTCGCATAATTCTCGTAGCCTTCTGCTTTCGCTTCTAGTTACTCGAATACTAAGATTTTCAGAAGCGCTCGCGCTGTTATATAGTCGCGGCTCGGCGTCTATTGGTTGGCACCGTGAACGGCTGCGTGTGATTGGCCTTGGGGGCTCAGTGGGCACGCCTCCCGCCTGCTGATTTGTTATTATAGGTTGAGTTGTTATTGGACAGATCCGGGCCGGTACGGTGTTTGATAGATTTTCCAACAATTCTATAAGTTCTGAATTTCATTGCGTTCGTTTAGACTATGAGGCCTCTTCGCTATTACGAGTCTTAATTTCGGGTGTTCTATATTTGCCAGTACTCTGGTGTTCTCAAAGTCTAATCGGTGTGACATCGTGGTGGCGTGTTCCGCAATGGATGTTTTTTTTCCTGCTTTCTTACAGCGTTCTGGTGTTCATCACGTCTAGCTTGAATTCTTCTATTAGTTTGCCCCACATAGGTTTTATGACAGTCTGCACATGGAATCTCATACACTCCCTGTTGTTCTAAAGGGATCCTCGTCTTCGGAGTCCTCAATACCTTGCTTATTTTTCTGTCTTTTTTGAAAATAGTATCGATATTGTGTCTCCGTAGAATTCTTGCAATACTGTCCGTGGTCCCCTTGATATATGGTAAATAAGCCTTGGTTATTGGTGTCTCATGCTCCTCGTCTGTTTGTATCGGTTTTGACTTTAGGGCTCTTTGTATATTTCGGTCTGTAAATCCGTTTTGTCTTAGAGCTGTTTTTAAACTGTCCATTTCCTGTTTCATGTTATCCTGGTCAGCTAGTCTTTATGATCTGGTTACTAAAGTCTTGACGACGGCTTGTAGTTGGGCTGGGTGGTGATGAGAATTAGCATAAAGGTATCTGTTGGTGTGAGTTGCTTTCCTATATACTGTATGACCAAGGGTTCCATCTTCCTTCCTTTTTATGAGAACGTCATGGAATGGCACTTGATTGTTGGCTTCAACCTCCATGGTAAATTTTATTTTGTGATAGATGTCATTAAGGTGGTCTAAAAAACTAATGATGTGTTCCCTCCCATGAGGCCAAATTACAAATGTATTATCCACATATCGCAACCATAAATTGGGTTTAAGAGTTGTTGTTCTTAGTGCCAACTCCTCAAAGTTCTCCATAAAAAGGTTCGCTATAACTGGTGACAGTGGCGATCCCATTGGAGCTCCTTCCACTTGTTTGTATCGTTGGTTCTCGTAAACAGAATAGGTGTTCATCAGACAGATATCCAAGGCTTCGTCGATGGGGATGTTAGTAAAAAGGGACACTACGTCAAAACTTACAAGAAGACACTCTGGATGTAAGACCGTAAGATTTCGATGAAATGTGTCGAATTTTTCTCATATGAGTCTGCCCCCTCTGCAAACGGTTGAAGTTGTTGGGCTAGGTATTTGGCTAGGTGTTGTGTTGGGGATCCAACTTTTGGCAACCCATAGAATTTCGGACATCTCGATGACTTTTCACGCGGAATGAGTTGCAGTTGGAGATTTTTATCGATCCTACTTGCTTGGATTTTGGCTTTGGTTGTTTTCTCCAAATAAGTTGTTGGGTCAGTAGTAATTTGTTTATATGCTGGATCTTGTATCAATGTTTGAATTTTGTTTGAATAATCCGCTGTATCTAAAATTACAGTCGCATTTCCTTTATCAGCAGGTAGAATGACAATGTCCTTGTTGAGGCGAAGTTGTTTCAAGGCCTCATTTTCTTCTATAGTTAGGTTCGTTTTGGGTGGTTTAGACTTTCTTAGAACATGTGACACATCTTGTCTAATGATTTCAGCGGTGTTCGCATCTAATTTTGAAACTGCTGTTTCCATGTTTCCACGCCACATATTATGCTCTCTGTTGGTATGTAAGAGGGAGCAATAGCGTAATTGAATCCCTTAGCCAACACGCCAATCGAGGAAGAGTTCAATTGGACCGAAGATAAGTTATAAACGATTTAATTCGTTTCCAATTGCCGTGAGGTTAGGTGAACGTTATTTTGCGAGAAAAATTCGTTTTTGGGCTTCTGTTGGAGCTTCAACTTGTTAAATTTTGCCTGTTTGTGCATTGTTGTCAACACTGCATTCGTTTCGGCCCTAAATTCACTAATCTCATCGAATTTATCCCATATTAATGGGTGGAGTGTATTGCTTACCTGTAGGTGGGATATCTAGGAGTTCAATATTAAGAACATCCAAATCTCTTCTGACATCACGTATGGCTTCCCTATGTAGGGCACAACTAACTGTCCATAAGATATTCTGTGTTTTCCTGTTGTTCTTCCAGAACTTTACCGTCAACTTTAAACATAAAATTAACATCACAGAGAAATCGCAGAATATTCTTATTAACTTGCAGAAAGAAAGGACTAATACCATTACATATTTCCAATAACACCAAAAGTGTCTCTCAACTAATAGAATATCAAGATGGACACCATGGCCAAATGGTTGAAAACTGCAGACATAGGTTTAACATGAAATTACTTAATATAGAAATTAAGGTAGTAAGTTATAAATGGTTCATAACAAGCCGTAAGAGGTATAGACTACTAGATATAATCAACCCATACGTGTTTATTTTTGGGATATATATGTACATATATTACTTTCTTTTAGAACTTGTCTGAAAATGTATTTATTTATTTATTTATTTTCTTAAACTTATAAAAGCTATCATCCCTTATAATATTACCTGCGACATTTCTATGGTTTCTCATTTATATTTGTCATAAAAAAAATTCAAATTTGGATCTAATTTCATGAAACTACAACCAAAAAACTGAATGTTACGTTATTTAATTCTCTAGACATGCTAATTTTATTTTGTGAACCTCAACTTTAGTAAGTTACGATTTAATTTCATTTATAGTACTTATAATAACAACAATATTTGTAACTTTTTCAGTATTTGACTGACGAAGGAATAAAAGAATTCCGAAAGCTCTCATATAAAAAAGAGTACACTTATTTAGTCTTTGGCTGCTACCCGTAATTTGTTTGCATACTAATTTTAACAGCCGTTACCATTATAATTATATATATATATATATATAATTATATATATATAATCATCTAAAATAAAGAGAAGAGGAGAAGAGGGTTTGATCATTTTGATAAAATTACAGATATGTTAATTATGATATTAATTCTTTAAATTATTAGAGATTTGATGTTACATAATGCGAAAATTACTATTGAATGGGGGTATTAGTCTTAGTGATTGTTAGGGAACAAAAAATTATGCAAAAGTGATGAAAGTAATTATTTTTAAAATTGTTCACTGTTGGCTACGTGACAATAACTAACATGGTCTAAAAGTTTAGGAGGTATACGATATAACGTATACTTTGTTTTTTAAGTACCGTCCATAAAATTAATTCAGGGCATATCATCATATCCATCGATTCGGGAACACCTTATCCAAATAATCACGGACATATCCTGCATAATGGGTAGGTGTACCATCTTATTGCAAGAAAATATCATTTCTCAGAAGATCACGTTCCTCATAAAAATTTATTTGGTCAGGAATAAGGGTGCCTCGAAAACCTCCAAATATCTTACACCAATTATGTTTACGTCAAGGAAATAAGGACCCAGAGTTCTTCCCTGGACAATGCCGCACCACACATTCTCTTATTGAGAATCTTGAGTGCGATACTCCATCATCCATCGGGGACTTTCGCTAGCCCAATAACTCCACTTTTGCCCGTTAACCTGACCGTTCCAGAAAATTTTTTACGAAATTATTATCATTAGTGCATAGGTCTTTGATTCGCTCGCAGAATTGAATTCGTCGATCAAGTCGACTTCAGATAGCTCGTGAACAAGGCATGTCTTATAAAGATGATACTTTGTTTTCTTTATAATTTTGTGAACTGTGGACGTTGCCATATTGAAATTAGAAAATTTTGAGGGTCGACTAGATCTAGATAAATCACGAACATGTCTAAAGATACCCAATATTGCTTTCCATGCTTTGGCTAATGGGAAGCCAACCAGAATGAGTTTCATTGAGCAATTCAACTACTTCTTGTTGGGGCGCAACCTGTCTCCAAATCTGATCATGCAATTCGTTTTTGTTAAGTTAGTTTTACCTTTTTAAAAGACAAAGTTACTACACAATAAACAGTTCAAATACACTGTTTTTGCCAAACAAAGGATATGAAATCGATAAGAAGTATAAATAACTAAAAAATACGAAGTTTTTATCTGCGAGTAATAAAAAAATTCTCGGTCGTTAAATAATTTGATTATTACTCATAAATATATATCTAAAACATCAGTTGTTCAGAACTTGTGTTGAACTTTGCCTAATAAATTCTTCACATTCATTTCTGGGTAAGTACTGCCATCTATCTTTTTTAAAAGTGTAACTGGTCCATCTCCTAGCTCAAAGTTTCCATAATACACCAAGCAAGGAACTTCAATATATAAAGATTTTAGGGATTATAAGTCGACCATCAAATTCACCCCTTCCTTAACAATTGATCTTATATAACTGGCTAATATTCTAAAGTATTTTGAAAACAATTCGTCTTAAGTTGCATTTAAATTTTCTTTTATATCTGTTTTTAGAATACTGCCAAACTCCCACGTCATTGTTCTTATAGACTTTGTAATGTAATATGCCATAAGGCATCTAACATTTCTTTTATCAGCTGCAAGTATCACCACTGCTTTCATCAGTTGATAATTGTGCCTCCTCCTGATTTTGTTCCACAAGAGTCTTAATTTCATTAGAAACAGCATTTACTAACTCAGCGTTTTACAGTGGTTAATTATCTTCCCTAGGTGCTAATTCTTTAAGCAAATTATATCCTTATTCCCCATACATAACTGAAAATGATTGAAAAATTGAAAATGAAAACACTTTCCGTTTTGGCGCCAAAATAAACCTTTTGTACACCCCTCATTTTTGACGATGTGCCATTAAAAAAAATTGTCGTAACGTCATATCTTGAATAACGATTGCGTCACAAATAAGGATCTTATGTTAAAAAGTGTCTTTGGTTAAAACTAAATCGACACGTCAGAGGATATTTTCGAAAAACAGTAAAACATAATAAAATCACAAATTTGTTTATTTTAGTGTAGACATACATACAATATTAACATCTCATGTGGATCCGTTTTTGTAATATAAACAAATTTTACCGTTCTATAATTTTACATCAACATACATCAAGTATTCCGTGACAAAATGTATCAAAACAAAGATATATATTTTGCTCCAATCCGATATAGCTAATAGAATCGTCTAAAACACGCATTGTCAAAAGCACACTGCTGCAATCAGCAATCATGTACAACAACATCTACAAAAACGAAATAAATGAATATCATAACTTTAATAAACAAACTTCTTTGTTAACACATATTGGTTATGTGAACATTTTCATTGGCATCAAGCAAAATATACGGGCAAAAATTTCATCCGTATTTTTAACTGGGAGTCTTATCTATATTTATGTATATTTATTCAGTGCATATCAATTAACACAGCATGAAAATAAACCATTTATAACAATTTTTTATAGAATTGTTGACTCAGGCAAAATAATTACAGCTATTATTTTTGTTAATCTCGCCCCGAAATTATCTTTATGGAATTTTAGAAGTTGGAAATGTTTTGAAGAAAATTTGAAACAACTTCTAAATAATATGGGGCACATCGAAAGCACCAAGTCTACACTTCATGAATGTTTTATTGTAAACTTTTTCATTGTTTGTTTAGCTGTAGCAAATAACAGTTTGATTCTTGTTAACTTTTATAATCATCCGCCACTCTTTTTGTACCATATAATTATCCAACTGATCTATGGCTTTGTTGTCTACTATATAAATCTTGCAACAAGAATTTTTAAAAAATCGTATCAAATTTTGAGGCAAAATCTCTTGTCGTTGGCTGCAAATGTGGAATTTAAGAAAGAAACTGCAGCACTAGAAAGGAATTATCTGCTGCTATTTAATCTGGTATCGAAGCTGAATAACCATTTCGGGTTGCAGATATTTTTGATAAATGCTACCACTGTTATCGTCTTCTTAAATTCAGTAACCCACTTGCTGTTTAATGAAGTACCATGGAGAAATCTAACCTTACCTACAATTATTAGCGTTGGTTTGCATGCCTTGACAAATTTGGTAAGTTATTGTTCGTTTTTACTTCACTGTTACCAAAAATGTCGGTGATCTCGGAGAAACTGCTCAAGCAATAGTGACCTGCAAGCATTTGCAGGAAAAATGGGACAATTTATATAAATTTTGTTTGCTTGTAAGAAATAATATTTTAAACTATTGGACATATGCCAATATGGTCTAGTAATTTTTTAAGTGAAATTCAGTATTCAAGAAAATCATACATAGTTGTAAGCAGATAGAAATAAATCACTGTCCTCATACCAAAAATTATGTATCAATTTGCACAAAATCAACCGAAGGGGCTAGGTGTGAAATTGAAAGAAATCACAATCATTCGGGATACTACCTTAAGAATTGATAATTGAGAATAATGAATAAAGTTGTTGTCGTTTTGAGTATGGATGGGTTCATGGCTTCTGATCCGACTAGATAAGGACCATGTCTGTACTTGAATTTTCTTCCTTTTCTACATCCCGCTAGTTTTGACCATGAGTACGAATGGTAACCAGAGTTTTTACTCTCAAGGACATATGTGCGGCTATTTTCCATAAACATAAATCAATTTCAACAATAGCACTGTTTATTTATTCTTCTTTTAACAGTTTACCACAAATGCGCTCCTAAACTAATAACTGATTCTTCTTGGACTTTCTTTGAGTCTTACAAAGTTTGAAACAGTTTATGCGTTATTTCACAAAATGCTAATGTTATAATTGTTACAGTCAGTCAGTCGGTCGGCACAGAGACGGTCACGTTTTACAAAGCTCCTGTAAAAGTCATAAATATTTCCTATAAAATCGTAAATTCACCGGTTAAAAACACATTAACCGTTTACGTATTGAAAAGTCAAAAGTGTTTTAAAAATTACCCTATAAACTACGTAAATAACATCAAATTAATTAAAATAGTTTAATACATAGTAGTTGAACCTTCGTAGAGGCAAGTAGTGAATTTCGGTTCTCGCAACAGTGTGCGGTAATAAACCCTCATAAAAATGGTCCAGAAGACTTAACAATTATAAAACACATCTGTGCTAACTATAACAGAATTCTAACATCTGTGAGTGTGATTTTTAAAGATCTTTAGTGGTGCATTAAGTTTGGTGCCTGTAAAGAAGGACAATACCCTACTGGTCAATCGAAATCGATATATTGCTTAAAATTTAAAATTTAATATTATAGAGTCCTACGAAAATAAACAAAACTGAAAATGGCGGCTAAATCAACATGTAAATGCTGTAATCAAATATCTGAGAATCATTTAACGGTCACATGTAGTGTTTGTAAAACCAAATTCAAACACACTTGCGTTGATATATCAGCGAATGAAGTCCGTACTCTTAATGGCAATAAAGGGTACGAGTGGTCTTGTGTTACTTGCAGAGCTATCGGCAACGACATGAAAGAGCTCAAAGCATTGATTCTACAACTTCAAAGCGATATCAAGGAGCTGAGAGAAGAAAGAAAGACGACGGACCCGAAACTTGATTTTGAAGGGATTGTTTCCGAAATTAACGAAAGACAAAAACGAAAGAACAATTTAGTGATATTCAACGTAACCGACCAAAATGAAGCAGTAACAGACCAAATCAACTCTGACAAAAAGTTTGTTACCAACATGTTAAGCACAATCTCTCCTGAACTCTCTAATGTAGATATTAAACCACTTAGATTAGGACGTTTCACTGGATCTAGAATTAGACCTATCAAAATAACACTTGAAGGTCAGGACAGAAAATATAATAAAAATATCAATTTGTCAGCAGACCGAAGTAAAAGAGATTTGGAATATTACAAACATGTGAAGCAGGAACTAAATGAGCTTAACAAATCAGGTAACTCAAATTACAAAATTAAGTACATTAACAACATTCCCAAAAGAGTTCAGGTAAACTAGGTAAGCCCAATAGTAGATCCGTTGAAGTAGTAACGACCTATTCTCAGAATGTCAGGGGACTTAATAGCAAGTTTCATGATTTCTGTGTAAATATCAGTGAAATTGAATATAACATCGTAGCTCTTAGTGAAACTTGATTAAAACCATCAGTGAACTCTAAGGAATTATTTCCGACTAACTACCAAGTCTTTCGTAGCGACCGTAAATACGTGCAGCTAAACGTAGTTATGGGTGGAGGTGTTTTACTCGCGTTCGACGAAACTATAAAGACTGAAATTTTCACAGATTGATTTACTAGTTTGTAAGTGTACATTAGCATATTATATCTTTTATATAATGGTCATTTACATTCTACCTTCTTTATCGATAGACGTATATGCAAATAAAGTACTAATTCTCGGAGATTTCAACTGTCCAAAATATACCGAAAATAGCCTAGAGGATAGAAAAACTAACATTATTTCCAACTTCATGGCATTACTAGATATAAATCAATATAACTCAGTGTTGAACAACAACTGTAAACTCCTAGACTTAGTACTTAGTAACATTAACTGTACTGTTTCCCATGATTCTGTACCACTAGTTGGAGAGGATAGTTATCATCCATCTTTGAGGATTGAATTAAGCGAAATCTCGATAAAAAGAAATAACCTTAAAGCCAATACTAACGATACCACTTATAATTTTAAGAAAGCTGATTATTTATCTCTATATAACAAATTATTAAATACTGACTGGACTTTTCTGAATGGTTTATCCGATGTAGATACTGCTGTTGACAGCTTCTATAACCAGGTCTATAAACTATTTGATATCCACGTACCACGGAATAAGAATTTTGGGCGTAAATATCCTGCTTGGTATACTAGCGAAATAATAAAATTAATAAAAGAAAAAGCCAAGTTGCATAATAAATACAAAACATCAAGAAGTGATACTTTTTATAGAGAATTTAGTAAATACAGGTCGTTAATAAAATTGAAGATAAAAGCAGCATACGACAGCTATCTACAGAATGTCCAGGATAAACTAAAAGAAGAGCCGAATCATTTTTGGTCATATATTAACAACAAAAATACAGATTCCAGAATTCCTCCCAAAATGTTTTACAATGGCAACGAATATAATAACCCTACTCAAATAGTTAAGGCATTTAGTAATTTTTTGAAAGTGTTTATGAATTACCAGTTAATGAGGAAGACAACATTGGTTTTAAGTTCAATTATAATACATTTCTAGATGTCAGTTGCGAACCCATTACAGAAAGGGAAATTATACAGGGTGCTAAAAGATTGAAAAACAAATTAACATCTGGCCCAGACAAAATTCCTTCTTTTTTGGTAAAAGATTGCCTCGGTGAATTTATGTATCCGTTGTGTTACATCTTCAATTTAATTCTTTCAAATTCAGCTTATCCTCAACCTTGAAAGACAGCTAAAATCTGCCCTATATATAAGTCAGGCGACCGTGCTCTTATCATTAACTATAGACCAATTTCTATCTTGAATAATTTTTTCAAAATTTTAGAAAGCATTCTCTACAATCGCCTATACCAGTCTGCGGATAATTACATATCTACGTATCAACATGGTTTTATGAAATCTCGTTCAACAGTTAGCAATCTGGCAGTCCTTGGACAACATCTATGTGAAAGTCTAGATAGCGGAGGTCAAACAGATGTTATCTACACCGACTTCTCTAAAGCATTTGATAAAATCAGTCACAAGAGACTCCTTCTTAAAATGACATGTCTAGGTGTTCCTGAAAATTACCTAAAAATTATTGAACTCCATTTGAATAATAGAACTCAATACGTTTACTTCAACGGGTTTTATTCAGATAAATTTCTAGTCACAAGTGGAGTTCCTCAAGGGTCGAATCTAGGTCCTTTATTGTTCTTAATTTACATCAATGACCTGGCCAGCACGTTAAAATGTAACAGATTATTGTTTGCAGATGATCTCAAAATATATACTACAATCTCAAGCTGGAATGACTGTCTTGCTCTGCAAGAAGAAATCAGTATGTTGGAAGAATGGTGTATAAATAATATACTTTTTTTAAACATTCCCAAGTGTCTTAACATTTAGCCGGAAAACGAATACAATAAAGTTTCCGTACAGTATAAGCGATACCATTCTTGAAAGGGTTGACTCCATAAAAGACCTCGGTGTTTACTTTAACTCTGAACTTACATTTCAGCTCCACATTAACCTCACCATAAAATCAGCCTTTAGACAATTATTCTAATACTTCAGTTTTAATATCTCTATTCAACTGCTTAGTCAGAACAAAATTAGAATATAGTTCTATAATCTGGAATCCTACATACGAGCGATACATTTTGGATATAGAAAGGGTTCAAAATTTTTTTTTAAATATTTAACATTTAAAAATCGCGTGTTTATCCCCAAAGAGGATGTGATTATAATCTCATACTACTCGAGTTCAATGTGATGTCCTTGAAAAGTCGCAGAGATCAGGCGTCAGTTATGTTTTTGTACAAGTTACTGAATAACATGATTGACTGTCCAGAGCTATTGTCTCAGGTTGGAATTGTCATTCCTAGAGTTGTATCTAGGCATTCGAGACCGTTTGAGTGCAAACGAGCTCGAACTAATATGTTATTTAAAGCTCCAATATATCTTATGAGTAATAATGCTAATATACTCTTAGAGGTGTGTGATTTATTCAACTGCTCAACTTACGAACTGAAAAATAAAGCACGCTTGTACTTTTAGAGGACATTTCATTGAATATTTCATCCAGGTGCACGAATTCTTCAATTTATAAATTATCTCTATATCTGTTGTAACCCATTGTTCAATTTTAAGTGCATATGTATGTATCTACTTTATAACTAATTGTTTATTTTTTCTTGGTCATTTTTTAATTTCTTTTATACATGCCTGTATTCCAATTAGTTTTGTGTTAGTATAATTTTGTATATACTGTTTTCTGTCATCTTTATTTATTTTTTAATTACTCTGTAAATGGTTTTTACTGTTGGGTAATAAAGGCTTTATTATTATTATTATTATTACTGAAGCCATTAGTACACAAAACTTTTCCAACGGATAATTAATCGTTGCAGCGACCATCTCTCTATGTTTCTTTTATAATCACTTTAACAATTATTCGTATATTAATAGTACAGAACAACTGCTTGTAATACAATCTAAATCTATTATCACAATTATTCTAACAACGTTCTATGTACGTAAATGCTTTATTAATATAGTTCGAATTGAAATTATCTGTACACGCGTTATTTGTTGCCAACTGAAGGCTCTATGGGTTGTTTGACTAACAGTTCTCCTTCTTGTTTGAGAGTTTAAACTTCATGCCAGGGTAGGTTGTAATCGAAGCCTACCGCTAGAGAGCAGCCATTTTTAGGATTACTCGAGGTTATTTAACCCTTTCAAAAAGAAAACTTGTTTTCCAACTGGTGTAATTCGTCGTACTAGTTTTATAATCGGGAATACCCAGAAATTTGGATTTGGCAAAAATAGAAACGATGTGCTAAATATTTCCAGAACCTCAAAAAATGAGATCACAAGTTCCTAGATTTTTTTGCAACATATAATTTATAAAAAAATAATATTGTACATAAACTATTAAAATAGTATCCTTGAAACAATTTGATTTTTTAGTTTACCAGGGGCGGGCTAAGGTTTATAACTTAATGCCTAATCTTGATCTGAATAGCTTAAATCTTAGACTAACAAAAAGTACTGTTAGTTATAGCCGATAAATGAACCGTTTACGTGAAAAATTGTAATAATTTTTATTAAAGATGACCATTAATTCGATATTTTTTTATGACAACAAAGCGAGACACGTAAGTCATTCAATCAATAGAAAAGTAGCATTTTAAGTTGTTTAATCCACAAAATTAAAATCAAAAAATACAAACCAGAGAAGACACAACTATCTTTCAGTAAACAAGCTTGCCTTGTTTGTTAACACATCACATGTAAACATGATTATCAGTAGAAGTTCATTAGTACAGACGTGGAATAAGCAGTTTTTGAGGTGTCTCTTCTCCAACTGCATTAATTCAGGAGATCGACATGAGGAAGCAGTAAGTACACCTTTACCTTTACCATAGATTATATATAGGGCAGCGGCATACAATATATATCGATCAAATAATTATTAGAAAAACAAGAATAGTGAAAACATCCCCAAGAAGTTTTCTTATCATATGCCATCGGTAAAGTCATAAGGCTCAACGATTTAATTAAAGTTCCACCAGTTAAAAGTTCTGCTCTGGAAATCTAGTTTTGTGAGGATTTCTTATAAAATGTTCAACATATTTTAAGAAGGTTTGTACTAACTTGCTTTACATATTTTTTACTTCATTTACTATACAATGTTGTCTACATAGTAAACAGAAATGCCTAAAATATTGAGGTGTTCTGAATTTGTTTATGATGTATTTAGTCTGATTAATGCACATTGATCGATATTTCCTAATGGTAATCAAAATTACCCGTTTTTGTAGATTGTATTTTGCATCTTGTTCTTTTATCTCTGAAAATGATAATATACTCCAGAATTTCTCGATGAGCCCCCTATCCAAAGGCTATACCTGGTCTGAATGGCATACAACAAAAAATGAACAAAACTGGTGGGGTTTAGAAAAAAATACCTAGACAAGCACAGGATTCTTCATTCTAAGGAGATGATTCCAATTCACAGATTGAAACAATTATTGATCTTTAGGCAACACACGACAAAGATATGCAGTTAACAAACAAGCCCTTTACCGAAAATGTAAAGAAGTAGCAATAGAAAGAAGGAGTAATCTAAAATCGTTACTTCAACTCCACTTGAACAAGAATTCAACAGGTCAAAAAATGTGGCAGCGATTAAGACAAAGGTAAATCTGATTGTCCAAGCTATAGCAATAAAAAATGAGGATATTTGTCCATTTTGTTGTGATTTTGGGAAAAACGACGTAAGGTGGAGATGTGATGGATAAGTTTCATGATTCCATTCTGCATGCACATGAGTGCAAAAGAGTTGAATATATGCGTTAATTGTGTTGAAACTATCATTTAGAATAATAATAGTTATTACCTCCTTAAAATGGTCGATATTTCCCTTAAGGAAGGGTTAAAGAAACTGTTTTATTTTTATGTAGAATTAGTTAATAGTGTTTTATAATTGTTTTCAGGTAGAAATTTTTACATATTGAAGAAATATCGAAGATTATTTTGAGATTACTGAATGGAGGGGATATTACATATATACAATACTAGAATAACAGTCAGATCAAAGAGCAAATATGTCATCGTAGATGGTGTTACTTTGCATGAATTGCCCGGGACTTTTACCACCGAAGTTTTTTCCATATTGTACAAAATGAGCCGACCACCAGCACAAAACTCGTTACGCCTATATTTATTCGACTATCAAAAGATCAAAAGTAATTCCGATCAAAACAAATAGGCGCAGGAAAACTCAAATAGAAGAAACGCTATTTAATATGTCAATAATAAAAGGTAAAATGATTTCGAAATATATTAAAAGGGTCCTAGAAAATGTAAAGCAAAAACAGATAAAAAAAGAGCAGCAGTCATATGAGACTGAACGATGGAAGCGAAAGCTTCTTACGAATTATACTTCCCATCTTTTGTTATTTCCTGTCTCCGTTTCTATTTCCTTGTGTTATCATTATTAATGCTTATCAATTCCAGGAGAATTAAAATAATTGTCACTATTTTGTTACGACTCAATCATTACTCCTAATGTGCAATTTAATTCTTAATTTAAATTTCTATGTGCCAAATAAAACTTATTGAATTAGTAACTTGCAAGTTGCAAAGAAAGATATGGAGTTTTTATTAGAAAAGCAAATTTTGTGCAGGTTTTCTATATTAATTGGAAGTTATATTTTATTTATTTTATTTCCTATATAATATTGACATTTTATAAAAGATGAAACTCATAATGCATTTCACCTGGTCTCTGTTTCTTACACAGTGAACTGAATTGTATGGGTATTTCAAGATCAAGGTAGTTTGAGCTGTCGATGTGACTGTCCGGGTTGGTGTCGAAACAAATGAAATTTCAGGTTATCCAATTCATCCCCTATCTATTTTCATATGTGTAAATGAAGCCCCCGGTAAGAAGCTTTCGCTTCAAAGAGACCATATTTACAAAAATAAAATAATCCATATATGCAAGAACTTATATGCATTTCCTCCCATCGTATACTTATTATGCTTTAATTGGGGCATTTCATTGCGATATTTGTCGTGTGATATAACTGCTTTGATTAGCTGTGTCAATAATGGACATGACTGTGTTAATTTCAAATGAGTAATTAAAGATAGTTCAAGTTATAAAGTATGATAAGAATGAAATTTATTTAGATGGAAATTCGTGTAACATATTATTGGTGGTTTTTAATTTTATTAATAACTCATTTGTGTCGTGGGATGTTTTATATAAGACGATAAAACTGTAAAGTTCCTAATGACGACTTTGTTTTTAAGTAGTGTTGATTTTTGTTAAATTTTAATTAATTTTATGTATTTTCAACAAAAATAAATATTTGACAATTATTTTCATATCAATAATAGCAAATAACGCATGCTAGTTTTACTTAATGCTTGTTTATTATGTCATATACCATGCCGGTTAAGACCAACCCTCGACAGAAGCGAATGTTGGAAAGACTTTTCTATTTGGTCTCCAGTTTCGGTTTTTGTGAGGTATGAAAGATTTAAATATTAACAAATAAAGTACTATATATTTATCATATAATAGCAATAACAGTGTTAATTACCCTCTTACGAATTACTTTAAATTCAAAACGCAACACACCTGACTTGTTGTGTCAAACGAATACTTAGTTGAAAGCGAAACTTTACTGAACTTATATGATTTGGCGATATTGAGTTTTTCTTAGTGCTACATGTCACTAACCCATAAATCAATATATTTTGCCGAACTTACAGTTACGGTTAACATAACAGTGACCACCAGTTGGTATGCACAAGCTCTTCCCTCGGGCATAGTTATATCTCTCCGTGAGACTGACCCCTCTCCTTTAGTTCTGAACGTTCCCATTAAAAACATCACCTCCTCGATAAGGGACCAGCCGATTCAGATAGATAACCTTACTCTTTATGGGTAGGCTGCGTTGGATGCGGTACGCAACTCATTTATCCCCTTCGTCCATCCATCCATCTCATAAGGGTGACAAGTTTCCCGACTTGGCCTGTTATATGGATTGTAAAACGAGACTTATCGCCTTTTAAATCATACTGGGTTTTCCTGTAGATAGCATGCGCTTCTTTGCCAATTCATAGCGAGTCAGTTATACTCCCTATATTTGATCTGTATTATCATTAATTTCCATAGAATATTCATCTGGCGTTCCTAATGCCATAGCGGATCTAATCTCGCTGAATACTATCTTTCGCTTTAGAAAGATTTGCTTCTAGAGTCCCGTTAAATCTTGCAACTATGCCGTCTGATTATGGATATTACGGCGTAGTTCTAGTTTTGTTAAAGCCTATGAACTAGTAGATCTTCCGGGATACATTTGTTTCAAAAATTTCAAAATGAAGTTCATTGGTTCGCCAAATCGGCTAAACAGATCCTTTACTAAAAACGTTGCTTCTTAATTGAGAATCCCATCGGCATTTTCCCAGATTCCCTTCAATACCCTATTCTCTACAAGGATTTCAGTGTCATGCCTTGACTTATTTCCATTGAGGTGCGTTAGCGTCTTGGCTCTTCTTTGTCAAACATGGTTTGATATTTGGAAATGGTAGGCAGTCTTTTTTGCATTGTTCTGTAGTTCAATCGTTATTTACTAGGCCTCTAATCTATTTAATGGACATGTCTATTAGAGCTTCAATTTCTCTATTGTGCCCGCAAAGATGATGAATGTTGACCTAGGTCCAGTGCAGTTTTCCTTGATTCTTCGCATGGCCGAATTGACTGTCTCAGAAAGGTGAAATCTAACACTATTTTCGTTCTGAAAATGTCCGGTTTTTTCACAGTTGAAACATTTTACAGTAGTAGCCCTGTTATCATTTCTTGTAGTGTAATTTTCGAGCAACTGGTTCATCTCGTACCGGAAATTGTTAAACTTGGTTTTCGTATTAGTTTTTCCTTCTTTGTCCTCTGTCTATCTGTACAATCTCTTTTGAAATGTCCAATTTCTGTCCAGCTTGGCTAAGCGGCGTTCTAAAACTTTCTTCATCTTAGATAAGAACTCTCTCGTTTTCATCAAAGTGATGTCATATTGGTCTACGTGCTCAACCGTGTAATGTCGACGGGAATTCTTGTAAAATTTCGCCAGATTTCTGTGTTCGTGATTTAAGTTGTTCTTGGTATACTTGATAAAACTAATTCTGCTGCTTTTCTGGGATAATTTGGAGTAACTCTAGAATATAGTCTCTACAAGGTATTACAACTGCTGTAGATTTCTCTTGACTACTCCATGCACTGGTGTTTGTAATTGCATCGAACTGCCTCTTTTACATAGACCAGGAAG
Organism: Octodonta nipae; assembly: GCA_034190945.1. Lineage (NCBI taxonomy): Eukaryota > Metazoa > Arthropoda > Insecta > Coleoptera > Chrysomelidae > Octodonta > Octodonta nipae. Next base: position 43,981,802 of record CM067224.1, on the reverse strand, counting down.
AATTTTCATCGGTGCGTAGTTTTATTAGAGAGCCTTTACCAACAACTGCATCTTGATGTGTCCCTTTCATTAATTATTTTCTATTTCATTTTCTTTTGCATTTTGATGTTTCCCTTTCATTAGTTATTTTCTATTTCATTTTCTTTTGCGCTTTGTGACTACTCCTCTTCAAAGATTTCTGAGAGAGCGGAATGTGTACTGAAGTGCAGGATTGGCATTTCCAAACAATTACTTGCAAGTTTTTTATTGTTTTTTATGGGTTTGTTACTGTTACACATTTAGACAAAAAATTTTGTTCTAAAATGAAAAATAAATTTTAAAAGTAAATAATTCAATATCCGATCGAAGCAAACAAGAGTGACTTTTATATGAGGAATTGTCCTTTTCTTACATGTCATTACTGCCTTATTCATGGTTCAACAGAGAAAAAATATGCATTGAATTACTGAAGTAGCAAGGTATAGTCTAAGATCCGGCTGCAGAATTAGTGCACCCACCGAGTGTTTGCTAAAAACCACATGTGTATGCATATTTATGATTAGGAGAAAAAATATCTACTAGGTTGCCATTCAAAATGTGGCCGCTAGTATTTTTAATTAAAGTATTATTAATTGGTTTTTAGTAAAATATTTCATTGGCTTGTTTTTTCAATAAATTATCGTCCACTTCAAGGCAATAGCCGCACCTCTTCGCAGCCAGGTGTACACAGGTATCATTTTGTTTGTAACATACATTGATTATTTATATATTAAATTATAGCTATTTTTCTGTTTATTATGATATACGGTTGCCTAATTTAATCTGGCCGCAAATAATAGTTGCTGGCTGTTAAAGATGGTAAATATTAAAGGTAGAGTGAAAGAGAAATAGCGCGTAACATCACCAGTCAGACGAGGATAGCGCAGTTCGCACACTGACAAAAAACAAATAGTGGCAATGGTACAAAAACCGAACTTGTACGATGCACTAATACTGCTGATCAAATATTTTTTTCTCTAAAATTAACATCAATTTTGTAACAGCGATTATGGCAATTTTATAATTCATTACTCATACCAATTCTACTATGCTATGATCTTTATTACATTATACAGGAGATTCCGTGTCAAATAATCACCTGTATATTGTTCCTATCTTTTAATTATAGAAGAGGTACCGTGACAGTGAATCAAATAAACAGCTCTATTGCCTTCCTATCTTTTTAATTAATATCAATTGGTTAAAACACGCAGTGTCAACACTATACCGCTACAAACATGTCCAAAGAAATTCCAATAAAAGAAATGATTGAATTCTGCAATTTCGAGAAACAATGTTTTTTGTTAGAGTATTTTGGTTATGGAAAAGTTTGTACTGGCCTCTCTACTGAAAAGTGTTTGCTACCAAGTATTTTTAGCGCAACAAGTGGAAAGGAGCAAGTTCAAACTTTACGAATATTTCATTGTAAACACATTCATTGTGTTTTGTGGTACAATCTGTGATGGTCTCATGGTTGCCGACTTTTATAGCGTTTCGCTATTTTATCTCTTTCTCCTAATAACAAAACTCCAGAACGGTTTTGTTGTCTACAACATTAATCTAGTAAGTAGAATTTTTAAAAATGTTTATGAAATTTTAAACCAAAATCTCTTAGTTCTTGCTACAAATCTTGAAACAAATAGAATTTGTGGAACTAAAACATAAATATATGTCCTTATTTAAACTAGTCCCAAAATTGAATAGCTTTTTTGGACTACAGATGTTTATGATAATTGCTACAGCAATTATGGGCGTTACAAATTTAGCAACACATTTACTGTTTATTGAATTACATGGTAAAGATCTTTGTGAACTTTTATTAATTAGCATTGGTTTGCATTTAACTGGGAACATAGTAAGTACGCGTATATTTTCTCTATCAAAAGTTGCCATAGTGAAGATAAAAAATAAAACCATTTTCAAAAACTGGTTAATTTCAAAAAACAAGTCGATACTTTTAATAAACTTAATAAACTAAAATAATCCGTATTCACGCCAGATGTTTAGAGCATAAAATATGTACCTGATAGGTGGCACTGTGAAAGAGCAGTTAATCTTTTTTATATAGTACTTCTGGAGCCATGAAGTTAACACTGTTTCTTAAGTGTGCTTACATAGGTTTCGCTGTTGATTGTGACAAGAGGTCACCAAGAATAACGGCCTATGTGTTCCAAACCATTGGTGTCACAATCTTCTATGCTGACATTGCTGATTTTTTTGCACGTGAAGAGCCACAATGGCACCACACCTTAGATTGCATTTTTCTCTCTGAGTCATATAGGCGCTCAGTTGCTTGGGAATCCTATTAACACAAACCTTATAATATCCCAAGCCCACAATTATTTCTTGGACATTCGAAATGTTCAATGCATTAGCAATATCCTGAACTATAGCAAATCTGTCTACTCTTCAGAATAATCTACAGTAACCAATTTTAATTTTATGTATACACAACAGTGAGAATAAGGCGAACTGGCGATTGTTAAATGTAAAGGAAGAAATTCTAGAATTATAAATTTACATCCGAACTACTTTGTTTTATAACACAAAACTTCCTTAAGCGAAAATTACCAAATTTTGTAAGAAGATATTATTCAACACGACGCGCAATTTCCATTTACGGGGTTGCCACGTTTATGGAGTTTTCGCAAACTGAAATGTTTTGTATGAGATCGCCTGAGTTTTCTTATTGCAATAATTTGCAATTTTTGACATTAATAAAACTGCGAAATATACGTTTAATAACTTCTATCGTTTGTTAGATTTGACAACCGAGCATTTTTAGAAATAAAAACACGAACCATGTTTTTATTGCAGACCTACGAGCATAACATTTTTGATGAAAACAAATTTTGTCTAGAGATATTCAACGCGAACATTTTAATATAAACTGGTATTAACTGATTGAATTTATATATGGTGCATGCGTTGGTCTTAAAACATTTAAATTATTCTTATTCGAAGTCTAGGATGAAATTAATTGAAATTGATTGGACTTTCAGCAAAATATTTGTTAATTAACCCCTTTCCAGATGTATGTTTGCAATTTGTCTGCATATATATTGGCCAAAATATTACTTATTTCCCAAAACCATCTCCTGCGGATCCTCGCTTCTGCCAAGCAGAAGAGGAAAAGTTGTAAGCCAGGTAAGATTAACTTCAGGAATCGTTACTTAATCTTATTTGGTGAGAAAATGGGAGGATATTTTTACTTTTCCTTACAGGTTCACCAACCAATATGTCTTTCTTATTTGAATACTAGGCTGGGTCATAGAATTCATTTGGTCAACAGGGATGAAACATGGCAGTGGCGAGATAATGGGAGCAAAACATTTTGTTTTCGGAAAATGAAACTCTTGTTTCTCAATTGTTAGCCAAACCGATTCCTAGCAAATGTCGCCTCTTATATTGGGCAATCTCCCAATTTTCAAATCTCTTCGAGGATCAAGCGGGAACAAGGTAGACCAAGATCTGCCACCAGCTGACGGTCGATAAGCATAACGAGACTAACAGACAATATTGATCCATGCTAAGACCTAGAAAACAAACCGTGTTTACCTGTAACCGAATTGAAAAATTGTTAGGTTAAAATCTACTCTGCTAAAGTACAATAGAAAAAATATAAAAAATTGTTGTTTTTATTTTCAAATATATATGTAAAATTTACTTAATAATTAATATAGTAAAGATCCCAACACTCTATTACCATATAAAAAATTTGATATCTTACCTAAAAATGAACTAGATTGTCTAAAAAATATCTAGAGAAAAAAACTTGAATTTTCATTTAGCGTTTATACAAAGAGAATCAAGAATGTATTTCAGTTAGATAGATTGTCGACATATAAAGAACCGAAAAATAACAATTTTCATGAACACGAGACTATCACAGATCATGGTAGTTCCATTTTTCTCTTAATACCACAGTTTTGGTGACTAAACTCCTTCAAACCTCTACAACATCTTAATCTGAAGTTTTTTTTCTCTATTTTATTGATCTATAATTAGCAAAAACAGTAGAACATATTATTATCTAAATGAGTCAGAATAAACCCTGACGTTAGCTCATAAAAGACGAATTATTTTCAAAATATGCGCGAAGTTTGAACGCCTTGTTATTGTATATGAATAAATAACACATCGGACCAGCTTGAGCTTATTTGGGTTTACAAAGACTGTACCTGACAAAAAAATTAGCAAAAAAAATTAACCAACATGTCCAAAAATGCATGCAATAATTGTCAAAAACGCAATTTTTGTAACTTTGCTAAAATTAAAAAGCTCAGCATATCCGGTAATTTTTAATCGATTTGAACTTACATATAGAAAAATAAATGATCTGAATACGTTGTGTAATGTCTTCGATGCACATTACATATAATATTCAAAGAAATGTATGAATTAGATGTTGCGGTTTTAGTACAATGCTGGTTCAATGCAAGTATATAATTGACGAAGGACCTTTAGCGGAACAATCAATAAACACGTGCCGTCACATAAACGAATCATCAAGTAAAAGTTATCACTAACCTTTTCGTCGAAGCTCTGGTGTTTTCTTGGGTCTTCTTTCTTCAGAGGTTAGCCCCGTAACAGCAGGAACAGTTTCTTCGAGCTTCGTCTGGACAACACGTTACACAAAAAATAGCGACGTAATGTTCATTGATTGACCATACAAAAAAATGCGGGTTTAACAACAAATGATGCGCTTGTGTAAACACAAAAGAAACAAAATGAAAGCGGTTTAGCAGTCGTTACGAACGGAGCTAAGAACTCGCGGACTCGTAACACAATAACAACAAAAAGCGGCGTCTCTTCAGACGGAATCAAAAAAGCGTCCGAATAGTTCGGAGCACAATACACGAACCTCCCAAGCATCCTAATAGCTAGGGAACCGAAAATACTGTCTATATTTTACACGCAAAAAACACTTACAATTAGCATTAGCGCGACGGAATGTTTTAGAAAAGGTGCAGAAGTTTAAAAATCAATGTAGTAATTCAATCAAATTGAAAACAATACACTAAACAAATTGCGGGAACGCACCATTCCGCCAGCCTTGAATTACTTATTTCAAAACTAAGGGTCCACTGGCAGTGGACAAAGCTTTACAAGAGGTCGCTTCAAAGTACCACTTGCAGTTCTAACTGTAGCAACGCGTACAACACCATCACCTCCAGGATGTACGTCAATAATGCGCCCTAATGGCCAATTCAAAGTAGGGGAAGTGTCTTGCTTCAAAATAACAAGAGTTCCTGGCTTAACAACCTCCGAGGGATCAGTCCATTTACTCCGTTGATGAAGAGTATGTAAATATTCTTGCGACCAACGTTTCCAGAATGCCTGATGCAAACGACTCAGTAACTGCCATCTGGTGAGACGATTAGACGGGACAGATAAGAAATCAGATTCAGGAGGTGCTGTTAAAGGTTCCATGGTAAGAAACATTCCAGGACTCAAGGCGGTAAGATCCGATGGATCGTTGCTACAAGGGGTTATAGGTCGCGAGTTTAAAACTGCTTCGACCTGTGCAAATACAGTAGAAAGTTCTTCGTAGGTTAAGATTTGATCTCCAACGACAAGTCTTAAGTGAGCTTTAACGGATTTAATTCCGCTCTCCCATAGTCCTCCAAAGTGAGGAGCCGAAGGGGGATTGAAATGCCAAGAAATGGTTTCTCGTGCAGCAGTAGCTCTAAAAGCTTTCAAGATCTGCTTGTGAGCACACACAAAATTAGTACCACAATCACTATATATATGGCTACATCGACCACGACGTGCAATGAATCGTCGCAAAGCTGCCAAGAATGCATCAGCAGACAAATCTGATACGAGTTCTAGATGAACAGCTTTCGTTGCAAAGCACTTAAACAGGCACAGATAAGCCTTTAAAGTTTTCGACCCTCTAGTTTTAGCCATGGTTATAGTGAAGGGACCAGCAAAATCTACTCCAACATGAGAAAAGGCTTTCAATTGTGAAACGCGGGAAATGGGCAAATTTCCCATGAAGGGTAAGCAGAAGGATTAAGCTTCCAACAAGAAACACATTTAGAAATGACACTACGAATTACTTTCTTTGCAGATAGAATCCAAAATCGTTGCTGCAAAATAAATTGAACGGTTTGGATTCCTGCGTGAAGATTGGTGATATGACAATCTTCGACAATTAGATTAGTCAAACGACTTTTACTTGGTAGCAGTGCGGGAAATTTAGTATCAAACGGCAATGGAGCATTAGCCAATCTACTACCATCTCTAAGAAATCCCTGTTCATCAAGAAACGGCGAAAGTTTACGAAGCGATTTGGGCAAACGTTTTCGTTCTCGAAGAAGGGAAATCTCTTTAGAAAAATATTGATCTTGAACATAGCGAACAATGCGAAGCTGAGCCTGATATAACTCAGCAGCCAAAAATGATCCAGTGCCCCTACGGTCTGGATTGCGGGCGTTATCAACAAATCGACAAATATGAGCTATAATGCGGGTAATGCCATTAATAGAAGAATGTTCTTCTAACAAAGTACCAAATAAATTTGGTGAAGCGGTGACTTGAAGCGCCACTATACGGGCTTCAGTCATAACTAGCGGTGACATGCTTGAGTCTGAGCAAGCATGTGGCAAACAAGCAGTAATCAACAATTGTGGGCCTTTCCACCAAAGTGTATTGCCTAATAACTCTGATGGCAATGTGCCGCGGGAACCCAACTCAGCGGGGTTATCACAAGATTGAATGTAAAACCAATGCGAAGAAGGAAATTTTTCCTGCATGTAAGCAACTCGATAACTGACAAATGTCCAACGGTGCGGGGAAGAACTAAGCCATGAAAGGACTACCGTGGAATCTGACCCACAACGAATCACCTTGAACAACAAACGACTATTGAATTGCTCATAAACATAATGAGCCAACTTAGCGGTAAGAACTGAAGCACACAGTTCCAATCTGGGAAGTGACAAAGTTTTCAAAGGGGCAACTTTCGATTTAGACAACACAAAAAAACTTTGACGAAATCCAGATGCGGTTTCGAACACAAAATAAACAACAGCAGAATCTTTCTCAGAAGCATCACCAAATGTGTGAACTTCACAACTAGAACAGTTTTCTATAGCAAGCAGGCGAGGCAAAACGAAATTGTGCAAGGTCAACAAAATAGCGATAATGTCTTGCTGCAATTTGGGACCGATAAACAAACAATAATTCAAAGATAACCGATGAGGTATCTTAGCGGATGCATTAAACACTACACGAAGTTTGGTGGTTCTACTATCAGGTTTCAAAACACAATGATGCGGTATGTACTAACAATCAGAAGAAGTAGATGAATCGGGAACCAACTCCATATGATCCAGCTCCAAATACTCTTTGAGAAAATCACAATATTGTTTGTAGAGATCTGGTTGCTGTAGAAGACGTCTTTCTAAAGAGTAGAAACGTTGTACGGCGAGATTATACATTCCATCAAAAGCAGGAAGTGTATTTCGAAAAGGAAGAGGCACAACGAATCTACCTGAATCCAATCTCCTGCATCCCTCGGAAAATATTTTTTCGCAGATAAGATCATCAGGGGACTGAACCAGTGCGTTTGGAACATCTTCAATTTTACAAAAAAGCGAAGTTGGGTTTATGACTGACTGAGAGTGAGAGTTAACAGAACTCGAAGACACTCTACCCATAAGGATGTAACCAAACACAATGTTAATAGCATCAGGAATACCTTCCTTTCCCAGAAGGCGTCCATCCAACAAAATTGGAGAAAATATATCGGCACCTAACAAAAGGTCAATAGCGCCTGGGCTATTGAAACCAGGATCAGCAAGTTTCAAATTGGTTAGATATGCCATATTAGCAATGTTAATGGACGCAACAGGCATATCATTGCAAATGCGGGATAAAACAATAGTATCAACAACAAAATTGCACTCACGCTTTACTATAGAGCGAAGAGAAAGGGTAAGAGAGCCCTCAGCAGAGGGACTCTGCATAGAACCTAGCCCGTTGACTTGAATCGAAGCGGGCGTAGGTCGGAAGCCAAGGCGTTTCACAGCCTTGCTCGCAATGAATGATGTCATGCTACCAGAATCTAGCAGATATCGCAAAGTTTGATAAGAACCGTGCTTATCTAATACCTCAACTAAAGCGGTAGATAACAACACATTTGAATTGTATGACAAAAGTGAACTATGAAAAGAAGTCTGCGGTAGAGAAGTTTCGGGACCTTCAACAGTATTAATGGTACTTGATCCACCAGATGTGGAAGCCAGGTTTGCGGGGGGAGCACTAGATTCAGACCGAATGCCTGAATCACCACGATATACAAAATGAAGCAATGTGTGAAGGCGTTGTTTGCAGTTGCGGCAAGTGGATAAAGATTTACAGCGATTCAACCGATGAGAATCGCCTAAGCAATTAAAACAAAGTCTAAAATCTTTAATAAACTTAAACCGCGCGGATACTGATTTGTTCAAGAATTCAGAACATTTGTAAATCGCATGATCGGATTTACAAACTAAACAATTTCTATTCTTAGTGACAAACAAAGATGTAGTGAAACGGGAAGAATGTTGCTTTGAATTCAATGGTAACTTTTTGTCAACACTTCGCTTTGCCTTGCGGGATAATTCAACCTGTTCAAAGGCATCGCAATGCGTCGACAAAAAATCAACAACTTCCGAGCGCATCGGAAAGTCATTTTGAGCGGTCACAGTACCATGATAAAGTTCAAATTTAGCGGCTAAATTCTTTGGAACTCGTTTCAACATCATCTGAACGATACAAAAATCCCACTGATTTACTGGTAAACCCAAATTCTTCACTGAAGTCATCCAATAACTTCCGAACCTCTGAAGGGCTATCGAAGTTAGTTGGGGGAATTGTTCTAAAGCTGACCAATGAGACTCCGGGATTAAACGAGTTCGCTTGAATTTTTTCAAAAGTGTTTCATAAGCACTCACGTAATTGTTTTGTGTTAGTTTAAAATTCTTAATAGCCTCAAAAGCAGGCCCTTTTAAAGCTAACTGCAAATATTTGAACTTCTGCATAGCACTGAGTTTTTCATTATTGTGAATTAATGAATCAAACAAATCAATAAAAGTACCAAATTCCAATATGTCTCCACTAAATGAAGGCAAATCAATTCGCGGCAAAGCAACACTTTCCTGTTCCCGAGCTATATTTTGTGGCGTAGAATTCTGAACAGATTTCAGTTTAGCAAAAATAGACCTAATTGCATAAAACAATTTTTCAAATTTATTGCGAATGTCATCCTCAAAGTCAAAATCATCGTTTACATTTGAAATTAATCCAACAATGGAATTGTGATGTTTAAAAAATTCGGAATGGATTGAATCAACCATATCAATCATGCTAAAAAACAATTCAACGTCGTCACCTCTTAAGGCTTTCTCGGCAGCAAAATAAATATCTTCTAATCTTTTAAACTCCGATTGTCGATGATTTTTAAATTTACGTAAATTTTCAGCGGTTTTTGACATCTTAACAATAAATTAAAATCACTGTAACGCCACTGAACCAATCTAACACGATAAAACGAAACAAAATACTATTCCAAAAATGTACAATTTTTTACTGTTGAAGTAGTAAAATATCTGACCAAATGTCAAATAAATTCAAAACAATTTAGCAAATAACCAAAACAAACAAAACGAGCTCTTGTAAGTTTTTAAGGCGGCAAAAAAATTGCGTTTTATTTCCAACGGAATGAGTGAATATCCCGAACTTGCTTTATCTTCTAACAAATAAAGAAACGAACATTCACTTTGCAGTCAAATGTATCCGGCTCGGAGTTGGACCAAATTATGTAATTTATTCGATAATCTTTGCACTAAATTAACTCAAATTGCATCCGGCTCGAACTTGAACCAAATTATGGAATGTCTTCGATGGCACATTCCATAGAGAATATCCAAAATAAATGTATGAATTAGATGTTGCGGTTTTAGTTCAATGCTGGTTCAATGCAAGTACATAATTGACGAAGGACCTTTAGGGGAACAATCAATAAACACGTGCGGTCACATAAACGAATCATCAAGTAAAAGTTATCACTATCCTTTTCGTCGAAGCTCTGGTGTTTTCTTGGGTCTTCTTTCTTCAGAGGCTAGCCCCGTAACAGCGGGAAAAGTTTCTTCGAGCTTCGTCTGGACATCACGTTACACAAAAAATAGCGACGTAATGTTCATTGATTGAGCATACAAAAAAATGCGGGTTTAACAACAAATGATGCGCTTTTGTAAACACAAAAGAAACAAAATGAAAGCGGTTTAGCAGTCGTTACGAACGGAGCTAAGAACTCGCGGACTCGTAACAAAATAACAACTAAAAGCAGCGTCTCTTCAGACGGAATCAAAAAAGCGTCCGAATAGTTCGGAGCACAATACACGAACCTCCCAAGCGTCCTAATAGCTAGGGAACCGAAACAAGAATGTCAATACTGTCTATATTTTACACGCAAAAAACACTTACAATTAGCATTAGCGCGACGGAATGTTTTAGAAAAGGTGCAGAAGTTTAAAAATCAATGAAGTAATTCAATCAAATTGAAAACAATACACTAAACAAATTGCGGGAACGCACCACTTTGTTTACAGAAAAGAATATTGACATTAAAAAACCCTACCTACCATTGTCTATTTAATAAATGTAAGTTCTTTGGATTCCGAGGAACGGGCCCGAATTACATAAAGTTATTTGTCCAAAGAGGTAATAAATATAATCATTATAACCTTTCAAATTTCCCTGTGATATTTTTTCTGAATTATTGTTAATATAAAATGAGGCCCGCTCAACCACTCACTTGGTACTGCTTTATAATATTAATTTAACTCAACGTTGTTATCATTTACCTCGGTCAAACTCGTTAATACATCCTGTACGAGATTATTACATCGTAATTTGAATATTTATAGGGCAATGTCAGTTTTGACATTTCCTTAATGTTTATCCTTTATTGGCTTTGTGAGTGATTTTCTGAAAAACATAGCAGAAAAATATAGGAGACAACATCTTTAACTTCCTTAATATAATGTTGTTTAACTTATTCATATCGGTTAAATTGTTTTCGAGCAATCAGTGAGTAATTCGAAAAATTATCTAAATGATGTGATTGTTCCAATTTTTCTGAAAAACTGTAAACCGATAAGCCAGACAGTATAGAAAATCTTTAGGATTAACTCCAGAACTTTCTTAATAGAATGTCATTTAGTTCATATTATTCACATAAACCATCTTTGAAAAAGACTGGAATATAGTAAGTACTATCTTTTTTAAAGTCGGTAATAATATCCAAAAAGTTAAACATAGCGTATTGGAAAATTGTTGAGTGGGAATTTGCGTTATTACAATATAACAATTCAGCAATCCAGTTCTCTCCGAAGAAACAAATTTTACTAATTTTAGTAGAGCGCCAGGACAGTATTCTAATGAACAATCACTTTTTTGTCGCATAGCAAAATTTAAATCAACTAACTAGGAAAACAGAGGTTTTTTCAAAATTTTCACTAAATGTAGCAAAATATTATACAACCCAAAAGTTTTCTAGTTGGTTGAAGGGTGGAATTTCTTAAAAGGCTCTAGTTTTCAGTGTCCAAATATGATAAATGCAACGGGTAATTATTATTACAAATATATTGAGAACTGATCAATTTTCATGAGATTTTAAAAGTTAGATTTAATTGTATAAATTGATGCAGTCGTAAAAAAAGCGAAGAGGCGAAAATACAATATTTCTGGAGACTACCCCAACAATGTACGATCCTATCGAAGATACCCAAACTATACTATTTCTGACTATATTATTAATCACCAAAGACGGTATTCTTCTATAGCTTTACTGTTTTACATGATATAATATATATATATATATATATATATATATATATATATATATATATACAGCTTTAAAACAGCTCTGAGACAAAACGGATTTACAGACCGAAATATACAAAAAACCTTAAAGTCAAAACCGAGGCAAACAGACGAGGAGCATGAGACACCAATAACCAAGGTTTATTTACCGTATGTCAAGGGGACCACGGACAGTATTGCAAGAATTCTACAAAATCGATACTATTTTCAATACAGATAGAAAAATAAGCACGGTGTTGAGGACTCCGAAGACGAGGATCCCTTTAAAACAACATAGAGTGTACGAGATTCCATGTGCAGACTGTCATAAAACCTATGTGGGGCAAACTAATAGAAGAATTCAAGCTAGACGTGATGAACATCAGAACGCTGTAAGAAAGCAGGAAAAAACAACATCCATTGCTTAACACGCCACCACGATGTCACACCGAATAGACTTTGAGACCAGAGTACTGGCAAATATAGAACACCCGAAATCAAGACTCGTAAGAGAGGCAATTGAAATAGCGAAGAGGCCTCACAGTCTAAACGCACGCAATGAAATTCAGAACTTATCGAATTGTTGGAAAATTCTATTAAACACTGTACCGGCTTGGACCCGTCCAATAACAACTCAACCGGAAATAACAAATCAGTAGGCGGGAGGCGTGCCCACCGAGCGCCCAGACCAATCACACGCAGCCGTTCACGGTGCCATCCAATAGGTGCCGAGCCGCGACTATAGAACAGCGCCAGCGCTTCTGAAAATCTTAGTATTCGAGTAACTAGAAGCGAAACCAGAAGTCTACGAGAATTATGCGAACCGACCTGAACAGGGCAGATGTGACTCTGCCGAAACGTCTTCATTTTACTATCGTTCTCGGCAGGGATCAGTTATCAACTACGAGGATGAATTCCCGAAAACCACCTAAAACATATTATATATATATACCTCCGATGAAGGCATATAAATATAAATATATATATATATATATATATATATATATATATATATATATATATATATATATATATATATAATAATATAATATATATATATAATAATATAATCGAGTCTGAAACTCGCAGATGTTTCGCCAAGATGTCACTTGACATTTTCAATGCGTTATCACGATAAACTGAGAGGTAATCTACCTGGGCTTTATATTTATATGCCTTCATCGGAGGTTGTATCGCGTCTGGTCGGTGTTCACTCCGCCTCCTTCGCTATCGTGTCAGGGGGTTTCAGAGTCGAAGGTCCATGCTGTAGGAAGGCGGGAACTGTTATCGCGTCGGTTTAGATAGAGGGGTCGTTTCTTTAATTCTATAGCTTCGCGAATAGTGGATACGTTGAAATGAAAAATACGTGTTAGAAGAACAGTGTTGTACAAGTTTGATGGTGTCAGAAGAGATATTGTGTTTTGTCTTTAGTATATCTAACGTTTCTGAAATGGGGACATTGGTGAAAAGAGACACAACATCGAAGCTAACTAGGATATCATTCGTAAGTAATTTCGACAAGATTGTTGAGGAGGTCTTGAATTATTTTGTGTGTTCATTGGGTTTTCTCTCCTCCAAATTTTTTCCTGCAACAGATAAGTATTTAAAAATTGTATATGTAGAACAAAGTGTAGTAAGGCAATTTCGTAAAATTGCCCGGATTACTGGCTGTCTGTACACAGATTCTTCCTCACAGTTATTCTGAGAGAAAGTGTGTATCCATACACAGATAAGTATTACACAATATACAATACATTACATATATACAGGAATACTGGTTGATCATTTTGTAGACATCTCTTTCTCTCAGAATGACTGTGAGGAAGAATCTTTGTACAGACAGCCAGTAATCCGGGCAATTTTACGAAATTGCCTTACTACACTTTGTTCTACATATACAATTTTTAAATACTTATCTGTTGCAGGAAAAAATTTGGATGAGAGAAGAAAACCCAATGAACAGACAAAATAGGATATCATTTTCTGTAATGATATATAAACGCCCAACATATATAGGAAGGAAGAAGAATTGTTTACGTAGAGGATACTTTCTCGGCTAGAGGTTGAAGGACTTTAGCTAAGTACTGGGCTAATTGTTGGGACCGGGATTGTATCGAACTGCCTATGGTCCCAAGAGGAATGTCCGGCTTAGTCCGACTTATAAATCTTGGGTAGTTCGCAAATTTTCGGAATTTTAGACGACTTTTCACGAGGAATGATAATCATTTTGACTTTAAGAGGAAGATGTGTTCCGTTGATGATTTCCTTGGTCTTCTTCTCTAACTAAGTAGTAGGATTATTTTTAATAATTTCGTAGTCTGGAGTGTGGAGTGAACATAGTCCTTAGTGTGAGAACAGTCGCATTACCTTTGTCGGCAGGAAGAATATTATGTATTATGTAGTTGTTTTAGTACATGTCTTTGTTAAAAGTTAGGTTTGATTTTGGTTGCCAATTTTTTTGTATTTGTTTATTAAATATTAAAGTCATGTGAAAAATTGAAAAACAATTATAAAAGTGAACTCCTGATTCATACTAATCACTTAACAAAAATATTTATTTGTTTCAGGTTTATAGCGTAATTGTCATTGTATCCTGTGATCGAGCTCAAAAAAGTGGAGAAAACTTTATCAACACGTGTTACATGCTTCAAACTGGATTAGAAGAATCGACACTTAGACGGGAACTGTTCTATTTAGCACATTTTGCTAACCAACTTAAACCCAAATTTTATGCAGCAGGCTTATACGAAGTTAATTTGTACACTTTAGTTGACATAGCTTCTGTTATAACAACGTATTTAATAATTGGTATCCAGTTCAATATATAATAAAATCCATTTTATTTATGGATTTCTGGAACCATTCAAAACTTGTTAAATAAAGTTTAAATAATTATTATTATATAGGAGTTTATGGAGCAAATTTTATAACAATAATATTGCCAAGTTAAAATAATTTGTGAAGTACATTTATATATTTCGCAACTGCGCTGTTCAACTTGGCACGGACTTGAGAAATTGTTGCATTAAAAAACTATTTCATGCTTTTTAGTTGAGTTAAATTTTTTGAAGTCTTTTTTTAATTTTAAAAATGTACTTATTTTAACTTGTAGTGATCGCTTAGTCTCCGTTTGCAATCATGAAATTTGCAAAAGACTTAAATTCTACAGCGTTATTCACCACTAGTTAGTAAAGAGTTGATATTTAGCATGGAGGATAAATATGTTAAAAGTTGACAACTAATTTTGAAATATTTTGGTATCTGAAAAATCATCTAATGTATTTTTGCTTTGTTTCAAATATTAAGCAAAAAGGAGAGCTATTTCGTTTCGCGCATAACTTGAAAAGTATTGCAGATATTGAAACGATTCTTGGAGGGCAGGAAGCCTTCTAATAAAGTTGTTCGAACCGAACTTTACCACCAACTATATTTAAGTTAACTAATATGGTCATGGTGCTGAGTGGTAAAAATTATTTTGATAAAACTATCACATTTACCGCATTTACCAATTATGCCAGGAAAATATTAATTTTTGTACTATCTGCTGTTCTTTGCAGCAAATAAGTTTGACAATCGACGTTCCATCCATAATTATGATTTCAATTATCTTCAGTTCATTTTATTCATTATTTGGGACTGCCTAATATCTACGTTCTATATAAATGCTAACCCTTATGTTGCATTATGCAGGGTATAAATGAATAAGTGTGAAATATTTGCTTCCTAGAGTCATTTTATGACGAAAAGTTTCATGAACATATGTCCGGAAACACTTCGTTACCGATGTTCAAGGTTTTGAGACTCAAATTTTTTCAGTTTTTTTCTTCTGACTACTTAAGTTTTAGAAACATTTGAATTTTGGAGCATTAGCGCTTCTATGAATTCTTCATAATTAAGTCACAGAAACAGTCATAAAAATCCACAGGGTGGTGTTTTTCTGGGGTCACTGGTACTTTCTGGTCCTACAATTTTTTTTCCAGTGGGCCCGTGACAATTGAGAAAAACTGTAAATAAATCTCTTAAGAATATGAAACCTTTTTTATTTCTTGCGTTTTTTTTTTCTTCGTATTTGCCACTGTTTTTGTGTAAAAATGATCAATTTAATGTGTACCGTAAAAACAAAAATCCTTCTGTGACGCAATATGCTATTTTTATTCCAAATCATTAAAAAAAACAAATTTACCTAACTTTGAAAACGAATATGTCAAATTTAGTGCTCAAAATATACAGGAGTCTAGACGTCGACAGATAAATCTTTGTATTCGATTAATATCTCAGGAGCACCTTGAATAACTCTACAAGAAACAATAACGCGATTTCTCCAATTTTCTATGTCGTGAACAGAAGTCCCACTATTAGCCAACGTTTTTAAATATCCATAAGTTGAAAACCCTATCCGATTTAAATCAGGTGAACGAGCTCGCCAAAATTGAGGTCCATCCTAACTAGCAATTGGATATATGTCATTAAATATTGACGTGATCTCATTCTATGTGTATGTGTATGTATCTCCATTTAATATAGGTGGAAGGAAAAATGGGTCAATTTGGTGATCTCAAATAATTCCAATTCACTCGTTTCAAGAAAATTCCTGATGGTGAGCTTCAACTATTGCATGAGGATTTTATTCCGCCCATATGTGGTTGAGGTGGTTATTAACAATAGCTTCCCTAGCAAAACTTGCTTCGTCTGTGAATAAAATATAATCAACAAATTCTGTTTGTTGTCATATCATATCTAACATCCAATATGAAAATGCGAGACAATTAGAAAAATCACGAGGTAACAGTGCCTGGACTCGCTGTACAAGATATGGATATGACAGCTGTTTCTTTAAGATGGCAATTTTCCTAGTGCTCAAATATCCCGGTGGCGACCACAATCATGCTTTTAGGTTTGAGGCTACCTGTTTCTGTTAGTGGTTGATAAAGCCATACAAAGAAAGTGCGATGAGAGGCAACACGTTGAGGATACACTACTACATATCTTCTCAACGCTTCTAAAGAATTACCATTAGAGAGAGACCCTAGACGAAATGCATGCCAGTCATTTACGCTTTTGAATACACCGCCACATTGGGGAAAATTAGCGAAAAGTCACGTTCAACTATCACTGTGTCAGTGAAAATCAAGAAGAGTAAATTAACAACAATTAAGTAAGAGTTGTCAATAAGAGGAATTAATTTGACAGTTGTCTACTAGAAAAATAAATAATAGGATTGTTATTTCAACGGTACAAATGAAACTGTCATTTTTTTACACAACAGTGGCAGAAAAAAAAACGCAAAAAATAAAAAAGGTTGCAAATTCATAAAAGGTCATTTGACATTATTTTGTCAAATGACAGGGGCGTACTGAAAAAAAGTTGTATGGGCAAAGCGAACACGAGACGGTGGTAGATTTTCATGGCCGTTTCTGTAATCTTATTTTCAAGACTTTTTTTGAAGAGTCATTAATGCTCCAAAATTGAACTAAGTATCCCGAAAACTTTAGTAGTCAAAAGAAAAAAAAACCTAAAAAATTGAAAGATTTTAACACCTTGTTTATCGGCAACGAAGCGTTTGCGTACATATTTTCATAGGCAAATGACTCGAGGAAGCATATCTTGAAACCTTTCGCACTCATTCATTTACACTCTGTTTTTCTATGGGAATTAAGTCTACTTTTTCCTTGAATTGAGTTAAGAGTGCATATATTTTGGTTAATCTCGGGAGATAGATTTTAGGACGTTTAGTTTGGTTAGGGCAGTGACGTCGTTATTTTTAACGTAACTTGAACCCTTATATATATATATATATATATATATATATATATATATATATACATATATATACAGGGTGTCCCATGGTTCTGGTCTCGGATGATTGCGCAGTTATGATAGAAGATAGAATTTTCAAAATTTAGGGGTATAACTTCTCGATTGGGATCTATCCAGCTAAAATATTTTCAAGCATGTACCACTTCCGGTTATAGCGGAAGTTGATACCAACTTGCTTATTTCAAATGGAACACCCTGTAAATTATTGTATTTCTGAATTCTGCGAGTAATTTTAATACTAATTCATGTATAATACCCTATACTTAAATTCAGCCCTTTTCGAGTTATTCCAAAATGTTTTTTGAAATTCACATTTTAAGGCCTTCAGATAATTGCAAATTATACAACAACGAAGAGGAATTTAGGAAAACCATTCGTTGAGAGGGTAGAATAAACTTAGTGCTTCCAAAATCTGTGAAAAAAATATGGAAATTATCTACAGAGTGTGTACAAAAAAAACCCGAAAACTGAAATTCAAATTCTGGAAAAACTCAATTTTTTCAAATGGAAACCACTATTTTTTATATCATAATCAGATTGAGCATCGAAAATAAGAGGTACTTTGTGAATAACTACCTATACGAAATTCTGATAGTTTTCGACTTATTAAAAAAAATAAAACATTTTCAGCATCTTTAATAAAAAGTAAGCTAAAGTACATAAGTTGGCCATGACGGTTGCTAAGGACTCTACGAAAATGCCATTTTAACAAATATTCGAAATTCTTTTAATAAATCAATTTCAAATTTTATTTAATAGTTCGTAAATAATGGTTGCAAATGCATTTCTTATTCTTAGTCTCATATGTGAAAATTAACCAAAGGATTGATTCTCTGTTGCGATGTTAAAGAGTGCTATGGAATCATGACAAATGTCAAATATTACTAGTTAAATTATTATTATGTTATAATCATTTCAGTATATTCTAACGTCAGTTCAGAATCTTTATATAAATAATTATCCTTAAACAAAGTGAATTTTACGAAAGAAGAAATGGTGGACATGATATTTGCATTAGGTGAATGTCAACGTAATAGCGTCAAGAGTGTATTTATTGTGTATTTATTACAGGCAATATCCAGATCGAAGGCATCCAACTGAAAAGGCATTTACAAAACTTTATGAAAGATTTGTTGATTCTGGAAATGTTTCTTATGGTAAACGTAATGTTCCAAATAGAGTAACTACTGAAGAAAACGCATTTATGATAATGCAATATGTGATAGAAAATCCACTATGTAGCATTAGAACTATAAGTAACCAATTAGCTATTAGTAAAAGTGCCGTTCATAAGGTTATAAAGAGGTACAAGTTTCAACCCTATAAAATACAAATGCACCAAGAATTGCTTGATACAGATTATGAAAAAAGAGAAGAATTTTGTAATTGGTTTAGAGTTAAAATGCAGACTGAAGCTGACTTTTCAACATATGTTTTGTTTTCAGACGAAGCCACCTTCCATAAAAATGGCTTTGTAAATAGACACAATTTCATTACTATTGTGATGAAAACCCGAAAGGTTTTAAAACAACATCTCAGACTAAATGGTCCTTAAACGTGTGGGCTGGTATTGTTGGGGGTACCGTTATTGGACCTTTCTTTTTTGATGGGACAATGAATGGAGCCAAATTCGTTGATTTCTTAAGAAACCAATTACAGCCGTTATTAGAAGACATTCCATTAAACATAAGAAGTAAAATGTGGCTTCAACTAGACGGCTCTTCAATTCATTATGACAGAAGAGTTCGGCGATATTTAAACAGAAAGTTTAGTGATTGTTGGATTGGACGAAACGGATCAGTTGCTTGGCCTCCACGTTCACCTTGTTTAACCCCAATGGATTTTTTTCTCTGGGGTTACATAAAAGATATTGTGTATAAAGAGGAAGTAACGAGTAAAGAGAATATGAAAGAAAGAATAAGAAATGCATTTGCAATAATTGCACCAGAACTATTAAATAAAGTTCGTAATTCATTTATTAAAAGAATAAATAAGTGCTTAGAAGTGAACGGTCGGCATTTCGAACATTTGTTAAAATGACATTTTCGTAGAGTCCTTAGCAACCGTCATGGCCAACTTATGTACTTAAGCTTACTTTTTATTAAAGATGCTGAAAATGTTTTATTTTTTTTAATAAGTCGAAAACTATCAGAATTTCGTATAGGTACTTATTCACAAAGTATCACTTATTTTCGAGGCTCAATCTGATTATGATATAAAAAATAGTGGTTTCCATTAGAAAAAATTGAGTTTTTCCATATTTTGAATTTCAATTTTCGGGATTTTTTTGTACACACTCTGTAGATAATGTCCATACTTTATTCACAGATTCTGGAAGCACTAAGTTTATTCTACCCTCTCAACGAATGGTTTTCCTAAATTCCTCTTCGTTGTTGTATAATTTGCAATTATCTGAAGGCCTTAAAATGTGAATTTCAAAAAACATTTTGGAATAACTCGAAAAGGGCTGAATTTAAGTATAGGGTATTATACATGAATTAGTATTAAAATTACTCGTAGAATTCATAAATACAATAATTTACAGGGTGTTCCATTTGAAATAAGCAAGTTGGTATCAACTTCCGCTATAACCGGAAGTGGTACATGCTTGAAAATATTTTAGCTGGATAGATCCCAATCGAGAAGTTATACCCCTAAATTTTGAAAATTCTATCTTCTATCATAACTGCGCAATCATCCGAGACCAGAACCATGGGACACCCTGTATATATATATATATATATATATATATATATATATATATATATATATATATATTTATATGTTTTAGGCGGATAACTGATCCCTGTCGGGATCGATGGTAAAATGACGACGTTTCGGCAGAGTCACATCTGCCCTCTTCAGGTCGGTTCGCATAATTCTCGTAGCCTTCTGCTTTCGCTTCTAGTTACTCGAATAATTCATGTCTAAAAGGTTCCATAGATCAAATAGAAAGATTCTAGACAACAGTCAGGATCAAATTTGACGACCTAGTGTACTTGGTTGAAGTAGTTAGATTGATGCTTTTTTCTGTCTCGGCTTTATTTATTGCAAACTGATTTGTACACAATTTCGCACCACTTTTCAATAATGTCTATAACGTTCCTTAGATCAAGTAGAAGGATTCTAATGTTTATAAGGTACCTTAGATCAAATAGAAAGATTCTAAACAAGTGTCAGGATCAAATTCGACGTCTTAGTGTACTTTGTTGTAGTAGTTAGATTAGTGCTTTTTACTGACTCGCCTTTATTTGTTGCTAACCTATTTGAACACAATTTCGCACCACCTTTTAATAATTCGAGTAACTAGAAGCGAAAGCAGAAGGCTACGAGAATTATGCGAACCGACCTGAAGAGGGCAGATGTGACTCTGCCGAAACGTCGTCATTTTACCATCGATCCCGACAGGGATCAGTTATCAACTACGCGGATGAAATCCCGGAAACCGCCTAAAACATTTAGTGCCCGCGAAAACTTAAAAACAAATATATATATATATATATATATATATATATATATATATATGATGCAATCCCATTTGAATAAAAGCTTATATTTGAATAATTGATAGCTAACTCTATTTCTATAAATGTTTTCTTTTCAGTTTTGTTGTTCATCTGCATTTGTCCTCTAAAACTGGTTGCACAAGATTTAAGTCAAACATTTACAATTGCTATCCTATGCAAAATAACTTTTTTTACTTCTTAAATAACTGTTTTACATGATAACAAATTCAATTACCCTTTTAGGTGAATTTGTTTTATAAAAATAACCTTGGCAAAGAATAATTATAAAGATCTATAAACGGTGTTCATTTTGTTCATGAATGTTAATTAAATAAAATTATTTTGAGTAATGTAAGAAACGTTAATAAAATGTAATCAGTGCATGTGTTATGAATTTGAAAGTTTCTTTAGGTATATGTTAGCCCAAAAGTCCTTCTGCAGGTGTAAATTCGTTCAATTTTAAAAAATACCAAAATTTTGTAATTAAGTTACATTAAAAAGATCTAAATAATGATATATATTATTATCATTGTCATGATATTTATCTGTTATAACAGTAAAGAGTATATAGGTATTATTTAATAACATAATCAAACACGTTTTCAAGAATGTTTGCAAAATAAGGTAAATTACTGCTGCAGTATCATTTACACCTGAGTTTGCCACTAAACAAGCCTCTTCAGTGTCTATTTGTGAAAATTTCATTTTTCGTTTCTTAAAAGAGCAGCACAGCCTTCATAACTTTTTACAATTTTTCGGGATTGTTTTTCTTATTAACACTGTTTATTTGACTGTTTTTTCTCGTCTGTTCGCAAGTTTATTTTTTATTTAGGATGATTAATTTCTCGAAGGTTTCTTATTTTGGCAGCGTGAAATGGTAGGTTATAAGACTATCATTAAGAGGCAAATCATGAGTGTAGGTAAGTTTTTATACCAATAGTTATAAGTAGAATCACTACCATTAGCCTGTGGTGATAGTTAATGCTTCCGTATCTTCAATGTGGCTCCTCAATATCAACATTACTAAAGCCGCTTCCTTGTTGTGCCGACATGTTGAATTCGATAAGCTGGAGCAATCTTTCGAAAGTTATTCGATTTGGTGAATGATGCCCGTCTGCTTCATAACATTGGCTTTTGTCATGGTGTTTCTTTCTGATACCTTTTTAAAAGTTTCGTTCATTGAAAAGTACATAATTATTTTGATCTTTACTCTCTTTGCTTTTTATGTATCCTTTGAGTAAGGCAGCAAACAGTGCTAATTTTTGTTTGAGAGTATGCTGAAATTTCTGAACGGCAGTATTTGCGGAGTCTGTGGTGTTGAGAATTTTGTATCTCTTGAATATTTTGTTTGTTAATTTTGGAAGTCTTTAACTGAGGTGACTTCGTATGTACATAGAGCACAACAATATATATATATATATATGATATTGTTGTCATTGTCGTGATATTTATCTGATGTTACATATGTAACAGTAAGCACTATATAGGTATTACTTAATGACATAATCCAACATGTGGTCAACCATTTTTCCAAAATGAGGTAAGTTATTTATCATTATCATTGCCACTATACTAGTGAAATTCCGTTTTTTGTTTCTAAAACGAGTGGCGTAACTCTCATAACTTTTTACATTGATTGTCAGCAGACACGCCATTAAGCTATGTGCAAAGTAAGCGCGATGTACTCGGTGCGTGCCATGCGTTGCATCAATGTGCCTAATCATATGAAAATGCTGAATATGCTAATATCGTCCTACAAACAGAAGAATATAGAACCGCAATAGAGCAAGATCAAGAGAACTATATTACAACAACCAAGCCCAAGAATATTCAAAAATTAACGAAATTAGGTAACAATTTCAAACAGCATTTGCATAGTATAGTTGTATGAGCACTATTGCAAGGCCTATGATTCCAAGGCAGAAAAGGTCGAGACAATTTGCGCAATTAACAAGTATGATAAACAAAATCGTTTGTTGAAGTAACTAGTTTGAAAATTTACATAATGCGATTTATTGTGCTGCGCTGATGATACCTCAAGCTAACGGATCAACACAAAAAGAAACAAAGAACACCATGAAGAATAATTACATGGGAAATACGACTACAGAATAAAATTTAAAATATTAAGCAACACATCGCTAGGTCAATGTATATCCGAAAGTTCACCTCAATTAAAGACTTTCAAAATTCAAATACTGCCGTGCAGAAATGTAAAGATACTCTCAAACAAAAATTAAAACTGTTTGCTGGTCAACTCAAAGGATACATAAAAAGCAAAGAGAGAAAAGATCAAAATAATAATGTCCTTTTCTATGAATGAAACTTTAGTAGAGGTATCTGAAAGGAAAAACATGTCAAAAGCCAATGTTATGAATCAGAGGGGCATCATTCACCAGATCGACTAACTTTCAAAAAAATATTGGCTCAGCTTATGGAGTTCAACAGGCTGATATTGTGGAGCCACATTGAAGATATGGAATCATTAACTATCACCACATGCTAATATTAGTGATTCTACTTATAAATTGGTACAAAAGACGTACCTCCACTCATGAGTTGACTCTTAAACATAGTCTTATAAGTTAGCATTTTACGCTGCCAAAATAATAAAGCTTCGAGAAATTGATCATCCTAAATAATAAATAAACGTGCGGACAGACGATAAAAAACAGTGAAATAACCAGTGCTAATAAGTAAAAGCATTTCCGAAAAATTTGAGTGATGATTAAAAAGGCTTTTGAGTGCATCCTAGATTTGGAAAGCATACACGTTGGCGTACCAAAAGTAATAAGCAGCGAAGTAACTCGAACTGGTAAGGTTATGCGATTGTCTGATGTGAGAGGTTGAAGTTTAGCAGATGGTAACGCAGTGAACATATTTTCGATATTAGTGAGTGTAAAAAGTTTGGGATTAAAATAAAAATAAAAAAATAATTTGTGCCCAAAATTAAGAGTTAGAGAAGATTAAAATATTCAATTGATTTATGGCTACTACTAGAAGTATGGCAGAAATGAGCGACTCTAGCAATATATATATATATATATATATATATATATATATATATATATATATATATATATATATATTTATATATATATATATATATATATATATATATAGTAATGGATTTAAACAGACAAGAGATAATACAAAAGTTTAGTAATTTGAATAAGTAAATGAATGGGAAAATGTAAATAAAATTCATACAAAGGAATTGCAGAAATCAATTAAAGTAAACTTAACCTTAAAATATAAACCATGTAAAAAGAATGTTTCAAAAGCAAATTGTTGAAAGGATAAAAGGTGGCATATAAAGTTAGATAATCTATCATGCAGAGTGTAGTAGAATTTGGATACTTACATAAGAAAATTTAGGCAGGAAGTCACATTTAGGCCAAACATCAAAGAGGTTAAATTCACTTATGAAAATCACAGTAGAGTTTGTAAAACAAGTTTAGATCACATATTAGGCCATGAGAACACTGAATATAACACATTTAGATCAAAATTAATTTTAAATACATAAATTTGTTAAATAAATAGAGAATTGAAATGTCAGAATTATAAAGACCGTTAAAACTCTGAAGGAATGATGGAACACTAAAGAGATTTACACCGTTAGAAAGAGCTTAGAGCATAGTTTATGAAAATTCAATAGTTCAAAAGATATTAAGTCTTAATTTCAGTAAAATCCAATTTTTTTAAAGTACCTGTTAAATGACTGGTGGCCAACAGGTTACAAGTGTCAATTCAAAATTTTTGAAAACATGATTAAGTAATTTAGATAAAATTTAGAAGAGTAAATGGTGTTGAAATTCAAATTAAAATTTGTTTAGATTTTTGCATATGATTTAGAACAAACATATTTGGAAATTAATAAAATAAATTAAAGCGGAAATGGAAATAGCAGGTGGCAAAATTTATTACATAAATAGGAAATCTGACATTGAAAGGTCCTCTTTTGTATTTCAAGCGTCGACGAGAGCAGTTCAAAATTTCGTTCCTGTAAAATCACGTTTCCATGACAACAAGATAAATGATCTGTGGTATCATTGAAATAAGTGTTCCATGTCAATTTTTGACAAGAAATTAAGTTTGAAGTTAATTTTTTAAAATTTTGAATCATCAATCTGAAATTGAGAAATTAAATATTCCATAAAAGGAATTATTTGAAATCCTTGGATGGAGAGATAAAATCAATTTTGTTGGAATAATAAAAGTATTGGTGCAGCAGTAAACAAATCAATTAAGCAGCAGAATTTAGTTTATAAACCAAAACAAATCAGGAAGCAGTATACTAAAACCAAAATTAAGGAAAAGGGGAATTCAAGCCAGACAACTGTGAGTTTTTGAAACATTATTTAATAAACAGATTATTGAAATCTAAAATCAATCAGTGATAGAAATAAAGGTTTTTCTTTAAATTTAGTATAATGAATATTTGTGTTTAGAGAATTGAAATTTTGTAACAAATTGATAGAAATTTAATAATATTTAAGTAACCAGGAAATTTATTTTGTTTTAAAGGCAATATTATATATTAGAATTGTATTGTGGACAATCATTATTAATAAATTGTAATTTGATTGAGAATTTGAAAATTATTTATTAGTCATTTAAAAATCTTTAAAAAAATTAAAGTGAAAAATAATTTCAAAATTTTAAAAGTGTTAGTGTCACTGAGAAGAAAGAGAGACTTATAAGATAAGTATAGAATTTATTTATTTATTTAAGATCTACAATTTGAACCCAAGCAAAAAAGACCCTGAGGTAATCATACATTTGAAAATTCATTATATTACAGTCTTTATAAATGGCGCCCAACGTGGGGCTCGAAAATTAGTGGATCTTATATATAAAAAAAAAAAAATTGGAATCAAAACTAGTGTGGCATCAGAAACACATTGGTAGGTAGTTTACAACTTCATATCATTCAATTATAATTGGCATACAAATAAAGGGACTCAAAAAATTAGTGGGTCCTATATAAAAATTAAATATAATAATTGTCAGATTTAAATAAAGAAAGAACAAAATAAATTTCCTGATAAAGTAAACTGTGTGATAATTTGGTTAAATAGATAAGAAAAAAAGGTAAGAATATTTGAAATTATAAAAAATAAGTGATTTTTGCAATTTCGAAAAACTTGGTGGGGAATTTATAAAAATACATATAGATAAAGAAACAATATAATTCAAAAATAAAACAATAATAATAAATTTAGATCATATATAAAATAAATAAAGAAATTGTGTTAAAAAATTAATTTATTAAAATGGTGAAAACTAGAGCTGCAAAATCAGTAGATAATCCAGAAGAACATATGTCTGAAGAAATGGAGCAGGATATGCAGGGAACAGAAGACATACAAGAAGGAAGTGGAAGTGAAGAGCAAATTGAAGAACAAAATATTCAAATCATTTCAGAGCATGTGGTTGTAGAAGGACAACCAGAAGAATCAAGGTCTGAGGAGAATACAAATATTGGATTGGATATACAATTAATGGAAATGATGAAGAGAATGATGCAGGATTTCAATTCAAATTTAAAACAAGAAATTGGGAGTGTAAAACAAGATTTAAAACAAGATATAGGAAATGTAAATTCTAATATGGTAGATTTAAAACAAGATATGGGAAAAATAAGCTCAAGAATGGATGAAAATTATAAACAATTTAAAGAAGATATTAAAAGGAATCTAAAAGATTTTAAAAGAGAAATGCATGAAAATAGCAAAACAGTGGAAAATAAATGTCAACAAGCGATCCAAGAAGTCAAAGGTGATATGGAACAATTGGGAGAGAATTGTGGAGTAGCTTTGGAGGAAGAAAGGACAAAGAGACAGGCACAAATAAAGAAGGTAGAGGAACAAGTTAGTAAGAAAATAAAAGGAGTAGAAGAGAGAGTAGGGACAAATGAAGTGAAAATACAATATATTGGGGAAAAATGGGATGAAACTATGATGAAATATGAAGAAACAATGGATATCAGATTGGAGAAAACTGAAAATGAGCTTAAGAAGAGATATGAAGAGCAAGACAATCAAGTTATAGGGACACACCAAGAAGAAAGAGCAAGATTTGGGAAAAAAGTCAAAATTCAAAATGATCAGGAAAAAATAGGAACACAAATTAAAAATGAAGAGGTTATACCAGAATATAGTAGAAAAATGAAATTATATGAAAAGTTGAAGTTAATAGAAAAATATGTAAATTATGGAGGTAAAAATGAAATGAAAATGGATAAACAGTGGGGAAAAATAGGATTTTTGGTAAAGATTATGAGTAAAATAAATTATCAGACAGGGTACATGAAACCAAGCATGAATAAGAAGCATGATAAAGAATATATGAAGATGAGCAGGTATATGGAAAAATGTGAAAAGTTTTGTGGGGAAACTCATAAGAACTCAATTTATTCCTGGGGAATAAACCCAAAAGTAAACTGGAAAACCAGGAAAAAGATATAAGATATAAATATAGATCAGGAAGGATGGATGGAAGACCAACATTAGCACAGGAACATGGAAATGAAAATTAATAAAAGATCAAGATAAAAAAATAAGCAAATTGAAGATAAGTAAAGGTCCTTCATAGGGAAGTATCATTATAATCAGTCCGTATATAGTAAAAACAAGAGATGGAGTGAACAGTTATGAGTTAGTAGACATCAAGACACAGAAGATCAAAGGAATATACAACATTGATAGTATTTTCAAATATTATATATAAAATAAAGTGATTAAAATCCATATTGTACAAAATATAAATAGAAAACAACAATAATTAATTAAAAAGAAGTGAAGTGAAGAAATCTAAAAAAATTTAGGTGCAGAGTAAAATGATTAAAATAAATAAGAATGTAGATGATGGATAGGTAAGATGATAGATGGTGGATGATTTGAGTGGAAACAGTGTAGGCAAAAAGAAACAGGATGATAACAAGTATTTCAAAATATGATGAATTATAAATGAATATATGATATAAATGCGGTTAAAACAAAAGAATTATAAGAAGGTATGAAATAATGATGAAATAAGAAGGTACTAAAGTACAGATATAGAGTATAAATAAATAAATAATGTGATAAAAATGCGGTAACATATGAAGAAATATAAATTATCCTGTAGGCAAGAATTATAAAATAGTAAGAGAAAGTATGGAGATGGAATGGAAGCAAATAAGTTAGAAGAAAAGGAAAAGTGAGAGTGTTTAAAAAAAACACATAGAGAAAAAGAAACTTATGAACTAAAAGCATAAATCTTAAATTAATGAAAATATGTACAACTTAAATTTAAAATTAAACAAGGACAATATGGAAAAATGTTATAATAATATCAATGAATACAAGTCAGAATATTTTAAAATTAATAACATATTTGTAGAAATCTTATAATCTTCAATGATGAGATAATAGGGAACAACCAGATGAAGTCTTGATATCACTAGAGGGAAGAAATAAAAATTGTATTAATGATTTGATTTAAAATAAAAGAATTGGTTAAAAAAAAATAATAATAATAAAATGGGAACGATACATGATGATTGGAAACTTACTAAGAATGTTGATTCCAAAAGTTTGAACAGCATATCTTGGATAAGTTTGTAAATAATATACTAGTAGTTGTAGATTTGTTGATCGTTCATCAGTTGATGTATTTATAATTTATTGAGTTTTCTTGTTAATTTGTTAATCGTTCATGTTTAATTTGTTCACAGTATTGTAGTTATATGATATTCTTGATAGCTAAAAAAAAAAATTAAATAAAAAATTTAATAAATATAAAAGGTTAAAAAAATATGGATATTAAGAAAGCATTGGAAAAATTTCAGCAAAATAAATTCTTAAGTTAAAACTAAAAGAATTTATTCTGTAAAATTTTGGGGAAATTTGTAATGGATTTAAACAGACAAGAGATAATACAAAAGTTTAGTAATTTGAATAAGTAAATGAATGGGAAAATGTAAATAAAATTCATACAAAGGAATTGCAGAAATCAATTAAAGTAAAGTTAACCTTAAAATATAAACCATGTAAAAAGAATGTTTCAAAAGCAAATTGTTGAAAGGATAAAAGGTGGCATATAAAGTTAGATAATCTATCATGCAGAGTGTAGTAGAATTTGGATACTTACATAAGAAAATTTAGGCAGGAAGTCACATTTAGGCCAAACATCAAAGAGGTTAAATTCACTTATGAAAATCACAGTAGAGTTTGTAAAACAAGTTTAGATCACATATTAGGCCATGAGAACACTGAATATAACACATTTAGATCAAAATTAATTTTAAATACATTAATTTTTTAAATAAATAGAGAATTGAAATGTCAGAATTATAAAGACCGTTAAAAATCGGAAGGAATGATGGAACACTAAAGAGATTTACACCGTTAGAAAGAGCTTAGAGCATAGTTTATGAAAATTCAATAGTTCAAAAGATATTAAGTCTTAATTTCAGTAAAATCCAATTTTTTTAAAGTACCTGTTAAATGACTGGTGGCCAACAGGTTACAAGTGTCAATTCAAAATTTTTGAAAACATGATTAAGTAATTTAGATAAAATTTAGAAGAGTAAATGGTGTTGAAATTCAAATTAAAATTTGTTTAGATTTTTGCATATGATTTAGAACAAACATATTTGGAAATTAATAAAATAAATTAAAGCGGAAATGGAAATAGCAGGTGGCAAAATTTATTACATAAATAGGAAATCTGACATTGAAAGGTCCTCTTTTGTATTTCAAGCGTCGACGAGAGCAGTTCAAAATTTCGTTCCTGTAAAATCACGTTTCCATGACAACAAGATAAATGATCTGTGGTATCATTGAAATAAGTGTTCCATGTCAATTTTTGACAAGAAATTAAGTTGGAAGTTAATTTTTTAAAATTTTGAATCATCAATCTGAAATTGAGAAATTAAATATTCCATAAAAGGAATTATTTGAAATCCTTGGATGGAGAGATAAAATCAATTTTGTTGGAATAATAAAAGTATTGGTGCAGCAGTAAACAAATCAATTAAGCAGCAGAATTTAGTTTATAAACCAAAACAAATCAGGAAGCAGTATACTAACACCAAAATTAAGGAAAAGGGGAATTCAAGCCAGACAACTGTGAGTTTTTGAAACATTATTTAATAAACAGATTATTGAAATCTAAAATCAATCAGTGATAGAAATAAAGGTTTTTCTTTAAATTTAGTATAATGAATATTTGTGTTTAGAGAATTGAAATTTTGTAACAAATTGATAGAAATTTAATAATATTTAAGTAACCAGGAAATTTATTTTGTTTTAAAGGCAATATTATATATTAGAATTGTATTGTGGACAATCATTATTAATAAATTGTAATTTGATTGAGAATTTGAAAATTATTTATTAGTCATTTAAAAATCTTTAAAAAAATTAAAGTGAAAAATAATTTCAAAATTTTAAAAGTGTTAGTGTCACTGAGAAGAAAGAGAGACTTATAAGATAAGCATAGAATTTATTTATTTATTTAAGATCTACAATTTGAACCCAAGCAAAAAAGACCCTGAGGTAATCATACATTTGAAAATTCATTATATTACAGTCTTTATAATATATATATATATATATATATATATATATATATATATATATATATATATATATATATATATAAATCCGAGAGTTCAATTATATCATTTTTACACTCCCTATAAACGTCTTTATTTATCTAAAATAAACTCACAACATATTTATTTACAAACATAGATGACAAATATCGAAAAATGTTGTGCTATACGTTGTCCTCTACTAAACTTCTAATTGCTTTCCAAGAAGGCGAAGCATTCAAATACCGTCGTCCAATTCGAGAATTTGCTTGGCACTTCTTCTAGTATGCCAGCAGTTCCGGAATGAATTCAAAATGGTATTCCCGCCATCAATAGAACTGTTCGGAAATCCCTTTCTAGAAGTTTTCTTAATTTCTGGCAGCGCAAAATGAATGTTATAACAGTGCCCTCCTTTAATTCTGATCTTCTCCATGATAGGGAGTCAGTCAATCTAAATATACCACCTTCTTCATCTCAGCTTTTGGATTCCGGCGAAAACGATAGACAAGAACACTCGTGACCACCTCGTATGGACCATCCCAGGCTGCATTGAACTTTAGAGATTGCCTTGGCTCCTCTCGGTGTTGTATAAGCTGACATAGTCACTCTGTTGGGACCAGACTGAATTTGACTTCAGTTCATAGCGTATCCTCATCCGATCGCTGGTGGCCAACACCTGTCTTCGGGATGATTCGTGTATTGCCACCATGCTATGTCAAAGTTTGTCGGCATAATCGTTAACTACTTGGGGCCGTTCATCTAGTGAGCCAACGGCTAAATCACAAGGTAATCTCAGCTCCTTTTCGAATAGTACTTTGGCTGTAGCCAGTCATGTGGTGTTGTGAACGGCTGAGCGATAGGTCAAAAGAAATAGGGGAATAGGATCAACCCTATTACACTGGTTGTTGCTGACTACCTTGGATATATGAAGCTCAAGGGTCCTGATGAATCTATCCATCATTTTTTCTGGATGCTTAGGAGTGGATCTTTTTTCCAACATCGTATAAACTTTACTGGCTACAAATGATGGCTACAAATGATTCACATTTTCGGTACCAAGATTTGTCGTCTTCTAAGTAATTTACCCAGCAGTCCCATTGGCGAATTTTATCCAAAGTTTTATTCATGCGCAGATGACCTCCGGTAATTCCATTATATACTTCAGTCAGAACGGCGGTTACCTTTTTCTCTGGGACTACCAGTTAGGACTTGGTTTCTCTGCAGTTATTGTTTTACAAAATTCAACATTCCATTCTCTACTCTTAGAGAGTAACATTAGATCCATAATGACTTGAGGACGCCCCCTAGCTACTTCGTTCCATCGTAGCCTAGGTGGTGCCACTCTCTTCTTGAGTCATAGGTGTGGTTCAATGTTTGGGTCAGCCATTTGGTCCTGCATACAATATCCGCATTTTGCTCAATAGAGTCTTCCTGACAAGCCATCGGCCTTACTACGCAAAAATCTGTAAGGGTGTTCAACCTTAAAATCGTATTGCTGTAATTTCTCCGCCGTTGTCTTCATGCCCAACATCCATTTGAGGGCGATATTTGTTGGAATAGTCAACATTTTTTGGAACATGGAACATTTCTGAGGGTTGAGTCTCAGGTTGCTATGATTCATTCTGGAAAAAAAGCCCCTCAGTACACACTCGAAAGTAGCTGGAGCATTACATAACCCAAACTGCATTACCGTATAATGAATCAGCCAAATGGACAAAGAAAAGTACTTTATTTGTGGATAACGCTTTCTTTTGTTTTCTGTTGTTTTCATGTACTTCAGCCTGCTAATATCTACTCTCAGATCTAGTCTGGACAACCAACGGGACCCTGCTACTGTGGTTAGAGTGTCATCCATTCTGGGGAGTGGATAGCCGCCATTCTCCGTCACTTCGTTTCATTTCCTACAATCTACGTAAAACCGCTTATTTTCATCCTTCTTTTTCACTAGAACGACGGGAGCGAACCATGGGCTCAATAACTCCGATTAGTAACATAGACTCAATATTTTTACAACTGCCTATTGTTTCCCCAATGTAGACTAGGACTGTAAAGAAGAGGCCTTCGATTATCTTTCTACCCCTAATGTTGTTATCGCGTCCTATGTAAGAACCCGGTCTAGTCAAAAACTTTATAACTATTTAGAAAAACTGGATTATATTATGATGAATCAGACCCCCTGTGTTAATTTATGGATCGTCCCAGTGTTAATGGTATCAGCAGATCATTTGATTATATTTATTGATTCATCATACGAATAGTAGGCCTTTTAATAATAATTACTGATGATGGCAGCCCCTGGAACTAATGAATGTATATTTAAAAATTCTACATAAATACCAGAGCTAGCCACTGAAGTCATAACTTTCATTAATGGTAGAATTTATTAATCCAATGATCTCCGAAGCCCGTTTGTTGCCAACAATTTAAACCAAATTGAGGCAATCCAACTGTCTGTTGCTCAGTGCTCTTTTTACCTAGATCTCGGAAATATACAACTATTGCTTTTTATGCCGTTTATTAATGTGATTGATCGTGCTGAATACATTCATTTCCGTTGACGATAAATTGCTGAATATGATGATTTATCTAGATCTCGGAAACACATATAATATATTGTTACGAAATTTACCTAAGCCGACCCTGTTTCATTTCAGTACAACACCGATGGCTTCTAGGATAAAAAATGTTCTCGAGATGGCTCGGCGGTTGTGAAGTTGATGATTGATTTTTCTAGCATTTTCGATGCTGGTTTTAAAAAGGAAGCAGCCCACGATCGCAAGTTAGTTATACAGCAACGACTAGCGTATATTGTAATGTTATTGTTAATCAGCTGTTCTGCATAATTTGATGAAAATAAAGTTCTAGAAAAGTGAAAATGAATATTAGTTGTATAATTTTAATTGGACCCACAGACTATATAACAAAATTTGGTGTTAAAATCGTAATTTGATTTATGGAAACCCGTAGCATGGAAAAAATGGACGAAACTCCCAAAAAATAGTCAAGCAGGTTACGGAAGGACTAGACGAAAAATTAAGCCAGATTTAAGAAAAACGTGACAAGAAGGAAAAACAACATCAAGAAGAAATTCAACAAAAGCTAGTAAAATCTTTTGAGAAAAAACGTAAAATAGAATTAAAAAATCTTGTCACTACAATGAAAAGCGAACAACAAAATGTAATTGAGGGATTATTCTCGAAATTGAATGAACAGAGACAAAATGATGTTAAAATATCTGAAGAAAAACAATGCAAAAGGAAGAAAAAAGAAAACTGCAATTTGAACAACTAATGCAAATAGTATCGCAAGTTAATAAAATAGTTAATGAAAGAATGCAAATAATTGAATCCGACATAAAATAAATAAACGACGACATAAAAACCCTAAAAAGTAATGTGGAGACTCTTGAAATCAAAGTAGATGACATCGATTCCATCCAGAGCCAGGTGAAATTTGAAATCAGTTCCATTGAAAACACGGTACAAAGTGAAGTAAGTGAAGTACAATATAAAATCAGTGCCATCCAAAACAAGGTAGAAACAGAAATCAATAAAATGCAACAGGACTTATAGAGAGGAAAATACCAGCTCACAGTGAGTACCAAAGGTTCCTTTAGTAAACCACCCACATTCGACGGCAGTTCATCTTGGCCCATGTGTAAACGGCAATTTGAAGTAGTGGCAATAGCTAATGGATGGGATAACCAAGAAAAATCTACTTAACTCCTCCAAAGCATTCCAGTCCATGAACAAGGCAATTTCGACAAGATCATCGCCATCTTGTACAAACAATACGATAATCAATCCTTGACCCAGGTATATCAAGTCCAACTAAGTGGAAAAACGCAAAAATCCGGTGAAAGCTTCCAAGAATTCGAAGCAGAGATTTGACGGTTAGTACACTTGTCCTACCCAGACCTGTCAGAGGAAACGAAAGACCAGTTGGCCACACAGAGTTTCATAAACGGCATCAGATAAATGGAAGTACAAAGAAATTTAAGACTGAGTGGCGTTGCAAGTAGAGGCCGTCATGAACAAGTCCAAGCCGAGGGCCCGAGCAGTTTCCTTCAACCAGGAAGAGTCAGAGTCACCATTTCGAGCGCTGCTGGCTGGTCTGAACAAAATATTAGAACGGTCACAAAGAAGTGGCACCAGAGGGGCATGCTACCGCTGCGGACGGACAGGAAACTTTCAACGTGAATGTCGAGTGAGGCCACCTGAACGATCACCTACCAGGGGTAACCAACAGTACAGCCACATGTCCAGTTACCGTCAGCCAGTCAGCATAAGGGGGCAAATGCTGACTAACCCTCCACCAGCCCCCAAAACGTTATCCATCCGGGGATGTTGCCGAGATAGCAGCAGCCTAGTCATCAGCGGCACCATCAATGGCCGAGCAATTACCATCACCATCGACACCGGCGCCGCTGTGTCCATTGCCAAGTCCAGGGTTTTGAGAGCATCAGAAATTCGGCCAGTTACCAATAACATCCAGCTCAGAACAGTCACCGGCGAGTCCATGTCAATACAGGGTGAGCAAGATGTCGTGCTACAGATAGGGGACAACATGATCCGGCATAGGGTCCTGGCAGCGAATATTGAGGACGATTTTATACTGGGTATGGACCTAATTAGCCAGCATGGATTTCTGTTCAACCCGAGATATGATGTTCTTCGGTTCCTAAATGAGGAATCGGTATTGACACGGCCCATCAACAGTTCAGTCACCTCCACAAAAAATGTGGCAAAGTCTTCAGCTAGAATTCCCAGTCGAACAGAACATATTATTCATGGGAAGCTAGACAGCAATCGCGGGAGCTGCGTTGGAATGGTGGAGCCCGTACACTCAGCTCATGAATACTTAGTTGGACGGGCTATAGTTAAAACCGGACGAGATATACCAATCAGAGTCCTGAATTTGTCCAACAACGACATCAGAATTGCCAATGGTCAAGAGATAGCTTGTTTCGAGCCAGTAGAGACCATCATCAATTGCGAAGAAGGGTACCAGACGTCGGTGAAGGAGACAGAGCCCAGTAAAGAGTTCCTACAACAGTTTGCTGACCATTTGACACACCTGACACCAGAGAACCAGAAGAAAGCCAAGCAATTTATCACAAACCACTGGCAAATTTTTAACAGATATAACAGTAATACCATTGGGGCAATAACAGGCAGTCGAGGAAAACATCGAGTCCATGTTACAAAATGGAGTTATAGAGCCATCCATCAGCCCATGGTCTGCTCCGGTCGTGCTAGTTAAAAAGGAGGATGGAACCACCCGATTTTGTGTGGATTATAGAAAGCTGAATGACGTCACGAAGAAAGACAGCTATCCACTACCCCGAATCGATGACACTTTGACCACACTAGCAGGCTCCCGTTGGTTCTCCACACTAGACCTAAAAAGTGGATATTGGCAGGTTGGTCTACACGCAAACGACAGAGAGAAGACAGCGTTCTCCACCAGAAAAGGGCTGTTTCAGTTCACGGTCATGCCCTTTGGGTTATGTAATGCACCCGCTACATTTGAGAGGCTAATGGAGTATGTATTGAGCGGGTTAACATGGAGGACGTGCTTAGTATACATCGACGACATTCTAGTCATGGGTCAGACATTCGACGACCATCTGAAGAACCTGGGCGAAGTATTCTCCAGAATTAATAACGCCAACCTGAGACACAACCCGAAGAAGTGTTCCTTGTTCCAAAAAGAAGTAGAGTTTTTCAGCCACGTCGTTTCGGAGTCAGGAATCTGCACCAACGAGGACAAGATAGAATTGGCCACTCCCGAGAGACAAGCATGAACTGCGAAGCTTCTTGGGCCTCTGTTCCTACTTCAGGTGATTTGTTGAGGGATTTGCCACCATTGCCGCGCCTCTACATCGGCAGACCACTGAGAAAGAGACCTTCCGCTGGAATCAGGATTGCGAAATATCATTCAGGCGACTGAAGGCAGCACTATGTTCCAGCCCAATCCTAGCCTTTCCTACACAGTCCGCCAAGTTCATCTTAGACATCGACGCTAGCAACACAGGTTTGGGGTCCCTCCTATCTCAGATGCAAGATGGTGAAGAGTGAAGGGTGAAGTGGATTTATGTTCGACCAGAGATATGATGTTCTTCGGTTCCTAAATGAGGAATTTGTATTGACAACAGCTCAGCGACCTCTATAAAAATTGTAGCAAAATCCTCAGCCAGAATTCCCAGTCAAAGTTAACAGATTATTCATGGGCAGCTAGACAGCAATCCTGGGAGCTGCGATGGAATGGTGGAGCCGGTACACTCAGCTCATGACTACTTAGTTGGACGGGCTATAGTTAAAATCGGACGAAATATATCAATTATAGTCTTGAATTTGTCCAACAACGATATCAGAATTGCCACTGGTCAAGAGATAGCTTGTTTGGAGCCAGTCGAGACTTTCATCAATTTCGAAAAAGGGTACCAGACATCGGTGAAGGAGGCAGGGTCCAGTAAAAAATTCCTACAACAAGCAAATCTCTGCAGCTTCCAGTATTAGCAAAACTAACGTTTTTAGAATTTTGCAGAAGTACAAATTCTATCCGTACAAAATTAAATTACTTCATGAATTGAATAAGGATGATTGGGATCGAAGGCAAGGGTTTTGCGAAATTATGACCCAGCGCATGATCGAAAACCCAAAGGACCAGGCACCTTTCTTATGGAAAAATGGACTTCCGTCAAATTGTTTGAAATTTTTGTATTTTATAGTAGTTAACGTTCTGACAAAAAGAGTCCATGGGCTCAAACAGATTCTTTGATTAGTTTTCGAGATACAGGGTGTTTAATATCGAAAAGGACGCATTTTTAATATCAGATTTTTCATGATAGATGTGTTTTATTCCCGGTTAATGGAGAAATTATGATTTGTATATTATTAGACAAAT
This sequence comes from Octodonta nipae, assembly GCA_034190945.1. Lineage (NCBI taxonomy): Eukaryota > Metazoa > Arthropoda > Insecta > Coleoptera > Chrysomelidae > Octodonta > Octodonta nipae. The sequence continues at coordinate 43,944,110 of CM067224.1, read as the reverse complement.
ATTTCACAAAATAATTGCCATAAGTTTTGCTGGATTTCAGGATATTTAAAAAATATGTGGCATGTGCTTTTGGAAAAATCAGTTTTTTTATCACAACGTTGGAAACATAAGATGTTATAGCACAATTAATATCTCTTTAAAGTAATAATTTCTTAGATATGCTTCGTATAATATATAGTGTGAGCCATAAATTTAGCTGGACAAGGCATATATTATATATTCTTTCCTATTAATGAGTCCCCCTGTACCAACCATCCGTGCTGCAATTTTAATAAGTCAATAAACAGATATATGATTCGTCTCTTGATACTCAAAAGGAAGTCAGTTTTATACTACCCTGAAGCTCTAAATCCGCTGCGTCAACTTTGTATGTTATAACCTTGTTACCTTAACAATGGTTCAGTGTTTAACTGAGCAGAATTTTATTAAAATTGTTTGACTAGTTTTCAAGATATAGGGTGTTAAACATCGAAAATGTCTCCTTTTTTCTTATCAGATTTCTGATAACAGACAGGAAACGTAATTTTCGCATTATTTGATAAAAATATTAAATCAAACAATTACCATTAATTATCTTTGATTACAGTGTGTATCCAATATATGTAATACGTTTTTTCACAAAAATCATTTTTTTATTACAACGGTGAAATAAGATGTAATCGCACAATTAATGAGAAATGAGTTCTTGGAAGTGTTCATATATTCATATATTATGCAGTGTGAGTCGTAAGTAAATATAGCTATAGTAGGCATATACCATTTTTTACCATTAATAAGTAACCCTGTATAAACTACAATATTCTAATTTGTACAATTTTTGCAAACCTGTAGAATTTAGTTTGGTGAGTCGTAGATTTCTATAATTTAATATAAATATTCCAGGGTTTATACAGGGTTAGGAAAAAAACAATACTTCTCTGACGAAGCCTCCTGTTATTTAGATTGTGGTTTAAATCTTCATAACTGCCGATACAGGAGTAACATTAATCCACACTTATTTAGAGAGCCTCATTCTCGCCGACTTCTATAGTTAAATGTGTGGGCAGGATTCCTGGGTGATTATTATTTTTTCAAAGATGGCATTTTAAATGGAGATAATTATTTAGACTAACTTACAAACGCTGTAGATCCAAGACTAACTGAAGTTATGGGAGGCAGATGATCGTCTAGAAGAACACGAACTTGTTTTACAGCACGACGGTGCCCCACCACATTACGGCTTGCTAGTTAGAGAGTTTCTGCATACTCAATTTCCTGATAGATGGATTGGAAGACGAGGTGCCCTCGAATGGCCAGCAAGGTCGCCAGATATGAACTCCGTGGATTTTTTCTTTGGGGTCATTTAAAGACCCACATGTACACTATTCCTCCAGATTCAGTGGATGATATGAGACATCGTACCCAAAAAGAATGTGGCCGACTTAGTCCCAATTTTTTTCCAGTGTGCGCAATGAATTTGAGGTACGAGTATACCACTACCTTGCAGTGGATCGACTATTTCCAACATCTGTTATAATGAAATGATTTAAAATCTATTGTCAGATTCATTTTTCTTGTAGTAATATCAAAAAGTCTTTAGAATTGTGAGCGAATTGTCTATTTTAATTATTATTTGTGAACAATATCCACCCCGTTTAATTCCTTTTTAAAGAGGCTTTAAAATGGGGTGTCACTTATGGTAGGGTTCCATTTTAAAAATTTTTAGTAGCTAGAGCTGACTTGATGAGGGTGTAATTTAATTAATGGTTAGTAAGGCCAAATATGTAAATCGTAAGTTTTTTATGTGTTTTTGCGATTTTCAAAATAATGAGTATATTAGAAAATAATCTAGGTGCGACACCCTGTATATATTAAAATTTGTCTTGATCACTGGAAAATATATTCAATCATTCAAATAGTTTTTGTCCTTGTAGTTAAGTGATGATAAGATATTTTATATATAAAGATAAAATTAATTATAAAGATAAGCAAAACTATTTAAATTTAAGGTAAATATTTTTATTATTATTATTATTTTTATTTACTTTGTGTTATATAACAAAGGTCAAAAGGTGTTTAAAAGGTCCATATAATTTCGATTCTATCTATAGGAAACCAGCTAAGAAACTCATTTTCACTCAAAAGAATATAAAAGGACAATGTTGTCAAAAGCAATAATGAAACTATATGAAAACGCACAAATCATAAAATTAAAAATTCTAATGTTTGACAACATATGACGCATGTAGCGTCACCTAACAACCTTCAGTAATTAATTAGCAACAGTATACTGATTTTAACAAAAAACGTTGAAATATTTTTTCTAAATTTACCAAGGGGTAAGAAATTCACTAGGAGTTACCTCCTAGTGAATTTTTGTGTATTTACTCTGGTGCCATTTGAAACCAATTAATAATAATAAAATACGCCCCCAAGAGCATGCCGATAGCGCTGTTCATTATAAAGCTATCACTATGCTAACTTTAGTCCAAAGCTGGCACAGCCATAGTTTCTCGGAAGGGGTTGGAGCAATAAAATCGTAACGGAGGTACAACTCCAGCAATTAATTAGCAATAAAAATTCAATTGATTTTGACAACAAAAATATTGAAAAAATATTTCTGTTAATTTTCAAGGAGTGAGAAACTCACTAGGTGATAAAGGTGTAGTTTCGGGGTATTTACTCTGTTGTCCTTTGATATCGATATGGATATGCTATCTTTGGTGGAAAGTTGGCATACCACAGTTTCTCTGAAGGGGTTAGACGAATGAAATCGTAATGAAGGTAAAACTTCAGCAATTAATGCTATGCTAACTTTAGTCTAAAGTTAGCATAGCCACTGTTTGTTCTCGGAAGGGGTGGGAGCAATAAATTTAATTTTTGCGTAATAAATTAGCAATAAGTTAGCAATACATTCTGAAGCAGGTCCCATTTGGACGTTATGAAATGGCTCTGCTAGCTTCACACACATGCTGATCAAATAATGTTGCTGGTACCTATTTTAGTTATTTTCCCGAAACTGAACATTAATTTTATAACAACAATAATGGAAATTTTATAAGTATAACTTAAACTAATTCTACTATACTATGATAATTATAGAGAAGATACCGTGACAGTGTATCCAGTAAACACCTCAATTTAGTTTGTATCTTTTTTTATTAATATAATTGTTTATGTTTGATCATAATATAAATTGGTTAAAACACGCATTGTTAACATCGTACCGCTACAAACATGCCCAAGAAAATTTCTAGAAAAGGAATGATTGAATACACCAACTTCGAAAAACAGTGTTCTTTGTTGAAATGTTTTGGATATGTAAAAGTTTGCACTGGCTTTTCTACTGATAGATGTATATTACCAAGAATTTCCAATACATTTTTCTTCGGTAGTATAATTTATTTGCAAGTATTGTTGTTGTTAGATTATCAAATAACATACCATGAAAATAAACCATTTGTAACCATATTTTACGTATTTATTGACTCAGTGAACCTAACTCTAGTTAATGTTTTTATCTATTTTTCTCCAAAATTAACCATATGGAATACTAAACGTTGGGAATATTTTATAAATGATTTGAAGCAGTTCGCTAATAACTTTCAACAAGTGGAAAGCAGTGAGTTTAAACTTTATGAATATTTCATTGTAAACACTATGATTGTGTTAAGTGGTATAATGTGTGATGGTGCCATGGTGGCCGAATTCTCTAGCGCTTCGCTATTCTTTCTCTTTCTCTTAATTATCAAATTTTTGTGTGGTTTTGTTGTTTACAACATTAATCTTGCAACTCGAATTTTTAATAATGCTTATTCAATTTTAAACCAAAATCTTTTGGTACTAGCTATGAATCCAGAAACAGAAAGAGATTTCTCGGAACTGAAAAATAAATATATGTTCTTATTTAAACTAATCACAAAATTTAATAACTTATTTGGACTGCAGATGTTTCTGATAATTGCTATAACAATTATGGACTTTATTAATTTTGTGACACGTATACTGTTTAATGAAGTACATGGTAGAGATCTTAGTGAACGTGTATTAATTTGCATTAGCTTGCATTTAGCTGGGAACGTGGTAAGTTTGCTAACATTTAATGTACTAAAAGTTGCTATACCTAACCTACTAATTTAAGTTTATAATTAAAATCATTTAGTGAAAAGATATTTCCAAACCTTTCCAAGTCATTGTCACGTCTGCTAATAAACTAAAATTATTCCTATTCACGCCCTATGTTTGTTTAGACTGAGAAAAAAGAGAATCTGGACCCGGTAGGTGATAGTGTGATAGAGCTGTTAACCTTTATATTATGATAGATCAAAAAAAAAGTAATGCCTCCTATATTATTAGAACGTTATTAATGAAAATATAACGGGCACTTGTGAACTACGGTTCAACATAATCACCATTAAGCCGCGCCATCAATCAACCCTGACTTCAAACGTTTTTTGTAAAATTTTTACGCTTTTTTAAAGTCGTCTATGTCAGTGATCCAAATGCTGCCAAATCAGGACTGCATGGTAGTTAAGGCACTACTTACCAACCTATTTTTGCAATTGCAAGGCATGTGGAAAATTAAGTGTGTGGGGTGCATGATCATGATGATGCCGTATGGAATGAATATCTTTTCGCAGTCTTTCTTTATTATTGCCTCCTTAAGTTTCTCAGTTGTGGTTACACTGGCTTGGCTGTTGATTATGGCAAGAGGAAAAATCACCAAGATTAATTCCCTGTGTGTCCCAAATCGCTGTTGTCATAACCTTGTTTGCTAACTTAGTAAACATTTATTTTCTGGAGAGCCACTGTGGCGCCATCCGTTAGATTTTACTTTACTCTCTTAGTCATATAGGTGGACCCAGGTCTCATCCCCAGTGACTACTTTTTGAACAACTTGTGTTTCATATGCAACAAGGAGCTATTGATGTACGTCCTCACGGTTTATTCGATTCGCTTGGAATTACTTGGGAGCCAATTTAGCGCAAACCTATAACATCTAACCTCAGTTGTTTTTAATTTGTTTTATATGGCTATGTTTTTGTTGGAACTGATTTTAGTATAAATATATCTTGTTTATATGTGGTTTTAATATTAAACCTATTGCCTACCCTTTTCAGTGTTTCTATATGGTATTGTTGTTATAATATAATTTTCATGGATGTCACTATTTCTTGGAGTCGGCTAATATTAATTGTTAGCGATTATTTTGCTTTCAATATTGTTTAACTGTTTAATAATGAAATTTTTTTGTTAATTAAATGTTAAATTTTGTATTAGACAAACCTCTAAGCCTCTAAATGTACCAATAAATTAACAGTAAATTCACATAATGAAACGACAATTCGGAAAGTAAAAAAATTATGATCAAGCCTGATGCTTCAAAGTAATAATAAAATACAATTTCAAATTCCCCCAAATAGCACATTTGCTTTGATATTTTAGAAAAAATAAAGGAGATTCCGTGATAAACAGTATCAAATTATCGATTAATTCATCCAATGTTTTTAGTTCATGACATTAGGTACAACACGTCGCACTGTGGGCAGGAAATCTAAAAATTGAAAAAGATGGTTTTTAATAATGAAGAGGCACTAACGTTTCTTATCCTAATAAAGGTTAAGTAGACCATGAAGCTGAAAAAAACAAACGAAATATTTCCGTAAGCTGTGGTACTGACAAACTCTAGTTTGGTAAACATTAATAAATTTAATCCTTATTGTTTGATTAGTTTTGTCTAAACGTATTTGTCAAGTTTAAAACGATACATTTCAGTGAATTGAGTCTCTGATATTTGTAGTAGATGTGCCAGATGCAGATAAGTTTAAAGTTTTACGGCACTTACATTTTTATAAGTTTAAAAGTTTAAAAGTTATGGAAAATAACTAATTATTTAGTTAATGCGTATAAAAGCAAAAATTAAAATATTACCTTGATATGACATGAAAGATATGTCAAAAGCTTAAGTAAGCTACACATGCTTGTTAACGCTGTTAAGTTCTTCAGTTCATAGGCTTTATTATAAAACAAATACCATTTGCCAAATCGTGCCTAATTGGGAGAAAACTATTTTTAGCGCTTGCAAGTTGGTACATCCCAATTTTAGACTTTTCTATAACTAATTAAGTGCAAACACATGATTTATTGTATACTTTCCTAATGTAGTCAACTTTAAAGTAGTGAGGCGTGAGAAATGTAATAAAGTGCCACGAACCCTTTATATTTAAAATACGCAATTAGCAAACTAAAGTAAATTTTACTTTATGTTAGATAAAGATGGACTATATGCAAGAGGGACGTTGACAAACATGTTCTCGTGCCTTACTAGAGTAAAGTTGAATATATTTAAAATATACTTAGGCTTAGATTATAAAAAAATGGATCATGTACTTTGTCAATTTAACATTTTCACATATTTTTTCAAAAAGTTCAATATGGCTGATGAGAGTTTAGTTTTTTAAAAGTAATTTGGATATAGCTTTTGAAAAACTCATCGGAAGCCATTGTAAAATCAGCACCAGTGCCAAAACGATAGTTTTCCGAAGAAGCCTAGTAGGCACGCAGCAAAGTTTAGGAAATATAGGAGAATACGATTCTCGAAAGTTTAATAGGGTTGGTACAAATATTGACTTCCTTATAACATGGGCGTGTTATCTGATCAAAAATTACAAGTTTAAGGAAAAAACTTACATTTAAAGAATTTTGCTCAGAGGCTAATAACTAAATGTTTCCCAAAATTTTCTGAAAACTTTTCAACAAATGGCAGGAAGAGTACACTAGCGTTTAGCCGTGGACTGCATTCCAGTTAACAAAACTATATGATTTACATAATCAGCCGAAAGGATTTCTCAACTTGTACTAATAAGATGGGTTTCTCTGGATAGATAACAACTACTTGTGGGTTCAATAGTAACCTTAAGCTTAAAAGTTTGACCAAAGTAACATCAAGCTAGCATCCCAACGGAACAATATTGTCTTATCCAAACCCGAAGAAAAATGTCTATTCCAGTAATTATGCACATTTATTAGTTAGCATTTGTTTGCATTTAACTGGTAGCACGGTAAATAAACATACATTTTATCTCGTTTTACAAAACAGGTCACTAGCTACGCACTAAGGTTAAAATTAAAAGTAGTTATTAAACTAGTTATTGGTATCAATATCTATATATATTGGTTTACCCATCAAGAGCATATTGCGCAAATAAAGGACCTCTGATTTCAGAGAGTACTTATAGGAGAAAATTTACAAATATCGACAATTACCCCCCCCCCCAACTATTGAGCCTCAAATTCTGACAAGTAGGAAATACAGATCCTTACCCAAAGTTTATAGCTAAAATGATAACATTACAATATTTTAAAACACACGAGGTAATACATCAAATGATTGCGTTCGTTATGAGGTTACAAATATAATTTTCTTCAAATATTTAAAATAATTTGATCAGCACATTTTAACAAAAAAATATCTAAATGCTAGACAGATCCGTGCGTCTTAAAAATATTTAAAAAAATATTTAATTTCCCTTTTCATAAGACGCAGCTCTGTAATCATAATCAGTCAAGCTCAGTACAATTGAGACAATTAAGATCTTTTTGTTTTTCTTTGACGTAATACCTTATTTTTACCGTCAATGACTGAACTGTAGTCAGATGATGTATTGCTTGTCAAACTTGCAGTGACGTACAGCTGATATACAGCTTTGGATAGATTGACCTCATATTTTATCTGGTTCTTATGTAATGTGTTTAGTCGGCTACCCCTATTTAAAGTCACTTTTAAATGGGCAATCCTGTTTTATCGTATAGAGAAAAAACATCTTTATGTCGATATAATATATATTATAATTAATACACCTTGGGAGTAAAAGTATTTTAAAAATTGATTGAAAGAACTGTGTCTAACTACTGCTTGGGAAATAACACCACAGTTAAGAAACTTGCTGTATATTCCAAACGTTTCAGGGTCTAGGTCAGACTCTGTTGTCAATGGTTAAGAAACTTGGATAAAAAAGGCACAATTCTAAGATGTAAATTAAAAGGAAATGTGCAAAAACATTGATTAGACATACTTGAATGTATTAAAAAATGAATAAAAGAAATTTAAATACAAATTCTTGGGTCCCTTTTTCGACTACCCATCAGAAATATATTCCTCTATTAACATTCATCTATTAAAATTGGAATTTATTTAAAGAACATATGAGCGTAAAAATATTATATTAAATTTACACAACTTCAAGCAAAATGAGAAGAGTTTCATCAAGAACTCGAGAAGGTCCTTAATAGAATGCTATTTGAATCATATAAATAGGTTTAGTTTTTTTTAGAAAAAAAAAAAACGGAACATATTACCTACTTTTTTCAAGTCGCTAAAACTACCCAAAACAGTTAAACATAGAGAATTGGAAAACTTCTCAATGGAACTTTGAGTCATTATAAAATGAGAATTTAGTTCCGAATTAAACAGAAAATTCTAATATCTGCAGGACGTCAGGTACAATATTCTAATAAGCAATGAGTATGGGCGAGCTTTAAAATTTCAAAACATTAAATCGACTAACTAGGAGAGCTTACAGACTTTTCAGTTTTGAAAATTTGCTTTAAATGCAGCAAAGCGCTAAAAATTTTCTGGGTGGTTGTGGAATGGAATTTCTTAATCGGAGTCTGGTTTGTCAGAACGTCCAAATATGATAATTGCAACAGCTATTGTTATATAATAATTATATAAATGAAAAGAGGAGAAAAAATAAATTCTGGCGACTACCTTATGAATTTACGAACCGACCGAAGACATCCAAATTATACTATTTCTCACTCTACTATTAACTGGCAAAGATTGTGTTCTTCTATAAGTTTACTATCTAACATGGCACAATATATATTATGTTTTAATTTTTATTTCAATGGTTTATTGTTAAAAGTTGTGTTCAAATATGTTGTATTTATTTATTAAATATTGGGCTCCCTGATCCGGCACAAATTCCGCCAAATATGAAAAATTAAAAAACAATTATAAAAGTGAACTCGTGTTTGCTACTAATTATTTAATAACACTTTTTGTTTGTTTCAGGTCTATAGCGTAATTGTCATTGTATCATGTGACCGAGCTCAAAAAAGTGGGGAGAACTTTATCAACACTTGTTACATACTTCAAACTGGATTAGGAGTATCGACGCTTAGACGGGAACTGTTCTATTTAGCACATTTTGCTAGTCAACTTAAACCCAAATTTTATGCAGCAGGCTTATACGAAGTTAATTTGTTCACTTTAGTTGGTATAACTTCTGTTATAACAACGTATTTAATAATCGCTATCCAGCTTAATATACAATAAAATCCATTTTATTAACGAAGTTCTGGAACAATTCAATAATTTCTGAATAAAGTTTCAGTAATAAATATTATGTTGAGTTTATGAAACATTTTTTGTAAGTTTAATCTTTTGCGCATTATTCTGGGAATACTGACTGCGGATGTAAAGTATATATTTGAAATTTTCTTGGCTCTCTATATCATCAGTAAAAAAAATAATACCAAAAATTGAAATAACCTACGATACAACAAAAAAACAAAAAATAGTAACAAATAGGTCCTAATATTCCGGAATTGCTACGTTTGAGATTTCATACTGAGACCAGTACTCATATTTGCATTCCTGTTCGCTTGAGCAGGTCCAGTAGGTACTTAGCTGCCACCTCTTCCATGGCCCACTCACAATCACAAAAAAGATTTCACCACAATCGGTCTAAAAATATATGTGTTCCTAGAATCCGATCGTAGCGCCATATACCGGACCCAATTATCAATCTAAACCATCCAGAGACCCACTCAAAGATACATAAAAATTTATACTAAAATCGGTCCAGCCAATGAGCAGTTCAAATAAACGTTTTCCTAGAACCCGAGAACCCGATTGCAGCGCTAACTACCTAGTCGAGTTGTAAATATAAACTAGCCACTAAAACACAAAAAACTTTCATCAAAATCGGTCCAGTCGCTTAAGAACAGTTAAAAGAATTCTTAGTAAAAACCTTTTGTTAAGTACGAAATAAGCTGATGATTTTCAGACAGCTTAATAAATCTTAAATAAATTATAGCTAAGAACCATGTCGATCAAGTCAGCTTTTAAAAACAAAAAACTGAATTGAAATCAGTTCAATCGTTTAGGAACTAGAATGGCACAGAAAGACAAGCAGATCCAGAGAAACACAGCTTAAACTTACAACACCCATCTTTTTGCATCGGTAATAAAAATAAAACACGGTGTTTTACAAAAATTTTGTACAGTTTTGACATCGCCTTCTGTTTTGTTGAGTTGTATACAATTTTGTAACGACAATGCAAAATGTCTTAATTACTTGTTGGTAACAAATTAGGCACATGACAATTTTGTAAGTTAATAACAAATTTGATCAAACATGTCGTTTCCCCTCCAGATATACCTAATCCATCCTTTGACAGCGTTGTCTGATTCGCTGAATTTTGTAATGACAGTTAACCATTTTTTAATAAGCAACAAATTAAGTCACACATTTCTCAGCCCTTAGGAGTAAACCAAAAAAAAGGACACGCCTATCTGATGTATTGAGTGTGATAACGTCAACAAAAACTTGATAATTAACTGTTGATAAGAAATTCTGCCAAATACATCAGCATTCAATTTAAAAGCTAAATCGAAAACTCGAAAATGAAGAATATTTCAAAGTTATCCTTTGAATGTTTTTCATTACTGAACATTAAGTAGTGATATGCAGTCAAAATAGGTATTCCAACAATATGCATAATGCCAATATATTAACTACTAGCTTTTACCGGCGAATTCGCTGGCGGTGAACCTCTTAAATAAATATCAAAGATCATTACATTCCAATATAACTGAATCGATGTGATTCAATATTTAAAAATTACTACATATAATGAAGTTTCCAAAACTGAAAACATGCTTTATTGAAATAATTTACTGCAATAAAAGTTAAAATGGATTTCACTTACTCGCTCGACCATTCCTTCTAGTTTGTGATACTTCTTTAAAATAGTATATACGTGTATCATTAAAATGAAACACCAGCGCCTCTACCGAGCGGTTGGAATACCTGGATGTTTACATAACAAAGTGAATGTAAACGAAGGACATTCTCCCCATAAGACGTGCACTTCTATAAGGGTCTATATCTATATTCGTTGTTATAAATATTTGTGAAGGTGTGACATATTACTCGCTTTTTTAACTTGTACGGATCGCTTAGTCTCCGTTTGCTGTCATCCAATTTGCAAAAGATTTTTAAATTCTGCACAGTTTTTTATTACTAATTAGTAGAATGTTGTTTTTTAATACGAACGATAAATATGTTAAAACCTGACAAATAATTTTGAATTATAGGGTTAGCTGAAAAATCGTCAAATATATTATTTGTGCAAAAAATTTAGTAGGAAATTGAACACTTTCGTTTGCACGAATAACTAGAAAACTATTGCAAATATTGGAAATCAAAGAAACGTTTATTAGAGAGCAGAAAACCTAATAAAAAAGTTTTCTGAGTGAAATTATAGCATCAATGATTAGGGCTTAACAAACAGTATGTATTCGTTACTTAGTAACGAATACCCGGTAAGACTTGAAGTAGCGAATCGTTACCTTTACATTGGTATCGTTACTTGAATCGCATGTTTACTTCAGCAATGTCCACTGCCGCATAATACAAATACCGAAAACTCCGACTCACACATCCTTAGTTTCGGCACCTCGTTAGATACGTTATGATTTCGTATTTTTCGTACATACAAATATTTCGTATGTTTGGCATGTACGAATACTTCGAGCCTACCGTATTCAACCGTATTTCGGTGTTTAGTTGCATTGCTTGAGCATATAATTAATTTTCTCTTTATTTATTTTATTTTTATAACTGAATACAAAATGTTACCTAATAAAATCCGTTTATATTCCACACATAATTATTTTTTTCCTTCAATTGCAGCATATTATATTATAGGTATGCACTCATTAGTGCTCTTATATTTACAGGACACCACTTAAATTACGACAAAACGAAAGTAACGGGTAGTCAGACTAAGAGTAACGAATATATAAGAGTACTCAAGATATCGTTACTTTTACAGCACTACCAATGATCTCTAAATTAACAAATTATCATGGTACTGCTTAGTAAAAGTTATTTTGATATATAAACTATTACACCCCTAACATGTGAAGTTAGTAACTCGAAATTTAAAGATATTTATCAACTGTTTTGTCTGTGGTATTCAATAAAGTATGAGTTGGGTTATATACTGGGACCCTAACTTAATTTAATTTTAGTTTGGACAATAAGTTGGCGATAAAATTACCTCGTTTACCATTTACATTTACCAAGTATGTAAGGCAAACCTTAGTTGTAGTACTGCTGATGTTTGCAGTAAATGAGTTTGATAATCGGCATTCTGTCAAATCCACAATTATGTTTTAAAGATTCTTCAGTTCATTTTATTCATTATTTTCTGGAAGTTAAATATGTGATTTCTAGACCGCTAGTTTGTGGGCATAGGGGTTGTAAGGACGAGTTTGGTATTGTGAGATATCTATAAACTAGGTTCTATCTTACCTTAACAACACAGTTTCGTTTTTTTTTGGGGTGAAGGTAAACAGGAATCATTTTTGAATTCAGTTAGGTCCGGTTCAATAAAGGAGTGCATTTTATCTTAGTGGTCAGATTGTCCGAACTATTTCATTCAACTTCTTAAGAGTGAGAGAGTTGTGTTTAATTTATCCCTGAATTGACTGAATTGAAAGTGAATTTATTTTGGTAATTCAATGTAGATAGATTTAAGAACGTTTGATTTGCTTAGAGTTGCGTCATCGATATTTTTGAAAGTCTCTTTGCTACTACAGTCTTATACTCTCTTCGAGGTGTCAGTCTTATATTTGAAAGTTGATAGCTCTATTGTTCAAAATGTTTTTATTTTTTTAATTTTAGTGTTCATCTGTATTTGTCCACAAAAGTAGTGAAACGTTTATCATCTTCATAGTCAAATTAGTATTATAGAAGTAGTAACTTTTTACGCTCTTTGATAAATGTTTTACAGGATACCAAATAGAATAACTATTGTGAATTCATTTTATAAGAATAACTTTGTGGAAGAAGAAAACATTATATACTTTCCATAAAGGACAAAATGAGTTCTTTTTATGTGTCTGATAGTTTGAGGCTGTTACTTTGACGAAATGCACCGCTCTCACCGCACAATTCGATGTTAGGCTGTGTCCCACGTAAACGCAAATAGGTATATATATATATATATATATATATATATATATATATATATATATATATATATATATATGGACTAAGCTAGGTTCCGGGTGAGAACCGCGTCTAAATTTATTAAATACTCGACGTGGGGCCCCCATGGGATCACCCCTTTCTCCAGTGCCTGCTAACATTTTCATGGAACAAATCGAAATCCCTAAACTCGTCTAATTTAAAACCTTCCTGTTGGCTTAGATATGTAGATGATACTTTTGTCATTTGGCCTCTTGGCAGAAATTCATTAAACTTCATTCTACAACACCTCAATGGTACTAATATACAATTTACAATGGAAATCGAGTCCGATTCTTCTCTCCCGTGTCTTGATGTCCTCATAACAAAAACCAACAATGACAGATTCTTACATACTGTCAATAGGAAACCAACCCATAGCAATCCATACTTAAATGCCGAATCACACCACTACCCTCCCCAATTGAGTTCTGTAATGAAATCTTTGACTCTTAGATCTATTCGTTTAACAGGTATTGACAATAGACAAAACGAACTTAAAAATCTTCAACTAATCCTTCGACAAAACGGTTATCATCCGGACCATATTGGGCGTATAATTCATCAATCTCAACAACCAACAATCACACCAACCCCGTCAGAAACAGACCAACAACATCGAAAAGCCGTCCTTCCATACATTCGAAGAGTCACTGACAAAATAGCACGGATTTTACAACGACATCAAATAAAGACTGTCTTCAACACCACTCAAACTATAGACAACTTAACCGGTAATCCCAAAGACAAAATACCTAACGAGGATCGAGAAGTTTACGAAATTTCATGTAGCGATTGCCCACAAAGCTACATCGGTCGTACCAACAGGCACGTTAACCATCGAGTATATGAACACTCCCTGTCAGTTCGTAAAAAAGATCCGACTTCAGCTCTCGCGCATCACCATATCCAAACAGGGCACTCTGTCAACTTCGAGGACAGTAGGACTATCATATCTCTCAATTCTTTAGGGCATCCACTATTCACGAAGCCATCGAAATAGAAAAAAGACCTCTCTGTCTAAATAGACGAGATGACAGCACTCGCCTTCCCACAGCTTGGACATCCGTAATTGCGTGATTAAACAAATCAGACACGCCCACCAACACCCAACCAATCACCGCACAGCTCCTGTATCACGCGACATCCCCTCCTAATCGACCGATAACTATAAATAAAAGAAGCAGAGCAAACTCACCTTCAGTTCAGTTACCTAGTGACTCTTGGCGAGGAAGCAGGTTGAGGCCCCGAGTTCGATCTAGACTCTGAAACTCTATTTTATTTTTTGTCCCTTGATAATGGCTCCAAAGCAGGAGTCGAAACGTCGAGTATTTAATAAATTTAGACGCCGTTCTCACCCGTAACCTAGCTTAGTTCATAATACTGACCGCGGAAGCCTCTCAGTATATATATATATATATATATATATATATATATATATATTGGAGCCATTATCAAGGGACAAAAAATAAAATAGAGTTTCAGAGTCTAGATCGAACTCGGGGCCTCAACCTGCTTCCTCCCCAAGAGTCACTAGGTAACTGAACTGAAGGTGAGTTTGCTCTGCTTCTTTTATTTATAGTTATCGGTCGATTAGGAGGAGATGTCGCGTGATAAAGGAGCTGTGCGGTGATTGGTTGGGTGTTGGTGGGCGTGTCTGATTTGTTTAATCGCGCAATTACGGATGTCCAAGCTGTGGGAAGGCGAGTGCTGTCATCTCGTCTATTTAGACAGAGAGGTCTTTTTTCTATTTCGATGGCTTCGTGAATAGTGGATGCCCTAAAGAATTGAGAGATATGATAGTCCTACTGTCCTCGAAGTTGACAGAGTGCCCTGTTTGGATATGGTGATGCGCGAGAGCTGAAGTCGGATCTTTTTTACGAACTGACAGGGAGTGTTCATATACTCGATGGTTAACGTGCTTGTTGGTACGACCGATGTAGCTTTGTGGGCAATCGCTACATGAAATTTCGTAAACTTCTCGATCCTCGTTAGGTATTTTGTGTTTGGGATTACCGGTTAAGTTGTCTATAGTTTGAGTGGTGTTGAAGACAGTCTTTATTTGATGTCGTTGTAAAATCCGTGCTATTTTGTCAGTGACTCTTCGAATGTATGGAAGGACGGCTTTTCGATGTTGTTGGTCTGTTTCTGACGGGGTTGGTGTGATTGTTGGTTGTTGAGATTGATGAATTATACGCCCAATATGGTCCGGATGATAACCGTTTTGTCGAAGGATTAGTTGAAGATTTTTAAGTTCGTTTTGTCTATTGTCAATAACTGTTACACGAATAGATCTAAGAGTCAAAGATTTCATTACAGAACTCAATTGGGGAGGGTAGTAATGTGATTCGGCATTTAAGTATGGATTGGTATGGGTTGGTTTCCTATTGACAGTATGTGAGAATCTGTCATTGTTGGTTTTTGTTATGAGGACATCAAGACACGGGAGAGAAGAATCGGACTCGATTTCCATTGTAAATTGTATATTAGTACCATTGAGGTGTTGTAGAATGAAGTTTAATGAATTTCTGCCAAGAGGCCAAATGACAAAAGTATCATCTACATATCTAAGCCAACAGGAAGGTTTTAAATTAGACGAGTTTAGGGCCTGGATTTCGATTTGTTATATATATATATATATATATATATTTCATTTCCATTTGGGTGACCGTTTCAGACAAAACGCGCTTAGCAGGCATTTGTTTTAAAATTATTATATAAGCTTACTTTTGGTAGGCAGCGCTCTCTTTCGTTCCTGATTTTGAGTCAAAGAGCATGTGTATGTTTTTCTTGCAATAACCTCAATAGTGTTAGTAGAGGTTAAGTAGTTAAAAAGTGCGGTTAGATAAATTGTCAGAACGTTTCCAATGACATATAGCTTGGCAGTGTATAAAGGTTCATAAGTACGGTACAATAAAGGTGAAGTGCATATCTGACCAACAAAAAGACAAGTAAAAATTGGAAAATATCAACAAAGATGGTAAATGTTGAATTATTGTAAACAAGCATGAAATGGTAAACAATAATTAAATTTAATTTGTATAAATAATAAATAAAACAAGATGGTGAATATAGACTAATGGTAAACAAATATGGAATGGGAATCAATAATAAAAATTTGTTTATAAAATAAAAGTTCGAATGGATAATGAACAAATTTATAACTAATGGACTGTAATCACGACAAGGAATAAAGGTTAGTGAAACAATAGTTGTTTTAAAATGTAAATAAAGTGACAATTGATTTATGTTTATGCTAGTTAAGTATATTAGGAATAACAAATTTTAACTTTAATATAATGATATAAAAAGAGAAATTTCTCATAACCATTTAGTAGTTAGAAATGATTTCGTTTGTTGATTAAAGATTTATTGTTTTAATGTTTTAATAATAATAATAATAAATCCTGTGTGGTGGCCGGGTTAGAATAGCACCACGGTATCCATTGCGACTAAAGGGGCAGCTGTCCGCTGACCTACTACCTAGCTTTCTTTCCTTCTCCACAACCCGCACGGGATGGTCTGGTTTAAATCATTTCATCTCGGAAGTGACAACCCCACGGGTCCGAGTTACCTTTGTCACCAGGGTCAATTGGTGACAACACCCATGAAAATGGAGCTAAGAAATAGATGCCTCGGAAAAGAGCCGCTGCCTGGGGATCGCCAGGGCATGTCTGGAGCCGGCGCCGGACATGACAGCATGCGGGAAGTCGGTGGCAGGGTGCTGAGGAGGCGGGACCCTGCCGTCCAAAGAGCTACAGCCCAAGAACCAGAAGAACCACAAGAACACTCACCAACACAGTCACAACAACAACGTGACCATCACCAACGGAGTCAAACGAAAACGAGAACTCCACCCGCAGAAAGTGTTGCGCAGGATCAACACCCAGCGCTCACTCAAGCGGGACTGAAAAGACAGCGCATGAAATGGACTGGCGCCATGAATGAATTTATAATGCGCACGTTTTACAGAATCACGAACCTTGGCCAGGACAAGACTGGATATCGCCAAATACTCTATCAAGAGTTCTGTCGTGAGTACCCAGAGCTTCAAGTTACTGAACAGAGAGTCGCAGATCAATATCGTGTCATCTTGAGAAATGGCCTTATTTCGCCTGAACAACTGGACACAATAAAGAGCGAAGTGGAGCGCGAACTATTTGGTCGAAATACAATCGATCCAGAGCCTGAAACACCTTTGGCACAAAGAGCGGACGAGACTCAAGAACTACAGCAAGAACAGCCAACCAACGCTGACCTGCTTGAGAAGATCCAAGCACAAATGGAATGAGCTCTTATAGAGTATAGTGGAACAGGTCCACTGACTAGACCAGCTCTTCCCAAACTAAGATCTTCTAAGAAATTGGGTATCGTCTTGCAGGCTATGAACAAATTTATCTTACCAACCTATGTTTTAGGTGCAATACGTTAGAGTCGCCACACACAATCATCTACCGTGCTGCAACTTCCATCTGCAGAATAATTGGGGTCGCAGTAAGACCAAAGCAAGACCCTCCCCAATTTAGACAAACCCCTCCAATACCACCTTGGCAAAGAAGACTTGAAGGGAAAATCAATTCTCTTCGGAAAGACGTTGGAAGACTGACTGAGTACCAACGAGAAGTCAGGAACAACAGAATAGGAAGGCTTGTCAAGACTATCATGGACAATAACCGAATACACTCCCAGTGGGATGGAGAAAACATCACATCTCAGCAGTGTCTGGACAGTCTAAGACAAAAGCTCTCCGTCTACACAAGTCGATTGAGAAGGTACAAAACCAGTAACCAACGGAAACTAGACAACACACTCTTCCGACAATCAGAAAAAGGGTTTTATAGAAAACTTAACAACGACAACAATAATGAAGCCCTTAGTTACCCCAGTAAAACAGACATCGAGGAATTCTGGAAAACACAGCTTTCCACAACAATCTCCTATAACTCCAGAGCCAGCTGGATTAATGAGGAGGAGGCTGCATCTCAGAACTGTGAGGCCATGCAGCACCAACCATTTACAACGAAGATACATCCAACATAATTAAGAACCTCCATAACTGGAAAGCACCAGGACCAGATGGTGTACAAAATTACTGGATAAAGAAACTGTACGCAACCCACGAAACACTAACAGCCCTTATAAATGACGTAATTGCCCACCCACACAAGATGCCTAGTTTCCTTACGCATGGTGCTACATACCTCTTACCAAAGGACAACCTATGTGCACAGGACCCAGCAAAGTACCGACCAATCACTTGCCTTCCAACCTTATACAAACTCATAACATCGTGCATTAATCATCGCATTTTCAAACATTGTGAACTGAACAACATAATTACTCAACAACAAAAGGGATGCGCGAAAAATTCGATGGGTTGCAAAGAACAACTGATAATTGATTCCGTTGTCTGCAATCAAGCCCACGCCAAACGACGAAATCTCTACATAGCATATGTGGACTACAAAAAGGCCTTTGATTCAGTTCCACATGATTGGCTCATTAAGGTGCTGAAACTCTATAAAGTGAATAATTGTATTATTAACTTTTTAGAACATGCCATGGCCACCTGGCAAACCAAAATCTCACTGAATGAAGCCAACTGTTCGATACAAACTGACCCTATTCCAATCAGAAGGGGTATATTCCAGGGAGACTCTTTTAGCCCGCTGTGGTTCTGTCTTGCCATGAACCCTCTCTCAAACAAACTGAATTCATCTAATTTTGGGTTCATTCTCAAACACAACAACGTACAAGCATTAAAGAGAAACCATTTGTTATACATGGACGACTTAAAGTTGATGGCAGCTACAAAACAACAGCTGCATGATATGCTTAAAATAGTAGAAGGGTTCTCTAGTGACATCCATATGAAATTTGGCTTATACAAATGCTGAATTATTAATATAGTTAAAGGCAAAATACAGCAGGGGCACTTCAAAATGGGAGATGGCACCTCAATTGAATCTATGGGGGAAGGTCATACTTATAAATACCTTGGAATAAAGCAGGCTCAACCTATTGATCACATGACTGTGAAAAAGGACCTAACAGCAGAGTTTTATAGAAGGGTAAGACGACTGTTGAAAACTAAATTAAACAGTAAAAACCTGTTTCAGGCTATTAACACCTATGCGTGTTCAGTGCTCAGATACTCTTTCGGTATAGTTAATTGGTGCAAGACTGACATTGAACAATTACAATGAAAAATTCGAGTTTTAATATCAAAAGCTCAAAATCACCACCCAAAGAGCTCTGTCGAACGTACAACTTTGCCACGGTATGAAGGAGGAAGAGGATTGACAGAGCTAAGTAAACTATTAGATCAACAAATTTATATTTTGCGTAGTCATTTCCAGACACTCGCAGAATTTTTTGATCTACACAGAGTCATGTGCCAGGTTGATGACTCAACACCACTGCGACTGACACAACAACATCTCTAATTACACCACCAGACCACAGATCAGAAACTGCTGAAATGGAAAGAGAAGCCCCTTCATGGAAGACATATAAATGACATCAACCAACATTATGTCGACAGTGCAGAGTCGAACTACTGGTTGATCTCTGGTCATATGTTCCCTGAAACGGAAGGCTTTATATTGGCAATCCAAGATTAAGTAATTCCAACTAAGAACTACCTAAAGTACATCGTTAAAGACCCTTCCATTAACAACGATAGATGCAGGTACGGTTGCCAAACATCTGAATCTATCCAGCATATCACAGGAGGTTGTCAAGCGTTCGCTGCAACTGAATACAAAGAACGACACGATGCTGTGGCAAAAATACTTCACCAGGAACTAGCACTGAAACATGAATTATCACAGTCGGTAAGATTACCATACTATAAATATAAACCAGAATCTGTTTTAGAAAATAACAACTACTACAAGCTGTACTGGGACCGCACGATACTGACCGATCGGTCTGTTGCTCATAATAGACCAGATATAGTTTTGGTAGATAAAGTCTCTCGGAAAACAACTTTAATTGACATAGCAATTCCCAACAACAATAATATAAATGTCAAGCAGGCTGAGAAAATAACCAAATATGGAGATTTGGAATTTCAAATAAAGACTCAGTGGAACATGAACAACACACGAACTGTACCAATTGTTATGTCAACAACAGGACTAATCCCAAAACATCTATTAAACAATTTAAAATACCTTGGTCTGGACGAACATCTTTAGAAACAAATGCAAAAAGCCGTCTTGTTAAGGACAGCCCGGACGGTCAGGAAATTCATGGGAAACTGCCGTCACGACTCCAACCACGGGCCTGAAAACCTGGCAAGGGCTCCCACAGAGCTAAACCCTTTTGATATCTAGGATATCTGGGGTTTAGTGAATTTTCCCCTAAAGGCACTCATAGACTGCCTTAGAGGGAGTGTGATGCCATACATTGTATGGTCAAGTCTGGATAATAATAATAACAATTATTCACTTTATAGAGTTTCAGCACCTTAATGAGCCAATCATGTGAAACTGAATCAAAGGACTTTTTGTAGTCCACATATGCCATGTAGAGATTTCGCCGTTTGGCGTGGGCTTGATTGCAGACAACGGAATCAATTATCAGTTGTTCTTTGCAACCCATTGAATTTTTCGCGCATCCCTTTTATTGTTGAGTAATTATGTTGTTCAGCTCACAATGCTTGAATATGCGATGATTAATGCACGATGTTATGAGTTTGTATAAGGTTGGAAGGCAAGTGATTGGTCGGTACTTTGCTGGGTCCTGTGCACATAGGTTATCCTTTGGTAAGAGGTATGTAGTACCATGCGTAAGGAAACTAGGCATCTTGTGTGGGTGGATAAGTACGTCATTTATAACGGCTGTTAGTGTTTCATGGGTTGCTTACAGTTTCTTTATCCACTAATTTTGTACACCATCTGGTCCTGGCGCTTTCCAGTTATGGAGATGCTTCATTATATTGGATGTGTCTTCCGTTGTAAATGGTTGGTGTTGCATGGCCTCACAGTTTTGAGATGCAGCCTCCTCCTCATTAATCCAGCTTGCTCTGGAGTTATAGGAGATTGTTGTGGTAAGCTGTGTTCTCCAGAATTTTTCGATGTCTGTTTTACTGGGGTAACTAGGGGATACATTATTATTGTTGTTGTTAAGTTTTCTATAAAACGAAGGATAAACGTCGGCAAACCAAAATCTCACTAAATGAAGCCAACTGTTCGATACAAACTGACCCCATTCCAATCAAAAGGGGTATACTCCAGGGAGACTCTCTTAGTCCGCTGTGGTTCTGCCTTGCCATGAACCCTCTCTCAAACAAACTGAACTCGACTAATTTTAGGTTCAGTCTCAAACACAACAACGTACAAGCATTAAAGATAAACCATTTGTTATACATGGACCAGTTAAAGTTGATGGCAGCTACGAAACAACAGCTGCATGATATGATTAAAATAGTAGAAGGGTTCTCTAGTGACATCCATATGAAATTTGGCTTATACAAATGCTGAATTATTAATATAGTTAAAGGCAAAATACAGCAGGGGCACTTCAAAATGGGAGATGGCACCTCAATTGAATCTATGGGGGAAGGTCATACTTATAAATACCTTGGAATAAAGCAGGCTCAACGTATTGATCACATGACTGTGAAAAAGGACCAAACAGCAGAGTTTTATAGAAGGGTAAGACGACTGTTGAAAACTAAATTAAACAGTAAAACCCTGTTTCAGGATATTAACACCTATGCGTGTTCAGTGCTCAGATACTCTTTCGGTATAGTTAATTGGTGCAAGACTGACATTGAACAATTACAATGAAAAATTCGAGTTTTAATATCAAAAGCTCAAAATCACCACCCAAAGAGCTCTGTCGAACGTACAACTTTGCCACGTTCTGAAGGAGGAAGAGGAATGACAGATCTAAGCAAACTATTAGATCAACAAATTTCGATTTTGCGTAGTCATTTCCAGAAACTCGCAGAATTTTTTGATCTACACAGAGTCATGTGCCTGGTTGATGACTCAACACCACTGCGACTGACACAACATCATGTCCAATTACACCACCAGATCACAGATCAGAAACTGCTGAAATGGAAAGAGAAGCCCGTTCATGGAAGACATATAAATGAAGTCAACCAAGATTATGTCGACAGTGCAGCGTCGAACTACCGGTTGATCTCTGGTGATATGTTTCCTGAAACGGAAGGCTTTATACTGGCAATCCAAGATCAAGTAATTCCAACTAAGAACTACCTAAAGTACATCGTTAAGGATCCTTCTGTTAACAACGACAGATGCAGGTACGGTTGCCAAACATCTGAATCTATCCAGCATATCACAGGAGGTTGTCAAGCTTTCGCTGCAACTGAATACAAAGAACGACACGTTGCTGTGGCAAAAATACTTCACCAGGAACTAGCACTGAAACTTGAATTATCACAGTCGGTAAGATTACCATACTATAAATACAAACCAGAATCTGTTTTAGAAAATAACAACTACAAGCTGTACTGGAACCGCACGATACTGACCGATCGGACAGTTGCTCACAATAGACCAGATATAGTTTTGGTAGATAAAGTCTCTCGGAAAACAACTTTAATTGACATAGCAATTCCTAACAAGAATAATATAAATATCAAGCAACCTGAGAAAATAACCAAATATAGAGATTTGGAATTTCAAATAAAGACTCAGTGGAACATGAACAACACACGAACTGTACCACTTGTTATGTCAACGACAAGACTAGTCCCAAAACATCTATTAAACAATCTAAACAAATGCAAAAAGCCGTCTTGTTAGGGACAGCCCGGACGGTCAGGAAATTCATGGGAAACTGCCGCCACGACTCCAACCACGGGCCTGAATACCTGGCAAGGGCTCCCACAGAGCTAAACCCTTTTAATATCTAGGATATCTGGGGTGAATTTTCCCCTAAAGGCACTCATAGCGTGCCTTAGAGGGAGTGTGATGTCATACATTGTATGGTCAAGTCTGGGGGAACGTCTTTATTTTTCCTGTAGGTATGTCTAGGCGAAGTTTAGCTAAAGCTATTCTTACACTTAACCTAGACATACAGGTAACTACATGATTATAATGCGTTATAATACAGGGCACCACTTAAGTACAAATGATAAGAATTTACATTATACTAACAGTCTACAGAGAACAAAGGCTTTACAAACAGTGAGTACCAGACAGCATCAACTTTCTAAGCCAACTTTTAAATGCTAGTATTGATTTGAATGACGTATTTTTTAGGAGTTTGTTAAAATACCTCACACCTAGGTAAGAAAATGAACACTTGAATAAGGCAGTATTGTGACGCGGGATATGAAGAAGTCTGTTTGAGCGTAAATTAAGTGGATGGAGGGTATTCCTAAATATTAATTTATGGTAAAAGGGTGGACCCATTTTAAGATTGACGACTTTATAAACTATTGTGCAGTAATTAAATTCTCTTCTTTGGTCCATAGTAAGCCAGCAAATATTTCTCAGATGATTTGAAATGTGTTCTTATTTTCTTACACCGCAAACAAAACGGCAACAGCAATTCTGAACCTTTTGTATTCTGACTGCATCATATTTATTGATGAAAGGGCCAAATACTGCATCACCATAATTAAAACGAGATAAGACCAGGGAATTCATTAATAGTTTCTTTACAGAGGTGTTTAGATTAAATCGATGTGGGAATAGCAACTTTATAGTTGCATACGATTTTTGTATTAAACTGTTTACATGAGAAACGAATTTCAAATCTTTATCGAAAATAATACCCAGATACCGAACACTCTCTTTAAATTGCTGGACTAGACCATTTGCATGAACAGATAAGTTGTTCTGCACAAGGGCCATTAAATGACTTTTAGCGCTATTTAGATTTAAGTTATGGTTTTTGGAACTCTTTATTATTCTTTCCAAGTCAGCGTTAATAAACGACTCAGCATGTTTAATGTTGTGAATGTTAAAATTTAAATACATCTGCAAGTCGTCAGCAAATGCTTGAACTTTACAGTGCTGAACGCTCTTTAAAACATCTGTGGAATAAATTAAGAAATTAAGAAGAACAGGGGGCCAAGGATGGACCCCTGGGGCACACTTGAGGTAACCACTTTTTCTGATGAAAATGAGTCCTGGACCTGGACGATCTGCCTACGACTTGTCAAATAAAATTTAACGAGAGTAACAAATTCACAGCTGCATCCATAATATTTGAGCAAAGCAAAATTTAGAGCAAAGTAAACTATGACTGATGGTGTCAAAGGCCTTGGAGAAATCTAATAGCATCAGGACAGTTTCATTTTTACGATCAATGACAGACACAATTTCATCACAGACATTCAGTAAAGCAGTGGAAGTACTGTGGCCTTTACGAAATCCAGCTTGAGAATCAGATAAAATATTCTGAGTGGTAATAAAGTGTGAAAGTTGATAAAATATGACTTTTTCCAGTATTTTTGAAAGTGCAGGTAAAATACTGATGGGTCTGAGATCACTGTATTTTTCAGGGTTGTTGATTTTGGCCAGACGTTTTACTATGGCTTTTTTCCATATATCAGGATAGTAACATTGCTCAATACAACTATTAATAATATGAGTTAGTATGCTATCCAAATAGGGGCTACAAAGCTTAAGCATATGTATCGATATCCCATCAACACCAACTGAGTTCGAGGAAATATTATAAAGAATGTTATGGATTTCAGCTGGAGTGACCATCGAGACGGCAAATAATGCATTATTATTTGTAAAATGATTATTTTCATAGTAGTCTACAATAGCTGGGTCTACATCAGCAACACTAAATACAGAGCCGAAATAATCATTTACCTTGTCAGGATTGGATAAATTAAGTGAAATAGGAATAACTGGCTTATTTACAATTGTATTGTTTACCACTTTCCACAGTAATTTTGTATTTGTAATCAAAGTAGTTTTTCTTTTCTCTGCGTATAGCAGATAGTGTAAAATTTCGTAATTCTTTATACCGATTCCAATCACATTGTAACTGTGTAGACTTATATTTGGATAAGGCTTGATCACGCTCTTTTATCATTATTTTTATGGCATATGTAATCCAAGGTGCTTTGTTTTTTGTGACCCTAACGTATAGGAGCATGTTTACTGAATAGTGAAAGTAGAAGCTCATTGAATAACTTAATTTTATCATCTATATCATTAATATAGATTATATCTAGAAACGGTGTTTCTAATAAATCGGATAGGAATACTTAGGAATACATTTGGAACAAAATTCTTAAAATCCCTAAAAGTAATATATTTAGGCCATGTGGAAGTTTTAACGCAAGTTAATTCACAACAAATTAAAAGGTGATCAGATATATTTTGATTGTTTCTCACCTCACTATTCTTATATATATATATGTCTTATATGTACCACCTAGTATTTCAGGAATTGATTTTGAACTATTTCTAGAACAGCTAAGTCAAATTATTGTTCGGCAGACTAAAATTATTATAGTAGGTGATTTTAACATTAGCAATTACGTTTACAAAATTAATAATGATTCTCACTACAAAAGTTTAAATAACTTTTTAGATTTGACTAATACTATCCAGTCAAATTCAGTTTTGAACTCAATGGGTCGTATTTTAGACTTAGTCATATCAAATCTTATATGCGTGACCTCTCGAGAACAAGTACCGCTAATCAAAGAAGACTTATTCCACCCTTCCTTAAACATTTCATTTAGCATAGAATCCAAAAATAATATGTTCATCGCTAATCCAGCGTCCCAGACATATAATTTTAAAAAAGCCTCGTTTATAGGTCTATATAATGAACTTATTTACACTGATTGGTCACTTTTGGAACAACAGAATGACATCAATACAACTTGTAAAGCTTTCTATGAAAAACTGTACAATATTGTTGACAAATACGTTCCCAAATATAAGTCTTCCAGATACCAGTACCCTCCTTGGTATTCGAATGAAATTAAATCAAATATTAAAATTAAAGCGAAATATCAAAGAAAATATTGTCTCCACAAAAGTGATTACTATTACAGCGAGTTTTCTAGGCTAAGACGTCTCGTTAAATCACAGATAAATCAAGCTTATAAACTCTACATTCTCTCCATTGAAAATAATTTAATTTCAGACCCAAGGAAATTTTGGTCTTATATCCAACTTAAGAAAAGATCTACTAGAATTCCTGGAACAATGTCTCTTAATAATGTCCCGCTTGATAGCCCGGATCAAATAGTTAATGGTTTCGCAGAATACTTCAAAAGCGTATTTGTCGACACTCCCCCAAATCAACCTCTAGAAGCTTCTGAAATTAATTCCACACTTATTCAATTACCTAAATTTACGGAACAAGATATTCTAAAGGCAATCAAAAAACTTCCAAACAAACTGACATCTGGAAATGACAAAATACCAAGTTTTTTAATTAAAGATTGTGCTCACGTCCTCGCTTATCCACTTTTAGTTATCTTCAATAAAATACTTGAATCACATACTTTTCCTAACTGTTGGAAAGTGGCTCGGGTATGCCCTATCCTTAAAAATGGAAATCCAGTGGACATAACTAACTATAGACCTATAACTATTCTGAGCAACTTTGCAAAGGTTTTTGAGATATCAGTCTACAATGTTATCTACCCCCAAATACAGAACCGTATTTCTCCATTTCAGCATGGCTTCATGAAAAATCGCTCTACAACGACTAACCTTATTGAATTTACTCAATTCGTTTCGGAAGAAATGGACGTGCGAGGCCAGGTGGATGTAGTGTACACAGACTTTTCAAAGGCCTTCGATAAAATTGATCACTCTATTTTGGTAGCAAAATTAAGAAATTTTGGTTTTAGCAACGAACTATGCGCACTACTAACGTCGTATTTATCGAACAGAGAACACTATGTGTCATACAACGGTTTTAAATCAATTAATTTTATTGCTATTTCAGGCGTCCCGCAAGGGTCCAACCTAGGACCATTGTTGTTTCTTATTTTCATTAACGATATTTTACTTGAACTGGACTGTAACAGATTAGCTTTCGCAGATGACCTAAAGTTATACCTACCAATAAATTCTGCTGAAGATTGTCAGTTATTACAAACACAATTAAATAAATTAGATTCCTGGTGTAATTCAAACATGTTATTCTTGAACATATCAAAATGCAAAGTTTGCTCATATACTCGTAAGATTGAACCCATTCACTTTGTTTACCACCTCAAAGATATTCCACTACTTAGATGCGATGAAGTCAAAGACCTTGGTGTCCTATATAGCAGCAAATTGGATTTTTCTAATCACTTTTCTGTCGTAAACTCCTCATCCATGAAAGTCTTGGGTTGTATAATCAGAAACTGTGGAATTTTTACAAACTTAGAAGCAATAAAAATGCTATTCTTTAGTCTTATTCGTACCAAACTGGAATATGCGTCTTTAGTCTGGAGCCCCTTTTATAGCAATCACAAGAATACATTGGAAAGTGTGCAGAGAAAGTTTTTGAAATTTCTGTCTTTTAGGTCTAGTGGTACCTATCCACAACAGGGTATTGATCAAAATTATCTACTTATGAGCTTAGGTGTTCAATCCCTCGAACATCGAAGAATTAATACCAGCATAAGTTTTTTATACAAGTTACTACAAAACCGAGTTGATGCACCAACCTTGTTGGAAAGAATTAATTTTGCGGTACCAAATCATAACTCTCGCAGAGGTCATGCTTTCTATATAAATCAATCCCGGACAAATCTTATGCTGAATTCACCTATTCATAATATGTGCCGAAACTTTAATAGGATTAGCTCAAGCTGTGATATCCATTATAACAATCTCTCATATATACTTGCTAAATCTGATGAAATGTTTTTGTCTAAATGATTAAGATGACCTTTGTTACCTAATTATTACTATATTTAAATAAATGTTTTGTATTTGTACCGACATACCTCATGAAATATTAGTTATCACACTAGTAAAGATATATTAATCATTATATAGTAACTATTTACAGTAGTAAATATATATTTAATTTAATTTCTATAAATATATGTATGTATAGTTATAAGTAATCATATTCCATATTTACCTTGTAATTGGGATTTTCCTGTTGGGTAATAAAGCTTATTATTATTAATGAAATTATTGTTGGAAACAAATATTACATCTAAAAGGGATAATTTGACTTGGCCAGATTTGGTTTTGCCTAGTCGAGTAGGTTCTTTAATTAACTGATCAAAACCATAGCGATTAAAACATTTATAAAGTGCATTATCAGGATTCAGCTGATCAACATTCATATCACCCAAGCATATAATATTTCCACTTAAAGGTAAAATATGTGACAAGGTTTCATCAATTTCGTTTAAAAAGTTAGTAAGATTCCCATGAGGTCTATAAATGCATCCGACGAAATAATTATGTTTATTAATCTTAACCCCAACCCACAATTGCTCTATGGTATCGTTAAAATTAAATTTAACTTTCACTTTATAGGAATTTAATTTACTACTTACGTAAATACCTATACCTCGCCCTCTACCGTTTATACGTTCGCTATCTAATCTGTAAAATATATAACCCGGTATGTCAACAGAACCGCTAATTATCCCATTATTTAACCATGTTTCTGTTACTGCCATTATATCAAAACTTTGAACTAACTCCTTTACATCTCAAATTTAAATGACCACTACTAAAATTTTTTGACATCCCAGCTTAAATGTACATGAATATTGCTTAATAAAATAAAGCTAGTAAGGAATAACTTAAAGAGATAACAAAATGTTCCTGCACTGTTTGTAAACAGTTTAAAGTATAAAGGAAGAAAAATAATAAAAAATCAACAATACTTGAACTGAAGAACGACACTGGACAAACAAAGTTAGATACAGTTCCGAATAATAATAAGAGATGTAGTGACCGGTTATTTTGGTAACAACCTATTCAAATCTTCTTGAGTCTTCAGCTGGCATTTTTGGCCATTTACTCTCACAAATACGTAACCATCTTGAGACCAAGCATTACGCATTCCATACTTGTTTTTAGCTTCTGTAAGTAATTTAAACCTGGACGGAATCAGATCTTCTGTTATAAGAAATTTAGAGTTTTTTAGATTTTTTTTGTTTGAGAATATAAGATTCTTTGGTCTTTCAGAAATAAACTTTATCATAATACCTCTGGGTTTGCTGCTGCTTGCTTTCAAAGGGCCTATGCGATAGCAATCAACCAATTCGATGTTCTGATTACAATCCATTTTCTTGGATTGCTTCCCTTAGGTCTTCGCCCTTTCGTTCCTTAACACGGTGTAATCGTAGTTTGGATAAGTTAGACTTTTGTTCTAAAGCTTCAACCTTGGACTTCATTAATAAATTTTCATCTGAGACTGCTTGGAGTGATGTCTGCAGATCCTTGATATTTTTCACTAAACCCTCAATTTTGTCGGCTAGTTTATTATAAACTAAATCAGCCAATTTATCGGCAATTGTTAACATGAAGGATTGGTCGGACATACTTTCTATGAAAATGCGTTTGGAAAGACTTTTGATATCCTCTTCTTGTTATTTTGAGAAGCTCATACTTAAAACACTGTATTTGACAAAAAGATTAGAATAAAACTGAATCGTTATAGAGGAACAAAGCCAAAAACCCGGACACTCACAGACGCGACTATACTCGAGCGGTACTCATCTCACTCTCAAATTTTATCTTGGTGTTTAATAAAGAATATTATTGAATGTTGAGATTGAAAGTTGTGTTAGTTTATTTAAATGAGCCAAAAATAACATTTGAATGCTTAGAGTTTCATCTAGATTCTTTTCCTGAAAAATAAAAGTTTCAAATTAGAAAAACTTAAAGAAAAGAGGTTTTGAATAAATAAAATAATGCAATAGTGTTGAATAAGTGCAATAAAAAGAGAAGCAGAGAAGTTATAAGGAAGATAAAAATGTTTACGAAAGAATTTATCTATTTTAAAAGTGATTTTGATCTAAAATATGTGTAATTTTGTGTGTTTATGGCCTAAATTGTGAATCTACAACTCTATTTTCATTTTACAACTGATATTAACCGTTTGATGTTTAACCTATATCATGGGTCTTTGAAAATATTTTCTTTATGTGTGGAATGTCTTCGATGGCACATTCCATAGAGAATATTCAAAAAAATGTATGAATTAGATGTTGCGGTTTTAGTTCAATGCTGGTTCAATGCAAGTATATAATTGACGAAGGACCTTTAGCGGAACAATCAATAAACACGTGCCGTCACATAAACGAATCACCAAATAAAAGTTATCACCAACCTTTAAGTCGAAGCTCTGGTGTTTTCTTGGTTCTTCTTTCTTCTAAGGCTAGCCCCGTAACAGCAGGAACAGTTTCTTAGAGCTTCGTCTGGACAACACGTTACACAAAAAATAGCGACGTAATGTTCATTGATTGAGCATACAAAAAATGCGGGTTTAACAACAAATGATGCGCTTTTGTAAACACAAAAGAAACAAAATGAAAGCGGTTTAGCGGTCGTTACGAACGGAGCTAAAGAACTCGCGGACTCGTAACACTATAACAACAAAAAGCGGCGTCTCTTCAGACGGAATCAGAAAATGTGTCGGAATAGTCCGGAGCACAATACACGAACCTCCCAAGCGTCCTAATAGCTAGGGAGCCGAAACACAAATGTCAATACTGTCTATATTTTAGACGCAAAAAACACTTACAATTAGCATTAGCGCGACGGAATGTTTTAGAAAAGGTGCAAAAGTTTAAATATCAATGAAGTAATTCAATCAAATTGAACACAATACACTAAACAAATTGCGGGAACGCACCATTCCTCCAGCCTTGAATTGCTTATTTCAAAACTAAGGGTCCACTGGCAGTGGACAAAGCTTTACAAGAGGTCGCTTCAAAGTACCACTTGCAGTTCTAACTGTAGCAACGCGTACAACACCATCACCTCCAGTATGTACGTCAATAAGGCGCCCTAATGGCCAATTCAAAGGAGGTGAAGTGTCTTGCTTCAAAATAACAAGAGTACCTGGCTTAACAACCTCCGAGGGATCAGTCCATTTACTCCGTTGATGAAGAGTATGTAAATATTCTTGCGACCAACGTTTCCAGAATGCCGTATGCAAACGACTCAGTAACTGCCATCTGTTGAGGCGATTAGATGGGACAGATAAGAAATCAGATTCAGGAGGTGCTGTTAAAGGTTCCATGGTAAGAAACATTCGAGGACTCAAGGCGGTAAGATCCGATGGATCGTTGCAACAAGGGGTTATAGGTCGCGAGTTTAAAACTGCTTCGACCTATGCAAATACAGTAGAAAGTTCTTCGTAGGTTAGGATTTGATCTCCAACGACACGTCTTAAGTGAGCTATGACACTACGAATTACTTTCTTTGCGGATAGAATCCAAATTCGTTGCTGCAAAAGAAATTGAACGGTTTGGATTCCTGCGTGAAGATTGGTGACATGACAATCTTCGACAATTAGATTAGTCAAACGACTTTAACTTGGTAGCAGTTCGGGAAATTTAGTGTCAAACGGCAATGGAGCATTAGCCAATCTACTACCAACTCTAAGAGTTCCCTATACATCAAGAAACGGCGAAAGTTTACGAAGCAATTTGGGCAAAAGTTTTCGTTCTCGAAGAAGGGAAATCTCTTTAGAAAAATATTGATCTTGAACATAGCGAACAATGCGAAGCTGAGCCTGATATAACTCAGCTGCCAAAACTGATGCAGAGCCCCTACGATCTGGATTGCGGGCGTTTTCAACAAAGCGACAAATATGAGCTATAATGCGGGTAATGCGATTAATAGAAGAATGTTCTTCTAACAAAGTACCAAATAAATTTGGTGAAGCGGTGACTTGAAGCGCCACTACACGGGTTTCAGTCATAACTAGCGGTGACATGCTTGAGTCTGAGCAAGCATGTGGCAAACAAGCGGTAATCAACAATTGTGGGCCTTTCCACCAAAGTGTAATACCTAATAACTCTGATGGCAAAGTGCCGCGGGAACCCAAGTCAGCGGGGTTATCACAAGATTGAATGTAAAACCAATGCGAAAGAGGAATTTTTTCCTGAATGTAAGCAACTCGATTACTGACAAATGTCCAACGGTGCGGGGAAGAACTAAGCCATGAAAGGACTACCGTGGAATCTGACCAGCAACGAATCACCTTGAACAACAAACGACTATTGAATTGCTCATAAACATAATGAGCCAACTTAGCGGTAAGAACTGAAGCACACAGTTCCAATCTGGGAACTGACAAAGTTTTTAAAGGGGCAACTTTCGATTTAGACAACACAAAAAACTTTGAGAAAATCCAGATGCGGTTTCGAACACAAAATAAACAACAGCGGCATAACCTTTCTCAGAAGCATCACCAAATGCGTGAAGTTCACAACTAGAAAAGTTTTCTATAGCAAGCAGGCGAGGCAAAACAAAATTGTGCAAGGTCCACAAAATAGCGATAATGCAATTTGGGACCGATAAACAAAAAATAATTCAAAGATAACCGATGAGGTATCTTAGCGGATGCATTAAACACTACACGAAGTTTGGTGGTTCTACTATCACTAAGTTTGGCTGTGCTACTATCAGGTTTCAAAACACAATGATGCGGTATGTAGTAACAATCAGAAGAAGTAGATGATGGATAGCGAACCAACTCCATATGACCCAGCTTCAAATACTCTTTGAGAAAATCACAATATTGTTTGTAGAGATCTGGTTGCTGTAGAAGACGTCTTTCTAAAGAGTAGAAACGTTGTAGGGCGAGATTATACATTCCATCAAAAGCAGGAAATGTATTTCGAAAAGGAAGGGGCACAACGAATCTACCTGAATCCAATCTCCTGCATCCCTCGGAAAATATTTTTTCGCAGATAAGATCATCAGGGGACTGAACCAGTGCGGTAGGAACATCTTCAATTGTCCAGAATCTTTGGAGTGAATCATCTAATGATACTACATCTTCAATTTGACAAAAAAGCGAAGTTGGGTTTATGACTGACTGAGAGTGAGAGTTAACAGAACTCGAAGACACTCTACCCATAAGTATGTAACCAAACACAGTGTTAATAGCATCAGGAATACCTTCCTTTCCCAGAAGGCGTCCATCCAACAAAATTTGAGAAAATATATCGGCACCTAACAAAGTGTCAATAGCGCCTGGGCTATTGAAACCAGGATCAGCAAGTTTCAAATTGGTTAGATATGCCATATTAGCCATGTTAATGGGCGCAACAGGCATATCATTGCAAATGCGGGGTAAAACAATAGTATCAACAACAAAATTGCACTTACGCTTTACTATAGAGCGAAGAGAAAGGGTAAGAGAGCCCTCAGCAGAGGGACTGTGCATAGAACCTAGCCCGTTGAGTTGTTTCGAAGCGGGCATAGGTCTAAAGCTGACCAATAAGACTCCGCGATTAAACGAGTTCGCTTGAATTTTTTCAAAAGTGCTGCATAAGCACTCACGTAATTGTTTTGTGTTAGTTTAAAATTCCTAATAGCCTCAAAAGCAGGCCCTTTTAAAGCTAACTGCAAATATTTGAACTTCTGCATAGCACTGAGTTTTTCATTATTGTGAATTAATGAATCAAACAAATCAATAAAAGTACCAAATTCCAATATGTCTCCACTAAATGAAGGCAAATCAATTCGCGGCAAAGCAACACTTTCCTGTTCCCGAGCTATATTTTGTGGCGTAGAATTCTGAACAGATTTCAGTTTAGCAAAAATAGACCTAATTGAATAAAACAATTTTTCAAATTTATTGCGAATGTCATCCTCAAAGTCAAAATCATCGTTTGCATCTGAAATTAATCCAACAATGGAATTGTGGTCTTTAAAAAATTCGGATTGGATTGAATCAACCATATCAATCATGCTAAAAAACAATTCAACGTCGTCACCTCTTAAGGCTTTCTCGGCAGCAAAATAAATATCTTCTAATCTTTTATACTCCGATTGTCGATGATTTTTAAATTTACGTAAATTTTCAGCGGTTTTTGACATCTTAACAATAAATTAAAATCACTGTAACGCCACTGAACAAATCTAACACGATAGAACGAAAACAAAATACTATTCCAAAAATGTACAATTTTTTACTGTTGAAGTAGTAAAATATCTGACCAAATGTCAAATAAATTCAAAACAATTTAGCAAATAACGAAAACAAAATACTATTCCAAAAATGTACAATTTTTTACTGTTGAAGTAGTAAAATATCTGACCAAATGTCAAATAAATTCAAAACAATTTAGCAAATAACCAAAACAAACAAAACGAGCTCTTGTAAGTTTTTAAGGCGGCAAAAAAAATTGCGTTTTATTTCCAACGGAATTAGTGAATATCCCGAACTTGCTTTCTCTTGTAACAAATAAAGAAACAAAAATTCAATGCGGTTTTCAACAATAATTGCAACGAAAAATCAATGGTTTCTTTGATCGTTAAACTTTGCACGAAATTAACTCAAATATATCCGGCCCGGAGTTGGACCAAATTATGTAATTTATTCGATAATCTTTGCACAAAATTAACTTAAATTGCATCCGGCTCGGAATTGGACCAAATTATGTAATTTATTCGATAAACTTTGCACAAAATTAACTCAAATTGCATCCGGCTCGAAGGACCAAAGTATGGAATGTCTTCGATAGCACATTCCATAGAGAATATTCAGTCCTAATAGCTAGGGAGCCGAAACACGAATGTCAATACTGTCTATATTTTAGACCCAAAAAACACTTACAATTAGCATTAGCGCGACTGAATGTTTTAGAAAAGGTGCAGAAGTTTAAATATCAATGAAGTAATTCAATCAAATTGAACACAATACACTAAACAAATTGCGGGAACGCACCAATGTGAGTATTACTTTTTATTAAATTTTGTATTAAGCAATGTCTAGCTTTTATATGCCACTATTTAACCTTGCAAGAATGCGCTTTAGAAACATTTTACATAGTTTAACATTTTTGGTTTATCTATTTCCTAGCGTTTTACTCTAACATGTACTTTTTGATATTTCAATTCTGTTCCCCAAAATTAGCCTTAATTCCTGTTTAAATTAGATTCTAATATGATTTTGTATTTTTAGCTACTATGAATCTGATATGAAGATGTGTTTTTACTGTGCCATGGAAACTTTTCACTGATTTACTTGATGCTAAAAATGTTGGAAATGATGATCATCGTTTTGGACTTTAGCACTCAATTGTAAGTATACCTTATATTTTTCCCAGTAGATCTATGATAATTAGGGTTTTTACAATAAATTTATTTTTATACACCATCACAAGGACATGTTTCCCTTGTGAACAGACATGCTCGCTTTGCTATTTCAAATACCCTAAATTTCATGTCTGGTTATACAATATTATATTGGTAGTTAAATTTTGATTCTTGGAAACTATATTATTACACTCACACTTTATTTCATTACATATATATATATATATATATATATATATATATATATATATATATATATATAAATGAGGTTTCTACGGTTTTGTCTTCTTGGAAATCCCTGGTTGTCATGGCTTCCATAATACCGTTTTTCAACACCACCCTTACATTCTCTCAAGGTGCCTTTATTATAGCAGGTGTTTGGTTTTGATGTTATCGTGTATAGTAATATCCACTTCCATAATTTCCCTGATTAGCTAGTTTTGTAAATGTTCTGGCCTTGATATGCCACTACTTCTTCCCCAATAATCCGTCTACATGGCAAGAGCTTACATTGCTCTTGTTTGGTAAGTTCCCATGTTTCAGAGTGCTACTTGAAAATATATTCCTGGATTGTTTTACGCTTTGTCCCCTTGTTTATTTTTTATTCCCTGACTTATATTATTTGTTACATCATTCCAACTTTTACTAATGTATGAATAGATTACTCCGAGGTATTTAAATGTTTTATTTATGTTTATATTTTATATATTATATATAATTACAAAAATAAAATCACTACTATAAACTTTTAAGATATTCTAAACATAAAAAATCAGAATGGATATAAATTTTTCGGTTTATAACTTGGAACCTAGTCTTTCCAGAGAAAAGTTGAGTGTCATATTATCTTAATTAGCTTTTCTACAAGATTGATTTCAAATTCAATAAATTTGTTGCAGAATAATGTAATTATATAGCACTTAAGACCTGGGTATTCTGAAAAGAATAACTTTATTAAATAAGAAAATTTTCCCATAATAATTTAATAGAAAAGTACTCATAATTCACAAATATCTTAAAAGTAAGTAGCCATTTGTTTATTTTACGAAATGTAAAATATAAAGTGTAATAAAGATTTTAATATTTATATGAAATTTTATTTATCTATTCAATATATTCGATTCAATAAACTTCTATTTTACATGGTACTGATTAAATACAGAGTTTTTTGTGAAAAGTAAGGTACATTGCATCTTTCATCTTATTTAAGAGTGCATATGTAAAAGGCAAATAATTGCATACATTTTTAATCAAATTCGAATTAATACAACAATTTAAAGTAAAATACGCACTCTTGAAACCAGTCCAATGATAATAATTCAATGGTTACTTAGTAATACTGAGGCAATTTCCATAATAATATGTGACTTTTCATTAATGTTGATATTTTATTTATTAAGTAGTTATAATAAAATGAAGTGTACCTTACTAACAAATATCAACTCTTCTGCCATACCAAAATCGTAAAATTCTTACTTGAAATAATAAATGCCATTTTATAAAAAACATGGGCTATCTCTTAAACTGATAAAATATCCTACTTCCATTTATAACAAGGTGTTCTAAAGGAATCAAATAAATGGATAACTTCAAAAAAAAATTCAAACGGTACAAGTAGGATCTTATCTACAAAAGTTGGTAGTATATAAGCTAGAAGAATTCTAGCGCAAAATCGACCAAAAATACATGTAATTTCCTATAAGAGATTCTAAGGTTAAATTCGCAGAAAATTTACCTCGATGACCTTGAAATCGCCAACGTGAGCTCACGGTTTAGGGGTGAGAAACGGTGCAATTAAAGCCATTTTGGCTTAACGTGAGGGTGTAAACAGCATATTTAGGGGTGCATTCATCATTTATAAGACCCTTTTGGCAATTGACGGAGGTGAAATTCGATCGAGGGTGACATTTGTTCTGCGACCGTTCTCGGACCGTAGCCAAGCGACCAGGACTGCGGGGGTCCCAACTAGGGCTGCTGTGACGTGTTGAGGACGGTTGACTAGGGCTCCGATGAGGGCCCCAGTGCTTCTATGAAGATGAATAGGGGCCGCGTGTATGTTAGGATGATGATGACAGGCTGTGATGTAATAGAGGTTATGTACTATTGGGTAGGGTTGCTGTGACATGGATGGGGGTCCACGTAGAGGTTAAGTTATGTTAGCTTTATTTGAGGTTATAGTTCGCGGAATCGGCATATAGGTTAGACAGCTGACAGGTAGGCCATAGAGTTGGGACGTTGGTAAAGGACGTTGACGTATGGCATAGAACGATGGCACCGAACAATGACAGCTGACAAGTAGACTATAGAGTTAGGGCGTTGACGTATGACACGGAACGTTGGTATAAGACGTTGACGTATGGCATAGAACGATGGCACGGAACAATGACAGCTGACAGGTAGACCATAGAGTTGGGGCGTTGACGTATGGTACGGAACGTTAATATGGGGCGTTGACGTATGGCATAGAGCGATGGCACGGAATATTGACAGCTGACAGGTAGGCCACGGAGTCAGAGGTACGGAACACCAGTGACAGCGCACGTATTGTACTACAGACTTGTTATGACGTAATAGATAAGCAGTTACCCCTTGAAGCGCTCTCATTGGTTAATTACCACGTGCTCAGCCAAACCGAGCTGTCATTGGTCAATAGTCACCAGAACGTGATCTGTTCAATAGCGACAAATTTGAATGATGTACAAAATAATTTATATATTTATATTAGAAAAACCGACGCAGTGATGGGGAATCGAACCCCAGTCCACCGGTTTCCTATGTAAGCACTTAGCATATGCGCCATCAAGGCGACCTTACTTACCTTTCTATCAGTTGATAGTATGTTGAATAAAAACCCGTTTAAGACGCGTAGTAATAAATATCAGTCACAGGCAAGCAACTTATAGAGAGACAGCTGTTGGGTGATGACCTTGCCGAAAAACACATCGATGACGAGTTCGGTAGCCGGCCAGACCTACCAGTTCGCTCATTCTGGTGGCGAGCAGACAAAAGTTAAAACATCGCGTGTATAGAAGACTGCGCAGCAACGACTGGGAGCGAGACGCTCCCTCTGTGAGCGAGCAGAAAAAGGTCAAAACATTTTGTGTGTAGAAGACATCCGGTAGCAACACGTAATAAACACAATGTGCGATAAGGTGTCGACAGATGGCGTTCCACGTACAGTCAAAACATTAAATTGGAGCATATATACTAATAAAAAGATACAGGGTGTCTCAGAAAAGATGTTCCATAAACATAATGTAAAAAAAATACAGGGTGTGTTCACAATGGCAAAGACGTTTAGGAAATGTGTGAAGATAAATTCGGTATAACAGATGCTGGAATTCGAGAAATTAGACGTGGAAATTCGAGAGCCAGCATACAGGAAAAATGTATTTGGTGTATAGGATTGTTGGATGTTAAGCTTCCAGCATCTCTGCAAATGTAGAAATGTTTGAAGCAGGACCACTACAAATGTTAGAAATGGTTGGACCAGGACTATTCAAATGATATAAATGACTTGAACTGAACAGTTACAAACAGGGACGCTACAAATGGGTTAGTGTTAATTTTAGAAATGGTAGAAACGGTAAGATGATAATAGAGACGTAACAAACACTAGAGATGGTAAGATGGTTGAAGTAGGGTCGTTACAAATGATAGGATAGTGGGAACAGGTATGTTGGAAATGGGATATGTAGAGATGACAGGAAGTTGAATGGATGAAACAGGGAATGAATGAATGCTGGGAACTAGTCAGTTGCAGATGGGAATGTTAGAAAGACCATAAAGTTGAATGGTTTGAAGTTGGTTGACAGAACTCTGGAAACGCCGAGAGCGAGAATGTTGGAAACTGGAACGCTGGAAAGAGGAATGTTAGGAACGGCGTAACAGGGAAAAGGCTTGAATGGTTGGAACAGGAATGTTGGAAAAGAACTGGTTGAAGTAGGACAGTTGCAAAGGCTAGAAATGATTGAATGGTTGAAGTAGGATCGTTGCAAATGGTAGAGATGGTTGAATGGTTGAAGCAAAAACGTTGCAAATGCTAGAAACACCCTAACGGAAACGATAGGAACAGCGTAACTACGAAAAAGTTTGAATGGCTGGAACAGGAATGTTGAAAAACTAGAACTGGTTGAATGGTTGTAGTAGGACCGTTGCAAAGGATAGAAATGGTTGATTGGTTGAAGCAGAAACGTTGTATAGGGTAGAAATGGTTGAATGGGTGAAACAAGGCCGTTACAAATGCTAGAAACACAATTACGGGAATGGGAGGAACGGCGATCCGTTGGAAAAGGTAGAACTGGTTGAAGGGTTGGAACAGGCATTATAGAGTTGGGACGGGAATGCTAGAAACGGATTATCGAAATGTTGGGAACGACAATAATGGAAACGACATAGTGGGAACAAGAATGCTGTGATGACGCGTGGTTCATAATGGCAAAGTTGTTTATGGAAAATAGATACAGGATAATTGATTCGGGAATTAGATGTGTAAATTCAGGATAATAGACACTGGGATATGGGTTAGCAGATGCTAGAATTCCAGAAATTAGACGCGGAAATTTGGGAGCCAGCATACAGGAAAAATGTATTTGGTGTATAAGATTGTTGGATGGTAAGCTTCCAGCCTCTCTGCAAACGATAGAAATGGTTGAAGCAGGACCACTACAAATGCTAGAAATGGTTTGACCAGGACCGTTACAAATGATATAAATGACTGGAACAGAACCGTTACAAACGAGGATGCTACAAGTGGGTTAGTGCGAAACGAAAAGATGGTTATAATAGAGACGTAACAAATGCTAGAAATGGTAGGATGGATGAAGTGGGGTAGATACAAATAATAGGATGGTGGGAACAGGTATGTTGGAAATGGGATAGTGGGAAAGGTAGAAATGGCAGGAAGTTGAATTAATGAAACAGGGTAGAAATATCAGGAAGTCGAATGGATGAAACAGGGGCGCTACAAATTGAAATGATAGAAAAGACCGGAATTCTGGTGGAAATATATCTGAAGTTTGAATATGGGTGGAACAGGAATTTTGGAAAAGCTAGAACTGGTTGAATGGTTGAAGTAGGACCGTTGCAAAGCATAGAAATGGTTGAATGGTTGAAGCAGAAACGTTGTAAAGGGTAGAAATGGTTGAATGGTTGAAGTAAGACCGTTGCAAAGGGTAGAAATGGTTGAATGGTTGAAGCAGAAACGTTGCAAATGCTAGAAACATCCTAACGGAAATGGTAGTAACGGCGTAACAAGGAAAAGGTTTAAATAGCTGGATCAGTTGGAAAAGGTAAAACTGATTGAATGGTTGAAGTAGGGCCGTTGCAAAGGGTAGAAATGGTTGAATTGAAGTTGGACGGTTGGATAGCGGACAGATGGATGGTTGGAACAGGCATTGTAGAGTTAGGAATGTTGGAAACAGTGGGGATGGTAGAAATAGTGGTGATAAAATTGCAGGGAATGGGACTCATATTAGCCTAAAACTTGGGGAGAGTTACTAAGCATGAAAGGTATTCAATTGGTAGTTTTGTCACCGAGAATTTGTCACTGGAGAACGTTATTAGACGCAACAGTCACGGATCAAACGAATTAGTGCTTTTGAAATGTCAGAGAAAAAAATTGCCACAGGGTACGTAGTGATGAAGAGCGTCCAGGGATAGGAGGAACCTAATTTGTGGGATCGCTACAAGATGATATATCACTTTTCTGTGATAGAAACCAGGTGCGGAGCTTGATACCTATAGCGGTAATGTGGAATGACCAATCAGAGTGAGGGCTGGTGACGTCATAAACACTGGAGTAGAAAATGAAAGTGGGCAACAGCTGCGGAGCTTGATACCTATAGCGGTAATGTTGAATCAGAAAGGTGACTTTGAAATGTTGGTATATTTCAGAATTTTGGTTTCAAACTTTGTATGCTTAATGTTCGGATCAGGTCTCGTATATTTCTATAGACAGGTACATCAGCTTGTGACAACATAGGGCTCTGTGCATAGAGTCATAACGTAAGATTCACATATATTTCCTTTCACATATTTAAAATTTTATTTTAATGCAACATATAATATGATAAATCAGCGCCAATTTCACAGGTATTTATGTTTATTTCCATGCGTTTCAAGTAAAATTTAGAATATTACAACCGCTCAGTATCTACAATAATTCTATCATCTTGTAGTGATCCTACCAATTAGGTTCCTCCTATCCCTGGACGCTCTTCATCACTACGAACTCTGTGGCATTTTTTTTCTCTGACATTTCAAAAGCACTGATTCATTTGATCCGTGACTGTTGCGTCTAATAACGTTCTCCAGTGACAAATTCTCAGAGACGAACCTACCAATTGAATACATTGGTTGCTTAGTAACTCTCCCCAAGTTTTAGGCTAATATGAGACCCATTCCCTGCAATTTTCTCACCACTATTTCTACCATCCCCACTG
Source organism: Octodonta nipae (assembly GCA_034190945.1). Taxonomy (NCBI): domain Eukaryota; kingdom Metazoa; phylum Arthropoda; class Insecta; order Coleoptera; family Chrysomelidae; genus Octodonta; species Octodonta nipae. The sequence continues at coordinate 43,902,140 of CM067224.1, read as the reverse complement.
TTTCTAACATTCCCAACTCTACAACGCCTGTTCCAACCATCCATCCTTGCGCTACCTAACCGTACAACTTCCTACCATTCAACCATTTCTACCCTTTGCAACGATCCTACTTCAACCATTTAACCAGTTTTACCTTTTCCAAGGGATCCAGCCATTCAAACCTTTTCCTTCCGCCGTTCCTACCATTCCCGTTAGGGTGTTTCTAGCATTTGCAAGGTTTCTGCTTCAACGATTCAACCATTTCTATGCTTTGCAACGGTCCTACTTCAACCATTCAACCAGTTCTAGCTTTCCCAACATTCCTGTTCCAGCCATTGAAACATTTTCCTTGTTACGTCGTTCCTACCGTTCCCGTTAGGGTGTTTCTAGCATTTGCAGCGTTTCTGCTTCAACCATTCAACCATCTCTACCATTTGAAACGATCCTACTTCAACCATTAAATCATTTCTAGCTTTTGCAACTGTCCTACTTCAACCAGTTCTACCTTTTCCAACATTCCTGTTCCAACCATTCAAGCCTTTTCCTTGTTACGCTGTTCTTAGCATTCCTTTTTCCAGCGTTCCAGTTTCCAACATTCTCGCTCTCAGCGTTTCCAGAGTTCTGTCAACCAACTTCAAACATATTTCAACCATTCAACTTTATGGTATTTCCAACATTCCCATCTGCAACTGACTAGTTCCCAGCATTCATCCATTCCTTTTCCTTTTCCAACATTCCTGTTCCACCCATATTCAAACTTCAGATATATTTCAACCAGCATTCCGGTCTTTTCTATCATTTTCATTTGTAGTGCCTCTGTTTGATCTATTCGACTTTCCGATATTTCTACCCTGTTTCATCAATTCAACTTCCTGCCATTTCTACCTTTCCCAATATCCCATTTCCAACATACATGTTCCCAACATCCTATTATTTATATCTACCCCACTTCATCCATCCTACCATTTCTAGCATTTGTTACGTCTCTATTATAACCATCTTACCATTTCTAGCATTCGCACTAACCCATTTGTAGGGTCCCCGTTTGTAACGGTTCTGTTCCAGTCATTTATATCATTTGTAACGGTCCTGGTCCAACCATTTCTAGCATTTGTAGTGGTCCTGCTTCAACCATTTCTATCATTTGCAGAGAGGCTAGAAGCTTACCATCCAACAATCCTATACACCAAATACATTATTCCTGTATGCTGGCTCTCGAATTTCCGCTTCTAATTTCTGGAATTCTAGCATCTGCTATCCCATATCCCAGTGTCTATTATCCTGAATTTACACATCTAATTCCCGAATCAATTATCCTGTATCTATTTTCCATAAACAACTTTGACATTATGAACACACCCTGTTTTCTTCTGGTCATGAAACATAGAAATCCAACAGTTTGGTTCGTTCCTTGAATTTACTGTTTCTTATAGCTGTACAGTAAAACTTGTTTGAAACATCGCACCATAAGACTGATAGAACATCAAATTTGAATCAAACATTCACTTGACAATGGTTTGAACTGTCCAGTGAAAGTGAGGACTGGTGAGGTCACAAAGATGGGAGTAGAAAGTTTTCTATGACGTTACAGACAACAATTGCGGAACTTGATACCTATACCAATAATGTTTAATCAGATAGGTAACATTGAAATGTTGGTATATTTCAGAATTTTTGGTTAATGTTTGGGTCAGGCCTCTTATATTTCCAAAAGACTGTACGCAGAGCCGTAACGTCAGATTCTCATATATTTCTTTAGAGCTGCAAGAACAAACATATTTATACCTTCTTATTGCTTAGATGAGAAAAATCCATAGATCTCGGTTGTTGACAAATTATGTAAAGCAAACTCACACAACATACAATACACAACGCATGTGAAACACCCACATAAAATAATTGCGCCTGTATAACTCTCCCAAAACTTCATTGCGCATGTCTAACATCCATACAATTTCACAGCTTATGTCTATTATCCATACAACATCATTGCACATGCCTAACACTCATACAACTTCACTACGCATGTCTAACACTCATGGAACATCACTGCGCATGTCTATCATCCATACAACATCATTGCACATGTCTCACACTTACAAAACATCACTGCGCATGCCTATCAACCATACAACTTCACTGCGCTCCCTAAGGGAGCGAGTCGATCTAAATGAACCACCTTCAATTTAGCCTTGGGGTTTTGACGGATCCGGTAGACGACGTCATTAAGCTTCTTGACCACCTCGTATGGGCCATTCCAGGCGGGTGATAGCTTTGGGGATTTACCCTTGCTCTGTTGAGTGTTGTACACCCAGACTTTGTCCCTCTCCTGGAACCCAACTGAATTGGCCTTGAGGTCGTATCGCGTCTTCATCCGGCCACTGGTGGCCAACATCTGCGTTCGGCCTAATTCGTGTATTGCCAGCATGTTATGTCGGAGCTGGTCGGCATAATCGTCGATGTCTTGGGGAGGTTCTTCGGGGGAGCCAAATGCCAAATCGCAGGGTAACCGCAGCTCCTTTCCGAATAGGACCCTGGCTGGGGTCAGGCCTGTACTATTATGTGTACGGCAGAGCGATATGCCAACAGGAATAGTTTAGTTTAGTTTATTTATTGGTAAAGTATTACAACTGTGTGTTTTTACAAGTCAAAGGTACACAAGCATGAAATGTATTAAATATGTATACAAAAGACTATATAAAATGTTATTAAAATGGTAAGAAAATAAAATGTCCTATTTACCAAAAAGTTGGGCTAGTTAAGCCATTAAGCAATAAGCAGGCCAGGCAAGAAACAAAAAAATGGCCACGTGAGTAGTTAAGCTACCGGGATGATATGACACTTCGATGGCATATCCATCAAACTGTCCACCGTAATAGGGGGTTCCTCAGTTCTTGCAGAAGACATCATCAATGACTAGAGGGTTGTTTGTCACTTTGTCACCAAAAAATTGTCGCAAACAACGGTTATGGTGACAAAGAGACATCTTAGGTGGACAATGTTGACAAAAAGTGACAATTTGGCTAGACGTAGATGCTGAAAAAATCGCCAATAACCAGCAGGGTTTGTTGGGAAAAGCGTATCGCTTATCAGTAGTTTTGATCTCTTTTTCTTCGCTAGCTGTTTGTCTATCCTTGTTTGGCTTGTACGAGGGGTGGGCTAACCCAGCGTATCGCTTATCAGTAGTTTTGATCTCTTCTTCTTCGGTAGAATATATATTTTTGCTATCTTTGTTTATCACGTACACTACTTAACTTTCATTGTTTAATAGTTTTACATTTTTTAGACATTTTTTACTATGTTATTTTAGTTTGAAATAAGCTTATAATTACCAGGTAAAAGAAAAAAAATGACCCATGTAAGATTTGAACCTATGATATTAATGATTAGCATGACACTTTAACCAACTGAGCTAATGAGTCATTTATTTTTCTTTTAAGTATTATTCGACATGAAATAAAAAATGAAGATTTTTTATTAAATTTATTTAGATATAAACAACAAAAATTTAATCTCAGAAAAATACATTCATTTTTATAGTATCATTTACATATTATCTGAATATTCAGTAACAAAATTTTCAATTTCAAATAGGTTTACAAGTCCTTCTTCACATTTTTCAAATCGTCGTCCATATCCCAAGCGGTAGTTTACTGACATCTCGAGAAAGAGAATTGGCAATGAAACTTCATCTTTAGGTAGATGATAGTAGGCAAATTTGTCCTCTGATAGATAGTAGAAAACATCATAATATTTTCAATTTCCACATGGTAAAAAGTCTGCATTCGTTATTGGTGCGTTCCCGCAATTTGTTTAGTGTATTGTGTTCAATTTGATTGAATTACTTCATTGATATTTAAACTTCTGCATCTTTTCTAAAACATTCCGTCGCGCTAATGCTAATTGTAAATCTTTTTTTGCGTGTAAAATATAGACAGTATTGACTTTCGTGGTTCGCATCCCGAGCTATTAGGACGCTTGGGAAGGTTTTCGTGTTTGTGCTCCGAACTGTTCGGACATTTTTTGATTCCGTCTGAAGAGACGCCGCATATTGTTGTTTTTTTGCGTTACGAGTCGCGAGTTAGTAGCTCCGTTTGTAACGACCGCTAAACCGCTTTCAGTTTGTTTCTTTTGTGTTTACAAAAGCGCATCATTTGTTGTTAAACCCGCATTTTTTGTATGCTCAATCAATAAACACTACGTCGCTATTTTTTGTGTAACGTGTTGTCCAGATGAAGCTCTAAGAAACTGTTCCTGTTCACGGGGCTAGCCTCTGAAGAAAGAAGAACCAAGAAAACACCCTTTGCAGAGCTTCGACGTAAAAGGTCAGTGATTAACTTTTATTTGGTGAATTACTTTACGTGTTTATTGATTGTTCCGCTAAAGGTCCTTCGTCAATTATATACTTGCATTGAACCAGCATTGAACTAAAACCGCAACATCTAATTCATATATTCTATTCTATTCTATGTAATGTGTATCGAAGACATTACAGTAATAATGTTTTCACTTTTTTGAGTAGGTGACACCAGTTTGAAACTATCAGAACACTTTTTACATTTTGATGACTGTAATATTATATCATTGTTGAAACACCAAGGAAATTCCGAAACTTCTTCACAAGGCTGACAATAGACAATAAGACTGTTCATGGCTAAATCTTGAGACAAACTAATGTGTTGCACTGTTATCATCTTGATTTATTTGTATATGAGTAATGCGCTTTGAAGAAATTTTTGCTAGATTATGAAATCTTTTTCTATTCTCAAAGACGTCTTGATTCCAATTTTGCTTCAAATGTTGTTTTTCTGAAATTGACATTGGTGTTGATATCCATTTACCATTCAAATCTCTGATTTCATGCATGTTAAAAGAAGAACAATGACTGCACTGTAGAGCAGTATGTCTTCCAAACGGGTAGTATTCATCTTTGATCACATCTTTGTCAGAATAACTTTTACACTTTAGACATGTAATTAGAACTGTTACCTTGTAAGGCATTTTGTAAACTGATTTTTTGTTTGTACATAATGTGTGTTTTATTGAAATCATTTCAGACCTCGATGATAGATTATTTTGTTTATTTAAATGTTATCTTTATGTTGATCAATCTGATGAGTCTGACTCGGTGTAATAGTCAGGTTGAAAGCTGATGTCAGAAAATCCCTCATCAGATTGATCACTTTCTTCATAATGATCATTTCCTTCTGGTTCCTCTGGATTTGGTTGTTGTATTGGCAGTACAATACCCACTGGTTTCCACATTTCTTCTGTAGATCTCCGCCAATATAACGTGCCATTTTCTCCACATACAAAGCAGAGGAAATTTAGAGTGTCTTGTAGGATCATTGTTTCACATTTTTTACATACCAACAAATAGACGTTGGTTGGTGGCTAGAAATGATGAGTAAGTAAATTGATAAGGAAAAAATACTTTTAAGTAAAAAAAGTACTTTTAAGTACATATTAATTATTCTTTTATCGTCAAAAGGACTAAGAGCAAGTTTTAATTTTTTTATAGAATAAACTTCATGTCTTTTCGATCTGATGGTATGCTCTTGAGTACTTTTGTTAACATTATTAAACAGACATTGATAATAATCATCAAATTTAATGGTCTTTATTGAGGCACTAGTTATGCCTTTAGCCTTTTTAGTAAGTTTACCAGTCAGAAGAAGATAAGCATATAATTTAGCCCGCAACCCAATAAATTCCGCCATGATAATACCATTATTTTCATCCTTCATCAAACGTAATACATTTTTATTTTTTAAAGGAATTTGATATACATTATCCGGAGGATAGTCAGATGTGTCAAATTTGTGAATGTCATGTTTAATGTGTGAATAAACGTCATCAATTAAAAAGAGATATATTAGAGAATCAGTGTCCGTGTATAATAATGTTACGCAATTTGGATTTTTTTTTTAAATGTAATTATAATGAAAATCATAAAGATAAGTTTTGGAAAGATCCAATATGGAAAAACCTACATATATAGGTTTATTAAAATTAATATTTGTTCTGTTCATTTCAATAAGCACCATATCATTATCGAAAATGGTGCAGCTGTGAAAATTTGGTTTAGAAATGTAATAGTTGGCTCCATATCTTCCTGACCATTTGGTGACTAATTTTACGTCTTTATATTTTCTTACATTTATTATTCATTAATTTATAGAAATTTTCATTTCATTTTTACTTTGTTTTTTTAAATCAGTGTTTAAATCAATATACTTTGTCATCCACGAAGATTGAGAAAATTTTAATATACGGTGAATTTTAGTTATTTTTAAACCCAAACTCACTGCTTTAAATTTTGGTAATGAATTATATATCGCTTCTTATCAAAAAGTGTTGTTAATAATTTTGGATTTTTAGATTTTGATAATGGAGGTACCAAATCCTCAGGACATAGAGGTAAATCTTTGTGTGTTTAATGTATATCTGTAGGATAATGTATATCAACTTCTAAAATGTAACCAAATTTACTATCTTCTGAAACATCAAAAATATTTACAGAATAGGGATCGATCCATTCAAAACCAACGTAAGGTAAAGGTAAACTCATTGATGTTCCATATAAATTGCCGTCATAATACATCAGATATGATGATGGTTCATCAGGATTATACATGTCACCCATATATTTATTATTTGCCTTACGATATCGGTTGGAACATTGTGATACCCCACCTCTGATACCACGTTCGATATACATGATCTTATCAATGTCTGTTAATAATTCTAGTTCAACTTTTGTAATTTTCAACATGCTATCAAAAGCCAATCATGGTGCAGTGTAGTAATGCAAACTATCCAAATTATAGGTGTTAAAGCAGGCTGTTCGAAAATTGTCAAAAACGTCCGCTAATAACAATACTTCAACAGTCAAGTATATTTCTGCATATTGCTGTAAATTTTGAATATTGAAAGTTGGCCAAATTTTGCAAGCATGTTGATATGCACTGTCAGAGACATGAGAGTTTTTTAATTTACTAAAGAATTCTTTTTGTGGTGGTAAAGACTGGTCTTGCAATTTTTCCGAATTATCTAAATAGTCATACGGAAATATACCTTTCTGTTTTAATAATTGAAATTCAACTTCGCTTTTACAAAATTTTCGTGTGATAATTTTTTGTTTGTTATCATTGAAAATAATTTAATTTCAGACCCAAGGAAATTTTGGTCTTATATCCAACTTAAGAAAAGATCTACTAGAATTCCTGGAACAATGTCTCTTAATAATGTCCCGCTTGATAGCCCGGATCAAATAGTTAATGGTTTCGCAGAATACTTCAAAAGCGTATTTGTCGACACTCCCCCAAATCAACCTCTAGAAGCTTCTGAAATTAATTCCACACTTATTCAATTACCTAAATTTACGGAACAAGATATTCTAAAGGCAATCAAAAAACTTCCAAACAAACTGACATCTGGAAATGACAAAATACCAAGTTTTTTAATTAAAGATTGTGCTCACGTCCTCGCTTATCCACTTTTAGTTATCTTCAATAAAATACTTGAATCACATACTTTTCCTAACTGTTGGAAAGTGGCTCGGGTATGCCCTATCCTTAAAAATGGAAATCCAGTGGACATAACTAACTATAGACCTATAACTATTCTGAGCAACTTTGCAAAGGTTTTTGAGATATCAGTCTACAATGTTATCTACCCCCAAATACAGAACCGTATTTCTCCATTTCAGCATGGCTTCATGAAAAATCGCTCTACAACGACTAACCTTATTGAATTTACTCAATTCGTTTCGGAAGAAATGGACGTGCGAGGCCAGGTGGATGTAGTGTACACAGACTTTTCAAAGGCCTTCGATAAAATTGATCACTCTATTTTGGTAGCAAAATTAAGAAATTTTGGTTTTAGCAACGAACTATGCGCACTACTAACGTCGTATTTATCGAACAGAGAACACTATGTGTCATACAACGGTTTTAAATCAATTAATTTTATTGCTATTTCAGGCGTCCCGCAAGGGTCCAACCTAGGACCATTGTTGTTTCTTATTTTCATTAACGATATTTTACTTGAACTGGACTGTAACAGATTAGCTTTCGCAGATGACCTAAAGTTATACCTACCAATAAATTCTGCTGAAGATTGTCAGTTATTACAAACACAATTAAATAAATTAGATTCCTGGTGTAATTCAAACATGTTATTCTTGAACATATCAAAATGCAAAGTTTGCTCATATACTCGTAAGATTGAACCCATTCACTTTGTTTACCACCTCAAAGATATTCCACTACTTAGATGCGATGAAGTCAAAGACCTTGGTGTCCTATATAGCAGCAAATTGGATTTTTCTAATCACTTTTCTGTCGTAAACTCCTCATCCATGAAAGTCTTGGGTTGTATAATCAGAAACTGTGGAATTTTTACAAACTTAGAAGCAATAAAAATGCTATTCTTTAGTCTTATTCGTACCAAACTGGAATATGCGTCTTTAGTCTGGAGCCCCTTTTATAGCAATCACAAGAATACATTGGAAAGTGTGCAGAGAAAGTTTTTGAAATTTCTGTCTTTTAGGTCTAGTGGTACCTATCCACAACAGGGTATTGATCAAAATTATCTACTTATGAGCTTAGGTGTTCAATCCCTCGAACATCGAAGAATTAATACCAGCATAAGTTTTTTATACAAGTTACTACAAAACCGAGTTGATGCACCAACCTTGTTGGAAAGAATTAATTTTGCGGTACCAAATCATAACTCTCGCAGAGGTCATGCTTTCTATATAAATCAATCCCGGACAAATCTTATGCTGAATTCACCTATTCATAATATGTGCCGAAACTTTAATAGGATTAGCTCAAGCTGTGATATCCACTATAACAATCTCTCATATATACTTGCTAAATCTGATGAAATGTTTTTGTCTAAATGATTAAGATGACCTTTGTTACCTAATTATTACTATATTTAAATAAATGTTTTGTATTTGTACCGACATACCTCATGAAATATTAGTTATCACACTAGTAAAGATATATTAATCATTATATAGTAACTATTTACAGTAGTAAATATATATTTAATTTAATTTCTATAAATATATGTATGTATAGTTATAAGTAATCATATTCCATATTTACCTTGTAATTGGGATTTTCCTGTTGGGTAATAAAGCTTATTATTATTAATGAAATTATTGTTGGAAACAAATATTACATCTAAAAGGGATAATTTGACTTGGCCAGATTTGGTTTTGCCTAGTCGAGTAGGTTCTTTAATTAACTGATCAAAACCATAGCGATTAAAACATTTATAAAGTGCATTATCAGGATTCAGCTGATCAACATTCATATCACCCAAGCATATAATATTTCCACTTAAAGGTAAAATATGTGACAAGGTTTCATCAATTTCGTTTAAAAAGTTAGTAAGATTCCCATGAGGTCTATAAATGCATCCGACGAAATAATTATGTTTATTAATCTTAACCCCAACCCACAATTGCTCTATGGTATCGTTAAAATTAAATTTAACTTTCACTTTATAGGAATTTAATTTACTACTTACGTAAATACCTATACCTCGCCCTCTACCGTTTATACGTTCGCTATCTAATCTGTAAAATATATAACCCGGTATGTCAACAGAACCGCTAATTATCCCATTATTTAACCATGTTTCTGTTACTGCCATTATATCAAAACTTTGAACTAACTCCTTTACATCTTGAAAATGAGCTATTAATGATCTCAAATTTAAATGACCACTACTAAAATTTTTTGACATCCCAGCTTAAATGTACATGAATATTGCTTAATAAAATAAAGCTAGTAAGGAATAACTTAAAGAGATAACAAAATGTTCCTGCACTGTTTGTAAACAGTTTAAAGTATAAAGGAAGAAAAATAATAAAAAATCAACAATACTTGAACTGAAGAACGACACTGGACAAACAAAGTTAGATACAGTTCCGAATAATAATAAGAGATGTAGTGACCGGTTATTTTGGTAACAACCTATTCAAATCTTCTTGAGTCTTCAGCTGGCATTTTTGGCCATTTACTCTCACAAATACGTAACCATCTTGAGACCAAGCATTACGCATTCCATACTTGTTTTTAGCTTCTGTAAGTAATTTAAACCTGGACGGAATCAGATCTTCTGTTATAAGAAATTTAGAGTTTTTTAGATTTTTTTTGTTTGAGAATATAAGATTCTTTGGTCTTTCAGAAATAAACTTTATCATAATACCTCTGGGTTTGCTGCTGCTTGCTTTCAAAGGGCCTATGCGATAGCAATCAACCAATTCGATGTTCTGATTACAATCCATTTTCTTGGATTGCTTCCCTTAGGTCTTCGCCCTTTCGTTCCTTAACACGGTGTAATCGTAGTTTGGATAAGTTAGACTTTTGTTCTAAAGCTTCAACCTTGGACTTCATTAATAAATTTTCATCTGAGACTGCTTGGAGTGATGTCTGCAGATCCTTGATATTTTTCACTAAACCCTCAATTTTGTCGGCTAGTTTATTATAAACTAAATCAGCCAATTTATCGGCAATTGTTAACATGAAGGATTGGTCGGACATACTTTCTATGAAAATGCGTTTGGAAAGACTTTTGATATCCTCTTCTTGTTATTTTGAGAAGCTCATACTTAAAACACTGTATTTGACAAAAAGATTAGAATAAAACTGAATCGTTATAGAGGAACAAAGCCAAAAACCCGGACACTCACAGACGCGACTATACTCGAGCGGTACTCATCTCACTCTCAAATTTTATCTTGGTGTTTAATAAAGAATATTATTGAATGTTGAGATTGAAAGTTGTGTTAGTTTATTTAAATGAGCCAAAAATAACATTTGAATGCTTAGAGTTTCATCTAGATTCTTTTCCTGAAAAATAAAAGTTTCAAATTAGAAAAACTTAAAGAAAAGAGGTTTTGAATAAATAAAATAATGCAATAGTGTTGAATAAGTGCAATAAAAAGAGAAGCAGAGAAGTTATAAGGAAGATAAAAATGTTTACGAAAGAATTTATCTATTTTAAAAGTGATTTTGATCTAAAATATGTGTAATTTTGTGTGTTTATGGCCTAAATTGTGAATCTACAACTCTATTTTCATTTTACAACTGATATTAACCGTTTGATGTTTAACCTATATCATGGGTCTTTGAAAATATTTTCTTTATGTGTGGAATGTCTTCGATGGCACATTCCATAGAGAATATTCAAAAAAATGTATGAATTAGATGTTGCGGTTTTAGTTCAATGCTGGTTCAATGCAAGTATATAATTGACGAAGGACCTTTAGCGGAACAATCAATAAACACGTGCCGTCACATAAACGAATCACCAAATAAAAGTTATCACTAACCTTTAAGTCGAAGCTCTGGTGTTTTCTTGGTTCTTCTTTCTTCTAAGGCTAGCCCCGTAACAGCAGGAACAGTTTCTTAGAGCTTCGTCTGGACAACACGTTACACAAAAAATAGCGACGTAATGTTCATTGATTGAGCATACAAAAAATGCGGGTTTAACAACAAATGATGCGCTTTTGTAAACACAAAAGAAACAAAATGAAAGCGGTTTAGCGGTCGTTACGAACGGAGCTAAAGAACTCGCGGACTCGTAACACTATAACAACAAAAAGCGGCGTCTCTTCAGACGGAATCAGAAAATGTGTCGGAATAGTCCGGAGCACAATACACGAACCTCCCAAGCGTCCTAATAGCTAGGGAGCCGAAACACAAATGTCAATACTGTCTATATTTTAGACGCAAAAAACACTTACAATTAGCATTAGCGCGACGGAATGTTTTAGAAAAGGTGCAAAAGTTTAAATATCAATGAAGTAATTCAATCAAATTGAACACAATACACTAAACAAATTGCGGGAACGCACCATTCCTCCAGCCTTGAATTGCTTATTTCAAAACTAAGGGTCCACTGGCAGTGGACAAAGCTTTACAAGAGGTCGCTTCAAAGTACCACTTGCAGTTCTAACTGTAGCAACGCGTACAACACCATCACCTCCAGTATGTACGTCAATAAGGCGCCCTAATGGCCAATTCAAAGGAGGTGAAGTGTCTTGCTTCAAAATAACAAGAGTACCTGGCTTAACAACCTCCGAGGGATCAGTCCATTTACTCCGTTGATGAAGAGTATGTAAATATTCTTGCGACCAACGTTTCCAGAATGCCGTATGCAAACGACTCAGTAACTGCCATCTGTTGAGGCGATTAGATGGGACAGATAAGAAATCAGATTCAGGAGGTGCTGTTAAAGGTTCCATGGTAAGAAACATTCGAGGACTCAAGGCGGTAAGATCCGATGGATCGTTGCAACAAGGGGTTATAGGTCGCGAGTTTAAAACTGCTTCGACCTATGCAAATACAGTAGAAAGTTCTTCGTAGGTTAGGATTTGATCTCCAACGACACGTCTTAAGTGAGCTATGACACTACGAATTACTTTCTTTGCGGATAGAATCCAAATTCGTTGCTGCAAAAGAAATTGAACGGTTTGGATTCCTGCGTGAAGATTGGTGACATGACAATCTTCGACAATTAGATTAGTCAAACGACTTTAACTTGGTAGCAGTTCGGGAAATTTAGTGTCAAACGGCAATGGAGCATTAGCCAATCTACTACCAACTCTAAGAGTTCCCTATACATCAAGAAACGGCGAAAGTTTACGAAGCAATTTGGGCAAAAGTTTTCGTTCTCGAAGAAGGGAAATCTCTTTAGAAAAATATTGATCTTGAACATAGCGAACAATGCGAAGCTGAGCCTGATATAACTCAGCTGCCAAAACTGATGCAGAGCCCCTACGATCTGGATTGCGGGCGTTTTCAACAAAGCGACAAATATGAGCTATAATGCGGGTAATGCGATTAATAGAAGAATGTTCTTCTAACAAAGTACCAAATAAATTTGGTGAAGCGGTGACTTGAAGCGCCACTACACGGGTTTCAGTCATAACTAGCGGTGACATGCTTGAGTCTGAGCAAGCATGTGGCAAACAAGCGGTAATCAACAATTGTGGGCCTTTCCACCAAAGTGTAATACCTAATAACTCTGATGGCAAAGTGCCGCGGGAACCCAAGTCAGCGGGGTTATCACAAGATTGAATGTAAAACCAATGCGAAAGAGGAATTTTTTCCTGAATGTAAGCAACTCGATTACTGACAAATGTCCAACGGTGCGGGGAAGAACTAAGCCATGAAAGGACTACCGTGGAATCTGACCAGCAACGAATCACCTTGAACAACAAACGACTATTGAATTGCTCATAAACATAATGAGCCAACTTAGCGGTAAGAACTGAAGCACACAGTTCCAATCTGGGAACTGACAAAGTTTTTAAAGGGGCAACTTTCGATTTAGACAACACAAAAAACTTTGAGAAAATCCAGATGCGGTTTCGAACACAAAATAAACAACAGCGGCATAACCTTTCTCAGAAGCATCACCAAATGCGTGAAGTTCACAACTAGAAAAGTTTTCTATAGCAAGCAGGCGAGGCAAAACAAAATTGTGCAAGGTCCACAAAATAGCGATAATGCAATTTGGGACCGATAAACAAAAAATAATTCAAAGATAACCGATGAGGTATCTTAGCGGATGCATTAAACACTACACGAAGTTTGGTGGTTCTACTATCACTAAGTTTGGCTGTGCTACTATCAGGTTTCAAAACACAATGATGCGGTATGTAGTAACAATCAGAAGAAGTAGATGATGGATAGCGAACCAACTCCATATGACCCAGCTTCAAATACTCTTTGAGAAAATCACAATATTGTTTGTAGAGATCTGGTTGCTGTAGAAGACGTCTTTCTAAAGAGTAGAAACGTTGTAGGGCGAGATTATACATTCCATCAAAAGCAGGAAATGTATTTCGAAAAGGAAGGGGCACAACGAATCTACCTGAATCCAATCTCCTGCATCCCTCGGAAAATATTTTTTCGCAGATAAGATCATCAGGGGACTGAACCAGTGCGGTAGGAACATCTTCAATTGTCCAGAATCTTTGGAGTGAATCATCTAATGATACTACATCTTCAATTTGACAAAAAAGCGAAGTTGGGTTTATGACTGACTGAGAGTGAGAGTTAACAGAACTCGAAGACACTCTACCCATAAGTATGTAACCAAACACAGTGTTAATAGCATCAGGAATACCTTCCTTTCCCAGAAGGCGTCCATCCAACAAAATTTGAGAAAATATATCGGCACCTAACAAAGTGTCAATAGCGCCTGGGCTATTGAAACCAGGATCAGCAAGTTTCAAATTGGTTAGATATGCCATATTAGCCATGTTAATGGGCGCAACAGGCATATCATTGCAAATGCGGGGTAAAACAATAGTATCAACAACAAAATTGCACTTACGCTTTACTATAGAGCGAAGAGAAAGGGTAAGAGAGCCCTCAGCAGAGGGACTGTGCATAGAACCTAGCCCGTTGAGTTGTTTCGAAGCGGGCATAGGTCTAAAGCTGACCAATAAGACTCCGCGATTAAACGAGTTCGCTTGAATTTTTTCAAAAGTGCTGCATAAGCACTCACGTAATTGTTTTGTGTTAGTTTAAAATTCCTAATAGCCTCAAAAGCAGGCCCTTTTAAAGCTAACTGCAAATATTTGAACTTCTGCATAGCACTGAGTTTTTCATTATTGTGAATTAATGAATCAAACAAATCAATAAAAGTACCAAATTCCAATATGTCTCCACTAAATGAAGGCAAATCAATTCGCGGCAAAGCAACACTTTCCTGTTCCCGAGCTATATTTTGTGGCGTAGAATTCTGAACAGATTTCAGTTTAGCAAAAATAGACCTAATTGAATAAAACAATTTTTCAAATTTATTGCGAATGTCATCCTCAAAGTCAAAATCATCGTTTGCATCTGAAATTAATCCAACAATGGAATTGTGGTCTTTAAAAAATTCGGATTGGATTGAATCAACCATATCAATCATGCTAAAAAACAATTCAACGTCGTCACCTCTTAAGGCTTTCTCGGCAGCAAAATAAATATCTTCTAATCTTTTATACTCCGATTGTCGATGATTTTTAAATTTACGTAATTTTCAGCGGTTTTTGACATCTTAACAATAAATTAAAATCACTGTAACGCCACTGAACAAATCTAACACGATAGAACGAAAACAAAATACTATTCCAAAAATGTACAATTTTTTACTGTTGAAGTAGTAAAATATCTGACCAAATGTCAAATAAATTCAAAACAATTTAGCAAATAACGAAAACAAAATACTATTCCAAAAATGTACAATTTTTTACTGTTGAAGTAGTAAAATATCTGACCAAATGTCAAATAAATTCAAAACAATTTAGCAAATAACCAAAACAAACAAAACGAGCTCTTGTAAGTTTTTAAGGCGGCAAAAAAAATTGCGTTTTATTTCCAACGGAATTAGTGAATATCCCGAACTTGCTTTCTCTTGTAACAAATAAAGAAACAAAAATTCAATGCGGTTTTCAACAATAATTGCAACGAAAAATCAATGGTTTCTTTGATCGTTAAACTTTGCACGAAATTAACTCAAATATATCCGGCCCGGAGTTGGACCAAATTATGTAATTTATTCGATAATCTTTGCACAAAATTAACTTAAATTGCATCCGGCTCGGAATTGGACCAAATTATGTAATTTATTCGATAAACTTTGCACAAAATTAACTCAAATTGCATCCGGCTCGAAGGACCAAAGTATGGAATGTCTTCGATAGCACATTCCATAGAGAATATTCAGTCCTAATAGCTAGGGAGCCGAAACACGAATGTCAATACTGTCTATATTTTAGACCCAAAAAACACTTACAATTAGCATTAGCGCGACTGAATGTTTTAGAAAAGGTGCAGAAGTTTAAATATCAATGAAGTAATTCAATCAAATTGAACACAATACACTAAACAAATTGCGGGAACGCACCAATGTGAGTATTACTTTTTATTAAATTTTGTATTAAGCAATGTCTAGCTTTTATATGCCACTATTTAACCTTGCAAGAATGCGCTTTAGAAACATTTTACATAGTTTAACATTTTTGGTTTATCTATTTCCTAGCGTTTTACTCTAACATGTACTTTTTGATATTTCAATTCTGTTCCCCAAAATTAGCCTTAATTCCTGTTTAAATTAGATTCTAATATGATTTTGTATTTTTAGCTACTATGAATCTGATATGAAGATGTGTTTTTACTGTGCCATGGAAACTTTTCACTGATTTACTTGATGCTAAAGAATGTTGGAAATGATGATCATCGTTTTGGACTTTAGCACTCAATTGTAAGTATACCTTATATTTTTCCCAGTAGATCTATGATAATTAGGGTTTTTACAATAAATTTATTTTTATACACCATCACAAGGACATGTTTCCCTTGTGAACAGACATGCTCGCTTTGCTATTTCAAATACCCTAAATTTCATGTCTGGTTATACAATATTATATTGGTAGTTAAATTTTGATTCTTGGAAACTATATTATTACACTCACACTTTATTTCATTACAATATATATATATATATATATATATATATATATATATATATATATATATATATAAATGAGGTTTCTACGGTTTTGTCTTCTTGAAATCCCTGGTTGTCATGGCTTCCATAATACCGTTTTTCAACACCACCCTTACATTCTCTCAAGGTGCCTTTATTATAGCAGGTGTTTGGTTTTGATGTTATCGTGTATAGTAATATCCACTTCCATAATTTCCCTGATTAGCTAGTTTTGTAAATGTTCTGGCCTTGATATGCCACTACTTCTTCCCCAATAATCCGTCTACATGGCAAGAGCTTACATTGCTCTTGTTTGGTAAGTTCCCATGTTTCAGAGTGCTACTTGAAAATATATTCCTGGATTGTTTTACGCTTTGTCCCCTTGTTTATTTTTTATTCCCTGACTTATATTATTTGTTACATCATTCCAACTTTTACTAATGTATGAATAGATTACTCCGAGGTATTTAAATGTTTTATTTATGTTTATATTTTATATATTATATATAATTACAAAAATAAAATCACTACTATAAACTTTTAAGATATTCTAAACATAAAAAATCAGAATGGATATAAATTTTTCGGTTTATAACTTGGAACCTAGTCTTTCCAGAGAAAAGTTGAGTGTCATATTATCTTAATTAGCTTTTCTACAAGATTGATTTCAAATTCAATAAATTTGTTGCAGAATAATGTAATTATATAGCACTTAAGACCTGGGTATTCTGAAAAGAATAACTTTATTAAATAAGAAAATTTTCCCATAATAATTTAATAGAAAAGTACTCATAATTCACAAATATCTTAAAAGTAAGTAGCCATTTGTTTATTTTACGAAATGTAAAATATAAAGTGTAATAAAGATTTTAATATTTATATGAAATTTTATTTATCTATTCAATATATTCGATTCAATAAACTTCTATTTTACATGGTACTGATTAAATACAGAGTTTTTTGTGAAAAGTAAGGTACATTGCATCTTTCATCTTATTTAAGAGTGCATATGTAAAAGGCAAATAATTGCATACATTTTTAATCAAATTCGAATTAATACAACAATTTAAAGTAAAATACGCACTCTTGAAACCAGTCCAATGATAATAATTCAATGGTTACTTAGTAATACTGAGGCAATTTCCATAATAATATGTGACTTTTCATTAATGTTGATATTTTATTTATTAAGTAGTTATAATAAAATGAAGTGTACCTTACTAACAAATATCAACTCTTCTGCCATACCAAAATCGTAAAATTCTTACTTGAAATAATAAATGCCATTTTATAAAAAACATGGGCTATCTCTTAAACTGATAAAATATCCTACTTCCATTTATAACAAGGTGTTCTAAAGGAATCAAATAAATGGATAACTTCAAAAAAAAATTCAAACGGTACAAGTAGGATCTTATCTACAAAAGTTGGTAGTATATAAGCTAGAAGAATTCTAGCGCAAAATCGACCAAAAATACATGTAATTTCCTATAAGAGATTCTAAGGTTAAATTCGCAGAAAATTTACCTCGATGACCTTGAAATCGCCAACGTGAGCTCACGGTTTAGGGGTGAGAAACGGTGCAATTAAAGCCATTTTGGCTTAACGTGAGGGTGTAAACAGCATATTTAGGGGTGCATTCATCATTTATAAGACCCTTTTGGCAATTGACGGAGGTGAAATTCGATCGAGGGTGACATTTGTTCTGCGACCGTTCTCGGACCGTAGCCAAGCGACCAGGACTGCGGGGGTCCCAACTAGGGCTGCTGTGACGTGTTGAGGACGGTTGACTAGGGCTCCGATGAGGGCCCCAGTGCTTCTATGAAGATGAATAGGGGCCGCGTGTATGTTAGGATGATGATGACAGGCTGTGATGTAATAGAGGTTATGTACTATTGGGTAGGGTTGCTGTGACATGGATGGGGGTCCACGTAGAGGTTAAGTTATGTCAGCTTTATTTGAGGTTATAGTTCGCGGAATCGGCATATAGGTTAGACAGCTGACAGGTAGGCCATAGAGTTGGGACGTTGGTAAAGGACGTTGACGTATGGCATAGAACGATGGCACCGAACAATGACAGCTGACAGGTAGACTATAGAGTTAGGGCGTTGACGTATGACACGGAACGTTGGTATAAGACGTTGACGTATGGCATAGAACGATGGCACGGAACAATGACAGCTGACAGGTAGACCATAGAGTTGGGGCGTTGACGTATGGTACGGAACGTTAATATGGGGCGTTGACGTATGGCATAGAGCGATGGCACGGAATATTGACAGCTGACAGGTAGGCCACGGAGTCAGAGGTACGGAACACCAGTGACAGCGCACGTATTGTACTACAGACTTGTTATGACGTAATAGATAAGCAGTTACCCCTTGAAGCGCTCTCATTGGTTAATTACCACGTGCTCAGCCAAACCGAGCTGTCATTGGTCAATAGTCACCAGAACGTGATCTGTTCAATAGCGACAAATTTGAATGATGTACAAAATAATTTATATATTTATATTAGAAAAACCGACGCAGTGATGGGGAATCGAACCCCAGTCCACCGGTTTCCTATGTAAGCACTTAGCATATGCGCCATCAAGGCGACCTTACTTACCTTTCTATCAGTTGATAGTATGTTGAATAAAAACCCGTTTAAGACGCGTAGTAATAAATATCAGTCACAGGCAAGCAACTTATAGAGAGACAGCTGTTGGGTGATGACCTTGCCGAAAAACACATCGATGACGAGTTCGGTAGCCGGCCAGACCTACCAGTTCGCTCATTCTGGTGGCGAGCGGACAAAAGTTAAAACATCGCGTGTATAGAAGACTGCGCAGCAACGACTGGGAGCGAGACGCTCCCTCTGTGAGCGAGCAGAAAAAGGTCAAAACATTTTGTGTGTAGAAGACATCCGGTAGCAACACGTAATAAACACAATGTGCGATAAGGTGTCGACAGATGGCGTTCCACGTACAGTCAAAACATTAAATTGGAGCATATATACTAATAAAAAGATACAGGGTGTCTCAGAAAAGATGTTCCATAAACATAATGTAAAAAAAATACAGGGTGTGTTCACAATGGCAAAGACGTTTAGGAAATGTGTGAAGATAAATTCGGTATAACAGATGCTGGAATTCGAGAAATTAGACGTGGAAATTCGAGAGCCAGCATACAGGAAAAATGTATTTGGTGTATAGGATTGTTGGATGGTAAGCTTCCAGCATCTCTGCAAATGTAGAAATGTTTGAAGCAGGACCACTACAAATGTTAGAAATGGTTGGACCAGGACTATTCAAATGATATAAATGACTTGAACTGAACAGTTACAAACAGGGACGCTACAAATGGGTTAGTGTTAATTTTAGAAATGGTAGAAACGGTAAGATGATAATAGAGACGTAACAAACACTAGAGATGGTAAGATGGTTGAAGTAGGGTCGTTACAAATGATAGGATAGTGGGAACAGGTATGTTGGAAATGGGATATGTAGAGATGACAGGAAGTTGAATGGATGAAACAGGGAATGAATGAATGCTGGGAACTAGTCAGTTGCAGATGGGAATGTTAGAAAGACCATAAAGTTGAATGGTTTGAAGTTGGTTGACAGAACTCTGGAAACGCCGAGAGCGAGAATGTTGGAAACTGGAACGCTGGAAAGAGGAATGTTAGGAACGGCGTAACAGGGAAAAGGCTTGAATGGTTGGAACAGGAATGTTGGAAAAGAACTGGTTGAAGTAGGACAGATGCAAAGGCTAGAAATGATTGAATGGTTGAAGTAGGATCGTTGCAAATGGTAGAGATGGTTGAATGGTTGAAGCAAAAACGTTGCAAATGCTAGAAACACCCTAACGGAAACGGTAGGAACAGCGTAACTACGAAAAAGTTTGAATGGCTGGAACAGGAATGTTGAAAAACTAGAACTGGTTGAATGGTTGTAGTAGGACCGTTGCAAAGGATAGAAATGGTTGATTGGTTGAAGCAGAAACGTTGTATAGGGTAGAAATGGTTGAATGGGTGAAACAAGGCCGTTACAAATGCTAGAAACACAATTACGGGAATGGGAGGAACGGCGATCCGTTGGAAAAGGTAGAACTGGTTGAAGGGTTGGAACAGGCATTATAGAGTTGGGACGGGAATGCTAGAAACGGATTATCGAAATGTTGGGAACGACAATAATGGAAACGACATAGTGGGAACAAGAATGCTGTGATGACGCGTGGTTCATAATGGCAAAGTTGTTTATGGAAAATAGATACAGGATAATTGATTCGGGAATTAGATGTGTAAATTCAGGATAATAGACACTGGGATATGGGTTAGCAGATGCTAGAATTCCAGAAATTAGACGCGGAAATTTGGGAGCCAGCATACAGGAAAAATGTATTTGGTGTATAAGATTGTTGGATGGTAAGCTTCCAGCCTCTCTGCAAACGATAGAAATGGTTGAAGCAGGACCACTACAAATGCTAGAAATGGTTTGACCAGGACCGTTACAAATGATATAAATGACTGGAACAGAACCGTTACAAACGAGGATGCTACAAGTGGGTTAGTGCGAAACGAAAAGATGGTTATAATAGAGACGTAACAAATGCTAGAAATGGTAGGATGGATGAAGTGGGGTAGATACAAATAATAGGATGGTGGAAACAGGTATGTTGGAAATGGGATAGTGGGAAAGGTAGAAATGGCAGGAAGTTGAATTGATGAAACAGGGTAGAAATATCAGGAAGTCGAATGGATGAAACAGGGGCGCTACAAATTGAAATGATAGAAAAGACCGGAATTCTGGTGGAAATATATCTGAAGTTTGAATATGGGTGGAACAGGAATTTTGGAAAAGCTAGAACTGGTTGAATGGTTGAAGTAGGACCGTTGCAAAGCATAGAAATGGTTGAATGGTTGAAGCAGAAACGTTGTAAAGGGTAGAAATGGTTGAATGGTTGAAGTAAGACCGTTGCAAAGGGTAGAAATGGTTGAATGGTTGAAGCAGAAACGTTGCAAATGCTAGAAACATCCTAACGGAAATGGTAGTAACGGCGTAACAAGGAAAAGGTTTAAATAGCTGGATCAGTTGGAAAAGGTAAAACTGATTGAATGGTTGAAGTAGGGCCGTTGCAAAGGGTAGAAATGGTTGAATTGAAGTTGGACGGTTGGATAGCGGACAGATGGATGGTTGGAACAGGCATTGTAGAGTTAGGAATGTTGGAAACAGTGGGGATGGTAGAAATAGTGGTGATAAAATTGCAGGGAATGGGACTCATATTAGCCTAAAACTTGGGGAGAGTTACTAAGCATGAAAGGTATTCAATTGGTAGTTTTGTCACCGAGAATTTGTCACTGGAGAACGTTATTAGATGCAACAGTCACGGATCAAACGAATTAGTGCTTTTGAAATGTCAGAGAAAAAAATTGCCACAGGGTACGTAGTGATGAAGAGCGTCCAGGGATAGGAGGAACCTAATTTGTGGGATCGCTACAAGATGATATATCACTTTTCTGTGATAGAAACCAGGTGCGGAGCTTGATACCTATAGCGGTAATGTGGAATGACCAATCAGAGTGAGGGCTGGTGACGTCATAAACACTGGAGTAGAAAATGAAAGTGGGCAACAGCTGCGGAGCTTGATACCTATAGCGGTAATGTTGAATCAGAAAGGTGACTTTGAAATGTTGGTATATTTCAGAATTTTGGTTTCAAACTTTGTATGCTTAATGTTCGGATCAGGTCTCGTATATTTCTATAGACAGGTACATCAGCTTGTGACAACATATGGCTCTGTGCATAGAGTCATAACGTAAGATTCACATATATTTCCTTTCACATATTTAAAATTTTATTTTAATGCAACATATAATATGATAAATCAGCGCCAATTTCACAGGTATTTATGTTTATTTCCATGCGTTTCAAGTAAAATTTAGAATATTACAACCGCTCAGTATCTACAATAATTCTATCATCTTGTAGTGATCCTACCAATTAGGTTCCTCCTATCCCTGGACGCTCTTCATCACTACGAACTCTGTGGCATTTTTTTTCTCTGACATTTCAAAAGCACTGATTCATTTGATCCGTGACTGTTGCGTCTAATAACGTTCTCCAGTGACAAATTCTCAGAGACGAACCTACCAATTGAATACATTGGTTGCTTAGTAACTCTCCCCAAGTTTTAGGCTAATATGAGACCCATTCCCTGCAATTTTCTCACCACTATTTCTACCATCCCCACTGTTTCTAACATTCCCAACTCTACAACGCCTGTTCCAACCATCCATCCTTGCGCTACCTAACCGTACAACTTCCTACCATTCAACCATTTCTACCCTTTGCAACGATCCTACTTCAACCATTTAACCAGTTTTACCTTTTCCAAGGGATCCAGCCATTCAAACCTTTTCCTTCCGCCGTTCCTACCATTCCCGTTAGGGTGTTTCTAGCATTTGCAAAGTTTCTGCTTCAACGATTCAACCATTTCTATGCTTTGCAACGGTCCTACTTCAACCATTCAACCAGTTCTAGCTTTCCCAACATTCCTGTTCCAGCCATTGAAACATTTTCCTTGTTACGTCGTTCCTACCGTTCCCGTTAGGGTGTTTCTAGCATTTGCAGCGTTTCTGCTTCAACCATTCAACCATCTCTACCATTTGAAACGATCCTACTTCAACCATTAAATCATTTCTAGCTTTTGCAACTGTCCTACTTCAACCAGTTCTACCTTTTCCAACATTCCTGTTCCAACCATTCAAGCCTTTTCCTTGTTACGCCGTTCTTAACATTCCTTTTTCCAGCGTTCCAGTTTCCAACATTCTCGCTCTCAGCGTTTCCAGAGTTCGGTCAACCAACTTCAAACATATTTCAACCATTCAACTTTATGGTATTTCCAACATTCCCATCTGCAACTGACTAGTTCCCAGCATTCATCCATTCCTTTTCCTTTTCCAACATTCCTGTTCCACCCATATTCAAACTTCAGATATATTTCAACCAGCATTCCGGTCTTTTCTATCATTTTCATTTGTAGTGCCTCTGTTTGATCTATTCGACTTTCCGATATTTCTACCCTGTTTCATCAATTCAACTTCCTGCCATTTCTACCTTTCCCAATATCCCATTTCCAACATACATGTTCCCAACATCCTATTATTTATATCTACCCCACTTCATCCATCCTACCATTTCTAGCATTTGTTACGTCTCTATTATAACCATCTTACCATTTCTAGCATTCGCACTAACCCATTTGTAGGGTCCCCGTTTGTAACGGTTCTGTTCCAGTCATTTATATCATTTGTAACGGTCCTGGTCCAACCATTTCTAGCATTTGTAGTGGTCCTGCTTCAACCATTTCTATCATTTGCAGAGAGGCTAGAAGCTTACCATCCAACAATCCTATACACCAAATACATTATTCCTGTATGCTGGCTCTCGAATTTCCGCTTCTAATTTCTGGAATTCTAGCATCTGCTATCCCATATCCCAGTGTCTATTATCCTGAATTTACACATCTAATTCCCGAATCAATTATCCTGTATCTATTTTCCATAAACAACTTTGACATTATGAACACACCCTGTTTTCTTCTGGTCATGAAACATAGAAATCCAACAGTTTGGTTCGTTCCTTGAATTTACTGTTTCTTATAGCTGTACAGTAAAACTTGTTTGAAACATCGCACCATAAGACTGATAGAACATCAAATTTGAATCAAACATTCACTTGACAATGGTTTGAACTGTCCAGTGAAAGTGAGGACTGGTGAGGTCACAAAGATGGGAGTAGAAAGTTTTCTATGACGTTACAGACAACAATTGCGGAACTTGATACCTATACCAATAATGTTTAATCAGATAGGTAACATTGAAATGTTGGTATATTTCAGAATTTTTGGTTAATGTTTGGGTCAGGCCTCTTATATTTCCAAAAGACTGTACGCAGAGCCGTAACGTCAGATTCTCATATATTTCTTTAGAGCTGCAAGAACAAACATATTTATACCTTCTTATTGCTTAGATGAGAAAAATCCATAGATCTCGGTTGTTGACAAATTATGTAAAGCAAACTCACACAACATACAATACACAACGCATGTGAAACACCCACATAAAATAATTGCGCCTGTATAACTCTCCCAAAACTTCATTGCGCATGTCTAACATCCATACAATTTCACAGCGTATGTCTATTATCCATACAACATCATTGCACATGCCTAACACTCATACAACTTCACTACGCATGTCTAACACTCATGGAACATCACTGCGCATGTCTATCATCCATACAACATCATTGCACATGTCTCACACTTACAAAACATCACTGCGCATGCCTATCAACCATACAACTTCACTGCGCTCCCTAAGGGAGCGAGTCGATCTAAATGAACCACCTTCAATTTAGCCTTGGGGTTTTGACGGATCCGGTAGACGACGTCATTAAGCTTCTTGACCACCTCGTATGGGCCATTCCAGGCGGGTGATAGCTTTGGGGATTTACCCTTGCTCTGTTGGGTGTTGTACACCCAGACTTTGTCCCTCTCCTGGAACCCAACTGAATTGGCCTTGAGGTCGTATCGCGTCTTCATCCGGCCACTGGTGGCCAACATCTGCGTTCGGCCTAATTCGTGTATTGCCAGCATGTTATGTCGGAGCTGGTCGGCATAATCGTCGATGTCTTGGGGAGGTTCTTCGGGGGAGCCAAATGCCAAATCGCAGGGTAACCGCAGCTCCTTTCCGAATAGGACCCTGGCTGGGGTCAGGCCTGTACTATTATGTGTACGGCAGAGCGATATGCCAACAGGAATAGTTTAGTTTAGTTTATTTATTGGTAAAGTATTACAACTGTGTGTTTTTACAAGTCAAAGGTACACAAGCATGAAATGTATTAAATATGTATACAAAAGACTATATAAAATGTTATTAAAATGGTAAGAAAATAAAATGTCCTATTTACCAAAAAGTTGGGCTAGTTAAGCCATTAAGCAATAAGCAGGCCAGGCAAGAAACAAAAAAATGGCCACGTGAGTAGTTAAGCTACCGGGATGATATGACACTTCGATGGCATATCCATCAAACTGTCCACCGTAATAGGGGGTTCCTCAGTTCTTGCAGAAGACATCATCAATGACTAGAGGGTTGTTTGTCACTTTGTCACCAAAAAATTGTCGCAAACAATGGTTATGGTGACAAAGAGACATCTTAGGTGGACAATGTTGACAAAAAGTGACAATTTGGCTAGACGTAGATGCTGAAAAAATCGCCAATAACCAGCAGGGTTTGTTGGGAAAAGCGTATCGCTTATCAGTAGTTTTGATCTCTTTTTCTTCGCTAGCTGTTTGTCTATCCTTGTTTGGCTTGTACGAGGGGTGGGCTAACCCAGCGTATCGCTTATCAGTAGTTTTGATCTCTTCTTCTTCGGTAGAATATATATTTTTGCTATCTTTGTTTATCACGTACACTACTTAACTTTCATTGTTTAATAGTTTTACATTTTTTAGACATTTTTTACTATGTTATTTTAGTTTGAAATAAGCTTATAATTACCAGGTAAAAGAAAAAAAATGACCCATGTAAGATTTGAACCTATTATATTAATGATTAGCATGACACTTTAACCAACTGAGCTAATGAGTCATTTATTTTTCTTTTAAGTATTATTCGACATGAAATAAAAAATGAAGATTTTTTATTAAATTTATTTAGATATAAACAACAAAAATTTAATCTCAGAAAAATACATTCATTTTTATAGTATCATTTACATATTATCTGAATATTCAGTAACAAAATTTTCAATTTCAAATAGGTTTACAAGTCCTTCTTCACATTTTTCAAATCGTCGTCCATATCCCAAGCGGTAGTTTACTGACATCTCGAGAAAGAGAATTGGCAATGAAACTTCATCTTTAGGTAGATGATAGTAGGCAAATTTGTCCTCTGATAGATAGTAGAAAACATCATAATATTTTCAATTTCCACATGGTAAAAAGTCTGCATTCGTTATTGGTGCGTTCCCGCAATTTGTTTAGTGTATTGTGTTCAATTTGATTGAATTACTTCATTGATATTTAAACTTCTGCATCTTTTCTAAAACATTCTGTCGCGCTAATGCTAATTGTAAATCTTTTTTTGCGTGTAAAATATAGACAGTATTGACTTTCGTGGTTCGCATCCCGAGCTATTAGGACGCTTGGGAAGGTTTTCGTGTTTGTGCTCCGAACTGTTCGGACATTTTTTGATTCCGTCTGAAGAGACGCCGCATATTGTTGTTTTTTTGCGTTACGAGTCGCGAGTTAGTAGCTCCGTTTGTAACGACCGCTAAACCGCTTTCAGTTTGTTTCTTTTGTGTTTACAAAAGCGCATCATTTGTTGTTAAACCCGCATTTTTTGTATGCTCAATCAATAAACACTACGTCGCTATTTTTTGTGTAACGTGTTGTCCAGATGAAGCTCTAAGAAACTGTTCCTGTTCACGGGGCTAGCCTCTGAAGAAAGAAGAACCAAGAAAACACCCTTTGCAGAGCTTCGACGTAAAAGGTCAGTGATTAACTTTTATTTGGTGAATTACTTTACGTGTTTATTGATTGTTCCGCTAAAGGTCCTTCGTCAATTATATACTTGCATTGAACCAGCATTGAACTAAAACCGCAACATCTAATTCATATATTCTATTCTATTCTATGTAATGTGTATCGAAGACATTACAGTAATAATGTTTTCACTTTTTTGAGTAGGTGACACCAGTTTGAAACTATCAGAACACTTTTTACATTTTGATGACTGTAATATTATATCATTGTTGAAACACCAAGGAAATTCCGAAACTTCTTCACAAGGCTGACAATAGACAATAAGACTGTTCATGGCTAAATCTTGAGACAAACTAATGTGTTGCACTGTTATCATCTTGATTTATTTGTATATGAGTAATGCGCTTTGAAGAAATTTTTGCTAGATTATGAAATCTTTTTCTATTCTCAAAGACGTCTTGATTCCAATTTTGCTTCAAATGTTGTTTTTCTGAAATTGACATTGGTGTTGATATCCATTTACCATTCAAATCTCTGATTTCATGCATGTTAAAAGAAGAACAATGACTGCACTGTAGAGCAGTATGTCTTCCAAACGGGTAGTATTCATCTTTGATCACATCTTTGTCAGAATAACTTTTACACTTTAGACATGTAATTAGAACTGTTACCTTGTAAGGCATTTTGTAAACTGATTTTTTGTTTGTACATAATGTGTGTTTTATTGAAATCATTTCAGACCTCGATGATAGATTATTTTGTTTATTTAAATGTTATCTTTATGTTGATCAATCTGATGAGTCTGACTCGGTGTAATAGTCAGGTTGAAAGCTGATGTCAGAAAATCCCTCATCAGATTGATCACTTTCTTCATAATGATCATTTCCTTCTGGTTCCTCTGGATTTGGTTGTTGTATTGGCAGTACAATACCCACTGGTTTCCACATTTCTTCTGTAGATCTCCGCCAATATAACGTGCCATTTTCTCCACATACAAAGCAGAGGAAATTTAGAGTGTCTTGTAGGATCATTGTTTCACATTTTTTACATACCAACAAATAGACGTTGGTTGGTGGCTAGAAATGATGAGTAAGTAAATTGATAAGGAAAAAATACTTTTAAGTAAAAAAAGTACTTTTAAGTACATATTAATTATTCTTTTATCGTCAAAAGGACTAAGAGCAAGTTTTAATTTTTTTATAGAATAAACTTCATGTCTTTTCGATCTGATGGTATGCTCTTGAGTACTTTTGTTAACATTATTAAACAGACATTGATAATAATCATCAAATTTAATGGTCTTTATTGAGGCACTAGTTATGCCTTTAGCCTTTTTAGTAAGTTTACCAGTCAGAAGAAGATAAGCATATAATTTAGCCCGCAACCCAATAAATTCCGCCATGATAATACCATTATTTTCATCCTTCATCAAACGTAATACATTTTTATTTTTTAAAGGAATTTGATATACATTATCCGGAGGATAGTCAGATGTGTCAAATTTGTGAATGTCATGTTTAATGTGTGAATAAACGTCATCAATTAAAAAGAGATATATTAGAGAATCAGTGTCCGTGTATAATAATGTTACGCAATTTGGAATTTTTTTTTAAATGTAATTATAATGAAAATCATAAAGATAAGTTTTGGAAAGATCCAATATGGAAAAACCTACATATATAGGTTTATTAAAATTAATATTTGTTCTGTTCATTTCAATAAGCACCATATCATTATCGAAAATGGTGCAGCTGTGAAAATTTGGTTTAGAAATGTAATAGTTGGCTCCATATCTTCCTGACCATTTGGTGACTAATTTTACGTCTTTATATTTTCTTACATTTATTATTCATTAATTTATAGAAATTTTCATTTCATTTTTACTTTGTTTTTTTTAAATCAGTGTTTAAATCAATATACTTTGTCATCCACGAAGATTGAGAAAATTTTAATATACGGTGAATTTTAGTTATTTTTAAACCCAAACTCACTGCTTTAAATTTTGGTAATGAATTATATATCGCTTCTTATCAAAAAGTGTTGTTAATAATTTTGGATTTTTAGATTTTGATAATGGAGGTACCAAATCCTCAGGACATAGAGGTAAATCTTTGTGTGTTTCATGTATATCTGTAGGATAATGTATATCAACTTCTAAAATGTAACCAAATTTACTATCTTCTGAAACATCAAAAATATTTACAGAATAGGGATCGATCCATTCAAAACCAACGTAAGGTAAAGGTAAACTCATTGATG
The DNA here is from genome assembly GCA_034190945.1 of Octodonta nipae. Classification (NCBI taxonomy): domain Eukaryota; kingdom Metazoa; phylum Arthropoda; class Insecta; order Coleoptera; family Chrysomelidae; genus Octodonta; species Octodonta nipae. The sequence goes on along the minus strand of CM067224.1, from coordinate 43,872,855 downwards.
TTCCATATAAATTGCCGTCATAATACATCAGATATGATGATGGTTCATCAGGATTATACATGTCACCCATATATTTATTATTTGCCTTACGATATCGGTTGGAACATTGTGATACCCCACCTCTGATACCACGTTCGATATACATGATCTTATCAATGTCTGTTAATAATTCTAATTCAACTTTTGTAATTTTCAACATGCTATCAAAAGCCAATCATGGTGCAGTGTAGTAATGCAAACTATCCAAATTATAGGTGTTAAAGCAGGCTGTTCGAAAATTGTCAAAAACGTCCGCTAATAACAATACTTCAACAGTCAAGTATATTTCTGCATATTGCTGTAAATTTTGAATATTGAAAGTTGGCCAAATTTTGCAAGCATGTTGATATGCACTGTCAGAGACATGAGAGTTTTTTAATTTACTAAAGAATTCTTTTTGTGGTGGTAAAGACTGGTCTTGCAATTTTTCCGAATTATCTAAATAGTCATACGGAAATATACCTTTCTGTTTTAATAATTGAAATTCAACTTCGCTTTTACAAAATTTTCGTGTGATAATTTTTTGTTTGTTATCTAAAAATGATGAAAGGTCATCTAAACTACTAGCCATAAACTTGATAGAGTCCAAAAATCTAAAGCACCCTTTTGTATTTTCAATATACTTGGTAAAAGAAATATATTTTTCTTTACTAACCGGTAACAACGATATGTTTCCTTTAATTTCAGTAGCTAGAGCCTTTATTACTAAGTGACTGTCATATCCAGTAATTTATATTCAAACATTGATGACTGCCACCTCTATATTCACCTGTGTAGTGAGAGTGATCACGGGGACCTTAATATCTGTAAGGTGTTAGTTTGTTCATTGGAAGAGGATTTTCAAATATATGGTTAATTTCATATGGAATATTTTGTAGCTCTTTAGTAAACCAAACTTGACAATCCTTACCTGTGTATAATTTAAAGCGTGAAAGATTGTCATCATATGAACATTTCATATAGTATGCTGTGCTAAATGCTTGATGTTTTTGATAGCTTCCGAGGGTAGTTGTACTTCTCATATCATGATGCTTTTCTAAAATGCTTTCAATGTCAGCATTCAAAACAAAAGGTACTTTTTCTTTGTTTTTATAATTTTGAAATTTTAAAATTTTATCTTTTTCAGATGGTAAAGAAATTTTGTTTGGTTTAAATTTCGGCAGTCAAATAAATGTTTAGTTAAATTTTCCTGTGTACTAAAATGTACTAAACACCTCTCACATAAGTATGTTTTATTATGGCTGTTAGGCAATTGTCTGTTAAGTAATCCTGATAAATTCTTTATTAAAGCAAAATTAAAATTTGATTTCCTAACCTCAGTTCTACTTGTTTCCATTGCATCAAGGTCATCATCATCATCTCTTTCTTCACAAGGAACAATAAGTAAATTAATTCGTGTAAGAAAATCATTGTTACTTAAACGAACAGGTTCTACCAATGTTTTCTTATCATAAGAATAAACATTAATAGATAAACTATTCATGTTTTCAAATTTTGTAATATCTTTCAACTGCATGGGAAAATTAATATCAGAAAATTTTAAAATTCTACCAAAGTGTGGATATGATGTAACTCTTCTAGGGTTTTTATTGTCTGATGCAGGGTAAAGGGCTGCAACAATAGACCATAAGAAGCAGTACTCATCACTATTTTGAATATTTAATACACAATGAGAATTTCTAATAAATTTTGGTAATGTAGTGAAAGTTGAAAGACCACAATTAATTGGTGAATAGTTATTGATGTTTACTTTCAATTGTAAAATGTCATATAATGCCAATCCTGAATCCTTCTCTTGAAAATCTTCCAATTTTGCCAAAATTTTACCTACAACTTGTTCCTTAAACCATTGTTTAAGATCAGTTGTGGTATCTATTACAGAATTTTTTGTGTTGAAATGCTTACCATCTTTTTCAAAGTCTTTAGGTTTAATAAAATTTGCTGAAAAAACTACATTTACTTTCAAAAGAGTTTTTTAGAGTTTTGATTCTATTATTAAAACAGGATTTAACATCTTGCCAAAACAAATTCCTGCTCTTCGTTCTTTGACAATTATAAAATTTTACTCGTTATTGAACTTTAAATTTATTTAAATAATTCTGTAAGATACTTAAATTGGACTCTAAACTACTATAAAATTTAAACTTGTTATCTTTAGTTTTTAAAAATTTTTTAATGAGAAATGTGTTGGTTTTCAAAAACTTTATCAACTTCAGATTTAGTCCTTATCAAGTTACTCACCTCTTCAATCACCATACCAGCAGCCTGTTGGTTGACGCTTGTAAAACTTGTCATTTTTATTCGTAGTTTATGCAAAGTAATAATTAACTGGTTTCTCATTTTATATGATTATTTACATTCATGTAATATTTTCACAAATGCACATATTACATATGTTAAACTGATAGTGATCATTCAACATCTGTATGATTTGTGAATACAGACGTCATTCTAGTAGCGTAAACATCATATGATTTTGATTAACCCCATAGGTTAACAAAATAACATTTTTCACAAGATAATGATTTTTACCGATAGACTGACATCTTATGTTTATATTAATTACATTTTAACGACTTAATGGCGTCGAAAACAACATTTTTATATAGATAAGCAAATGTTTTCATATTGTTTACGTAAATTGTTTTTCATAATTATGCTTGCCTTATCAATGTAAAATATATAATTGGTAAGCAAAAGTAGTTTTAAATTTGTTTGTTTCAATAAACAAATTACTACTCCTCCTACATAATATTTTGATTGGTTAATGTAATCCGTTTCAATTGTGTACGTTTGATTATTGGTGTATTATTTCTGAATGGGTAGGATTAGATATATTAAACTCCTCCCACGAACATTATGGTAGTCAGACCATATTTGTAATTGTTTGTCTAAAACATATATATATATATATATCTAAACATATCATCATAATATTTATTGATAACCGAAAAATATTCTTAATATTATTAGATAAATTGTAAAATTTATGTTTTATAAGCATGTTTGCGATTTTTTTCTTGTTAGTTTTAATATACATATATAAAAGCTGATGAGATATTCACAATAATCAATTTTACATTAACATTAGTAAAATTCTACAATATGGCAACAGTACCGACAACAATTTTAGTATCAAGTCTAGATCCCATCAACTTTCCAATAAAAATGGCCTTAGTGGTGATGAAACAAATATTCCGGTGAGTTTTTAAAATGCTATTTAGAATATATGATAATTTTTTTTTTCTGTTGATTACAGATATGGTGTGAAGGAAATAAAAATTAAAAGGAATGCAGTGGCAGTTTCATTAACATACTCTCCGAAGGAAGCCACACTGAGGAGGAAATTTGGGAACCTCCCTGTAAAATATGTTCGTATGAACATAGAATCTGATGAGGAGATTGTTTTGTTTGAAAAAGCCGTCCAGCGGTATAATTTTAATTTAGAAGAAGAGGAAGATTTTGACCAGCTGGGCCAAATAGAACGCGGTAAAAAACCCGAACAACCTGCCGCTAAACGATTGAAATTTTCAAATTTAAAACCTATCGAGGATAATGATGATGATAATATATTTCCAGAGTCGCAATATTTAGTGAATTAGGTTAGTGTTGGAAAATAATAATAATAATAATACCATACCATACTTGCCAAACATCTGAATCTATCCAGCATATCACAGGAGGTTGCCAGGCGTTCGCTGCAACTGAATACAAAGAACGACACGATGCTGTGGCAAAAATACTGCACCAGGAACTAGCGCCGATCGGTCTGTTGCTCACAATAGACCAGATATAGTTTTGGTAGATAAAGTCTCTCGGAAAACAACTCGACATAGCAATTCCTAACAATAATAATATAAATATCAAGAAGGCTGAGAAAATAACCAAATATAGAGATTTGGAATTTCAAATAAAGACTCAGTGGGACATGAACAACACACGAACTGTACCAATTGTTATGTCAACGACAGGACTAGTCCCAAAACATCTATTAAACAATTTAAAATACCTCGGTCTGGACGAACATCTTTACAAACAAATGCAAAAAGCCGTCCTGTTAGGAACAGCCCGGACTATCCGTAAATCCATGGGAAACTGCCGCCACGACTCCAACCACGGGCCTGAAAACCTGGCAAGGGCTCCCACAGAGCTAAACCCTTTTGATATCTAGGATATCTGGGGTTTAGTGAATTTTCCGCTAAAGGCACTCATAGCGTGCCTTAGAGGGAGTGTGATACCATACATTGTATGGTCAAGTCGGGATAATAATAAAAATAAGAACCAGAAGAACCACAACAACACTCACCAATACAGCCACAACAACAACGTCACCATCACCAACGGAGTCACACGAGAACGAGAACTCCACCCACAGAACGTGTTGCGCAGGATCAACAGCCAGCGCTCACTCAAGCGGGACTGAAAAGACAGCGCATGAAATGGACTGGCAAGACCCTCCCCAATTTAGACAAACCCCTCGAATGCCACCTTGGCAAAGAAGACTTGAAGGGAAAATCAATTCTCTTCGGAAAGACGTTGGAAGACTGACCGAGTACCAACGAGGAGTCAGAAACAACAGAATAGAAAGGCTTGTCAAGACTATCATGGACAATAACCGAATACACTCCCAGTGGGATGGAGAAAACATCACATCTCAGCAGTGTCTGGACAGTCTACGACAAAAGCTCTCCATCTACACAAGTCGATTGAGAAGGTACAGAACCAGTAACCAACGGAAACTAGACAACACACTCTTCCGACAATCAGAAAAAGGGTTTTATAGAAAACTTAACAACAACAATAATAATGAAGCCCCTAGATACCCCAGTAAAACAGACATGGAGGAATTCTGCAAAAAACAGCTTTCCACAACAATCTCCTATAACTCCAGAGCCAGCTGGATTAATGAGGCGGAGGCTGCATCTCAGAACTGTGAGGCCATGCAACACCAACCATTTACAACGGAAGATACATCCAACATAATGAAGAACCTGCATAACTGGAAAGCACCAGGACCAGATGGTGTAGAAAATTACTGGATAAAGAAACTGTACGCAACCCACGAAACACTAACAGCCCTTATAAATGACGTAATTGCCCACCCACATAAGATGCCTAATTTCTTTACGCATGGTGCTACATACCTCTTACCACAGGACAACCTATGTGCAAAGGACCCAACAAAGTACCGACCAATCACTTGCCTTCCAACCTTATACAAACTCATAACATCGTGCATTAATCATCGCATTTTCAAACATTGTGAACTGAACAACATAATTACTCAACAACAAAAGGGATGCGCGAAAAATTCGATGGGTTGCAAAGAACAACTGATAATTGATTCCGTTGTCTGCAATCAAGCCCACGCCAAACGACGAAATCTACATGGCATTTGTGGACAACAAAAAGGCCTTTGATTCAGTTCCACATGATTGGCTCATTAAGGTGCTGAAACTCTATAAAGTGAATAATTGTATTATTAACTTTTTAGAACATGCCATGGCCACCTGGCAAACCAAAATCTCACTGAGTGAAGCCAACAACGACACGATGCTGTGGCGAAAATACTGCACCAGGAACTAGCGCTGAATCTCGAGCTATCACAGTCGGTAAGAACACCCTACTATATATACAAGACAGAATCGATTTTAGAAAATAACAACTACAAACTGTACTGGGACCGGACGATATTGACCGATCGGACTGTTGCTCACAATAGACCAGATATAGTTTTGGTAGATAAAGTCTCTAGAAAAACAACCTTAATTGACATAGCAATCCCTAACAACAATAATATAAATATTAAGCAGGCTGAAAAAATAGCCAAATACAGGGATTTAGAATTTCAAATACAGAGACAATGGGACATGAACAACACTCGAACAGTACCAATTGTTTTGTCAACAACAGGAGTAGTCCCAAAACATCTATTAAACAATTTGAAATACCTCGGTCTGGACGAACATCTTTACCAACTGATGCAAAAAGCCGTCCTGTTGGGAACAGCCCGGACAGTTACAAAATTCATGGGGAACTGCAGCCACGACGCCAACCACGGGCCTGATAACCTGGCAAGGGCTCCCACAGAGCTAAACCCTTTTGATATGTAGTATATCTGGGGTTTAGTGAATTTTCCCCTAAGGGAGTGTGATGCCATACATTGTATGGTCAAGTTGGAATAATAATAATAAATCTTTTCTCACTGAATGAAGGCAACTGTTCGATATCTCACTGAATGAAGCCAACTGTTCGATACAAACTGACCTCATTCCAATCAGAAGGGGTATATTCCAGGGAGACTCTCTTAGCCCGCTGTGGTTCTGCCTTGCCATGAACCCTCTCTCAAACAAACTGTACTCGACTAATTTTTGGTTCAGTCTCAAACACAACAACGTACAAGCATTAAAGATAAACCATTTGTTATACATGGACGACTTAAAGTTGATGGCAGCTACAAAACAACAGCTGCATGATATGCTTAAAATAGTAAAACGGTTCTCTGGTGACATCCAAATGAAATTTGGCCTAGACAAATGCCGAATTATTAATATAGTTAAAGGCAAAATACAGCAGGGGCACTTTGAAATGGGAGATGGCACCTCAGTTGAATCTATGGGGGAAGGTCATACTTATAAATACCTTGGAATAAAGCGGGCTCAACGTATTGATCACATGACTATGAAAAAGGACCTAACAGTAGAGTTTTATAGAAAGGTAAGGCGACTGTTGAAAACCAAACTAAACAGTAAAAATATGATTCAGGCTATTAATACCTATGCGTGTTCAGTGCTCAGTTACTCGTTCGGTATAGTTAATTGGTGCAAGAGTGGCATGGAACAATTACAACGAAAAGTTCGAGTTTTACTAACAAGGTCAAAATCACCATCCAAAAAGCTCTGTCGAACGTACAACTTTGCCACGGTATGAAGGAGGAAGAGGATTGACAGATCTAAGTAAACTATTTGATCAACAAATTTCTATTTTGCGTAGTCATTTCCAGAAACTCGCAGAATTTTCTGATCTACATATAGTCATGTGCCAGATTGATGATTCAAGACCACTGCGACTGACACAACAACATGTTCAATTACACCACCAGACCACAGATCAGAAACTGCTGAAATGGAAAGAGAAGCCCCTTCATGGAAGACATATAAATGATGTTAACCAAGATTGTGTCGACAGTGCAGCGTCGAACTACTGGTTGATCTCTGGTCATATGTTCCCTGAAACGGAAGGCTTTATATTGGCAATCCAAGATCAAGTAATTCGAACTAAGAACTACCTAAAGTACATCGTTAAAGACCCTTCTATTAACAACTGCATCTGCAGGTACGGTTGCCAAACATCTGAATCTATTCAGCATATCACAGGAGGTTGTCAAGCGTGCAACTGAATACAAAGAACGACACGATGCTATGGCAAAAATACTTCACCAGGAACTAACACTGAAACATGGATTATCACAGTCGGTACGATTACCATACTATAAATATAAACCAGAATCTGTTTTAGAAAATATCAACTACAAGCTGTACTGGATACTGACCGATCGGTCTGTTGCTCAAAATAGACCAGATATATTTTTGGTAAATAAAGTCTCTCGGAAAACCACTTTAACTGACATAGCAATTCTTAACAACAATAATATAAATATCAAGCAAGCTGAGAAAATAACCAAATATAGAGACTTGGAATTTCAAATAAAGACTCAGTGGAACATGAAACACATGAACTGTACCATTGTTATGTTAACGACAGGACTAGTCCCAAAACATCTATTAAACAATGTAAAATACCTCGGTCTGGACGAACATCTTAACAAACAAATGCAAAAAGCCGTCTTGTTAGGGACAGCCCGGACGGTCAGGAAATTCATGGGAAACTGCCGCCACGACTCCAACCACGGGCCTGAAAACCTGGCAAGGGCTCCCACAGAGCTAAACCCTTTTAATATATAGGATATCTGGGGTTTAGTGAATTTTCCCCTAAAGGCACTCATAGCGTGCCTTAGAGGGAGTGTGATGCCATACATTGTATGGTCAAGTCGGAATAATAATAAAGTTTCTATATTTAACTGTGGTTTATTTTTTACAATGTACATACCAATATCTTAAAAGATTAACATTTTCTCCAGCACAATTAAGTTCATTGTTATATAAGTGCTCTGTACAATGGTGAGACTTTAAAAATATACTTCTCAATATTAGGACACTGTTCTTCAAACAAATCAACAACCCTGTTTAAAATCAATTTTTCAAGCCAGCGTTTTTTCTCAGCTCCCTTGACTAGTACTGTAGTATTTCCAGAACCAATACAGTTTTTAATATATTCAGATATTTGTTCATAGTACAAACAATCCTTGTTTTGCCACTCTAATCCATGAAGTTTTGCTTGTGTGAACAACATATGTTGTTGAATAGAGTCAGTGAAATGGTGCAAACTGATGGGTAATGTTACAAACTTATGTGAATACAATCCATTTTCAACATTAATAATTTCAATCTCCTTACATAAAAAATTATTAATATTTCCATATTGGAAGTACTGCACATCCACAATGAACATTATTACTGCACAAACACTTAACGAATCGAACTGATTAAGTCAAACAACAAAGAACTTTTAAAGAAATTGTTTACAATTTTACACTTTTATATCAGTTTTCAAGGTCATCTGTCTGTATCCAACTGTTATGTTTATCATGAAAACCTAACCACTTTACAAAAATTTTATTGGGTTTTTTTCATTTCAAGATCCGTTCAATTAGAAATGCATTGGGATATTTAACTTTTAACAATTGTTGTTCATAGAAACCACCTAAAATGTCATGATTATTTTCATCAACCAGCAAATATGTTGCTGGATTTGTAAGCTGAACTTTCCTTATCATGAATATCTCTGTAGACCAATTTGGTTGATATTTTTTATCAAAAACACCTCTTAATTTTGATATACGAACATAATCACCAACTTGAAATTTTCGTTTCTTTGATACCACTTTAATTCTATTATAGACTGTTTTCATGACCTCAAATGGTTTGATACCTATGGTTCTATGTTGGTATTATTATATTTTCTCACGATTTCCGGTAGAATATTCAACCATTTGTAATGACGCTATAAACTAAATTCTTTCCATATCATGTTTTTTAAAGTTCGGTTTACTCGTTTCACAATTGACGCTTTTTTCTCGCTAAACACCTTATAATGATTCACCTTATATTTGTTCATTAAATTCTCAAAATCCTTATTGAAAAATTCTCTTCCAGCATTAGTCTGCAGATTCTTAGGTGTTTGCTGTTTTAAAACTTTCTCCATGACTGAGCAAACCTCAGACTTATTTTTTGATTTTATCGGATAAGTCCAAACAAATTTTGAAAAACAATTGATTACAACCAATATGTATTTATAACCTTTATTTTTCTCCACTAAATCAGCTTGAAAGAGATCATCTAAAGATTTAATTATGACTTTTCGTCTTTTAAAATTTATTCGGGCTGCTTTATGGATTTCTTCAACAATTTGCCTCTTCACAGTACTATTAGAGTTCATTTTTTAAATAATTATACCTGCCTCTCTCAATTCCTCAATAATTGATGTTATTTCGTTTGTGTGACCTGTATGTCCTGCTGTTTGTGACGCGAGTAGTAATCTTAATCTATCAACAAGTTCATTTGGATCATCCCAGTGAACGTAATCGATTTTATAGTTATCCACTTCCATAAAAACTCCTTTCCCAGCCACCATAGGAGCAATAATTTTCTTATATTTTTTCATTTTGCTCCCGTCTATTTGTTTGTTAGGTTTATAATAACGTCTATGGGCATTAGTTTTTGCAACAATTTGTTTATAATTATCTTCATCTTCTTTAGAGGAGACTTTCGGTCGTTTTTTGAACAATAGTTCATACAACCCCATACTGCCTCGATATCGTTTCTTCTTAACGATAATATCAGATCCATCAATATCTAATCTTGAATCCCCAATCATTAGTTTCTCAGTATCTAATCTGACACCATATTTATGATCAAATTCCTTATTGTCATCATCGTAATACATGTCATTTATATATTTTTTTGGTAAGGGATCATATTGGTCTAAATAGTCAACATAGGATTTTCCAGCAATATCAGCGAACCGTCCAGGTGTTACAGGAGAATGTAATGATCCTATCTCATCATCAGATGTGATTTCTTGAAGAATTGTCATTTTGTTTTCACTTGGATCTTCATTTTCATCTTGCATTAATCGTAACTGACCTGTAGGTGTGGATTCAACTTGACGTGAAAATGTTGATGGGTACAGTTCATCACCAAAGATAAAATCTTTTTATTCATCAACATAACTAGGATCCTCAGCTTTATTTTCACTTGTGACTGAGTTTATTTTCAATGTCCTTTAGATGTTTTGTTATAGGAGAAAATAACTTCTCCTTAACAATTTCACCATGTTTGAAAAGTTGTAGTTTTTCTTTTACAATTCTACGTTTCTGTACACGACGCTTTTTTAGTTCCTTCTCTGATAGATTCATTTTGTTAATTAGACAGTTAATATCAGGTTGTCATCAGCTTTTGATCCGCTTTCAATCCGCTTTCGATCCGATTTTGATCTGCTTTTATTTGCCATAATCCGCTTTTGATTCGCTTTAATCTGCTAGAAAAATTTCTAAGGTTTACAAAAGCTATAAGTCAAATAAGAAAACATGTGTTTAAACATAAACCTCGTACTTTAGGTGCTGCCATAAAAGTTGCATTGAAATCTGCTAAATCAATTAAGAAACATATCAAGTCTACTCCACCTCGTATAATTCAAGTACCTAGGAAGGGTGGTATTTTACCCCTTATTCCCATTTTTGCAGGACTTTCTGCTTTGGGATCGATCGCTGCCGGAGGATCAGCTGTTGCAAAAATAATAAATGATGCTAAGATGGCCAAACAAAAATTAGAGGAAGCTAAACGACATAATAGACAAATGTCTATTGCTGTAGTAGGAACAGGACTTTACTTACGTCCTTACAAAAAAGGCTCGGTCTTTTTTTACACCCTCCAAAAAACTACCACAACGTCCGCTAACAAATAATGATATAGATAAATATGCAAAAATCTGGAAAATTCCAAATTTCCGAGGAGTGTTCATGAGAGACAATTTACCTAAAAAAATTCATAAAATTGAAAGAGGAATTATCAACTTAGATTCTACAATTGGTCCTGGAACTCATTGGACAGCATATAAAAGAAGTGGTTCAACAGTAACCTATTTTGATAGCTTTGGAAACCTTAGGCCTCCATTTGAAGTTATAAAATATTTTAATTCCACTGAACTATGTAAAATTCTATATTACTATAATAAGTTTCAAAACTATAACAGTTTTAATTGTGGACACTTATGTTTATATTTTTTATCTCAATAAAAGGTGTAAACAAATCATATTTGCCTCATTACTTTGAAAACCTTTGAACAATATACATTCATATTTCCATAAATGCCAGTTCCTACCGATGAACATTATCAGTGTATGGTTCTTATGGACTGCTGGTGTAACAAGTGTGGAACTAAAAGAATAATTAGTGAAAAACGGAGCTCTAACTCTACTGTTTATTGTCTATATTGTTCCACAATATACCCATGCTCTGTGTGTTGTGCTTCAAGAGATAATTAGAAAAAAAATAGCAGACAATAGAAGAGGTATAATGCTAACTTTTAAATGTGATGATTGTGGTGCAAGTTTTCTAGTGTACAAGTCCGGTACATGTACCGATTATGGAATTCAAAGGGTCTCATATTGTACCAGGTGCCGAAAGGAAACATTAGTATTAATGCGAGTTGAAACTTGTTAATAACTATGTAATATTAATTTATTTGAAAATTATAAATAGTAAAAAATAATTAAGTGAATATATTTAATAAACCATACAAATAGTTTTAGGTATTTGATAACCTTTGATAGATTAATATGTCTTCATATACATTTACGTTCTCTGAACGTGCTTCTATACTTAGTAACAAGATTTACCCACCAATTATTCTAGAAGATGATGCTACTTATGATATGGGGTTAATTGATTTTATGACCTTTAATACCATCTCAAATATCGATGAAACCAACAACAAGTTTTATATTAACGGTATGAAATTAGAATTACCGGTGGGCACGTATGAAAAACAGGATAATGAAAAAACGCTTCACTCTTTGCTAACTGATCATGAAGAAAAACAAAAGGAGACAGCTGTAACATCTGTATTATCATCACAACCTATACAGAAGAATTCGAAACCTGTGGAAAAAGATGATAATAAGAAAAATAAAAAAATAGAAAAACCTGTATTAATATTGAGAGCTAATAATAACACATTTAAATGTGAAATAAAATGTAACAAAGAAATTGATTTTGAAAATCGAACACCATTGGTCCTTTATTAGGATTTAAAAATAGAAAATTTAAACCTAAAAATGGCACTATTCAGATTATCCAATGAGCATTTCAAAAGTAAATGCTATTTGCATTGAATGCAATTTATTTCTTTCAATAATGATATACCAGTCCATATAATACACATGTTTTACCCGAACGTTCCGCCTGGTTACAAAATTGTTGAAAACCCCACCAACGTCATTTATCTACCCATCAATACAAGATATATATAAATGAGATTATTATTAAAATAACAGACCAAAATGGAAATTTGGTTAATTTTAAAAGTGAAGTTGTCACGATTAGATTGCATTTAAAACGACTTAATTGTCATGGTTTTCATATATGATAATCCATCTAATTATTTAACGCAACAGGAACAACCTATAAAACATCTACAGCCAAATTATAAAAACCTCAGTATCAAGCAACAAGTGAAACAGTTAACACCTATCAATAAGCAATTTTTAGTATCATTGGGTTTCAAGGTACGCACTTAACAACGGCTAAACATAAAGAAGAAAAAAATAAGAAGAAAAAGAAGAAAATTATCGGGAGAGGACAATTCAAAGCATTCATTTGCAGAATAAAATTAAATCTAAGTGTAAGACTCAAAAAACTTTTCTGTTTGTTCCGGTGTGTGTTTAAACAAAAAAAATGACGCTTAACATACTACGAGTGGCTGATAATGTACTTGTGGATAATGCTATAACCAATTATGAATATCATTCCTACACACCTTATGCAAATACTACATTTTTCAATAATGATGAGATAAGAATCCCTATACAAACTCAAGACGTGTACACTCTACCTTCTCAAAGTTTTCTGTACCTAGAAGGAAAACTTTTAAACTCAGAAAAGAAGTACAGTCCAACATTAAGATTCATTAATAATGGTTTTGCATTCCTCTTTGAAGAAATTCGTTATGAACTTGGTGGAACAGTAGTCGATCGAACCAGAAATCCTGGAATCACATCAACGATTAAGACTTATCTATCATATTACAAAAACGAAATAATTCGATGGTATAATGCAGGATGGAATCTTGAAGGCATTCCAAATATGTGTGACGCCAACGGAAATTTTGCAGTATGCATTCATCTAAAATTACTACTTGGCTTTTATGAGGATTTTCGTCGCCTAGTGATTTCAACAAGTCAAACTTTAATGCTGGTACGTGCCAATACAGACACCAACGCTGCAGTCAGTTCTGTAGCTACAGCAAAACCAAAAGTTCACCTAAATAAATTTGTTTGGAAAGTACCTCATGTGTCATTATCTGATGCTCACAAAATCCAATTTTTGCAATATATAGAAAGTGGAAAAGATTTACCTATCGGCTTTCGTTCCTGGGAGTTGTTAGAGTATCCACTTTTACAACATAGTCAAAAACATACCTGGGCAGTGAAAACGACAAGTCAACTGGAGAAACCTCGTTTTGTTATTGTAGCATTCCATACTGATCGGAAAAACAATATTCACAAAACTGTGTCAGAATTTGATCATTGTAACATCACAAATATAAAATTGTATTTAAATTCTGAAGTTTAGCCATATGATAATTTAAATCTTAATTTTGATCAAAAGAATTTTGCAACACTTTATGAAATGTTTACTAACTTCCAAGCGGTATATTATAACAGGGAGTTCATTCAAGTTTCTCTAACACTCTAAACAAACCATATTATGTGTAATTAACTGTAGCCGACAAATAGATACCATTAAAGGTGGAGCTGTTGATGTCAGATTAGAATTCGAAACAAGCAAGAATATACCAGAAAAAACTACTGCATATTGTCACATTCTTCACGATCGCCTTGTAAAATATAATCCTTTAACTAATGTTGTAAGAACAATGTTAAAGATTATTTAATATAAATAAAAAATATTTAGAACAATAATTGTTTATTTATAACCATTACAATTTTTTGTAACAGCACTGAAAGTTTGCTCTTTACTATTGTAACTTTACAGTTTGCAAGAAATACAACAAGAACTTTCACTCACAATAACCCAAGAAGATCAAAATACAAATATTGTAGTACTTGTCTACAGTGCACGTTGAATCTGAATCATTAATTGAAAACGAGAACACAACCCTTAGTATCATGAAAACTGAAACAGAGTATCAGGCAATCATCAAACAGTTGGAAGAAACACATATGACTACTTTAAATGAATTAATTGCTCTAAAAAATTCGCTAAATGAATCAAGAAAAAATCTACTTGAAGTTCGATCAGATTTGGCAGCATGCCTCTCACTCAGTGCAGGATTTAAGGCAGACAGTGACATATGGGCATCTATGTATGTGGAACTAAGATTTTGAGTTCCACCGTGTACAAAAACCTTATCTAATGATTTTAGTAAAAATATATCACATCATTATGTTGCTTTATTACAGTGGAACTATACAAGTTGTATACAAGAATTAAATAGATGTAATAAAAAAATCTTATTGAATTAGAAATATTTTAATAATAAATAGTATATATTTACTTACATGTTGTATTGTTATTTTTGCTTTTTTTTGCACTGAAACTCACTTGTTTTTCACTGCAAGTTCTGTACCTTTTATAGGCGGTAAATTATTATTTCCTAGAGATTTTTTCAATTGTATCAACATCTTAGGTTTACAAAATTTTATCTAAGCACTAATTATAAATGAAAAAATCACATAATTTCGAAATGGAAGTTCACATTGCAACATTTTATTAATGCAGTGATACATACATATAAACTAAAAAATCAGATGTTTGTAAATAAAATTTGGTCTTGTTTCACGATAATGAATTAATGATAAAAATTTGCAAAATGTTATGAATGCAGCGATACACACTTGTAAACAAAAAAAATTAGATGTTTGTAAATAAAATTTTACATGTTTAGTCTTCTTTCACGATAATGAATTAATGATGCAAATTATCAAGCATTCCCGACCTTGTTATTGGAAATAATAATGCAGCTGCTTTTAATTGGAATTTTATATTATATATAGAATCAAGTATTTTTTAGCAAAATTTGTCAACATAAAAAGTTTAAGTTTTATATTTATACATATATTAGGTACACTACTTAATAAAACGGTAACTATGTATTAAACAAAGAAAGTAAGTGGATCATATTTTTATTGTAATGAAATTTGTTGTGATAGACAAAGACATCAAAAATATACATTCTACCAAAGAAGAAGAGATCAAAACTACTGATAAGCGATACGCTGGGTTAGCCCACCCCTCGTACAAGCCAGACAAGGACAGCCTTGGCTAAACAAGGATAGACAAACAGCTAGCGAAGAAGAAGAGATCAAAACTACTGATAAGCGATACGCTTTTCCCAGCAAACCCTTCTGGTTATTGGCGATCTCTTCACCATCTACGTCTAGCCAAATTGTCACTTTTTGTCAACTTTGTCATACCTAAGATGTCTCTTTGTCACCCTAACCATTGTTTGCGACAATTTTTTGGTGACAAAGTGACAAACAACCCTCTAGGCATTGATGATATCTTCTGCAAGGACTGAGGACCCCCCTATTACGGTGGACAGTTTAATGGACATGCCATCGAAGTGTCATATATATAGTTATGAGAATTTTCAATAAAACTATTCCTTTTTGGGAAGTTTAGAAGGTCACTACAGTAGTCCAGGTACAACTGGAAGTAAGTTAACAAGCAACACAACAATAATTAAAAATTACTATTCGGCAATTGAATTTTACTATAAAACAAACAAAAAGAAAAAAAAATATTATTTAACCTAGAATATAGATAGCAGTTCAGTTTAAATTACAAAAAATTTCGGCTGAAATTATCCAAAAGATAAAACTAGGATAAAGCGATATATTGGATAATTTCTACCGTTATTGTTGAATTTTAACCAATAAATTACTGACCACGGCAGCAGTACACCTTTCTTTTCAGAAGTCAAAATGCAAGAGAGAGAGATCTGAGGACATTTCACGATCTCGAGTAAAAGAAGAGAGTGGGGATAATCCCATTTGCTTTTAAATAACTAATGAAGCTTATTTACGGGTGATTTTTGAACGATGAAAATGTTTAAATGTTCAAAAAAAAATTAATAACCAAGACCGGTATACAGTAATTCTACGCCAAAGGAATATGAAAATAGTTACTGTTTACCCAACGAAAAATTCTAAGACGATTCGAACTGTCAAGCTGTTTGCCGGCGGTACGTAGTTCGACAGGTCTGTACTCTAAATATCTCCCACTGAAATAGCTTCATATTTATAAGATATTTTAGCAATTCAAAGCATGCTAGCGTAAGCGGTAGAAATTGAAATATTTACTTTCATGTTCACCTATTTAGCTAAAGACATCAGTTCATACCGGTAAAACATAGTTTAGCAAACGATATAATTAGGAAAGCAATTTGTAAAATATAGAAAATAAATTTACATTCGACAATTATTAGAAAAATAGCAATTTAACAGGGAGAATGGCAATTCACCCGTTACACACCCCTCTTACCCGGAGTAAAGAAAGGATTTTTGAGAAAGAAACCTGAACAAAAAACCTTTCGTAAGCTATAAGAGAACCTAAGAAAATAAGTAAAGATATTTAACTATTTCAAAATCAACCTCCTAAATTCTATCAAGATAATATATTTTGAAAATGAATACAACGCAATTGAAAGCTAAAGAGGAGAACTACTATTTATAAACGATACGAAAATAATTATGAAGGGAAGCATTGAGTTCATAAGATAAAAGGGTTCCCACTGTAGGTGGTCCCTGTATATGAGTAATGAAACGTTAGATCAACTACATGAATAACGGTATTGACTATTAAATTTAAGTCCACAACATAATCTTGATATCGGTACTACTATTTGGAAAGGTAAACGGTAGATAAGAGAGAGAAAGAAATTTAACGGTATAAAATTTGCAAAATGTTCCATAATAATAATGATACAAGGGAATGATCCCAAGTCAATTAGCGAGAAAAAAAAATAGATATAAGCCTTAAGTTAGGTTAACCCAAGGAAAACAAAACACGGTAATGATTTAATAAACTAATGAATTGTTGCCATCCAGATAATTGTGTTACATAATGATTGTGGAAAACAATCGAGATAATTCAAGGTACAAACGGTAAGGTAAATGCATTATCCACAACATAGCGAACACTTAGGGATCAAAAGTTCACCTGAATAAGGGATCCCTATTCAACAGGGACGATAAATGAGGTAAAGCATACTTTCCTAAAAATCGCCATTACAGCGAAAGTACATCGACGCCTAAAAATAGATAAAAGCCTAATAATTACGAGTAGGCTAAATCCATAATAACGATAAAGATATGACAGGATTGGTATGGCAACTAAATAATAGGATTTACTCTACATAGAAAATGTAGAAAACCCTGAAAGATACACGAGACAACACAATTCTTTTTATTTACATCTAAACGAGACTCGACATTGAATTGTTAATAGGATAAACACTGGTGGCATATGCCGAAAGGCGTCTCTGAATTCTCCTAGTTCTAGGAATGAGAATCTCCACCACACAAGGGTACAGACAGCGTTTTCCTAAAGCAAAAACTAAAAAATAAATTTCTACTGGAAAAACTACAGATATTTATTGTTATTTCAATAGGGAACGGTACAATAATAAATTCCACATCAAGTATATTTTGGACATGGAAAGTAAATAAGAAAATATAGATAACTGTACATTACGATAAATCCCTGAAAGGAAAGGAACCATAATACAAGATAAACCCAAAAATAGAAAAGAAAAAATATATTCAGAAAATTTACCTTCGTCAGATGTCATACTGCTTAAAATGGACAGCACAAAAATATACGATAAACATGTAATAGCTCTGAAAAGAAATAAGATAATGCTACGAGATGTCAAAAACAAGATCAAGGGTTGACAATTTAGAGACAGGATACCTAACACGCCATAGATAGGAAGTGGATACTGGAATTCAAGAAATTGTTCTATACTGGGAACATCAAAATACTGGAACTCCAAAAATATCCAAATTTACTCACAATCAAAGGGATAATGAGAAAGGTACGCTACAACGAACGATAAATACGTCAACATAGTGAAGGTGATGCTAGCAGCTCTAACACACTGCTCAAAATCGCCTATCCTCTACAACATTACAGAATCTAGGACTGCAGCACTGCACTATCCCAATTCCAATACGATACGAGACTCTCCAGACGAAAAACCAAAAGATGGCAGCCCTAATCCACTGCTCGAATATCCGGAGATCTCCACTAAACTGACTTCTATAAGTCACGATACACTGCACCATGCAGCCAACTATCAGAGGATGAACGAAAACAAAAACCTATAAAAGATAAGGTAATGCTCACCTTAACTATCCAAACGGTAATTCGATAAATAATAAACATTATCAAAAAAACTCTATATAAGCAAAAAGGAAATTAGTCTGATCGACGATAAACGGTAATTTATTTCTGAAATTAGAAAGTATTTACAGATATACAAAAGATAAAGAAAAACAAAATAAATTATTTTTATGAAACTATGCGATACCTTCAGGAATTGTCACTGTAACAAATTATTCTACGGAGATGATAAAAGTACTAAATTTTAGAATATGCAGATCTTACTTATAGTAAGACCTGCATATTCACAGTGGTTTGACAAAGGAAACTGGTAGTGGAGAACGAAATATTGCTCGAAAAGAACACCAAATAATTTTAGAAACTCCACTATGGTAGGGTACGACAAATCATAGAAAATTAGTTCTTACCAACACATAAACCAGACACCTATGAAATCCAATTGAAGCTAAAAGTTAACGCAAATATAAAATTACGATATATTAATCTATAAGTATGGCGATATATGCGGAATATCACAGAAATCTAAAACTGTTGAAGTGAGGGATTTTATTCACAGAGTATCAAATAATAAGGATAAGGCATAAAGGTAAGATATACACGGTAAGTCAAGATAAAGGAAATGCATGCAGCTCTATATCACTGCTAAAAATCTTCTGTCCTCAAAACAATACTAAACTTAGACTGGCAAACGGCAACTTGGTCTAAGTTTTCCACAATATTAGCGACTCCAGCCTAAACAACAAAAATTCCAGCTCTGCTTCACTGCACATACGCCCAGAGTCCACTAAATACTTAAATAACTTCTACAAGCCCGGTACACTACCTTTTGGGCAGTCAACGATATAAGGACGGACGATAATGAATAACAAATATTAACAAGATACATTTTCTTTTACCCACAACAATATTGCCGTACGATTACTGAGAAAAATACTAAGATATTCTGAGAAAAGAACATACCCTAAAATCTGAAAACGTTATGAAAATTAATTAAGCCAGTTGGTAAAATATTAAAATGAAATTGACAATCAGTGAAAATCGAGACTTGGGTCTTGGAATCTAAGAAATAGTTTCAGATGAACATCAGATAACGCAGAGAGTCCAGATTCCCAAAAATGCATCTTAAATCAACAAAATCTACTGCCTCAAATGCATATAACTCGATAATACGATAACTGCAACATATTAAAATAGAGACAAGAAATATCGTTAGATTGATAAATTGGCAATAATTATATAACGATAGGAAAATTAAGTTTTTCAGTGATAATTCAAACAATGACATCCTAAATTGACAAGGAAGAAAGAAAAATGTGAAAAATTCAAAGTATACAAAGCATAAAGCTGGTGGAAAATATTATAAAAAGGGCCAGTTAGGGAACTTTTACCCCTGCGCATGGTTTAACCGCCTTGGGGTATTCGTAGGCCCACCCAAGAGACCACAGAAACAATAGGAGAGATAGGAGAGATACGATAAGGTAAAGATGCGATAAGATAAAATCAAAGATTGATAGCATGAAGGTATAACAATAATGAAGATAAGTAGATAGATAAATAAGAGAGTAGGTACGGTAAAACTAAGTCCATAGCAGAATCATATTCAGAGTCTGAAGAATCATCCGATAAATGTTCATCCTCCGTGTTTGGGTTGGAAACATATGGTTTCAAGTCCTTGACATAGTTAATAACCCAATTTACTATTACCATTAAATGCTGATTTTTCAATCGGAAACAAGGATCCAGATCTAATATATCAGCGGTAAATTTCTGAAAAGCAAGGTCGATATTTCGATAAGATCCTAGGACGGCTGTTTTCGGAATGGGCTGAGACAGGGAATCAACAACAACATTAGGGAAGCCCTTTGGAGATAAATTTGGTCTTTAAAATCAGGCTGTAGACTTCTGGTTAAGTTTAAATCTGTTGGAACGGTATTAAAGGCGGGAATTTGAGAAATCTTATAAGATAATGACGAGAAGTTAGCTTCTATATGAAATAGTTGAAGAAAATCCATTCCCAGGATAAGAGGATGCTCAACAGACGGAATGACATAGACCTTAAGGGATTTAACGACATTATTTACAGAGATAGGTAGCATGACATAGCCTAACAAGTCTTGAGGTTGGCCATCCGCAGTCGTTATTACCAAAGGGTCATGATACGGGTAAGTTAAAATCTCGTAAGAGAGAAAATCCTGAAGAACCTAACACTGAAGAGGTACTACCACTATCCACCAAAGCAGTAATTCCTCTATCAAAAATGTTTACAGATAAATAAGGCCTATTGTCATGGGGTTTATGAACAAAAAGAGGGCTTAGATTACATGAAGGGCGACAACATTCTCTGAGTTTTTCAAGCCAAAGATTCCACTCCTTGCGGTTGAAAGTGATAGATGGTTCTACTGAAGTGGTTGAGAGGGAAGCTTCTTGCCTTTTCCCTTTCCCTTGCTTTTGACGGTTCCTGAATGAGAAAGGTTTTGACCTGGATCTTGGGTGGACGTGCTGGCGACGGCGTCCAGATGTCCATCTCCAGTCGGTACTACGTTTTTTTGGAATCCTAGATAAGCAACGCTGACAATTTCTTTTCGTGACATCCTTAGCACCACAACCAAAACAGAACAATCATTTTGGGCGTCGACAAACGGAATACATATGACCCAACATGTTACAATTCCAGCAACGGATCCCAGAGACATTGACAGCACTAATATTACGAGATGACGAGAAGGTAGGTGAAGGCAGAGACACACAAATCTTCTTTGCTGATGCCGCGAGCTATTCGTAATGTTTCCACCTTTTCGAGGAGAGAATGAACGGATTCTTTCTGCTTCTGCCCAGTAAAATAAAGGTTCCATTTATAAGGGGCGATAGACCTAAAGACAGGGGAATTCGAAGGAAATTCATGTCCCGAAGAGGACTGCAAAATTTGACTTCGTCCTCTCCTCTTCTTCAGAAATATCAGACAATCGATGGATCCTTCCAGAGAGATGAGTCAAACGGGTAGAAATTCTTTTATAGAGACTACTAGCTGGGGTATCGGACCAATTCGAGATTTGGGTTTTTTGATGGTTTCCCGGATTTCGACTACATCTTATTCATGGGAAAACGGACTGCCTATACTACTCTGGACGAAACTACGATTGGCATTTTCCTGAGTTAAGGCCCTTCGAAGCAATTTACGCTTCGAGTCAACATCTCCAAGAGGCTTGATTTTACGAATTTGCAACTCGTAATCGAGTTCCTTTACCCTAAGATGGTTGGGTTCCATCATGAGAGAGACAGATAAAAGATAAGGATAGACAAGATATGAAAAACTAAAAGAGATAAAGAGACTAGTTATGAGAGAAAAAAAATTCAGAGTTTTGCTTGCCCTAACGGTACTTAATTATTGACGAAACGGAAGGAATAAGATAAGATACGATAGGATAAGATAATTCCGACTCAAACAAAAGATATAAAGATATATAGGGTGTAACAATAACTGAATCTAAAAATTTTCCGATATATATACGATAACGGTAAAAAAAAGTATACTGGAATTAGGTAACGGTAATTAACTAATAATCTCTTGCATAGATATTAAAGTTAAAATTATATTATAAATTTGAACCACTAATTGTTATCCCTGTGCCTCGTTCCAGCCAAATTTATAAGATGAGTGCTCAAGCGAAATTTTAAACTCTATTATATAATTTATATAACAAAATCGAGGCCCCTACGTTGTTAGAGCGTTTTTAAAGCAATAATAGAAAGCTCGTTGCTAGCGTCAATTTTGAGGCGATAATCGGAAACCCGACGTTGGTAGCGCCAATTTTGAAGCGATACACCTGTGTAGCGTGTTACTAGTGTAACGGCTTGCTTTTGATCCCTCTGGCTTGAAGAGCTCAGTATATTTTCCGGGAGGGTGTGGGTACTATGTTTTTAGCTTGAACACTCATATTTAGGGCGCCAGGCTGGAGGGACACAAAGAGAAAAGATACTAAATTCAATACAAGTTTATTTCAATATTCGTATAGAAAACAACAACGGTTCCCTGAAGGGGTAGAAAAAAATTTTAACAATGGTTTCCTAAAGGGGAGAAAATAAATGAACAAGTACTTTCAAAATGTGCTCAATGTAATTACTTACAGAGATCTGATATTTATGGGAGTATGGTCGAAGGGCTTCTGATTTGGCCTTGTTGCTGACTATCAGCGGTAATCGGTTATTTGGTCGGCCTGGCGTGGATTAGCCATTCAATTGGGACCAATAGTAAACCCACTCGGCACAATGGTTTCCACCCTCCGATGTAAATGGGTTTATAGACAGATGGCTTCGTGTTGGTCGGGTTACTGGGTCGTAAGGGTGCTTGGACGGTTGGCTGTCTTAGTGTGGACTAGCCCTCCCGATGGAACCAATGAAAGACCCACTGAATGTCGTGAGGCTGCGTGCCCCCTTCGCTGGACTTGGAAACAGCTTCCAGAGCCGGTGCCAGTCGAATATAAAATGATTTAAAAGCAATCAGTAGTCTGTCCGCATGTATTTCACCAGAGTTGAACCGAATTACCAGCTTGTCTGATGTTGGTGTCAGTTACCCTATTTCCTTAGATCCTCAATTGATGAATCAGGTAATCTCTATGTCATTACAGTTACAAAAATAAATTTAATTGACTTGAACGGTATGTACACGAAAATCAAAGGTATTTACAATTAAGCATTTACAAAGAAAATACAAAATATAACGAATATAACGAATATAAATATCTACAACTTGATAAATTAAGCAACATGAAAAGAATTTATATAATATTTAACTTTAACTGATCAGCTAAATATGAATAGAAAAAGAAATCTCAGATGAATTAGTGGTTATTTCAAATTAACTTCAAAACAGAGAAATTAAATTCATAATAACAAATAAGGCTGTATTGTGAACACCGGGTCTGGTAATTTCTGGTTCAACCAAATTCAACAAGGGATACAAAAATTAAATAATACTATCTATACTTGAGGTTTATAAGACTCTAGGTAAATAAGCGATAAGCGGCAACTTTAAAATAATTATCTGACCTTGTCTTAAACTTCAAGACGAACCTACCATTGAAAGCAATAAAAAACGTGTATTTAAATTTTCAATTCAAAATGGTGGATACAAAATTTATAGAAAAACAGCAAAACAGCAGGTAAGTGATTTAGTTACGAAAACAATTGGGGCCATTTACACATATACTCACGTATATGTTGCACCCTTTTAATCAAGTTAGCAAATAGAAAAAAAAAGTAAATCACTTACCCCTGATTTGGCTTTTCTCCTTTCCAGCTACACTCTTTAGAGATGTCCACTCTATTAATGATCAGGAGGAAATCAGCTCCACTATTGTATGGTATTTTTATCATTATAATGGCTTTATCACTTCCACAGGAATGCTCCCGTCTTGTATGAGTTCTCCTCCTAAAAGTTCAAAATAAAGGCAGCATAATTCTTATACAAGACGTAAAAAGTTGGGCTAGTTAAGCCATTAAGCAATAAGCAGGCCAGGCAAGAAACAAAAAAAATGGCCACGTGGCATATAGTTATGAGAATTTTCAATAAAACTATCCCGTTTTGGGAAGTTTAGAAGGTCGCTATAATAGCCCAGGTACAACTGGAAGTAAGTTAACAAGCAACACAAGAAATAATTAAAAATTACTATTCAGCAATTGAATTTTACTATAAAAAAAACGAAATGGAAAAAAAAAGTTTAGTTTAAATTACTAAAAATTTCGGCTGAAATTATCCAAACGATAAAATTACGATAAAGCGATATATTGGATAATTTCCTACCGTTATTGTTGAATTTTAACCAAAAAAATACTGACCACGGCAGCAGCACACCTTTCTTTTCGGAAGTCAAAATGCAAGAGAGAGATCTGAGCACATTTCACGATCTCTAGTAAAGGAAGAGAGTGGGAATAAGTCCATTTGCTTTTAAATAACTAATGAAGCTTATTTACGGGTGATTTCAACGATGAAAATGTTTAAATATTAAAAAAAAAATTAATAAAAATTCTAAGACGATTCGAACTGTCAAGCTGTTTGCCGGCGGTACGTAGTTCGATAGGTCTGTACTCGAAATATCTCCCACTGAAATATTTACTTACTTACTTTAAATTTACTTACATGTACACCCATTTAGACATCAGTTCATACCGGTATAACATAGTTTAGCAAACGATATAATTAGGAAAGCAATTTGTAAAATAGCAATGTAACAGGGAGAACGGCAATTCACCCGTTACACATTACAGCCGTGAATTCTCGAAATCGGAAAGAAATTATTGCGTCACCAGAAATACCTCTATGGTCGTCATTTCTTAATCCGAACAGATCATGCCGCACTCAAATGGCTGCTGGACATGAAGACACCGGAAGGACAACTGGCCAGATGGATGGAGAAATTACAGCAATACGACTTCAAGGTGGAACACCGTGCCGGCCGTTTGCACAATAATACCGATGCCCTATTTAGAAGACCCTGTAAAGCGGAATGCGGACATTGTCTGAAGACGAAACAGCGAGAGGGTACTCCATCAGGCAGATCCGAGTGCAGGCCAATGAAGATTGGACAACGGAACAGTGCATCCAGGACCAAATGGCTGATCCAGACATCGAACCAATCTTGTCACTAAAAATGAGAGGGGCACCCAAGCCACGATGGGACGAGGTAGCTAGATACTCAGGCGTGCTGAAATCGTTATGGGCTCAATGGGACTCTCTAGGAGTAGACAATGGAATGCTCAAGCGAGTCTGGGAAAGCGCTGATGGACGAGAAACCAAGTCCCAACTGGTAGTTCCGAAGGGAAAGGTACCAGCCATCCTAACCGAAGTACATGATGGAATTACCGGAGGCCACCTGGGCATGAATAAAACCCTTGACAAAGTTCGCCAGCGGTACTACTGGGTGAATTACTTCGAAGACGTCAGAGCTTGGTGCCGCAAATGTGCCATCTGTGCAGCCAGTAAAGGCCCGAAGACCCGGGCCGAGTCTGAGAGGGAAAACAAATACATTCTGGTCGCAATGGATTACTTCAGCAAATGGCCTGAGGCGTATGCGATATCCAACCAAGAGGCAACCTCGGTAGCGACGGTACTAGTAGAACAACTATTCTGCACGTTTGGCGTCCCGATGGAATTACATTCAGACCAAGGGCGTAATTTCGAATCGAATGCATTCCAGGAGGTCTGCACAATGTTGGGGATCAGGAAAACGAGAACAACACCATTACACCCACAGTCAGACGGAATTGTGGAAAGATTCAACAGGACGTTGGAACAACACCTATCCAAGGTTGTCAGCGATAACCAGCGTGATTGGGATGAGCATATTTCCATATTCCTGTTGGCACATCGCTCTGCCGTACATAATAGTACAGGCCTGACCCCAGCCAGGGTCCTATTCGGAAAGGAGCTGCGATTACCCTGCGATTTGGCATTTGGCTCCCCCATTGAAATTTGGAGCGACTGAACAGATCACGTGGTGGTGACTATTGACCAATGAGAGCTTGGTATGGCTGAGCACTTGGTAATTAACCAATGAGAGCGCTTCAAGGTCTAACTGCTTATCTATTACGTCATAACAAGTCTGTAGTACAATACGTACGCTGTCACTGGTGTTCCGTACCTCTGACCCTATGGCCCACTTGTCAGCTGTCAATGTTCCGTGCCATCGTTCTATGCCATACGTCAACGCCCCATACTAACGTTCCGTGTCATATGTCGACGCCCCAACTCTATGGTCTACCTGTCAGCAGTCATTGTTCGGTGCCTCCGTTCTATGCCATACGTCAACGTCCTATACCAACGTTCCGTGTCATACGTCAACGCCCCAACTCTATGGCCTACCTGTCAGCTGTCTAACCTATATGCCGACTCCGCGAACCATAACCTCAAATAAAGTCAACATAACCTAACCTCTACGTGGGCCCCCATCCATCCACGTCACAGCAGCCCTAACCCATCGGAGCCCTAGTCAACCGTCTTCAACACGTCACAGCAGCCCTAGTTGGAGCCCCCGTAGTCCTGGTCGCTTCGCAACGGTCCGAGAACGGGGCCCCCACGTTCGCAGAACAAATGTCACCCTCGATCGAATTTCACCCCCGTCAATTACCAAAAGGGCCTTATAAATGATGAATGCACCCCTAAATATGCCGTTTACACCCTCACGTTAAGCCAAAATGGCTTTAATTGCACCGTTTCTCACCCCTAAACCGTGAGCTCACGTTGGCAATTTCAAGGTCATCGAGGTAAATTTTCGGCGAATTTAACCTTAGAATCTCTTATGAGAAATTACATGTATTTTTAGTCGATTTTGCGCTAGAACTCTTATAGCTTACATACTGTTGGTAGATATAACTGGAATTTCTAGCAGGTTGACATAGCGTATAATTTATGCAATAATATAAATGGGGAAAACTAATTGAAATATTTTTTAAAAAAAATCATTCTGTGACTAATTAATTACTTAAAGATCTCAAATACCCCGGTTGCAACTTGTTCGTTAAATAGCAAATTACAAGAACGGCTTTGATATTTTTATATACTTCCTCATGTTTTACTGAATGGTTTTACATTGTTATCATGAATGAGTTTTTTTTAGTGTAATTTTTGAAAAGTATGCCCCATACTAAAGACATGATTAGCAAATCCATTGCAATATGTACTCCAATTATCGTGAACTTTACAGTTATTTTATTTTTTGAATTAAAAATTTGATATCAAAGTTGGAATTGGGATTTAAAACTAACTTTAATATTATGCTTGGGCAAAAGATTCGCTATTCTCTCTCTTGAAATTCTAAAATAAGTAAGGCTAACGTATTTAAGTTGAATACTGTTATCTTTAATTTGTAGATAAATTAGTTTTTGAAGGATCAGACTTTCTTTCCTAAAAATAGGTTTATTGATTAAATTACGGTCATAACCATTGTTAATGGATGTGCTCCTGTTAACATCGAGTTTATTTTTTAAGATGTTTTGTATGTCGCTAATTTGTGATGAATTTAGGATAGTACGGTCTGTAAATAGTATTGAGAAGGGCTGTAGGTAAAGACCCTTGAAATTATTTACAAGTTAATAGCTACAAGTTGTAAGAGCATTACATTACCATATACATAAACAGGGCAGCCTAGATGGAAGGGAAAAACTAACCCAGGCTTATATACAGACTTATGATGGCTGTACCCACTGTAGCCACTCTCGAGATTCCGTCAGAGCCCCGATGCATTTCCTCAACTATCCCTAACTGCGACTTGAGTGACGGTATATTATCACTCTTGATAAGTACTAAATCGCCAACATGTAAAGACTGCGACATGTCATTCCATTTTTGACGTTACTGCAGCGTGTCTAAATATTCGCTACGCGAACGTTTCCAAAAAACCTGATGTATTTTCTAGAGCAATTGCCATCTATTTAGTCTATTACAGGGAACGTGAGTGACAATAGGCCCAGGAATAGTAGTTAAAGGAGCTAGAGTGAGGACTGATAAATCATGAGGCTCCGAACTCATGGGGTATAGGTGACGTGATTTTAGAACGGATTCGATCTGAGTAAGAACTGTGTTGAATTCCTCGTATGATAGAATTTGCGATCCTACAATCCTTAAAAGATGATAGTTTACTGACATCACATTGGATTCGCAAAGGCCTCCAAAAAAGGGGGATTAAACGACCAAGCCATATTTCCTGTAGCTACGACCTTGGTCATATAATCATAAAAGATTTTATTCACATCAATAAAATTAATACCTTGGCCAGAATATACATGAGAACATCTTCCTCGTGTCGATATGAGATGTTTGAGACATCAAAGAAATGGTTCTGCTGAAAGACTAGAAACCAGTTCGAGATGAAGAGCTTTTTGAACCTGGAAACCTCGCCGCTTCCAAAGAATCACAAGAAAAGTCCCAGAGTAATCAATATGCACTAATAAGTAGGGTTCTGAGATCCATGATGAGGGTAATTACCCATAAATTACCCATAAAAGACTTAAGTTTAAAATATCACAAGTAATTAGAGAGAGTTCGCCGAAATATTCTACGAGCTAATAAAATCCAAAAACCTTGGTTTTAGGTCTTCAATGTGGTAATTTTTTAACCATCAATTGAGTTAACAGATAATTTTGATGATTTTTGTCACTGGGAAGCTCAGAGGCTAGTAAACGGCTACCCACCCTAGAGAAACCACAAGTGAAAGTAAACATTAACAACTATTCACCTATTAGTTGTGGTACTGCAACCCTTCTTTTATTAAAAATTTACATTGCGTTTTATATATTCAAAATAACAATTACTACTGTTTCCTCTGGTCTATTGTTGCTGCACCTCATCCAGCACCAGATGATAAATAACCTACCCCCATTTTAGACAGGTGTAAAAATTTAACGGAATCAATTTTCCAATTCAATTAAAAGACCACAAAATTCCAACATACGAACAATTTATACTTAAAAAAAAATTTTAAAAAATTAAAACCAACGTCAAAAAATATAACTTAAGTAAAAAACTTAACCAAAAAGCATGAAGTATTTTTTTTGCAACAATTAAAACATTTTCTAAAGTCGGTGCCAAGATGTAAAGTTCAACATATAAATGTACTTCCTAAATTAATGTCTCTTTGGCAATTTGAATTGTTATTAAAAATAAAGGGGCTTAAATAAAATTTATATTCTTTGTCAAACCTAGTACGCAATTTGAAAAAGTGAGATAAATATTTATTTTAAAATTTTTAGTGATGTAGCATTATTAGATGCATATTATAATTGTAGTTACTCCTGTTTGATAACAATTTTATATATTATCAAAAATAAAGGTAATCTAATTTTAAGCACAATTCATATTTGCTGTCAACCTCGTATACACTTCCAAAAGTGACATGTAGTGATTACAGCATATGTTTCTGACCATGCAAATTAAACTTATAAAAACACACTGTATATAAAAACCAACTGAGAAGTTCCATCTTGACGTTGATTACCTGACATATATTTCGATTTAATTCCTATCTACTTTCATATTATTACAATTTTTAGTGAGACAGCATAATTGCATGCAGTTTTCAGTTCTAATAAACTTTGATTACATTCTCGGATATTATAAAAAATAAAGGTGACTTTTAAACAAAATTGATATATTTTTGGAAACCTAATATATAATTGGAAGATTTACAGAAATACTTATTGCACAGATTTTAGTGCAATGGCATAATAAGATGCTGTTTGTAATTCAAATTACTTTTATTTTAGATATTAACATAAATATAAGTGTTTTCTGAACGATATTTGTGGCATATTTTTTAATGTCTAAGTACTTCTTGGGAAATAACACCATATTAACGAAAAAAGAAAAAAGGCAAAATTCTAAGAATTTTATCCATAGTTTCTTAACCATTGACAACGGGGTCTGACCTAGACGAAACGTTTGCAATTTGTCTTTAACGTGGTGTTATTTCCCAAGAAGTACTTAGACAATAAATAAAGGTATTTGACTTTTATTCAAATTTCCTATTTGCTGGCAAACCTCTTCTACAGTTACAATAGTAACATGGACTGTTACAGTATACGTTTTAGTCCACGCAAATCTGTTTATGAAGAATATACTTCTTCTCATAAAATTATTAATTATACATTCTTACTCAAAATCTTCACCTTGAAATTGATTAACTGACATTTATTTTGATTAATTCAATTTCTTTCCAATTTACCCCAAGTTCCGAACAGAAACATTTCATATTTTAATACTAACACCTCCACTAAAGCTTACTATATAAGAAATTCGGTAAAAAACTTTTTAATATTTTCTAAAGGACGGTACAAACTATGTTATTGAAAAAAATAGGGACCACTTTGGGATCCCCCAGAACTAATCCAATCTCGTTTCAATTTATTACCAAGTTCCGAACAGAAACATATTCATATTTTTAAGACCAGTAACTCCACCAAAGCTTACTGTATAAGAAAGTCGGCAAAAATGTTTTCCCGATTTTCTAAAAAACGGTACAAGCTATGCGATTGAAATAATCATGGGACCACTTTGGGATCACCCGAAACAGGATCCAGTATAAACGGTCGAAATTCCTTGAGACTGAACAAACATGAAAAAAAAAACATAGATACAGACGAATTTGAAGTCGGTTATTATTGACAGCGATTTTTCAGCTTAATAATAAATCGAAATAACTTGAAAAAAAAGATCAGTTTACAAAATGACACACAGGGCAACAAGTTCTAATTACTATGTCTAAAGTGTAAATATTATTCGGAACAAGATGTAATAAAAGATGAGTACTACCCTTTACATTGACATATTGCATTGTAATGTAGTCATTGTTCTTCTTGTAACATGCATGAAATTAGATACATATATGATACATAGATATCAACACCAACAATAAGTTTGAGAAAAGAACAGCTAATGCAAAAATGGAATCAAACGTCTTTGCACATAGAACAATATTATTATAAAAAATTGTTCAAAGCGAATTACTCCTACACAAATAAATGAAAATCTAGATAAAGCAAAACATTAGTTTCCCTCCAAATCTCACCATGCATAAGTAGTTAAACAAAGCGGTTTCTGGAGCGGAAGTGGGCATAAAGGTAACCAGTCATCGAGTTCTCGCCGGGAGCTGCTGCCGAGCTGTTGGTAGTTGTTGTTTGGATAAGAAGAAGACATTGGGAAGAAGAAGAAGACATTGGGGGTGGTCGTAGGGGTGCGCGAAAGACATTTGGGTGTGTCGCAGAGGTGCGTGCCATCTGTTGTTAATAAATGAAAGCAATTGTATTGTGGGTTGCGTGGGTTGCAGAGTGCACGCCATCTGTTGATGGTTGTGGTGGTTACAAAGAAAAAAGCTAAATACTTGGCCGGGTATCGAACGCGGCTTGCCTGATTACAAAGTCAGGTACCCAGCGAGCTGCGCTAATGCGGTTAATCGAGAAATGTTTATTTGAAAAGGTATAGTACATGCCCGTTGGGTGGGCGCGGGTTTTTGGGCGTTGTTCGGTTAGATATTTGGGGGCTGGATGGGGGGATATGATATTTTGTTGTCTGTAAAAAAATTTAAAATCTTGGTATTTTGTTGTCTGTAAAAAAATTTAAAATCTTTTGCTTAAGCCTGCATGCGCGAGAACGTCCACTCCTTCGAGTCTATAGTTATCATAAGCGACCGCCTACCTGCGCAAGAACGGCAACTCCTTCGAGACTCTGATTTTGTCGGATGATTCAAGGCATTGAACGCCTGCAGGCGCAAGAACGTCCACTCCTTCGAGTCTATAGTTTTCCTAAGCGAGCGCCTACCTGCGCAAGAACGGCAACTCCTTCGAGTCTCTGATTTTGTCGGATGATTCAAGGCCGAGCGTAATAATTTTGAGACTTGGAAAAATTTGTTTCAAGCGTCTGAAATTTAATTAAGGTGAAAATAATGGATATATTAAAACTAGACAACTGTTTAAATATCTTTATTAGCATATAGTATATTATGAATTTTCAGAGCATCCTTAATAATTAAAGCTATATTTTGTTTTGTTTTTGTACAATATATAGTAAGGCCGCCATCATCCAACCACATAGTCAAATCCAAAGAAATGCCATCAGAACAAAGCTGGCAATCATCCCATACAGTGTCAGGTTCATCCTTT
The DNA here is from genome assembly GCA_034190945.1 of Octodonta nipae. Classification (NCBI taxonomy): domain Eukaryota; kingdom Metazoa; phylum Arthropoda; class Insecta; order Coleoptera; family Chrysomelidae; genus Octodonta; species Octodonta nipae. The sequence goes on along the minus strand of CM067224.1, from coordinate 43,840,399 downwards.
CCATGTGAAGGATCGTTATGGAAACCATATGCAAATTCCAAGTATTTTTTAAGCACCGTGTAACTCTCCACCGTTAAATGTATAATTGTTTCACCAATTTTGAGAGTGGTCTCGGTATCGGTAATATTAATTGTTAAAATTTCTGGTACTGCCGCATATATGCAAGTGCGTCCGTTGTAGGTAATCACAGTTGTTAAAACGTCTGGTACCACGTAACATCCATTTTTGGGATTTAGCTTTCCAGTTAAATCTTTCGGTTGTATAGTTCTCGTTGACACTGCACTCATATTAAATCTTACTTGGTCATCAAGTAAACTTTCCAAATTCATGACTGGATTGTTACAGCTTCAACTCAAGACTGAATAAAAGAAATAAATTCTTTTAACTTATTGTCGTGAGTGTGTGACGACAGCAAACACTACAAATATTAGATTTTTGTGGCTATAGGTGCAGTCTTATTCAATTCACTATGAATAAAAGGTGTGGAATATGTTTGGAAGAGATAACTAATAATTTTGGGCTATTGTCAAATTGTAACCATTGTTTCTGCTTCCCATGCGTAAAAAGATGGCATCAAAATAAAGACTTTGAATTGAATATTCGCAGAGGCTGTACAGAATGCCGTATTATGTCTCCTTATGTCTATCAATCTGAGGTTTATTACCAGAAAGCGGAAAAAGATCGTTATATAGCTGAGAAAAACGAAAAAATGAAGAAAATACGATGTAGGTATTTCCGAAAAAGCAAACCCAAATGTCCGTTTGGAAACACTTGCTTGTTTAGCCATCGATTACCAAATGGGGTAGAAATAGATATAGGGCCACCTCAAATGAAACGTGCAGGTATGGGCGGTCGTACTGATTTCATAGAGGCTCAGTTCACACGTGGAGGAGGTAGAACTCAGCGCCCAGCAATAGGAGGACTCCCAGATACTTTTAGTTTACTCCTGGTGGAACCAGGAATTTTTTACGTCTTGAGAGATGAATAAAAATCTGTATTTATTTAAAAATTCATGCCAATAAAATCATAAATGTATTTAAAAATTCCTGATAATAAATTCTCAAATCATAAATCTGTATTTATTTAAATGTAATGTTAATAAAATCGAAAAATAATATAAATCATGAATCCGTGATTATTTAAAAATTCCTGATAATAAATTCACATTATATCTGGTATTTTAGATATCAAAACCACAAACCGGAAATTTCCTGATAATAAATTCACATTATATCTGGTATTTTAGATATCAAAACCACAAACCGGAAATGATGACCGCAGTGAAAGGAAACTGTCATATCTTGTTTACGCTAATTGAAACCGAGCTAAATAAATTTACAGGAAGCTGTGGTTTGATTAGGTTATCATGTTGTTTGCAGCAACAAACTTTTGCAGGAAGTTCCCATATGATAAGCATTAATTAGTTGTTTTTCTAGAACTAACGGAAATTTCGTTATACGCAAATGACGTAGTTCGATGCTGATAAATAAAATAATTGCGAATTTTTATTTCATTGTTAATTCAACTATCAAAGAGATCACATATCAACTACAGTGATTGTGTTTGTGCTTTGTGAAATTAACTGTTAATTCAACTTGCAAAGTGTATCTAGTGATAGTGTGTGTTGTTCAAAAAAACATTATGTGAGTATTTACTTAATTTCATTTATGTTAATTTGCTTTTAGTATTTTGTGACTGCCCTTCAAAATATTTGAAATTAATAGAGTATGTTTTTCGAATTGAATATTTTCTGCCCGCTTTTCAATTCAATGTTCTAGTTCCAACTTTTGTTAATTTGCATCTAATATTTTGTGTGTGTCTTTCAAAAATTATTAGGAGTGTTTGGATTCATTATAAATTTGTAGTTTTGTTATTCGAATCAGGTAGTTTCTGTCTGCTTTTCTTAAAAATTTCAATGTTCTATTCCTAAATTTTTGGTAATTTGCTTCCAATATGCAATTTCAAAAATTATTAGAGTTTAGACGCAACCAAGTTCATAGTATTTAATTTTTGTTATAGAAAATGGATTTTTTGAAAGAACTTAATGCAGTTTCCTCCGCAGAGATTGACAACAAGCCGGCAATAAAAATTCAAGACTTGCAGCTTAACCAGAAGTATCGAATTCTGGCAGCCAAACTGGTCAACCCAAGATACGGTGAAACCATCTTACTTGAATTAGAGGACCACGTAACCTTCCTGCCGAAACGGGTCACTCAGGTATATAAACCACACCTAGACAAATTTGGCGGTGGAAAGTTCCACATCGAATTCATCGGGCTGCAGCAACTTGGAGGCAAACTACAACCCCGAGTGCTTTTTCAAATTTCTGCGGAGTGAATATAAAAGAATTTAGTTGTAAGTTTTTATTTTAAATTTTGCATGCTTCAGTTATACTTTTACTGTTAATATTCCATTGATATTTCTCAAGTTTGTAATAGTTTATTGTATTGTTATACGAGTAAAAATGAATTCAGAGGCTATAGCGAATATTAGTACCGATATTATTAACAAGTTTAGATTAGCATCAAATATAATTTTCTCAAAGAAACGTTGCTCTCCAGAGCAAATATCTAGCTGGCTGAAATTAAGTAAAAAACAATTAATTTTATGTAACAGAGCTATTCGTGAATCAGATTTACATATAGGAACTTTGAATAAGCTTCAGTCTGAAATTAGTCATATAAAAAGATTTAGAAATGATTTGAAAAATTATGCTAACATCAAAAGGGGTGGGGGAATTGGTGAGAAGTCAAAAAGAAGTGATCGCGTTAAATGGTATGATGTAGAGTCAGCGTTCCGCTCACGTGTTCGAACAGGAGTAATCATTAATCTCATTCATATCAATATTTTTAAATTTTTAGATGATGCATTTTTCCTTTTTAAGGCGCGCATAAATAATACTTTGAAAACAATGCCTACTCTTAAAGTAAATACAACCTTTTGTGGTGAATTCATAAAGAAATCTGGAATGGAGGAAATTATGGAATATAAATATTTTAATACGAAAAACGCGATAATAGATAGGGGTACAGATTTGAATGGGTGGTTCTATGAACACATTCGGAATGAAATTTTACGTAAATTAGAGGAATTTCAGGAAAAGGCATCAGGATGGAGTTTGTATAAAGTTCTAAACTTAGAAATAAACATAAATAAATTTGAAATTGGAAATGGAGCCTCATCTTTCATAAGATTACCAGAATCAATTTCTAAAAAACATGCTGTAATCAATATTAAGAACTATGATGATGATCTTTGTTTTTTATACAGCGTTATTGCTCATTTGTACCCTACAGCCATTAATGTTGATAGAATATCAGCTTACCCCGAGCCATCTACTGTATTAAATCTAACTGGTTTGACATTTCCTATGACTTTACAGCAAATTACTAAGTTTGAGAAACTTAATAATATTTCTATTAATGTATATGTCTTAGAATTGATAAAAACAAAAGATAATGAGTATTATCAAACAGTTCCAGCTCGAATCACTAAATGTAAGTTAGACAAACATGTCAATCTCTTAATGATTCAAAATAAATATGTTCCTAAAATCAATGATTTCGAAAATGTAGAAATAACAGCAAACGACGTGGAAATAAAATATCATTTCTGCCTAATTAAAAATTTATCACGTCTTGTTTCAAATCAACTTAGCAAGCATAAAAGTAAAAAATTAATATGCGATCGTTGTCTAAATTATTTTAGTGACTCCTGCAGCCTTGAGAGCCACATTGAATATTGTAAAAATGTAAATAATTGCAAAATATCTTTTCCTAAGAAGGCGGTAGTTGAGTTTAATAATTTTTCATTCAAGGAAAGGCTTCCTTTTATTGTTTATGCAGATTTTGAGTCGATACTTTTACCAATTTCCGATACTACTTCTACCAAAACTCATAAATATCAGCAGCATTCAGCCATATGTGCTGGTTATTATTTCAAATGTTCCTATGATGACTCTTTTTCGTACTATAGGAGCTTCACGGGCTCTAACTGTATGGAGTGGTTCACCAATGAAATGGCAAACTTGACAAAGTTCGTGCAGTCCAAACTAACCGATGTTGTACCTCTCAATGTGGAGGTTAGTCTCAAAGATGCATCTGGCACATGTCATATCTGTGAGAAGCCCTTTTTACCTCAAGATAAAATCGTTAGAGACCACTCTCACCTTTCCGGTGCATTTAGAGGCTATTCACATAATTATTGTAACCTCAGGTACCGAGAGTCTTTCATAGTTCCAGTAGTGTTCCACAACCTAAGTGGATACGACTCCCACTTTATAATTAGAGATCTCGCCAAGCATGATCAAATAACTCTTGTACCAATCAATAAAGAGAAGTATATTGCCTTTACTAAACATGATAAGGACACAAAAATAAAATTTAGATTTATCGACTCATTTAGATTTCTGGGATCTTCTTTGGATGAGCTGGCATCCACTTTAAAAACCGATCAATTTGTTAATTTAACTTCAATCTTCAATCATGTGTCGTTAGCGAAACTAAAGATGCTAAAACGAAAGGGAATCTTTCCTTATGATTATGTTGATTCATTGGAAAAATTAAGTGAAACCCAATTACCGCCTATAGAGAATTTTTATAATAAATTGAATGACCAGAACGTTTCTCAAGCTGATTACGAACATGCTAAAAGAGTATGGGATTCCTTTGAATGCCAAACCATTCGCAACTACATGGAGTTGTACATGAAAGTGGACATTCTTCTTCTAACTGACGTGTTTGAAAATTTCCGTGATAGGGCCCATCAAACATATGACTTAGATCCAGCCCATTGTTACACTCTACCTGGATATTCTTGGCAGTGTATGCTCAAGTACACAAGTTGCCAATTGGAAATTCTTCAAAATGTTGACATGCTGATGTTCATTGAACGTGGCATACGTGGAGGTATTTCCCAATGTTCTAATAGGTTTTCCGAGGCGAATAACAAGTATATGCCCAATTATAATCCTAATAAACCCTCCAAATTCATTTACCACGTAGACGCTAATAATTTATATGGATATAGTCAAAGTCAACCCTTACCCTACGGGGGATTCCAATGGTCTGCTGATACCAACATCGATGTCACTCAAATTCCCGATGATTCAGACATTGGTTATTTTTTGGAAGTTGATCTGGAGTATCCCAAGCATTTGCATGATCATCATAAAGACCTTCCCTTCTGTCCGGAGCGCCGCACCCCTCCCGGCTCTAAACTTCCCAAACTCATGACTACCTTGCATGACAAGGAAAAATATATTATTCACTATAGAAATCTGAAACAAGCTCTTGAGAATGGTATCATTCTCAAACACATTCACCGGGTGTTGAAATTCAAACAGTCTCCGTGGCTCAAGTCCTATATCGATCTAAATACTTCCCTAAGAGCTCAGGCGACTAATGATTTTGAGAAGAATTTGTTCAAATTGATGAATAACGCAGTCTTCGGTAAAACTATGGAGAATATCCGAAAGCATCGTATCGTTAAACTAGTCAACCATTGGGAAGGTCGATACGGTGCTAAAAATCTTATTGCTTCCCCAGCATTTCACAGTCGCACCATATTCGATGATGAGTTGATGGCAATTGAGTTAAACAAAACTGATTTGCTCTTCAATAAACCTCTGTATATCGGGTGCGCAATTCTGGAACTTTCAAAAATCTTAATGTATGACTTCCTCTATGATTTCATTTATAAAAAGTACCCTCATCATCTAGTCAAACTTCTATACATCGATACTGATTCATTTTTGCTTGAGATAATTTCTGATGATATATATGAAGAGCTCGTCAAACCCAATCTCCATCGTTTCGACACATCAGATTATCCCCCCGATAATATCTACAACATCCCACTAGTTAATAAAAAGGTGCTTGGTTTAATGAAGGATGAGGCTAAGGGCTACATTATTTCACATTTTGTAGGCCTCCGTTCGAAAATGTACACCTACCTAATCCTAGGAGGAAAATGCATCAAAAAGTCAAAAGGCGTAAAATACAATGTAGTTAAAAATAGTATTACGTTTGATGATTACCTCTATTGTTTGCAAGAAAACCAGCAAACTATTGCTTCCCAACGCTGTATTAGATCATATGCTCATAACATATTTAGTGTAGAGCAGACAAAAATTGCCCTCAGTCCTTTTGATGACAAGCGCTATCTGTTAAAAGACTCATATGATACTTTACCCTGGGGCCACTACAGCCTCTAAATTAATTTTTACTTTCAAGATATATGTATAAGTAATATTTGATGTAGTTATGTTATTAGTCTATGTTTATTTATTTTAAATAAAACAGCATATTGGTAACTTTGTCTTTTATTTTTAGCATACATATATTTTTAAATAACCTGCAATTTTCCGTCTACATATGCAGCAATGATCTATTTTCAGAGAACAATCAAAGCAACTAGCAAAGTGTCTGCATGGCATAAAAACAATTGTCATTTCATTAGTTAAGCAAATTTTACAAGTATTATGATTAGAGTCAGTGTGGGGATTTGGTGGGCAGTCTCTAAGCAATAAACATTTAGCTGATCCCTTTCTGTGAAGCTCTGTAATATCATCACAAGGTAAGAGATTCTTGAGCTCTAAGCCACAGCAATGACAAGTGATCCTGTCACCGTAGCCCGTGTAAAAGAAGCCGGCGTTGACAAGCTCGGCGGGTGTCTGCTTCAAGGCAATAGGCCAGTCTTTGAACGTCTCAAGTCTGCTCTCAAATGTCACTTTGCTTTTATGTCTGATAGGTCTGGTGATGTGGTAAGTGTCATCAAAATCAAAAAAGCGACAATATGGATTCCAGTCCAGATGATCGGCAACAGGGTCATCACCATCTTCCCAGTTGAAACCACGTGTATCACAAAATGGACATTCAACAGCATCATTTAAGCTGCCATCGGATTCTATTGCATCTTGTCGGTAGATAAACCCTGCTCTTGCTAACTTTTCAGCAGGGAAGTTGGAAGGCCAGTTTTCAAAGGTACGTAATCGATTTTCGTATATTTGGAAGTATTCTCGACACTCCATGGTGTAGAACTGATGAAATAAACAACAATGTTTTTAATTTATAAGCATTTATTCAATTTTTCTAATGTCAATATCTCTTAAAATAATGTTTTTATAATAATAAATATGTTCTTTTAATGCAATACATAATGGAGACCTGTCATCTAAACAAAATGGTTTTAACAATTTTTCAATCGGCAAACGATTTAGTAAATTTGACCATAAACATATTTCATCTATTATTTTATAATAAAAAGTACAGTAATTTAAGCGCTCCAAATAAATTATTTTACTTGAGATAATAGGGTTAATAGCTAAGAGTTCAATCACATCACTATAATCCAAATAGAGCGCGCATATGTTTTTCATCACCAACACTTGTTTGACGTCTTCATACTGGATCTGGGATAGATGGAGACAATCTCCGCAGGTCACTGGGGCAGCAAACTCTGGAGGTGTGGCATTTTCAAAAAAGTTTGTTTTCAGGAGCTTGAGCTCAATGATGACATCCTCCCACTCGTACATAGTCATTACAATTTTCCTTGGTGTTCCAGCGGCTACAGGTGTTTTTTGCAAGATAACCACTGGAGAATAGGATCTTGCAGGACTGAGTGCACATTGAACATCATACTCTGAATTCAGTAATGGAAATCTCGAATGCAGCAAGTAATAGTCTTCCTTTTTCGCAGCTTCATCATACATTTGTAACACTCTATCCAAGTCCGCACTGTAACTGATAGTGGAATCACTACTATAACCACTATCCATGGTTTCAAAACTGCTGATACTACTCATTTTCACAAATCACTCGAGAGGTAAACTGGGACTGGGAATATATGTAGGGAATTTTCACAATTTTATAGTTGTACCCCTTCCACTACCTGATTGCGGTTGATTTCAATTATGTGTTCCTACGCCAAGATGGAAAAGTAGATCTCTTGTTGCTAATGGCTCCTCTGTTCCCCATCACCATCATCATATATGTAAGGCTTTTAAATATTGCATCACTTGTTGTTTTTCACAATAAAATTTGATATCTTTCTGTAATCGTTTAAGTTTGGTGATATGTTGACTTAAACTTTTCGAATACTTTACAGTGATGTTTTCACCCTGAGTCTTCATTTTGCAATGCAAGCACATGTCTATATTTATGATAATTTATTATCAATTTATGATTGACCTTGGTGTTATAGTTTGTTTTCAGTGCCAATCCAACTGTCGTGGCTCGAATCAAACCCAAGCCACCGAACTTTAACCTTGTTGCCTTTTCGTTGCAAAATTTTCTCAACGAGATACACATCAGGATAGGCAGCCTTTTGCAATTCTTCTTCGTAAAAGCTCCCTTGAATCGGTGTACCAGACATATCTTCCAAACTATACGTAACTGGATTAGTTATTTTAACCTGCGTAATTTTAAACAATTCCGTACTCCAGCTGGGAAGGTAACCTTTATCAAAAACGTGCTTGGTTTTACTTATTCGCACAACATCTCCAACTTTCAGTTTTCTTGGCCCAGCAATTTTCAGGTTATTGTATACTTTAATATCTCGAGCGTTTTTCCTATTAATGTCCACAGGTCTCATCTTTGTCTTCGAATGTTTTTGATGGTTGTAGTCCTTAACGATTTCCTGTAGAATATCTATCCATTTGTAGGTGCCGTTCAAACTAAAGTACTTGTAGAGCCGTTCTTTCAGCGTTCTAATTACTCGTTCAGCTATTACGGCTTTCAGTCCACTAAATGTACTATAATGATTGATTCCGTATGACTTCATTAGTTTCTGAAAGCAACTATTGTAGTATTCCTTACCCTGGTCGGTTTGTAGATTTTTCGGGTGCCGTCCTTCCTTGAGAATACTCTCAAAGGCACGAGTTACCTCTTCACCGGATTTCGTTTTGAGCGGTCTCGTCCACACGTACTTTGAAAAGCAATCAATCACCACGAGGAAGAACTTGAAATTACGATTGGATTTTGCATAGAGATCCATTTGTGCGAGGTCCGACTGCCAGGAGTCATCGAAACCTTTAATTATTACACGTCGGCGAGGAAACTTTCGTCTCACAGGTCTATGCAGTTCCTTAACAACTTGAACTTTTTCTTTGGAATGTTTCGCTATAGGAGCCATCTTGTATACTGCTTAAAAATAGACAAAGGCATGTTTTTATTGATCCTAATGATGCTTTTTAATTGCAGCAATACTGTCTGCGATTGCTTCAAGTTTTTGATTTTGGTCCAAGATTTGATTTGCAATATCATCATGTAGTTTTTGCATGTCTCGGTATAGCTCAGGCACTACTTTTATCATCTTGTCTCTAAGTTCAGTTAGATCAGAAAGATCTTTAGCCTTATCCTTTCGAACAATATTTAATACTTCTGCTGCATCAACACCTTTAGGAGCTTGTTTCATAGAAAGTTCCAGATCGTTTATACGTTTTTCCTGTGATATACGGTTGTCATTAAACGAGGCTTCAAATTGTGTGATGGTTTCCTTATATTCTTTCCGAGCAGATTCCAACTGAGCTTCTAATGTATTGAATTTAGAAATGAGAAGCGATATATTTTGTAGTTGGGTTTCCATAGCTTGTTGGGTTTTCAATATGCGAGTATTCATTGCAGCAAAGTTTTGAGCTCCACGTTCCTCGCTAACCTTTTCGTTTTGCTTAAACACAGATAAGGTTTGCTGAACTTCACCAGTGTAGTTGCTGAAAGCTATTTGAAAATCACTATGTATTTGCTGAAGTCCGTTTGCTATTTTCTTATCAACGTACTGCTTGTTGGCGGCATCCATAGCCTTCGTCGGTACTTCGACATTGGTAATTTTCAGCTTCTCAGCATCGATATTTCCCTCCGCGGTAAAAGAAAAAGGTACTTTCATAAAAGCTAGGTTATGTGATTTTGATGACATTAGTTGCTGATGGGCACTACGCCCAAACTTGTTTAAAGTCATCGTGAAACTGACATGTTTGCCATAGGATAAGGAATAATATACACTTTCAAGTTCGAAATTTATTTATCTCGTATAATATTAGCTTCCTTAAGTTCATTTAAAATGGCAATTATTTCGTTGTCGTGAGAGGTGTTGCCTGCTTCCTTGGATGCAATCAGTAGTTTCAGCCGTTCAACCAATTCGTTGGGATCATCCCAGTAGACGTATTCCATTGGCTTGTTATTGTAAGTTAATTCCATACCAGTTCCAGCAAAACGTTGCTTTTTTGTCAAGGGAGGAAACATTGGCTTTATAATTTCAGTATATTTATATAGACTTGAAGCTTTCAAACGACCTGCTGCATTCTTGTGTGCTGATGTCATTACCAACACTCTTCGGTACGCTTCTAAATCATCGGGAGCATAATCAGGTGACTTGTAAAATATTAGTTGATATAACCCTGGAGTACCTCGAAACTGTAACCCATCAACGATAATGTGACCAGTACTACGACTGAAATTGATTTCCTTTTGCCCAAGAAACCATTTGGAACTTGCAGCGTCATATATAGGTCCATATATGTTGTCAATAACATCGCTTTTAGTGATATATTCTTCAAGATATTTGTGTGCAACTGGAGGATACTGATCCATGTAGTCCTCTATTGCTTCTTTAGAGAGATTACCGGGATCCTCGTAAAAGGTTTCGTTCTCCACCTCATCATCATCATCATTGGTGTGCATACTAGTTTCAGCGATTGGTTCTTCATCGAGGTATTGTGTCTCTTCCAACTCATGTTTTTTGACTGATGGCAGCTCGTGCACTTCTTGTTTAATTACCTCACGCTTAATGGTCTGTGTTGGTATCTTAGTGAGAACTTTTGCCGTAGTTGAGGCAATATCTTGTAGCGGTGTCATTACCGGTCTAAAAAGTTTATTCAATGTTTCATCATGTTCCGACTTTCCCAGCTTCAGACTAAGATATTTCTTGCGAATAGAACGTGCCAATTGCTTGATCTTTTTCTTTCGAGCAGTGACAGCAATGTTGCTACTCAATGAAGACATTTTTATCAACTAACAGCAATCATCTTTATTGAACCTTTATATATTTATCGAATCCTTTACGGTAGCGGCCATCATTCAAGTTGAAGTCCTTAGCTATTGTAATAAAGCCAAAACGATTTTGCCAGCATTCCGAACACATTGTCTTAAATTTATCATAGTCCATGTCGGGAGACACGTGCTCATCAAAGACGTGCTTCAAATTTACCTCATCTTGTCTGAATATGACAATTACGTTGCAATTGTCTCGAATCAGTTGTTTAGGTATTTTGCTATACGTTTGGCATAAATATATTGAATCGATATTCCTGTGCCTTCCCATCGAAAAATAATTCTGAATCTTGTTTTGTTTATCACCATTCACATCATCGAAAATGAATACTGAACATTCGCGTGCCTCACTCAGATCAATTACTTCTTCGTTGTCTTTAAAGGGAAAATACGATACACCTTTAACCAGCTTGAGAACGTCTTGTAAGAGCTGGTACTTTGGTTGGTAGAGTGACTTGGAATAGATGTAGACGTTCTCGAATCGTAGGCCGTTTTCATTGAATAGCAGTGATAACGATGCGTTGGTCTTTCCGCAACCACTAGGTCCACAGAATGCTGCTCGTAGGGAATTTGGTAACAATTGTCCGTGTCGACTTGCTGATGATGGTGATTCTTCGACAAAGTCCAAATTTTCGATAGGCAGTTGGACATCTTGTTGCTTCATATACATCTTACGATATACTGACATCATCCTTATTGTGTATACTAATTAAATACAGCAGTCTATCTCAGTTTCAATCAGTGTCATGCTAACTCCCAAAGGAGGTAGTCTACTGAATAGTGCAATCAATAAATTACCATTTGAACTACATCTACCTGGTTATCAGTTTTGTGGACCCGGTACAAAACTTCTAGACCGTCTCTCCAAGGGTCAGCAGGGAATCAATAAGACAGACGCTGCTTGTCGAGCGCACGATATCGCCTACAGTAAATACAAGTCTTTGGCGGATCGTCATAAGGCTGATTACGAGTTGGAAAATCGAGCCTGGGAGAGATTCAAGTCAAAGGACGCTTCACTTGGAGAAAAAGCAGCTTCTTGGCTTATAACTACAGGCATGAAGGCTAAACGCAAGATGGGGCTTGGAATCAAAAAACGATGTGGAAAAAAATCTTTTCGACAGAATGTGGTTCTACCAATCAAGAGAGCTATTGCCGGATCTGGAAGTGATGTCCGTAAGACATCGTTATTGGCGTTGAGAGCAGCCCGAGCAGTCATTAAGAAGGCAGGTGGTCGCAAGAAAATCCATGTACCTCGAGTCATTCCTTTTGAGTCGAAAATTGGTGGTTTTCTCCCACTAATACCCCTATTTGCGGGGTTGTCAGCACTAGGAGCTCTTGCCGGGGGAGCCAGTGGAGTAGCCAAAGCCGTGATAGATGCAAAGAACGCCCGCAAGAAGTTGGAGGAGGACCAGCGCCATAATCAAGCCATGGAAGAGCTTGCAAAGAAAGGAAGCGGTATTTTTCTTAAAAAGTCCCGCAACGGCTTCGGGCTTTACTTAAAGAAGCAAAAAAACTCCCAATAAAGCTACCCAATCGAGCACTTTACAATCACGAGCTTGAGCAATATGCCAAACATTTGAAGATCCCCTACTTTAGGGGAGTATTTATGCGAAACACCTTACCTAAACATTCACAAACAAAGGAGTCTGCCATCGTTAATTTGGATACCAGCAGTCATCACGGTACGCATTGGGTAGCTTATGTGCGAAATGGAAACACCGTTCAGTACTTTGATAGCTTTGGATGTTTGAAACCACCCCAAGAATTAGCCAACTACTTTGGCAATGGAGTGAAAATCCTCTACAACAATGACTCTTATCAGACGTACAATCAATCAAATTGTGGCCATTTATGCTTGAAATTTCTCTATAATAAAAAATAAATATTTTGCATTATTGTTGTTTTACTTTAACCTATATTAGCAGCTAACAAGCGGATAATTATCAGTCATGTCTGTGATCATCACATTGAAAGGTCGCAGCCCAATACTGTCGATTGATTTTCAACCACCTATTCAGTTGGATTCCAACTACAACTACGGACTAGCTTTATTGAGTTTTCACTCGTACAACAGCATCCCAAACATTGAGAGAGGTGACAAGATCTACCTGTTTGACGATCAAAACACGCAAACATTCATCGACTTGCCCGAAGGTTCATACGAAATTGGTGACATCGAAGCTTATATTAGAAAGGCACTTGGCATTCATTTGGCAAAGGACGTTGAGAATATTTTCTCATTGAAACCCAACAACAATACTCTCAAGTGTGAGCTTTTCAGCAGCAAGTACGCTGTGGATTTTCAACCGCAAGACAGCATCGGTGATATTCTGGGCTTCTCTAAACAGCTGCTACCACGCAATCAAGTTCACAGTTCCGATTTACCAGTGAACATTATAAAAGTTAGAACGATTCATCTCGATAGCAACATCACATCGGGAGCCTTCTACAATAACACTCCTTCACACACCATTTACGAGTTTGCCGTTGCAGTTGATCCTGGTTTTGCCATCGACGAAACACCTCAGCATTTAATCTATTTGCCGATTAACAGAAGCGAAATACATAACCTCACATTGCAAATTTTGAATCAAGACTCTGAACTAGTGAATTTTCGTGGTGAGGAAATCATCATTCGACTTGAGCTGAAACAACTACAATAATAATGGGTCGACTTGTATTTGATGAAGAACCATATAAGAGGTTAACCGCTCTTCGTCCACCATCAGTTTCTATGAAACCTCTCAAGAGATCACTCACGCTCTCAAACAGATTGTTTCTACAAACGCTCGGCTACCATGTCAACTCCTCAAATGTTCGATATCTTCCGCAAACCAAATTTTGATGATAGTGTAAGACGCGAGGAGTTGCGAACCTACTATCCATACGTCAAGTCATTCGGCAACAATGATATCGTTGAAATCACCGTCAATCAAACAGATTGTTGGTTTTCCATGGCTGATTCCTGCATCTCAATCCAGGGACAAGTGGTGAAGACAGCAGGCAATGGAGATGTTTCTCTATCACCAAATGCTGGAGCTTTCTTCTTCGACAGCGTTACGTACGAGTTGTGCGGCAAGGAAATTGAAACCGTGAGAGACCCTGGTCGCGTGAGTACAATTCGTGGATACTTGTGCTACGACCCCAACAGTTCAAAGGACCTATTCATAGCCGGGTGGAATTTTCCACATAAAGCGTATATGAATGCCGCCGATAAAACTTTTCACATGTACATTCCATTGGGACATTTGTTTTCCATCTTCAACGACTACAAGCAAGTGATGTGTGGTAAACAAACAATTCGTCTGGTGCGAAGTCGTAGCGATGATGATTGCCTTATAATCACGGATGCTGCTACCAAGGGTAAAGTGACAATAAACAACATCGAACTCAAAGTCCGTCACATTTTTCCAAACGATGACGTTAAATTGGATTTACTGCAAGCCGTCAAAGCGGATTCCAGTATAATTTTACCGTTTCGTAAATGGGAGCTAAATGAGTTGCCTGCTCTCAAAACAGGTGCTACTCGTGAAATTTGGGCTGTGAAGACGTGTGCCGCACTGGAAAGCCCTCGTTACGTTATCTTAGCCTTTCAAACGGATCGCCACAGCAACATCAAAGAAGATCCCACGGAATTTGACAATATTCACATTTCCAATATTCGTCTAAATCTAAACAGCGAATTTTGGCCTATGGAGAGATTTGATTTAGATTTTTCAAAGAGTGAGTACGGTGAGGCGTACAAAAGGTATACGGACTTTTATCCCAGCTTTGGTGGCGGCAAACACCCTCTACTGGATTATGTTGCATTCAAGACGCACACCCTATTCGTCATCGATTGCTCCCGACGTGAGGACACCATGAAATCCTCGACTGTAGATATTCGCTTGGATATTGAAAGCCAGACGGGATTTCCCGATAAGACCCGAGCCTTCTGCATAATTATCCACGATTGCCTAATGGAATTTCTCCCACTCAGCGAAATTGTCCGAAGCTTATATTAGATCACTCAGCTGTTTAGAAAATCAGTTTCGTTATAGCTTTTCAACGGTTCACCATGGAAATTGCAATTGTCGACATTCAAGGTTTCGAAATCGAGGGAAGATTTGTTCCCAAGGAATTGGTTATCAAGACACGTAAACGCACAGGAGTGTTTTTGTTTAAACCACCTAAACCGTTTAACTATCTATCAGCAGCAGACAAAAGGCAAGTACGATATTTGGAACAACGGCTACATGGACTCCACTACTCTGATGGCCACTATGATTTGAATACTATGAACGACATTTTGAGAATTTTCCTAACCAAATGCACGCACATATATGTACGAGGCCATAAGAAATATGACTTTTTATTTAACAAGTTATTTGAAGAGCTGAAAATCAACAATTTGAGAAAACTGCTTAACGAAGATGAGGAATCACACTATCACCTAATCAATCTGGAAAACTTCAATGGCGCTGTTGAACTGAAACCTTCTGACTCTCCATGCATTTTTCACTGCCGCTGCAATGATCCAGTACGATGTGCAAAAGAAAATGTTGATGTAGTTTATTATTGGCTTCTGAATAGTGTTTTACATAAATAAAACATTGTATATAACTATGTGTTTTAATTATTCATTATTTTCCTAATACATTTCACAATTAATTTAAGTAATAATATTGTAATTGTAGAGAGTGTTACACAAATAAGAATTAGCACTTTGTGGAGCTCCTCTTGTAGGTTAGCATCACGTATAGTCATTGAGCTGTTGGATAGTAAAGTTTTTTCATCTTGGCATGAAGCTGCTGAAATCCAGTCAGTGTCACCTTCAGTGTCATCAGAAAATATCAGCTTCAGTTTGAAATTTTTTGTTGTGTTTGACAGGCGAGCAAAATATACAGGCAGCCGTCCATCGTTTAATCTATCTCGAGCCATCAATGTGTAGTTGGAGCGGTTCAAACAGTTCCCTGAAGGGCATACAGCCATGTCCTTGGTTCCATAAGGTATATTAACATACAAGACATTTTTCAAAATTAATGTGAATATTATAAAACTTGATTTAAGTAAAGTCATTTTTATCGATCTGCATTCAACAGTAGTTGGTGAGACACTATGCTCATCTTGCACCTCTTTCGTTACTTTATACTAAAAATTATTAGCAGACTACTAGAAACCATAACATCAAATTCTTGATTCATCATTAAAAATTTTTCCAAGTCTCAAAATTATTACGCTCGGCCTTGAATCATCCGACAAAATCAGAGACTCGAAGGAGTTGCCGTTCTTGCGCAGGTAGGCGCTCGCTTAGGAAAACTATAGACTCGAAGGAGTGGACGTTCTTGCGCCTGCAGGCGTTCAATGCCTTGAATCATCCGACAAAATCAGAGTCTCGAAGGAGTTGCCGTTCTTGCGCAGGTAGGCGGTCGCTTACGATAACTATAGACTCGAAGGAGTGGACGTTCTCGCGCATGCAGGCTTAAGCAAAAGATTTTAAATTTTTTTACAGACAACAAAATACCAAGATTTTAAATTTTTTTACAGACAACAAAATATCATATCCCCCCATCCAGCCCCCAAATATCTAACCGAACAACGCCCAAAAACCCGCGCCCACCCAACGGGCATGTACTATACCTTTTCAAATAAACATTTCTCGATTAACCGCATTAGCGCAGCTCGCTGGGTACCTGACTTTGTAATCAGGCAAGCCGCGTTCGATACCCGGCCAAGTATTTAGCTTTTTTCTTTGTAACCACCACAACCATCAACAGATGGCGTGCACTCTGCAACCCACGCAACCCACAATACAATTGCTTTCATTTATTAACAACAGATGGCACGCACCTCTGCGACACACCCAAATGTCTTTCGCGCACCCCTACGACCACCCCCAATGTCTTCTTCTTCTTCCCAATGTCTTCTTCTTATCCAAACAACAACTACCAACAGCTCGGCAGCAGCTCCCGGCGAGAACTCGATGACTGGTTACCTTTATGCCCACTTCCGCTCCAGAAACCGCTTTGTTTAACTACTTGCATAGTCTAATTGTCCATTGCCAGCCTTGTGATGCAGTTTCAGAATTTCTTAGTGTTTTAACAATGATGCCATATTACAGTCAACAAAATGTAAGAAATGTTCTAATAGTTTTAAACTGGTTTCACCTACTCAAAAAACTGATACCATCACAATGGATGCAGACTTTTTACCACCTGGAAATTTATAGTATGATACTTTCTACCATCTGTCAGACCATCACTTTGCCTACTATCATCTACCTGCGCATGAAGTTTCATTAACAATTTTGTCTCTAGAAATGACAGTAAATTACCGCCTAAGAGATCAAAGACGATTTGATAAGGTTGAAGAAGGAGCTGCAAATTTATGTGAAATTGAAAATTTTGATAATGCATATAAAGATACCGTGTAAATTTAAAAAAATTAAAATTTTTGTATATATCCATGTAAATGAATTTAAAACCATACTTTTTTTCATTTCTTTTAGAACATTGCCTAAAAAGAAAACTATATATCATGAGGTCTATTAGCCCAGTTGGTTAGAGCATCATGCTAATAAAATAAAATTTTGCATGAAGATTTTTTTCTATTATTTGTTAATTGCAAGCTTATATTGAACTAAAATTAAAAATAAAATAAAGAAATGCAAAATATAAACAAAAATGTTATAGTAAACATTTTTGTAGTAGTAGTGCATGTGTTAATCAAACACAACTAAAAATACATTCTACAGTAGCCAAAGAGATTAAAACTACTGATTAGCCGAACTTATAATACACTAATTAAGAAAGTTGTGACTATTAAACAAAGAAGATTAAGTGGTGTGTAGGTTAAACAAATACAGCAAAATTAGACATTCTACAGGAGAAGAAAAGATGAAAACTACTGATAAGCGATACGATGGGTTAGCTCACCTCTCGTACAAGCCAGACAAGGACAGCCTTGGCTAAATAAAGATAGACAAATCACTAGCGAAGAAGAAAACATCAGAACTACTGATAAGTAATACGCTTTTCCCAGTAAACTCTTCTGGTTACTGATGATCTCGTCACCATCTACTTCTAGCCAAATTCTCACTTTTTGTCAACTTTGTCATTCTCCAAGAACTGAGTGCCCCCCTATGACTTACAATATTTGTGGTCCATGCCATCGGAGTGTCCGACAGACCCGTTACCTTAACGACTCTTGTTGGAAATTTCTATAGCCTGAAAATTTCTGGGTTTCTAAATGTGACAATTGCAGTTCTCGTTTAATTCTGGAAATTGTAGTGAGAATATTGCAGGGCTCACTAGCCCGAACATTTAGACCAATTTTAGGCTCTAAACCTGTACAGAGGCTATTAAGAGGCATTCAGTCTTTTAAGTCAAACTGAGCTTGTTTTTCCATAACTGTTTATAGCTACTAGCATTTTTGCTTGATGGGTCTGGAGTCTAACAGATAACACAATAATTCGGAGTTTGCCCTAGGATCTCCAAAATGACTTTCTAGGAGGGTTTGAATTTCTGATAGTTGATTCGGGTTTCGGGAGTTGATTAACTATAGAACTATATATAGAATTAGCAATACGTGCCATGGTGTAAGCTGTATTATAGGAGCTGATAAATGTATTTAAAATTATCGGATTACCATCATATTCAGGAATTATCGCAAAAATTTTCGATAACTAGATAGATTCTAGATAACTAGAGTTCTACAGTTGGTGTAGCTGCTTGTCTAGTTATTGTCATTTTAAAAATATACTCAAGTTACACAATAAATCAAAAAATAAATATTGGAGTGAAGTTTTAAATTGAAACTGTAGAAAATATTTGATTTATAAAAATGCAATATCGAGAAATATTTAATGG
The DNA here is from genome assembly GCA_034190945.1 of Octodonta nipae. Taxonomy (NCBI): domain Eukaryota; kingdom Metazoa; phylum Arthropoda; class Insecta; order Coleoptera; family Chrysomelidae; genus Octodonta; species Octodonta nipae. Next base: position 43,821,507 of record CM067224.1, on the reverse strand, counting down.
AGAACTTACAAATTCAAAATTGGAGTAACTGGTGAACTATGTTATAAACTTGAAATAACGTTTCAAATATTTCGAAAGATTTTAGCTTTATTCACGGTAACAATTCGTTACCGAGTCATTACTGACCGCATGTGTATTTGCAATAAAAGCATTCGCGGTACAGAAATTACTGAACTGGCAGTAATAATTCTGTGTTTGCGGTGAAGGAAAATTCGATTCATTATTGATTCTTAACCAGATTATCAGTTCTTGAATTATAGCTAGGATTCCTCGTTCTGACATGCGTGTTTGAATAATTTTACTCGAATTTAGTAAATTGTTATTTTGTGTTGCCTACATCGGGAAATTTACTTATTGTTAACTGTGTTTGGAGTTTAAAATTGTTTAGAATATTTGTTGAGATGGACCACTTAATTTCAAGTGACGGGGATATGGAAGAACTTTTGGAAATTGAGAGTGTTCCAGACACAATTGATTATTTTTAACATATTGTGTATTTAATAATCATCAGTTTGAGTTTCATTTCCGGATTAGTCGTGAAAGGGTTAGAGCAAATCGTTTCGCCCCGTCAAAATATTCAAATCTCTTCCATAAATAGCACTAACAAAATGCAGACTGGCTCATTTAATTGACAAATACGTATGTATATGATTTGAGAGCATGGAAGAGTAGTTATATGAGATTTTTAGGGTACTGAATTAGTTGCAATGCCATTCGCGGTACACAAGTATCTTTTATTAGTTCTGAATCAGGCATGCGCTCTTGAGTAGAACTGAATTGATAAAGAATTGGTTCAGAATTGTATTCCGCGAATAAAGCTATAATTCAAAGTAAGAGAAATAAAATAATAATAATATATAAAATATGTAGTTTAAAAATTATTCAGAGAATGTAAGGTAATGAGGAATAAATTAATATGAAAATAAAAGGACTTGTGATCATTCAAAATAAAAAATCAAAATTGTATCCTCGCATCGGACTGTTCTCCGCATCACCTAACACCGGTTAACCTGTTCCTTGTTGCCTTTTCCTAGTGATTGGTGGTTGTTGTCTTTTTCAAATAGATTCTACTCTGCGAAAGTTTGGAAACCAAGACATCTAGTTAGAAATGTTCTTGTTCTAGCTTTGTTTGAAATATCCTACTGACTGCACCAGTTTTATATAAAATAAAATGTAAAAAAGTATTTATTTAGAAACATACAAAAACGCAATTGAAACAATTAAAATAATTAAACTATTTGAATAACGTAGTATTATAAGTGATAATATTTTAATCACGAGACGAGATAGTTCTCATTTGCTTTTAAAACATCTAAAAAATTGCTGATGCAAGTCAACGATTTTACTAACTGAACGGTCTCGTGTAGATTTCCGGAAACTTCTAGATGATATTTGAAATCTCTGAGAACTCATGTATGCTTTAAATACCATTGGCTTCTTGAGTGTGAGAACTAAGTGCTAGTATATTTTGCTTATAACATATTTACTGAAATAAAAATAAACATATGGAAATAAGAGTAAAATTAATATAAAAGTTTAGTGAAGATAACGTTAATTGAAATACTAACAATATTTAAATAATTCATAGAATACAATATTCAGGAGGATTTCATATGTAAAACAGTGCAAATGTTTAATGAATTTTATGCTAATAAAATGTGTACTCGTATATTACAATAATAAAATCTAGACCAAGAACTGGTTAACCTCGAATGCAATTTAATAATTAATACAACTAGGAAAATATAAGTTTGGAGACATAAAAAATTTGAAACAGCCAAATTCATTTCAAATTATTAGATGAAAAATGATAAGATGCACAGCAACGTTTGATTAAAGCATTAGACAAAAGACGGCAAAGACTCTAAAGAAAATCTAAAAACTGTTTGTAACAATAGAAGTAAACCGACAATAATTTTAGGAAATATTTAAGATAATTTAACTGTTGTAGTTAAGAAGGACTTTGGTTATTTTGACTCATCATTAGGGCTCACTATCAAGGACAATTTCGAAAAGTTTTCCGTATTACTGGTTGTCTCTTACAACAAGTTTTGGTTAAATATTTTTATGTTATTGTGTTTACTTGTTTTTATGGTCACGTTTCAACTCCAACTCCGGAATCGTTATTATACAATCTATATTTTAGTTTCGTGATATTTCTAGAAGAATACGATTGAATTGGCGAAAGGTCCCCCAGAGTTTGCAGAACAAGTGCGGGAAGTATGCTTTTAATCTATAAAACTTGAAAGTCCAAATTTGCTCGATTTCTACAATGAAATAGAGTATTGTTATACCCAAAAGGAGCAAGGGCATGGGATAGTTCACACGAGACTAAAGAAAAGTATAAATGATCAAGTATATCGCAGTTGAAGAAAACGATGGTAAAATGACAGATGTGTAAGCCTAAAGAATATTGGATAGGGAATGTCGGAGTTAGGAGTGGCAGTGTTTTGGTGTATGCGACTTGTCATGCTTAGGTGTGCCACTAAAGTGATTGATTAATATACACTTATTTTATCAAAAAAGAGTCAAATATTGTACAAATAAGTAACTTATAACCTAAAAATCACAAGGTGACTGCGAACAGCTTTCGACTAGAACTCTTTGTAGACTACTAGGTATTAACAACTGGCGTAAATAATGTAAATATAAATAATTTCCTAATTGTGTATTTATAGAAAAATTTAACACTTTTACTTATGCAGAAGCTTGCTGAATTATTCTTCAAGTTCGGAAAAATCTTATATGGTTAACAGCAGAAAATAAATAAGCTTTGAAACAAGTGCTACTATACCATAATTGTTCAATATTAAATAGATTCCGTGACAGTAGATGTAAAAACAACCCATCCTCCTATGATCTTGTCTATTAAATTAATTGAAATAAAAGTAATCACGCAGTGTTGACACCTGATAGCTCGAAACATGTACCTAAAACCGCCCACAAAAGACATAAGTGAATATATGAACTTCAAAAGACAACGCTGTTTGTTGAGATATTTTGGTTATTTCAAATTATGCAATGGTCATTCTTTTGCAGCAACTTTATTGCCAACAATTTCGAGTACACTTTTATTCGCGTTTTTGATTTATTTTCATGTATATAAATTGGGACGAACTCAGTCATTATCTTATGATAACAACGTTTTTAAAAGTATTTACTATTTGCTGATTGAGTCAGTTAAAATGATTGCAGTTATTGGTTTTGTGATTCTCTGTCCGGTTATAACAGTCTGGAATTCTAAACTATGGAAATGTTTTGAAGATGATTTGGAAAATCTTTTTAATAATATAAAATCAGTTGAAAGCAAAAAATGTATACTGTCCGAACATTTGATTATAAATTCTGCTATTGTGTGCTTAGTCCTAAGCTGTGATATTTTTATGATTGTGGACTTGTCTAATATTACACCCCTATATTTTTACTTCTCCATCAGTAAAATAGTGTATGGTTTTGTGGTCTATTTCATTAACCTGATGACAAGAGTGTTTAAAAGAGCGTATGAAATTTTAAATCAAAACCTGGTAACCCTAGCTGCAAAAGTGGATGGCGATAAAGATCTAGCAGAACTAAAAAGTAATTATCTATTATTATTTAATCTTGTGGCGAAACTCAATCATATTTTCGGACTGCAGATATTTTTAATACATTCTACAACGGTTATGGTTGTTTTAAACGTAATAACGCATCTGTTATTTAACGAAATATCTGGAAGAAACATTAAGATCGTTAGCTTTTTATTTCATGTAGCTTTAAATTTGGTAAGTACATGTATATTTGGGGCTACTATTGCAGATTTGTAAACAAAAAGTTTATACCTTAGCATCCAGAGGCCTATTTACGGGGCGGGCAAGGGGGCAGTTAAAGCCCCGTCCCTCCCTAATGTAAATTTGAACTCGTAAACAGTATTATATTTTTCTTGTCCATCCAAAATCAAAATATAATTTTTTATTACCATATTGTTTTTTTTTATCCTCTTGCTATCCATATGAATTTTTCTTATTGCTTAATGTTGAGCTATTTTGGATTTTTACTTAAAATACTCTGTTGTCTCCAATAAAAACAATTTCAATTTATTAAATTGATACCAACACGACTAAGTTTCTCGTAAAGGTAAATTGTTCCCAAAGGCACATTATAGCTACATATAAAATTTGAAATAACTGCATCATCATTTCAATTTTTCATCGTATATTAAATAACAAAACCTACGATTTTCAATAAACAAATCACTATATAACTTACCTGTTTCTAGTATTCACAATTCTTTTTATAAAGTTTTGACCTTCTTGACCTTATAATGAAATAGTTGTATGCGAGATCCTATGTATGAAGAATCAGAATTTGTATCGAATTATTTGAATGATATGTTCTAATCTAGTTCTAGCCCTATTGTTATTACCATGGCGGTGCAGCATAAACTAATTGGAGTAACTGCTCTTAATACCGTTTTAACAGTTTCAATAGGTACCATTTGTCCATTGCACACACAATTTGACAATATAGGCTATTTGTACTAAAAATCCAAAATAACTGAATATCTCTTTTATTTGGAAATTAAGAAAATTCACAAGTTTCGAGAGTATTAAAAGAAATATTTTGATTTGGATTGCATTTTTCCCGTATAATTTAAATTATCTCAGAAACTGTTCTGTTATAAATGACAAAGTTAGAGGAAACATTCGGTATAACTGAAAGTGACGGACAGATGAAAATATCTTAGCTAAACAGACCAATCTCGAAAACCACCAAACCTGAATTTTCATGTTTAGTTTGCCTAAAACGCCTAACTTACCCGCTTGTTTGAAGAAGCCTCTATATTATATAAATAGTTTTACGACGTGTGTGATTCTCAGATAACTGTGATTTTTTATGTCTAGTACTTTATTTATTATGCAACATCATTTTTTTAATCAGAAAATTATATATATATGATAAATTTGATAGTATTATACCGTCGACATTGTATATTACAGCTTAAGTATTCATGGACCATGAATAACTTACAGAAATTTAACCAAAATGCCAGTACGGTGGCATGTCTGGTGTTCGTTTATCAAACTAAATGTAAAAATTTTTATAGAGTCGTCTTATAATCTAAAGTTTAGCTTTAATAACTAAATAAATCTATTGTTTTCTTCGAAGACTATTATAAAAATTGTTATTTTAATTCTACTGTTAATAAATTTTAAAGATTGTTAAAATCAAGAAAGAAAATATCGTAAATGTTTCTTTATGATTATCAAGGTCCCATAATTTATCATTTGTTTAATTATTTTAATTAAAAAGATTTATTAAGCAAGTATTTTGAATATTTAATTTTGATGTTAGTACAGTGGACGTGAAATTTTAAATTTTTGTTCTAGTTTCTTTTCTACTGAAATTGTAGTAGAACTAAGTTACAGGCTTATGTTGAGCACAATAAAAAGTATTCTTGATTTTAAACAATGTTGATTTGTAAAAATCACAGTTATCTGAGAATCACAAACATATATCAGACGCTACTATACCCTAAAAACCTTAACAATCAAGATAATTCACAACACATGTTATTGTCGAACATACATATTTGCCAGCGCGAGATGAATATCTAAAAAAACTCCGCCTACGAAAAATTAATTATAATTGTATTCTCCAGAGTAAGATTAGTTTCTGTTAATCAAACTATAATGATATATTTGTGAAATAACTTTTGTTCTCAGACATTAAAATTCGAAAGATAAAGTCACAAAATTATGAGACTAAAAACCTATTAGCATATTATTTACAAGTAACTTGATATAATGTATCTCGAAGTCAACTGGAAAATGATGCTACCACACAATCCTTAAAAAATAACTCTTTCACATGAGCTTACATATTCAATAAACTATAAGTATACCTTTCACACGGTGAACTGCAAAAATATACAACGAAACGAGTCGATAAAAAGGTGTGCTATATTATATGCAATGTCAGTGTCAGTAAACATTAGAGAATTAGCGGAAACCCACTGTTGTATTGCTATGGCTAGAACCACACTACAAACAACAGATAAGAGGTGATCCTCATATTCGTTACCCGATCTCAGAGATCGAGATTGACGGGTTGCAGTTGTGGACGTAACCATCACACATGACCAAGCCCATGCAATATGTTTCTACGCAACACGAACTCTGTGCGTCTTTGGAAAATTTTCACACAACGACTATTTTAATGAATAATTTTTGCAAATATTTAAAAATCCAGTTGAAAATTTCCGTCTGGCTCGTTTTTTCTCCAATGCACAGCAAACAACCAGTTTCAATGTTGTCAGCTTGTCAGTTGTAAGAAATTGCTACTGCGTGGTAGCGTAGCGAGGTAATGTGGTCGGTGCATGTCTGGTGTCAACACTTCACGTCTCTTCGTGTCCCAATACTGAACAGTGTGTTTCCGCCTTTATTCTCGACAGATTTCTAGAATGATTTTTGCAGGGTAAGAGAATAATACAAATAATAATAAGTAATAAAAATGCGCTGTCTAAATTTTTATAGTACTCTTCTTTTCTATCAAAATGTTCTATTAATTGAAGCGGTTTTTGGTATTTGAAAGTACTTTATTCCCGCCCAATTGCGGACTTTTCTAGACGAGGATAATTTTTCGCCGGGTTTGTGCAGTATAATTAGCACCAGCAGCTATAAATTGGGATTTCCCATTGCTGATTTATGTACCAAGAGTTTCACGCTCATCGTTTTCATTTTCTGCCAATAATACATTATCATCTGCGGTTTGTACATCAATAATAAGAATAATATTTCTTTTAATTCTTTCCACAATAGGTTAAACAGCATATGACCCATGCCTGACTGCTTTTTTAATATGTACATTTTTAGTTCCAATACAGATTAGTGATCAACTTTTGACTTTTCTGTCAAGTTCCAAATCTTTGAGGCCTGACATATGGACGTTATATTTGATTGTTGTCACACTTCGATAGCCTTTGGCCGTTTTCTTAACAATCCTTGAGAATTTAAGTCTGCAATTAATTGTGAGTTTTTTAAAAAATACAGAGTTTGGTCTCTGCCTAGCACCGATTACAAAAAATTATTGAGGAAATGTGTAATTAAATTAAATGCGTAATAAGGATCAGTTATTGATGTGTATATGTTTTGTATTTGGTTTGGATATGGAACTTGGAGACTTAGGAAATAAGTACTCACTATGTTTTGATTTTGATAACTGTTTCAACATTTTTGTTGCTTTGTGCTTTGACAACACGCAATATACACACATAGAATTTTACGTCTATTAAGTAACAGTAGTCAAATCGTAATATCAGAAATTAAATAAACTTAGTTTCTACTGGTATAGGGATACCTATTTTCTTGGAGATATCGCTTATAATAAACATTACCATTGCGGCTGGGGGCTGCAACTGCAGTAGTTCACCAAGGAACCCATGCAGCTGTCTGTTAATTTGTATGTACTTTGGAATTTGGAAATTCTTATGTCCAACCGTACCACCACACTAATGTTGTATATTCACGTATTTTGGCACAACATTAATAACAATATCTTTTGTTTCAGATTTTTAGTGTTGTAGTAGTTGCTTCATGCGACAAGGCTAAAAGCAGCGGAGAAACTCTAGTTAATACTTGCTTTATTTTGCAAACAAGGCTGGGAGAATCACAACTTCGGCGCGAGCTTATTTATCTGGCACAATATTTTGAAAAACTTAAACCCAAATTTTACGCTGCAGGTTTATATGAAGTTGACATGTACAATTTAGTTGGCATAGCCAGTGTTATAACAACCTATCTAATAATCGGTATACAGTTTAACATTAAATAAAATATATGTTTATATTAATAGATATTTGGATCCATAATAGTAGAATTTTAAACAATGGTTTAACAATTTGGTGGTTAAAACAAATAAAGTTAAAATAATGGCATTTTAATTTAATTACTACAAAAAAATATGCACCATTTAAATTTCAGCACCCAGCCATTCTGCGAGTACACTAGAAAACTTTGCATTATAAAAAACCTTAGATTATTATAAAGAAAAATAGGTAATGATTGCGCCAAGATGCGGTTCAACTAAAATGTGTCACTAGCCGAGGAGAATGGTTAAAAAACTGCATTGCAAATCTATATGATTCTTTCAAGAGTAACAAATTATTGCCAAGGTTGAAATACAACGGCTTCTAGTCCGTGATGGATTAGATGATCAAATTGTGCTAAGAATCTAACCGAGAAAATATATATTTTACTAACTAATTATAAAATGCCACCTAAAATAAATAAGTGGAATGTTAAGGGGATGTTCATGCCAGATAAGAAACATAATATATAACAGTAAATGTATGGATTCAAATGATGAGAATGGCGTCAACATTATTTTGAACCTGTGAACGAGTGTATCTTTTGTTACTTTTGGTACATGCGGGCCCCTCTCCGACAGAACTGATGCCACAGTTAAATTAAACACCTAAAATATTAAATAATAATTAAGACATCTATTCGTCACTAAGTTGGAACCGAATATCCAGACACTTTACGCCGACATAAAAATTAAGATGTTACACCTGGCGAGATATAGTCAGATTTATACAGCTTTTTTTATTGGACAAAATCACATAGTTTAATATTCCTAAGAAACTGTGATTTCTACAAGAACCACCTCAGCTTCTAGAAGGAAACCAGATTGACTATACTACAACCAAAAGAAGTAAGAAACAAGGTTAAGTCCTATCCAGGTCAGACCAGAATCCAAATAACGCTTTTGATAAAAGTACAGCAACATCAGGAAAAGAAAGCCGAGCAGAATAAAGACGAAGCGCATCTAAAGGTACCTAAAATACTCTTACTAATAAAGATAGATGAAAACAACTTAAAAATACTATATAAGAAGTCTAAGAGCTAGGTAACGGTAGTAACTGAGAACAAGCAACCTGACTGCACAGATACTTCAATTAATGAAACAGGTGAGATGTCAAACAACAAAAATCATAGTGGTATAAACAAGTACAAAATATTATTGGGAGCAGGCAAGAATCCTGAACGAAGAAAATATGCAAACTCAAAGAACATCCATTCTCAAATTTAAAAGTGTTTAAGATCCATTCAAAATTTATTAAAATTATAAAACACACATTAAAAAATAAAATTTATTCGAAGATTCAATCCATTCCTACCATAATAATCAGTGGTGGACCGACGCAATTGCTAATCTCAGAACCAGAGGTAACCATGCCAGCAGATTGGCCCAACGTGCTAGAGAAAATTCGACCCATGCAATGCTGGAGGCTGAATATAAAGAGTTTCGCAGCAAAATGACAGAAGTCATTACACAAAGTACGCGTGAAGCATGGAAAGTCTTAATCCGAGAGGTGGACACTGACATTTGGGGAAGACCATACAAGGTATTAAAGGTAAGACTTAGAAGTCGGGCGAAGCAACAACCTACACGAGTAAAGGAACTGGTACAAATAGTCAACGCCTTGTTTCCACAAAAAGAATGCTTCGACTATATTCTATAAACCCCACTACATGAAGTCATCCATCCTATGACGCAAGAAGAGCTATTCGAAGCATGCAACAAAATGGATAATGAGAATTCACCAGGAGTAGAAAACATCCTAAATGTAGCAATAAACACAGCGATGGTTACAGCTCCTCATATTCTGCGATATATTCTAATGCATGTAAGAAGGAAATTACCAAAGTCTGAAGAGACTGCAATTTATTCTACTGCCAAAAGCTAACAAAGCACTGGGTGATCCTTCGACTTTTCGCCTCCGGTGTATATTAGGATAATCCACGACAGGGCTGAAGCCGTCGTTGGGTGCTCGCTTACAGATAACCAATAAGCCTTCTGAATAGCTAGATCAACGATAGATGCAATTGAAGGTGTTTTTAAGACGTATTACCTACTTATCAGACTCGACTTAAAAAATGCCCATTCGGCAAAGTGTATGTAAGTATCAGATACAGAATGCGACCCCGGGAGTATAGGATAACGTGTGGCGTGTCCCAAGATTCTGTAATTTGACTACTTCTTTGAAACACAATGTATGAGGAACTGCTGAATTTAAAAATACCACCGGAAGCCCAACTTACAGCGTTTGCGGATGGCGTCATGGTGACCATGATGGCAAAACACAATGAAGAGCGGCACACAAATTTGATTTGAATTGGCGTTTGATCACATAATAGAGTGGATCGTATCAGTTGGACTCAAACTACCTGATCATAAAACTGAAGTTCTGCTAGTTACGACCAGCAAAAAACTGAAGACTATTAATCTCATATTCTATCGTCTCTCAGTCTTATACAAAATACTTAGATACGTCAAAAGCGAAGAAAACCTCAGCTGCATTTGTAAGATTTATGCCAACTATAAGATGCCTTCTCAAGAAAGCAGGAAGTTATCGGCGGTAGTAATCACTTCAACGCTTACATAGACAATGCTAATCTGCAAGGCAAGCAGCATCGTCATACCGAATAATCACGTTAAGAGTTACGTGCGATTTTCGTATGTTTTGTCAGATGACACTGCATGTGTTATTGCCGAGATTTTGCCTCTAAACATATTGACAGAAGTGAGAAAGAATTCTTCAACAATAAAAGAACATGGGCCGAAGAACGAGAGAAGCTTGAGAAACTGGCAACAGTTCTAGAAGCCATCTATTAAAGGGCGATGGACACACCGTCTGATACCCAGTGTAGAAGACTGCTTAAATCTAAAAGTTGGAGAAAATTGAGTGGCTCTCTGTTTGTTGAAAGATGCGTGTGGCTGGGATCCTGTTTGTGAGTTCTCGGCAAAAGTGATGAAGGTACTCCGCGCAGAGCAACGCTAAAGGAACAGCAAGCAATAACTGTACAAAAATATGACGAATTTTAAAACAGTTGGCCCTGATAAAAGATGTCGAAAAGCGTTGTACAGTTTCTTCAAACTTTGGTTTGATAATTTTGTTTTGAAACTGATATTTCTTTGTACTTAACATTTAAGGCATGTTTAATTCAATTCAATAAATTCAACATTATTATTATTTCTTATATCGACGATACCTGTTTACCTTTCCAGGGTTAGCAGTTTCGAGTATATTGACAATTCCTTTTTTTATAAATTGTAACAAATTTTAGTACATTCAAATTCCGTGAGAGCATATTTATAACGGCCTCGACAATTTTGCCTCTATCTATACAATCAACGTAAATACACCAAACACGCACTGTTAGTACAAGTTTGTCCATAACATGTAAAAGAAAATTGCTACAAATAAAATAAATGAATACAACCATTTTAAACAACATTTTTTTGTATAGTCACTCTAAAGAATAAAAATTGATACCAACAATCTCAAGTAACTTAACAATTGCTATTCTTATTTATTAATATATATATATATATATATATATATATATATATATATATATATATTGACACCGAGGGAATCTCGGCGACCACATCATAAATATAAAAAAACTTAATCTTTATGTTGACAGAACAAAGGTGACTATTGTAATAAGTTACTTTATTATCTGTCCATTATTAATAACAGAGTGCAGTTCTAGAAATTGGAGATTATTTGGAAATAATTGGAAAGAACTGGTAAATAATTTGAAAGGAATTGGCAAGAAAGAAAATAATTTCCAGGAATGTTTCAATTTAAATGTTTAGATTTTATTCTTACTCGTAAGTCGGGATGGTTTGGTGATAATCTATTTTTTTAACTCTCAGCTGATATTTTAGTACTTGTCAAGCACTGAATTCATCGATGGGTTTGTGGTTAACTTTCTTCATCTTGTTAAAAAATATGCACGATTTTTTTAGTCAAAATTTAGCAATAATGACAAAAGTGAAATGCGAGATAGAACATGCAGAATTCAAAATAATTTTTCGCTTTTTATTTTAAGTATATCGTAGCGAATTTTAATCAAATTTTTGGACTACAGATCTTTTTAATCAATGCTACACCGGTTCTGGTTGTTCCCACTATCTTTTTGATGAAAAACATGAAAGAAATCTTAAGTTCCCTTGTTAGGATCATTTGCATTTCGTTATAAATTTAGTACTTAGTATACGTATATATAACCAAAAAAAGAAAGAAAAGAAAGTTAATCAATGAATAAAATCACTATACATTCCTGTAGTCATACTCAGAATTATAAGATGTAACAAGTGGACCGATTATCCCAATCTCGAAAACCCATGAACTATCTACATATATTTGAACAACAACGTTCTGTTGTACATACAGTTTGCCATATGACAACAACATTGTTTACTCTCTTCGAGGTGTCATTCCTTTGTACGCAAGACAATATATATTATATATAATGGAATGTCTTCGATGCACATTCCATAGAGAATATTCAAAAAAATGTATGAATTAGATGTTGCGGTTTTAGTTCAATGCTGGTTCAATGCAAGTATATATTGACAAAGGACCTTTAGCGGAACAACCAATAAACACGTGCCGTCACATAAACGAATCACCAAATAAAAGTTATTACTAACCTTTAAGTCGAAGCTCTGGTCTTTTCTTGGTTCTTCTTTCTTCTGAGGCTAGCCCCGTAACAGCCGGAACAGTTTCTTAGAGCTTCGTCTGGACAACACGTTACACAAAAAATAGCGACGTAATGTTCATTGATTGAGCACATAAAAAATGCGGGTTTAACAACAAATGATGCGCTTTTGTAAACACAAAAGAAACAAAATGAAAGCGGTTTAGCGGTCGTTACGTACGGAGCTAAGAACCCGCGAAATAATAACGCAAAAAACAACAATAAGCGTCGTCTCTTCAGACGGAATCAAAGCAACCGAAATGTTCGGAAAACATTACACGACCCTCCCAAGCGTCTTAATAGCTAGGGATCCGAAACACGAATGTCAATAGAGTCTATATTTTACACGCAAAAAAAACACCTAAAATTAGCATTAGCGCGACGGAATGTTTTAGAAAAGGTGCAGATGTTTAAAAATCAATGAAGTAATTCAATCAAATTGAACACAATACACTAAACAAATTGCGAGAAAGCACCATTCCGCCTGCCTTGAATTACTTATTTCAAAACTAAGGGTCCACTGGCAGTGGACAAAGCTTTACAAGAGGTCGCTTCAAAGTACCACTTGCAGTTCTAACTGTAGCAACGCGTACAACACCATCACCTCCAGGATGTACGTCAATAATGCGCCCTAATGGCCAATTCAAAGGAGGTGAAGTGTCTTGCTTCAAAATAACAAGAGTACCTGGCTTAACAACCTCCGAGGGATCAGTCCATTTACTCCGTTGATGAAGACTATGTAAATATTCTTGCGACCAACGTTTCCAGAATGCCTGATGCAAACGACTCAGTAACTGCCATCTGTTGAGACCATTAGATGGGACAGATAAGAAATCAGATTCAGGAGGTGCTGTTAAAGGTTCCATGGTAAGAAACATTCCAGGACTCAAGGCGGTAAGATCCGATGGATCGTTGCTACAAGGGGTTATAGGTCGCGAGTTTAAAACTGCTTCGACCTGTGCAAATACAGTAGAAAGTTCTTCGTAGGTTAGGATTTGATCCCCAACGACACGTCTTAAGTGAGCTATGACACTACGAATTACTCTCTGTGCGGATAGAATCCAAAATCGTTGCTGCAAAAGAAATTGAACGGTTTGGATTCCTGCGTGAAGATTGGTGACATGACAATATTCGACAATTAGATTAGTCAAACGACTTTTACTTAGTAGCAGTGCGGGAAATTTAGTGTCAAACGGCAAGGGAGCATTAGCCAATCTACTATCAACTCTAAGAGTTCCCTGTTTATCAAGAAACGGCGAAAGTTTACGAAGCGATTTGGGCAAAAGTTTTCGTTCTCGAAGAAGGGAAATCTCTTTAGAAAAATATTGATCTTGAACATAGCGAACAATGCGAAGCTGAGCCTGATATAACTCAGCAGCCAAAAATGATCCAGAGCCCCTACGGTCTGGATTGCGGGCGTTATCAACAAAGCGACAAATATGAGCTATAATGCTGGTAATGCGATTAATAGAAGAATGTTCTTCTAACAAAGTACCAAATAAATTTGGTGAAGCGGTGACTTGAAGCGCCACTATACGGGCTTCAGTCATAACTAGCGGTGACATGCTTGAGTCTAAGCAAGCATGTGGCAAACAAGCGGTAATCAACAATTGTGGGCCTTTCCACCAAAGTGTATTGCCTAATAACTCTGATGGCAAAGTGCCGCGGGAACCCAAGATTGAATGTAAAACCAATGCGAAGAAGGAAATTTTTCCTGAATTTAAGCAACTCGATTACTGACAAATGTCTTCCAGCGGTGCGGGGAAGAACTAAGCCATGAAAAGACTACCGTGGAATCTGACCAGCAACGAATCACCTTGAACAACAAACGACTATTGAATTGCTCATAAACATACTGAGCCAACTTAGCGGTAAGAACTGAAGCACACAGTTCCAATCTGGGAAGTGACAAAGTTTTCAAAGGGGCAACTTTCGATTTAGACAACACAAAAAAACTTTGACGAAATCCAGATGCGGTTTCGAACACAAAATAAACAACAGCGGCATAACCTTTCTCAGAAGTATCATCAAATGCGTGAAGTTCACAACTACAAAAGTTTTCTATAGCAAGCAGGTGAAGCAAAACTAAATTGTGCAAGGTCAACAAAATAGCTGTAATGTCTAGCTGCAATTTGGACCGATAAACAAACAATAATTCAAAGATAACCGATGAGGTATCTTAGCGTATGCATTAAACACTACACGAAGTTTGGTGGTTCTACTATCAAGTTTCAAAACACAATGATGCGGTATGTAGTAACAATCAGAAGTAGATGGATCGGGAACCAACTCCATATGATCCAGCTCCAAATACTCTTTGAGAAAATCACAATATTGTTTGTAGAGATCTGGTTGCTGTAGAAGACGTCTTTCTAAAGAGTAGAAACGTTGTACGGCGGGATTATACAATCCATCAAAAGCAGGAAGTGTATTTCGAAAAGGAAGGGGCATCTCCTGCATCCCTCGGAAAATATTTTTTCGCAGATAAGATCATCAGGGGACTGAACCAGTGCGGTAGGAACATCTTCAATTGTCCAGAACCTTAGGAGTGAATCATCTAATGATACTACATCTTCAATTTGACAAAAAAGCGAAGTTGGGTTTATGACTGACTGAGAGTGAGAGTTAACAGAACTCGAAGACACTCTACCTATAAGGATGTAACCAAACACAGTGTTAATAGCATCAGGAACACCTTCCTCTCCCAGAAGGCGTCCATCCAACAAAATTTGAGAAAATATATCGGCACCTAACAAAAGGTCAATAGCGCTTGGGCTATTGAAACCAGGATCAGCAAGTTTCAAATTGGTTAGATATGCCATATTAGCCATGTTAATGAGCGCAACAGGCAAATCATTGCAAATGCGGGGTAAAACAATAGTATCAACAACAAAATTGCATTCACGGTTTACTATAGAGCGAAGAGAAAGGGTAAGAGAGCCCTCAGCAGAGAAACTCTGCATAGAACCTAGCCCGTTGAGTTGAATCGAAGCGGGCATAGGTCGAAAACCAAGGCGTTTCACAGCCTTGCTCGCAATGAATGATGTCATGCTACCAGAATCTAGCAGACATCGCAAAGTTTGATAAGAACCGTGCTTATCTAATACCTCAACTAAAGCGGTAGATAACAACACATTTGAATTGTATGACAAAAGTGAACTATGACAAGAAGTGTGCGGTAGAGAAGTTTCGGGACTTTCAACAGTATTAATAGTACTGGATCCACCAGTTTTGGAAGCCAGGTTTGCGGGGGGAGCACTAGATTCAGACCGAACGCCTGAATCACCACGATTTACAAAATGAAGCAATGTGTGATGGCGTTGTTGGCAGTTGCGGCAAATGGATAAAGATTTACAGCGATTCGACTGATGAGAATCGCTCAAGCAATTAAAACAAAGTCTAAAATCTTTAACAAACTTAAACCGCGCGGATACTGATTTGTTCAAGAATTCAGAACATTTGTAAATCGCATGATCGGATTTACAAACTAAACAATTTCTATTCTTAGTGACAAACAAAGATGTAGTGAACCGGGAAGAATGGTGCTTTGAATTCAATGGTAACTTTTTGTCACCACTTTGCTTTGCCTTGCGGGATAATTCAACATGTTCAAAGGCATCACAATGCTTCGACAAAAAATCAACAACTTCCAAACGGATCGGAAAGTCATCTTGAGCGGTCACAGTACCATGGTAAAGTTCAAACTTAGCGGCTAAATTCTTTGGAACTCGTTTCAACATCATCTGAACGATACAAAAATCCCACTGATTTACTGGTAAACCCAAATTCTTCAGTACTTCCAAATTATCACTGAAGTCATCCAATAACTTCTGAACCTCTGAAGAACTATCTGAAGTTAGTTGGGGGAACTGTTCTAAAGCTGACCAATGAGACTCCGCGATTAAACGAGTTCGCTTGAATTTTTTCAAAAGTGCTTCATAAGCACTCACGTAATTTTTTTGTGTTAGTTTAAAATTCCTAATAGCCTCAAAAGCAGGCCCTTTTAAAACTAACTGCAAATATTTGAACTTCTGCATAGCACTGAGTTTTTCATTATTGTGAATTAATGAATCAAACAAATCAATAAAAGTACCAAATTCCAATATGTCTCCACTAAATGAAGGCAAATCAATTCGCGGCAAAGCAACACTTTCCTGTTCCCGAGCTATATTTTGTGGCGTAGAATTCTGAACAAATTTCAGTTTAGCAAAAATAGACCTAATTGAATAAAACAATTTTTCAAATTTATTGCGAATGTCATCCTCAAAGTCAAACTCATCGTTTGCATCTGAAATTAATCCAACAATGGAATTGTGATGTTAAAAAAATTTGGAATAATATCAATCATGCTAAAAAACAATTCAACGTCGTCACCTCTTAAGGCTTTCTCGGCAGCAAAATAAATATCTTTTAATCTTTTAAACTTCCATTTGTCGATGATTTTTAAATTTTCGTAAATTTTCAGCGGTTTTTGACATCTTAACAATAAATCAAAATCACAGTAACGCCACTGAACAAATCTAACACGATAGAACCAAAACAAAATACTATTCCAAAAATGTACAATTTTTTACTGTTGAAGTCGTAAATATCTGACCAAATGTCAAATAAATTCAAAACAATTTAGCAAAATAACCAAACAAACAAAACAAGCTCTTGTAAGGTTTTTAAGGCGGCAAAAAAATTGCGTTTTATTTCCAACGGAATGAGTGAATATCCCGAACTTGCTTTCTCTTCTAACAAATAAAAAACGAAAATTCAATGCGGTTTTCAACAATAATTGCAACGAAAAATCAATGGTTTTTTTGATCGTTAAACTTTGCACGAAATTAACTCAAATGTATCCGGCCCGGAGTTGGACCAAATTATGTAATTTATTCGATAATCTTTGCACGAAATTAACTCAAATTGCATCCGGCCCGGAGTTGGACCAAATTATGTAATTTATTCGATAATCTTTGCAAGAAATTAACTCAAATTGCATCCGGCTCGAAGCTGGACCAAATTATGGAATGTCTTCGATGCACATTCCGTAGAGAATATTCAAAAAAATGTATGAATTAGATGTTGCGGTTTTAGTTCAATGCAAGTATATATTGACGAAAGACCTTTAGCGGAACAACCAATAAACACGTGCCGTCACATAAACGAATCACCAAATAAAAGTTATCACTAACCTTTAAGTCGAAGCTCTGGTCTTTTCTTGGTTCTTCTTTCTTCTGAGGCTAGCCCCGTAACAGCCGGAACAGTTTCTTAGAGCTTCGTCTGGACAACACGTTACACAAAAAATAGCGACGTAATGTTCATTGATTGAGCATACAAAAAATGCGGGTTTAACAACAAATGATGCCCTTTTGTAAACACAAATGAAACAAAATGAAAGCGGTTTAGCGGTCGTTACGTACGGAGCTAAGAACTCGCGAAATCGTAACGCAAAAAACAACAATAAGCGTCGTCTCTTCAGACGGAATCAAAGCAACCAAAAAGTTCGGAGAACATTACACGACCCTCCCAAGCGTCTTAATAGCTAGGGATCCGAAACACGAATGTCAATACAGTCTATATTTTACACGCAAAAACACACTTAAAATTAGCATTAGCGCGACGGAATGTTTTAGAAAAGGTGCAGAAGTTTAAAAATCAATGAAGTAATTCAATCAAATTGAACACAATACACTAAACAAATTGCGGGAACGCACCATATAATATACATTGTTTCTGGTCAGGGAACTTTCATCAGTTGCGCTTCCCGCAATTGAATGTCCTCTCGAACACTTCTTTATGTATTTGAAACATTTCGTTAAATTTGAAGACGCGAGATGTAAGACCGACATCTAGGATTTTCGAGAGAATCAGCACACAGAGGTTCCGAATCTGGAGCCGTTCCGTGTAATTGCTGTTCTCCCTGGGAATTAAGGGAGTGACTGCAGTCACAGCAAACAACATAGCTACTCGAATAGTTGACTTGTCAAGAGCTCCTCAAGATCGCCAGCATACCAAAATGATAAAACGAGAACTAAAGGCATTAAAACAGTCAAGCCCAGAGTTATCCGAGTTCTCTGGAGAATTTAACATCGATAAGATATGTGCAGCGACTCTCAGCCTAAAAGTAGGAAAGGCTCTGGGATTTGATGGAGTTCACAATGAGTTTCTCATCAACTGCGGCCCCTATGCTAGACAGTGGTTAAGAATATTTTTCACTAACATTCTGGACACTGGTAAACTGCCTAATGAATTTAAAAGAGCAAAAATAATTGCCGTACTAAAACCTGGAAAGCCAGAATCACGAGTCCACAGCTATAGACCAATCTCCCTCCTTAGCACCTGCTACAAATTCTTGGAAAGACTCATACTCAATAGAGTCCAAGACAAATTACTTGCGAACACTCCAATCGAACAAGCTGGATTTAGACCAGGTAGAAGCTGCACGGACCAAATGATAAGCCTGACAACATTCATTGAATCAGGATACCAGGAATGTCTTACAACCACGGCTGTATTCATAGATTTAACAGCTGCCTATGATACAGTCTGGAGAGGAGGTCTCCTTTATAAGTTTCTGCATGTGATTCCCTGTAAAAAAACTTGGAAGGCTCTTGAATAACATGGTTTCTGATCGAAAATTCCAAGTGATCATGAACGGCAAAGCCAGCAAACAGAGAATTCTAAATAATGTGCTTCCTCAGGGCTCCGTAATTGCTCCTGTCCTTTTTAATTTACACACCGCTGATCTTTCTGCAACGACTGCACATAAATCTGCGTACGCCGATGATCTGGCTATAGCGGTGAAAGTTAATTCTTTTGATGCAGCAAAGAGAATGTTAGAAAAAGATCTCGAAACTTTGGATGTCTATTATAAAAAATGGAGACTGGTTCCAAGTCCTAGCAAAACAGAGTGTTATTTTTTTCACCTAAACAATAAACAGGCTAATCAAGAGCCTGAAATATTCTGGAATGGTGAACGCCTTAGGTACAATCGGAACCCAAAATACCTGGGTATTACACTGGACAGAACGCTCTCTTTTAGGAAACATATAGAGAACACGGCTGCAAAAATTCAAACGAGGAATAACATTCTGGAAAAGCTCTGTGGAACCTCATGGGGAGCAACTGCCGATACCTTACGATTTTCGGCAATGGGTCTAGTCTTCAGCGCGACTGAGTATGGTGCTCCAGTATGGATGAACAGCCACCATGTCTCAAAAGTTTATGTTCAGCTCCGCAGGAGCATGCGTATCATAACGGGATGCATAAAATCTACACCAACTTACTGGCTCCCAACTCTCAGCCATATTATGCCGCCAAATATCCGACGGAAAGAAGCTCTCCTACGAGAATACGAGAAAATAATGGATATCCCGGAGCTGCCCCTCCATGAGTATATATCAACTGCTTGCCTCACCAGACTGAAATTCAGATATCCACCAATCTGGACTGCGAAAGCGTTATATGAAAGTGATTTCAGGGGTCTCCGGGAATGGGATGCAGGTTGGAGGGAGGATGCCCCTCTAGAGGTACTCGATTATGTGAGCATCCATGAAGAACCTGCGGGTTTCGATTTACCACGCAATATATGGAAGACGGCAAATAGAATTAGAACGGGACACGGCTTCTGCACAGATATGCTGTATAAATGGAATAAACAACCCACGCATAATTGTGAATGCGGGGCAGCCTATCAAACAGTCAAACATATATACCAAGACTGTAAACTTACGGCCTACCAGGGAACAATAACGGATATATTACTCTCCTTCCTGCAGCGACTGAATGGATAAAGAACCTATCTGTTAGTTTGTGACTACTATGTGTGGACTTGTTATTTACAAATGCTCTGTTTCTGTATTGAACTCTGTACTATTCTTGTTCTTGTGTATTGTTAGTGTTTAAATGTAATTTTGTATTTTTATATTATAAGACCAGTTCATGTATACTATTGCCATACATTAAATAAATAAATAGGCTGACTGGACGAAACAGGGGATTAAACGACGACAATCTGAATTTCCCATGGATCACCTGATGAGGATAGTAGATTCAAAGCTATTGAAACGTTGTTACATCAACTATTTCAAAACGATGGAAGTCCAAGGAAACATCCAGGGACAATGTTGCTGCTGTACAAAATGTATATACGTTATACACGCTCTGGCTTTGACTGTGACATCCTGTATATCAATAAATATTTTATTCAAAATAATACAGTACATTTAGATCGGAGCGAATTGGAATAAAAAAATGAATCGATTAAGACGTTTTGGAATACTTTATTACTTATTACATATATAAACAGAATTAAATTGTAGAGATAATTGGTAAAATAAGGGGAATTTGTATTTTAAATTGAATATACTTAGGACTATTTTGCTTAAAAGTTATCAAAATGAAGTTAATCAGCAAAAAGTAAGTTTTTAAGTCAATATAACCGGGGTATTGCGCATCGGACAGCGAAAGAAAGGATATCAATAACACCGACCACTATAAGTACAGAAAGTTGCCAGGATTTACAATCTGTTCCGAAGACTGAAGTAATATGCAGCTTTATGTCCCTAGTTCGATGTAGAACATTTTATATTATTGGGTAGTGGCCAGATTATCAGATACTGAGACTAAACATGTCATAATATTGTGCCTCGCACAGCCAAATTTCCTGAATCGAATATAACTTTCAGTGAAAGAACGTATCCATTCTTCCTGCTGGTGAAGGCTTCGCAACCGTTTTTCTAAATACCAAAGATTATGTACACAAAAAGAGTAGTGTTCCTAAAACCTCTAAATATAAAACAATAACATCATTAGTATTTCCATTGAAGTCAAAAAGTAGAAAATCTGCCCAAAATTCATAAGCCAGATACCTTCCCTATCAATTTGGTACAATGGAGTTATCTGGTCTAAATTCCGCAACTCATAGACAAGCGAACTTGTTCTTACATTTTTTACTTATGTTAAGCTCGGAAAACGATATCCTAGTTATTTTTATGTTTTCTTGGGATTAATATCACAATTGAAATAAAAAGCTGTATATTGAAAGAAAATACCATACGTTTCAAAGTCGGTTCTGACTTCGTTGTCAATGGCTTTAAATGTGAATTGCATTTTACATTTTCATTACTTTGAAAAGCTTGGTATTTCCTTTCAATATACAGCTATTTATTGTGGCGTTATTCCCAAGAAAACATAAAAATCATCAAGAACATGCCACAAATAACATTTAGAAGACGAAATCCTAGTTAGTCTCAATGTTACGATTTCTCTTCACTAATATCCATATAAACTATAGTAAACCTAGCTAAACAATCTGTAAGTTAAGGTGTTAAGCGACTCATACCGAATACTAGATGATCAGACGCTAGTTGGTGGTAAATAGAGCCTCAGGAATACTAGGTTATTTTTCTGGGAGTCGAAGCCCAGGAGTCTGTTAGTAAATAAGGATGATGACAAGCCAAAAATGCAGGACAAAGAGGGATTAACATTTTATTTAGATTTTCCATTGTTACATGACAACATTTTTTGGGAGTAATTGGTCTAATCCCTATTTGTATAGTACTTCTGAAGTTTCATTCTTAAAAGTCGCTAAATTGTAGTGCAATATTTCGATTCTTTTAGTATGGCGTCGTTTTTTATATCATTTCGTTGATGTTTGTAATTTCCGGTTTTTTGGATTAATTGTTATGTTTTAAAAAAAAATTTGGTGACGTCCACAGTCCACAGATCCGTGTATTCTGACACCATGTATACTTATTCTGGTTTCTCTTCTTATAATTAATGATCGATTAATGGTCTTATTTTTTTTGTAATTTGGGTACATGTATACGTGTATATCTCTTTATGCACCTGTTGCGTCCTCAATTGCACGTACGTGTGTGAACTTGGTGTGTTGTTAAGTTCTGCGGACGTCTTAGGTTCCTATAATGCCAATTAAAGGATTACAGGTAGTTCAAATTAAGAGATAAAATGTCTACACACTAAATAGGTTTATTGAGACTATTGTAGACAAGTTGAGAGTTAAGTTAAATTACAAAAAGAGATTATTAATACAAAACAACAAAGGCAAGATGTGAATTAACGCGACAATGTTATACTTGGTCTAGTCGTACAAGGCCGGAGTCAAATTTAGAAATAGTAGTTGCTCGTCCGAGGCTTGGTTTCGATCTCAAAATTCATTCAGATAGATTTTTCCCACAATATAGAAAAATGGACGTTTCTTTGCTTGTTGGAAATCCACCAAGAATTTACGGAATACTAATAAGAAGGGATAACTGCCAAGGGTGTTTATGGTAGCATAATTATCCTGTCCTACTTTTGGCCCGAACCGGCCCATGCCGCGTTTGGGTAGTTAGAGATCCTAATAAACTTTGTTGGGTTTAAAGAACGGTTATTGAAGGCAATAAATGCTTGATGGTTAGTTTCAAGAAGGGTTTGAAATTATAGCTTTTTTAAGGGTCCTCATAAAGATGAAATGCTTAAAGATTAGGTTTATATCTTGTAACAAAATTAAATAACTGAACAAACGATACAAAGCAATCATAAATGTAGATTTTTTAGAACAATTAGGTGCATGAAAAAATGGGATATTTTCCCATGAATGTTCGCATTGCAAATGTTAAGAAATTCTTTTACTACTCAACAGCACCTTTTAACCTCGATCCATTTTAATTTCTGGTCTTTACATCTTAGGATCCTATTCCCACATGTTTAGTTTCTTTACCAATTCTGGCATTCGCATCCCTTAGTATTATTATTTTTCTATTATATCTATTTGGGATATTATCTCATTTAGTACTTTATGGTATCTCATCTTGTGTTTTTACGCGCTCGTCTTTGGAGCCATTAGAGGCATTATTGCTTGACGCTGGTAGACACTGTAACTCGTCCATCGAAATTTCCTTAGACTTGGTTGATCTATTTCAATTTTCCTGAATTTTCACACCACTATATATGTGTATGTTGGTTGCTCATTTGGGTTTTCACTCCTTACAATGGTTTCTGAAAAATACAAATAAGTTAGATAAGTCAAAATCAAGCTGTAGTACCTACGGGCAGTTTGGTATGTGAAATAAGTTTTTCCTGATTGTTAAGCGTTTCTGAAGACCTACTAGAAATGTGCTCAAATATAATTTCCGGCGTTTTTGTTTTTCACATTATTGTAACAGATAATGGCATAAGGGAGGACGTTAAATGAACGTCCGTGGGCGTGTTCTGCTGTATTTGCCCATATCATTTCTGCTAATGTCGCATGAAAATTTTCAATAGAACCGTTTGACTCGGGGTGTTGAACGCTGGAGAATGTCAGTTTCATGCAGTGATGGATTTCCGCCTAGGCCCGTGAGACCCGGGCATAGGGCAGCACGATTTAGGGGGCGGCTAAAAGCTTAGAACGTCAAAATTTTAGAGTCGGAGAAATATACCAAAAATTTATTCTAAAAGTTGATTCTATTTTTTTATGTGAATTTATAGAAAATCTACTATGGACTATAATATAATTCCTTTTTCCATTGACCTCTTAATTCTTGGGTGACATATCAATTATAGTTTTTTATCGAATAATGTTATTAAAAAGGAATTCTCGAATCAATAAGCTTGGTTACAAAATCCTAGATACCATTATACTTTTGTATCGCTGATTAGATTATTCTTACATATTTAAAGCATTTTAAATCTTGTTCGAAATTACTTATTAGTTTTTCACTTTAATTTCGGCGTTCACTGGAAATACGTGTCGATTAACATTTAGTATTTAATTGAAATTTAAAATATCTTTCACAGAAGTTTTTTTTTCAAAATGAATCCTATTGATCCCAATCCAATTTTTGTAAAAATGAAAAGAAGTCAAAAAATATTTTTAACTAGATTTTTTAATACTCTCTTCGAGGTGTCATTCTTTTAGACGCAACGCAATATATATATATATAACATATATTGTTTCTGGTTAGGGAATCTTCATCAGTTGCGCTTCCCACAATTAAATGTTCTCTCGAAAACTTCTTTATGTATTTGATACATTTCGTTAAATTTGAGTGTTTTAATTGTGTGATCGTCATCTTAACAACTAGAGTAGTGTAAGAGTATTGTGCATGATTAAGATTGAGAATTAGTTCCGATCGAAAAGGGGGTGAGTGTGTTATACATGTTTTCAGAAAACAAGAACGCTACCGGTAGCAGGTATTGACACTATTGACAAGTTTGACTCTGCTAGCTGCAGGTTATATCAGTAAACGAGTCGCAGTAATGATTTCAGTTTTACAAATGCCGTTCAAAAGTCTCAAAGTTTTCTAGTGAGTTTGTTGCCATTAAAAGAAGGCGTTAATTATTATTATAAATTAGGCTTTGTTCAAGATATGAGAGACAAACAATTCTTTAAATATGAACAAAAAGCCAAAGCAATGTCTCGAGTTCAAGTTTATTATCGTCAGAAAACCAGAAAAATTCAGGCATACGAGTCACGGGTGAATGAAAGAATACCTTATCTGGTCACGAAAATTTTCGCACCAATGTGTATTATCGAATTTTAGATACTTTGAGCGTAGTATTGGCCGGACGTAAAAGTGCTTATCAAAATCTCTACGAAAATTTTAATTTTTTGGACAATATATCTGAAATAGATACGAATGAATTAAAAGATCTTGCAAATAAATTAGTCGAGATGTATCCTGATGATTTGGAAGAGACATTAGAGAATGATGTATTCATTTACAATGTCAACTCAAAGATTGCATGGCGAATACCGAAGATGTACGTTCCGCAAAGTATTGCATTCTCGAAATCTTCGAGATGATTATCCAAACCTACACATCGCTCTATGTATATTTTTGAGTATTCCCGCTACAAATTGTTTAGGAGAAAGATCTTTTTCCACCATGAAAAAAGTTATAACTTATTGACGCGCAAGTACGGGCCAAGATAGACTAAATCCTTTGGCATTACTGTCTATTGAAGCTCAACTAGTTCAACAAATGGATTACGATGACATAGTTGCTGATTTTGAACGATCAAAAGAAAAAGACATTTACAAATTGAACAATACTTTAAAAAAGATATGAGACGACAGTTCCAGGGTCATAGGGTAAAGGTAGAACTAAGTACTTTCTATGCCTGACAGTTTTACTCGCTAAGATTTTAAGTGTCATTACTGAAATTGGGATCTTGTTCGAAAAAGTCTTCAATAATTTTGTCATGTAAGTCATTAGTTTTATTTTGCCAAGAGAACGTAACTATGCGCTTATGGGACTTGTCTAAAAGTTGAGTGTTGATTATTTCAATTTTGGAGTAATCGATTATGAATTCAGTTTTATGGGGTTGAATAAATCGGTTAAACTCAATGGTTATGCTTTCGTTATGTTCGTCGTCAATGTCAGAGTTTTCAGGTTGTTCGGAGTCAGTTTCGTTATTAACGCAAATTTTGATTTTTGAAAGAAAGTCATTACATTGCTTGGATTCTTTGTTTTTGATGCGAGAAAGAGCATCTGCGTTTTGGATTACCTTGCTGGGCTTGTATTTAATCTTATAGTTGTATTCCTCTAGCTGAAGGCGCCATCTGGCTAGACGACTGCCAGAATCTTCGATGGAAAGGCCAAGTAAACGGACGGTAGTCACAGAGTATTATAAACGGTGGAATATTGTGTCCTGCAGCACACAGGGTATAAGAAGTGTCTGCAATAGGGAGAACTTTTCCCACATGGCCTTAAGAAAGAACCGCTCCAATAGCAAAAGCACTAGCATCAGTAGTGAGCAGAAAGGGCTCTTCAAAAGTTCGATAAATCAGGACAGGGTCAGATAAAAGCACTTGCTTCAGTTCATCAAAAAAAGACTTGCAATCTGCGTTAAATATGAATTTGACGTCGTTTTGAAGTAGTTTAGTCAGGGGTTTAGAAATCTTCGCAAAATTTTGTATGAAACGTCTGTAATACCCAGCGAGACCAAGAAAAGATTTGGTGTCTTTCGGATTTTGGGGTTGCGGAATGTTCTGAATACATTCAAGCTTTGAAGGCTTTAATTTTACGCCTTCTTGTGTGATAAGATGGCCAAGATAAGCCAATTCTTTACGAATAAATTCGCACTTATCAGGCTGAATTTTTAGACTTTCGAAGTCGTTTAAAAACTTCTGTCAACCTGTAAATATGTTCATGGATGATCGGAGAGTAGAAGATGATAACATCCACGTAGACGAGACAGCGTTCATTCTGTATACAAAAAAAAAAGTTGTCCATGACCCTCTGAAAAGTAGAAGGTGCCTTTTTTAAACCAAGGGGCATACAAATTCATAATGCCTATTTTCGACAGAAAGGCCGGTCTTGAGAATATCTGCCTCTTGGATTTCTAACTAGTGCAACCCGGATGCGAGATCCAGTGTCAAAAAATACTGTCAGTTTCTAAGTTCGTAGAGAACATCAGAGATATTGGGCCGAGGATATTTATCGTCTACAGTCAATTCATCTAATTTTCTGTAATCGATAACAACTCGCCACTTTTGTTTACCACCAGCATCAAGTTTCTTGGGGACGACCCATACGGGAGAGGACCAAGGAGATGAAGACTGCATAATGATACCATTTATCCTATTTGGTTTTTCACTTCCTCTATATATTATGTGAGGATATCTATACGATATAGTGTAAACAAACTTGGCGTTATTCGCATGAATCGAATGCTTAATCTGTCTAAGTATTGGGAATCATGATAGTCATCAGTATTGAAATTTGATGAGTTGGGAAAATGTCGTCGAAATTAGAGATATCGCATTTAAGTTTAAAGATCTATTCTGTGCGCACCTCAATGGTTATTTTGTTTTGTGTCGGTGTTTGTGATTTAATATTTGGTTTAACGTTGGGTGTGTCAGGTGCTTCTGTCAAGAGTTGATCGTTATCGGAAACTTTGTGTGAAGGGATAATTTTAAAATTTTTTATTAGCTGGTTAGATTTTAAGTCAACTATGCATTCATAGTGTTCAAGAAAATCTAATCCTGTTATGCCGTCAACCTCACTTTCCAAATTGTATAAAAATACTTTATGTCCGTTACGTGTAGCGAATAGGATTAGAGTAAATTGTGGGATTGGAATTTTTTCCTCGGTAATACCTTCAATCGTTAGTCTTTCAGAAAATCTTTGAATGTATTTTCTTTGAAGATTGAGATACCAGTTCCGGTATCAATAAGAAGCTTGAATTTACAAGAAGCGTCAAGAATGTAGTAAAAGTTTTTAGAATTAACAGTAATAAGGGGCTTAAAGAAATAGTTGCTCCGTGAAGTTCAGATCTAGGTTCCGATTGTCCTGATTCAGTTTTGAATTTGGGTTTCGACTTCGCTCAACGTTGTTGTCCAATCAGGATGATGGTCTAAGCTCGGAAGCGGTAGAAAATCCTGATAATCGTGACTATTAAAAGGCTCGATATCGTCGAAAGTTTTTTCAAAGACAGGATAATTTTAAGTAGTGGGAACAAACATCATTATGATGTTGATTGAAATGGTGGGTCATTTGAGGACGGTTGGTTGAATTAAGCTCTATGACAGAAGGGCGAGAATAATTAGGGTTCATTTGAGACCTAACAGGAAGTCACTGGACGTTCGATGGATGAAACACTTGTCCTTGTTGAAAGGGGGATAATGTGACTGGAAATTTGGCCTTGTTTGTTGGTTAGGCGCGACGGGATTTGGTCTGTGGATTTGACTTAATGTTTGAAGACTATTTTATTAATTATTTCAAAATGCAATTTACGGCAATGTGGCCTAATTGACCACAATGAAGACACTTAGGAGGTTTAGAAATTGGACTTGAGAGGGATCGATTTATTCGTTTTCTGATCCTCGAAATACGATACCTGAAGCACGCTTCTATTTCGAGAATGTGCATCCAGAAGATCTGTTGGATTACTGGCGCGTATTACCTGTCCTAAACGGGTTTCTAATTCAGTAAGAAGTAAGAATTGTATCCACTAGAGTGGTCTAGGCGTCTTTTTGATCAGGACTTACCTCAGCCGTTTTGTGAATAGCGGAGTGCATTTTCGCAGTCAAGACTTAAAGTCGATTGTAGAATGTTAATGTAGATTCGTTCGATTGTTGTTTTAGACGTTGTAATTCGTGAATATGGGAAGAGAGATCATGAGAATCTCCATAATGCAATGTCAGTAGTTGTTTGATTTCAAGGTAGGTCGCAGGGTTTCTGGAATTTATTAACTGCGCCGCTTTCCCTTTTAATTTGTAGTTGATATGTAACACTAAGGCCGTGGCGCAATTACATGCATCTATAAAGGTTGCAATGGAAATTTGGTCGCCTTCAAATTGAGCTATTACGGAAAATATTTCCGTTAACAGATGTCTCTTGGTTTCTGTGGTATCCGGGGTTGGTGAAGCTTGTGCCATTTCGATATGTATCGATATAAAAAACTTGGAACAAGGGTATAAAATAAAATTTTAAAACATATAGAAAATTAATAAACTGTAGAATACGTGAATGGGAATAAATGACTGTTTGCACGATATAACAGTATGGTATTAAATGTGAAGCTATTAAAATCAATAGATCAAAATATCAAATTAAATAAATCAATTATTCAGTTAAATCAAATGTATCAATGTCAATAAAAAGAAGTCAAATAAATATATCAATAAATCAAGTAAATCAAATAATTAAATAGGTCAATATCAATTAAATCAAATGTATTAAATCTAATATTAAAAAGCAATGCTCAATAAAATAAATTAAATAAGATTTACTTAAAACGAATGAAAGTTCACCATTACTTACATCAAAAGGAACTTTGAAAGCCCCATATTCTACGTTTGATTGCACTGAGGATTTTTTCCAGATACGTTGTTCCGTTGATGGATTGGAATCCGCCGCTATCAGTTACAGCACTCGTGTTCTAGTAACGTTAGACGGATTCTACTAACTGCGCCAATTTGTTATATCACACTTTCAAAATTTCTCTTTTTAAAAAAGATTTTATTTATAGTTGCACAATTAATAACTTTTAAAAATAATAACTTGAAAATAACAAAAAACTTTAGAACAATAAAAAGAAAAAATTACGTGGTAAACTAAACTTGACAGAACTGTAAGTAATAATGAAACAAGGAAATTAGACAATTTAGAACCTGCGAATGTGCACTCAGTTTTCACAAAGCTTGCATTTCGCACGGATAGTCGTGTGCAGGTTACAGGAGACGACAGGGGAATGCTCACTCAGCTGTGAACGTGTTGCTTGGTGTTTCATAAATACGTAGAATGTTCTCAAAAACGAAACTAACGAATTTTTCATAACTAAACTTCCTACGTTCGAATATCTACCTGTACAAATCCGGAGAACAATAATTGTCTCTTATGAACAGTCATTAGATCCATTTATCAGTTTGTTCTAAGCATGTATAGTTCAATTTTAACTAACTGGAATTCTATCCCCACTGTTTCTCTGCAACGATATATAGCAAATATCCTGACAAAGTGAACGAAAACAACACACTTTTTTACTAATCGATATAACTATTAGAAATAATAAACACGCAGTCTCAACGTTGTAGAGCTCGAAACATATACAAGAGGTCTTCTATGAAAGAAATAAGTGAATACCAGAACTTCAAAAGACAATGTTCTTTATTGAGATATTTTGGTTATATAAAATTATCTAATCATAATCATTCAACATTATTTCATCATTATTTATCACGAATATCGAGTATACTTTTATTCATGTTTGTAATATATTTCAATATAACTACATTGAATAGAGTCTATCATTCTTCACATGATACTCAAGTTTTCAAAAATACTTACTACCTTTTAATCCAATCAGTCAAAATGATTATAGTTACTGGTTTTGTTATTTTTTGTCCAATATTATCAGTGTGGAATTGTAGAAGTTGGCAATATTTCGGAAATGAATTGGAACATATAGTAAATAATTTGGATCAATTGAAAAGCAACAAGTGGAAATTCTACGAATGTTTCATAGTAGATTTCACCATTGTATTCTTAGCTGTGATGTTGATACTTATCGAGCATTTTAAATTTTCATCTTTATTCCTTTACTTCTCCATCACAAAATTATTATATGGCTTCGTTGTATACTTCATTAATCTGACAACAGGAATCTTTAAAAGAGCATACGACGTATTAAATCAAAAGCTATTTGCATTTGCTTCAAAAATGATAAACGATAGGGAATTCGAAGAACTAAAAAGAAATTACTTGTCCTTATACAATCTGGTGAAGAGTTTTAACCAGCTTCTCGGTTTCCAAATATTTTTGATACATGCTACCACGATTATGGTTATCTTAAATGTGGTAACCCATCTACTGTTTAATGAGGTACCTGGAAAAAAACTTAAGATACTCTCAATCATGAGTTTCTTTTCGCATGTAGCTATTAATTTGGTAAGTATTGTGGAACCAATTATTTACAAAAATCTTCCTGTTTATTAATGAAGGTGCTTTGCTAAAGGGTCCTAAAACATTATAGTAAAATCTATTAGAACCTAGCAAAAATGTTAATTATGTTATTATGTTTGATTATTTAATGGTTTTTTCATTATACATACAATCTTCTAATTTATACAATATTCAACGATCTTGATGTTTGTAGAACAAAAATTGTAAAGGTGTCTCATGCAACCCATGCGATTGGCCTCCTGTTGAAACATTTATTATAGGCATTCAAGTCTGAACAAAAACTACATTACCTGATAATTCAACAGGCTCAAGATGGCGGTGACTGTTCTGTGACGTTGTTACTGTTTGTTATAGCTGTGTTCTGGGAATATTACCTTATTTAAAGCTGTCGAACAGTGCCTAATAAAGCAAGATGGTTTTATAAAATTCAATAATGTACGATTCTCTGACAAATCCAATTTTCTTTTCTACGATATTGTCAATAAATAATATTATCGATATTGGATTAAGAAAATCCCATTGTAACCAAGTCAGAAGTTATTTCGCCTAAGGCCGTCATTTGGGCTGTCGAAAAATTGGTGTTCAGAAAGGTGAAGATAATTTGACTACAATCCAAATACAATTTTCAAGCAAGTTGGAGTAACTTACACGTCACAAACGATTTGATAATTGGCCTTACAAACGATTTGATAATTGGCCTTACCTAAAATAGTAATATAGTTTAGTGTTTAGCGAAATGAGTTCAGTTGATTTCTGAGAAGGGACTCATTTTTGGGTTTTTTTGGTCTTGCTTGAAAATCTGATATTTTGTAATACAAATTATTAGTTTAAAAATGGTAATTTATCGACAAAGATAAACATTGTATGTTAATTATAAGCTTCTCTGATTAAAAAATTTGATTTCGCAGATAAATATCACAGGAAACTTTTTTTTCGATATCTACTCTATTTTTCGGTATGATTTTTTTTGCAAATAATAAAAATATAGCTTTTATAGTAAACTAAATTTCTTACAAAAAAGTTCTTTTGAGCAAACACTCTCCGACCAACAGTTTTTAAGTTGTAGTGTTAAAAATTGAATATTATTAATAGTTCATACCAAATTTACTTTAAATTGGATTTTTAAAAACTTACATTAGATATTATTTACAATAAACGCTGGAAAGTTATTCAATTGTCAATTTTAGAAACGAGATTTTGTGTTTAGTAAATAAATATAAATTACAATGTTTATCATTATAACTACTAAAAGCAATTTTTTGTCTTTCATTTCTGAGTTGTAACAATAATGTTTGTTTATTAGCATTGGGAAACTGCTTTCTATTCTATGCATTGCAGCCTTGCAACAACCTGTAATAAGTATTGTTTCTGTTCTTCGTTAGTTAAACTCCGGTTATATGATTCTATTCTCCTCTTTCAGCAGTATCAGTTACATGTATTTTTTTTTAAATAACATGCAGATCAACTTATATCTGATAACGATTATAATATGTTCTTAATAATTTTAAAAAATGTACACGTTTTATTTGATACTGCTGAACGAGGAGAGAATTAAGAGAATCATATAATCGGAGTTTAACTTATAACGAAAAACAGACACTATACTTAACACAAGTTGTGGAAATGCATAGAAAGCAATTTCCCAATGTTAATAAACAAACATTAATGTTACCAATTCAGAAATTAAAGAAAAAAAATCACTTTTAGTAATTCTATTGATTTATAATATATAATTTATATTTATTTACTAAACACAAAATCTCGTTTCTTAAATTAACAGTTTAATATCTCTCCAGAATTTATTGTAAATAATATCTAACATAATATTAAAAAAATTCAATTTATAGAAAATTTGGTATCAATTATTACCTTTTTAGGTCTAAAACAAAAAAACTGTTGATCGTAGAGTGTTTGCTACAACGAACTTTTTGTAGCAAATTTGATTTCTTACAAAGGCTGTATTTTTTATATAAAAATAATTAATACCGAAAAATAGAGTAGAAACCTTTGTTATTTATATAGGAAATTCGAATTTTTCAATGAATGTAGCTTCTAATTAATTTTATTTTTCGGTGGCAATATTTTCTATAGATTACCAGATTTTAAGCTAGAACCGAAAAAAAATATAACCTAAAAATGAAACACTCTGGGACACATACATATATCTTTTGTTTTAATACGCTTCAAAAAATTAACCACCTATATTCTATATTTCAGATTTTTAGCGTTGTTGTAATTATTTCCTGTGACAGAGCTGAAAAAAGTGGACAAAATTTCATAAATACATGCTACATTTTGCAAACCGGACTAGGGCAATCAAGAATTCGAAAGGAGCTTTTCTATTTGGGATATTACGCTGAGAAACTGAAACCTAAATTTTATGCAGCCGGCTTATACGAAGTGAATATGTACACATTAGTTGGTATTGCTTCTGTTTTGACAACATACTTGATAATTAGTATCCAGTTTAATATACCATGAAATATGTGTATCAGTTAAATTAATTATTATTAATTTAACTGATAATTATAATATAGTGATTTTTATGTTTATATGTATAATATATTATATTATAGTATAACATAATTTGTGCACCTGTATTTTGGTTCTGATTTCGAAACAACATCATTGTGCTTCTGTATCTAAAATACCTACATATTATCCTGCTAACGTTAGAAAATATCTGAAAATTTAATGAAATATCATAACAGAGTAATTTAAGGTAGTTTTTTTTAGTTATACTCCGTTACATTTCATAAGCCTTACTACTTCAATTGATTAAATCTAGAACATCATTGTGATTGTTATTATACCCTTGCACTGTTACAGAATTAAAGTATTTTATTATTTGACCTAATTCTTGAGGCCTTATATCAAGAAGGCTCGTGAACAGAAAAGCAGTTTTCAATCTATTAATTTGGTCAGTAGCAACATGCAGCAACTACTTCAGTGTGAAGTATATATTCTTTGAATGTTAATACAGCCTTTGAAAGTAAATATTTATTTAATAATAGGGAATGTCCCGTTGGCTAAAAGGTAAAGGGTAAATTAACTGCTAATTCATTTTAACCGGGGTAAATTGGCTACGCTCTTTTTTCTATAAAGCAAATAAAAATGTTAACTTTATATTCTCTCCATCTTGGTGATAGGGCTTGGTTGCAAAATATTGCATCACATGGTCTCATTTTCTTCTTGCGTCCAAATTGTTCTGTGCCGGTCCTCTCATCATATTTTTTTATATGATCAACTGACAGTAATTTCAACCAAAATTTCAACAATGGTAGGTTTTTTCTATAAAATTGTATCACGTTTCAATGTTTTCTAAATTTTTATCAAGAAATTTTGTAGCTCCACCTATACCGTGCTTTCTATGGTGTTCGGAAATTTCCTTCCAATATGTTTTCCAAACCTTTGCTCTGATGGGCCTTCTTTATTTGTTTTTAAATCAGATGTGCAATTTATTTATGGTTAATAATATCTTATTAACTTTCATTTTATTGTGGAGCTGATGAGATCTAAAATTCGTCCCGTCAACCAACTCTGTTCTCTCGGCCGTTGTTCATTGAACTTTTGAGTTACATTTTTGAGTGTTTTTGATCTCCTGTCTTGTAATCAATCCAATGTGTTCGTTTGGTCTTAATTGATGTTCTATTGTCTTTTAATTTATTTTCTCTGATATGTATCTGCGGTTTTTCTTATGTAACTGTTAGCAAGATTTCAGTTCTATCTCCGCTAGTAGCAACACGGAGCATAGTTTTAAACTTTGACTGAATTACGAAATTTTTATTGAGTTGCCACGTTACACGTTAATGCTAAATTTGTACGCTAATTTGTTACGTGACGCCAAATTCCTACCCACCATAGTTGTGCTAGGGGTAGCAAGAAGGTTTGTCCGGTAGTCTCAGTGAAGACGGGAGGGTTCGTTTTATTTGAACGTATATGCCAGATTTTACTTGGCGGATATAAATAAGAGAGAAAATATGGGCGCCATGTAGATTCCCCTATACCTTCTAAATACACATAATCAGGGCATCTACCCGTCCTAAAATATCTGCTGTAGTAATTTTTGCTAATTTGGGACACTAAATTTCTAAATATAAATAAATAAATGTTGTAATCAAAAGGAATAATAAGCATACAACAGTTCCAAAATATAAGTTTAATTTGGGCGAACAGACTAATACAAGGCGCTAAAAATATGCCATAGGGCACTCTATTAATGCAAAACAGTCTTAGATAAGTTAAATATACCTAAGTAAAAAAAATGAAATGAAACAAATATACACTTATGGACAGAGATTCAAACTGTACATATAAACATGTGAGATCCTGAATAACCCGGTTACAAATATTTAAACACTTCTCTAATACAATAATTCTAATCAATAGAGTATTTAAATAAATCGTCAATATAAAATATTACATTAATGGGAACCGATAATAAATTACCTGATATTTATCATTCAATAAAATTCAAAATTTCGACGTTGGTGTCTCATCTTTACTACACTCGAGCTCGAGGGTAAGTGCAATGATGATGATAGAAATACCAGAAATACAGTGTTCGTGTATGCACCATCAACTAGTTCATCTGCATGCTAAGTCCATGATCGGCATGATACCATAATGCCAAACCAGGTCTGTGTTCTAGTGTCGTAACAGAACAGCAAAATATATCCACAATCTCACTGGATGGAGAACAAAACAGCAACGCAGCACGTAAAAACAAAAAAACAAATGGAAGAAAGAACGAAAGAACAGGAAGGAAGAAAAAAGAAGTAGAAAGAAGAAAGAAGAAGGAAGAACCCTAAAAAAAGAAAATATCTATCAATAGTCTGACAATACGAGAAATCGGCTAGTGTACAAACAAAAATCACTAACCCTATCAAGGGGTTCTTATAGCAAAGATTTCATTGTGAGGGTGGCCCCAAATACCATGACCACTCTGAAGAATTACGCAACAATAGAAGTTTTCAAATCCTCCATGAGAGAAGTATCCCAGCAACTAATCAACAGTACTACAATATGCTGGAGCACAATGTAGTGATTTCCATATTACTCCCTAACTCGGATGGCTTATCAAAAGCCAGTATACTAGTGGAAAATCTCTTAAAAATAACTGCACGACTTCTCCAGTTAACCTCACACAATTTTCTACACGCACATCCTTCCCGCCTTGTCGACGACAATGACAACTGTCAAGAAACACACAATGCCAACCAAAAACATTCGATAAATCAATTCGTCTCAACAGGTCAAATTTAAACATCAAAAGCAATATTTTGACCGGTCTTAAACGCATTTATTTCTACTAAGTAACTACGGAAAAAATATAACGTAACAGAGTGTAATAAAACACATTTGATTTTTCATAAATGTTCAAGTGAGAATATCAAATTCATACTGCTGACAAAATTCTGTTAAGTTGTCTCTTGTGCCATTTCGCTTACATGGGCCCTACATGTAAGTTACTCCAGCCACTAATTCGTAGTCAATTTACTTTAATATCTCCCATCGTGTTTGTTTCGGACTACTTTAGCATTTTGAAGAGGTTCTCTAATTGTGTATACCAGTTCTCCACAACCGTTTAGGACTATGAGGTGCTAGTTTTTTCTTACTGTATTTCTGTTGCCCTTGCCAATATTTCCAGAATATTACATATATCCGAAGTGGCCAGTTGATGTCACTGATATCCAGGAAGTAAGCTTGTAGGCCATACATAAAATTCACATCCCTCCCCGTCATTAAAATCAGACGACGCTAATTTATTAGCATTAACAGAGGCTTCCGATACTTTCCGACAATCTTCGCCGACATAATATGCATAGATTTAAATCTCAAATGACCACAAATAATTCAAGTTCTGCATAATGTCTATGGTGTCTATATTCATACTCCCTGACGTATTATAATGCTACATTTAAGGTTTTTGTAAAATAGGGTTCCAAATTTTTGCTGTGTATAGAACTCATTAAAATAAGCCAAAAAGTCTCTATTAACATGTGCCCTAAAATGCATTTTTACATAACTTTTGACGTTAAATAACAATTGCTACTCCGTGTTTTTCGACATGCAAATCATAAGCGTCCTATTTAGGTTGGTGAAGGGAGTTTTTGGTCGTATTTTCTCTACAGATTTATAAAATCCTAAGAATTTTACGAAAAAAATATTATGATTGACCAAGTCGATATTTCCAATGGTTTTCGAGTAAATTGAGACTAAAAATTATTCTGCTCTTTAAGTTATTAAGCCAAAAATTACAAAAATCTGTTTACCATGGCAAATAAAAGACTGGCGTTGCCATATCAATTAACAATTTAAGTTATTGATAAATTGTCAATTGAGCTTTCCCACTTTTTAAATAGTAAAAGTGGTGATTGGATGATTTAGGTATACAACATTATTGCAACTCACAAAATGGAGGCTGGAAATGCATCAGAAGCGACGCGTCTATATGCGGATACCCGAATAGAAGATTTCCTTACAGGTATTTCGGAGGATCAATGAACGTTTAAGAGAAAATAGTTCGTTGGCGCTTCTGATGCCTTTCCAGCCGCACGGCCGAACAGAAAGTGCATACCGGTCATTTCCGTTTTGGCTTATTTTAATGAGTTCTAAGCACAGTAGAAGTTTGGAACCCTATTTTAGAAACACCCTGTATAATGCATAAATTTGAAGCTAAAAATAAAATAGCAAAAACGCATGTGACACATTTATGAGCAGAGAAAGTTTTCACTGTTTAAATATACAAACTATTTTGTGACGAAGCCAGTTAACTCTGCGAAACAATTGTCAATATTTACTAATTATCACAGTGTTTGTGTTTTAGGATAATTAAAACGAATTTTCATCAAGTAAATACAGAGACAAGCATCACCTAATACAATTGTTTTTTTTTCAATATTTTGTTCAGTTTTTTTATTAATTATTGAGTAGGTATAATTAAATTGATCTATAATTCGATTTGAAGTACATATATTTTTATCACTAATACGTATCCCCCTATTTCATCATTAATAACAAAATGTAAACAACATGTTTATAATTTTCACCCATTTACGTAATTGAACATTAAGCACATAAACAATAATTTACTTGAAGCTTATAGTTGTCTGTAAGTTAATATGTATGCCAACATTTCGAAACGCAATAAAAAAGTTTTAAGTAACTTCAAAATGCAACTTTCAATCCTGCAATACCTAGGTTTCGCTAAAAGTGATGGTTTACGTAGTTTGCTGAAAAATATCACGAGTGTTTTGGTAGTTATCACAAATTTTGTTATCTGCTCAATGGCAGTGTATGTAAAATACCAGGACCCAAGGTATAGCCAAACCTTGTTTCAAATATCGGTTGACTCTATGGAAATCACAGCGGTGTTAATTTTATTTATGTTTTGTCTGTGGGTACCCAGATGGAAAGCTAATACCTGGTTACGATTTTCCGAAGGAATTATGAAACTTGAAACCTTTGATGTGTCAGATGAATTTAATTGGTGTGATTTTAAAGAGTGCTTCATTATAATTTTTTTAATATTGTTTGTATGTATATTTTCCGATTTGTTAACAGCTACTCGGTCAGTTGCGTTACCACTGATTTTTTATTTTATAGCCCTAAACAAAATTTTATGTGGTATAACTGTTTACTTCATTAATCTAACAACTAGGTTATTTAAAATTTCTTATGAAATTTTAAACTACAATTTAACAGCTTTGGTGACAACCGGATACAATGAGGGAAGCTTAATTGAAATTAAAAACAGATATTTGTTGATATTTGACACAGTTGAAAACTTTAACGACATATTCGGTTGG
This sequence comes from Octodonta nipae, assembly GCA_034190945.1. Lineage (NCBI taxonomy): Eukaryota > Metazoa > Arthropoda > Insecta > Coleoptera > Chrysomelidae > Octodonta > Octodonta nipae. The sequence goes on along the minus strand of CM067224.1, from coordinate 43,782,783 downwards.
CAGATATTTCTTGTAAGTTTTAACACCGTTGTAGTTTTTTTAAACATTACAAATCACATGATGTTTTCTGTATTGCCGACAGAAGGACTAGCTGTTGTAAAAGTGTCAACGGTGTCTCATTTATTAATTAATGTGGTAAGTAATACAATAGTATTTGTTAATAATTCGATAATGTATATATGGGGGCCATTATACTGGCAGTGCTCATAAGTAAAAACTTTTCAGAAACCATGAAAATATCTCGTCTTTTAATTTTTAGAATAACGCAGGGAAAGATTTATCCACGAAAGAAAACTATAAATAAAATAGGTAAATTTATTACTTTGGAAAGTGCAGCAAAAGCTTCAACAAACCTCATCATTTTGCCACCATTTCCAATCTTGGCGAACATTCGCGAATTTCCCGCGAGTCTCTTGAAATGTCACTCTAATCTGGACGGCAGTTATCCTCGCACACTGAGTTCAAAAGGAGCTGATAAAGTAGCAATGGACCTATTAAAAATATCTTTGGAAGAAGTTTGTCCGGTTGTCACACAACGCGACAAGGGCCATGAGTTTACTATTGCTGTCATACCAGCATTAACAAGCCTATGGCGAAAGTGCCAAATTTTAAATAGAAGACATAGACATCTAGCGAGTCAAGGAGCTATTGAGCGATAAAATCCCATGCGTAACCGACTAGATCAAATGCAATTTAATGATTTTGCATTAAAGGTTTAGTACGAATGAAAATATTTTTGCTTAAACTAGAATTAAAAATAATCCGTAAAACTATGAAACTTACCACACAAATTCAAAAATAATTTGGGGACTATCCATAGTATCATCAAATAAGCAAAAAAGAACATTGGAGTTTTTTCAATGGTTTAGCAATGAACTTGCAAACAATGAAGAAGTATGTTGCAGGTTACAAGTTTATAGTAACAATTCCAAGGATAGTTAAGTGTTATGATGTAGCTTAATAACTCCAAGAACACTCTCTATACTGAAACCCGACGCACAGTACCCACATCCAAACAAGTTTTATACCCATGATAGGTCACCATGGAATCTGTTCGGACATGGCAATGATCTAGCCCGCCGTCGACCGATTATTCCCACCCAAGGTAAATAGGTCTAGTGTGAGATATCGTTGCCATCTTTGACTAGAAAGGCTGCGGCCTTAAGGGCCCCACTCATCTCGTTTATCTCTGTCTTATTTAACCGACGGCTAACAATCTTCTTCCAAACATGTCATACAAACGAGGTGAATGGACAAGAACATCGTTTTTGCACGTCGTTCCAAAAATTCAGACGAAGACTGAATTTAACCTATATGGTGCCAACCGTTACGGTAAACACGAGGTGTGTGGACTCAACAGTTTGATTAGTCGAGCATTTCTCAGCGCGAGTGATGATTAGTATATTCATTTTATTATTATTTTGTTGTTTATTGGTTAAAAAAAATTCTTATATTAGAGAGTGGAACAGAGACTTTATTGGTGTTTATTGAATTTTATCGGTCATTTCCTTGACTGTGGTGATTTTTTTTTTCATTTTCATTCCTACAAAAATCGCTACCAATGCTAATAAGCGATCCATCGTGAAAAACTGGCGTAAACCATAACTCTTAGGCTTATCAACTCAACGTGCTTTCTTCCAACATTTTTAACAGTCGGTGAAAAATGGAAGAGAAGGACGATGTGAGTGGGCCTCTTTAGAGGCGTTCATGCATAATTTAACGGATGGTAAGCGTGAGCCAAATCTTTCAACTTGTAATTCGTATCGTACTGAGCACGATTACTATCGCAACGACCAGTCATCAGTAGGGTAAAACTAATCTGTCTCACTACGCCGAAATTAATGGGGCGTACAAGTTAATATATTACTAAATTATATTTGACTTGAATTTTTTTTACTATGGGAAATATTAAAAAAATAAAATGTATAGATATAGAAGACACTACGCAAATATGGAAGAAATTCAACAAAGAATTATTCATGTTACTAACATTATTAATGGTAAATGCTTTCACAACTCTATATTATGGCATATAAGAACAAGAAGACTCTACTCATTACTTCAAGGTGAATATGCCTTTATATACTGGATGTCTACTTTGAATTTTCTTGGAATATGATCCTTCTTAGCTTTCTTTCTATACTTTAAATTAATCCTGTGTTTAGTTATACTTCGTTTGGTTATTTGCCTCCAATAAACAGAAATTGCCTTCATTAAATTTTAGTAGTATTTAAAATTGATTTCAATTTCTTAAAATAAGATTTTATTGATTCACAATTTTAAGGGATACATGAAAATTATTGGGACACCTTACTCTTTGGTTAACCGAAATTAAAGAAAGATAATTCCTACTTAGATCTAAAGATACTTACTGACTTGAGCGGGAACAGTTTGCACTAAAAAATGGACTTTATAATACTATGATGCGATTTGACACACCCAGAATCAGATATAGAAATTTAATATTGTTGAGGTAAAACATAGATGCTATAATAAGAAGTAAATATTTAAATTGTGGTAAAGTTTGGTAAATATTGTTTCAAGTAATATTTCAATTAATATTGTAGTAGTTTGTGCATTTTATTGAACTAACAAAAAAGAAACTGTTTGATCGGATCCAAAACCTATGTTTAGTAATGTTAAAATGCCTAGAGTACATTTACGCCGAATGTGCCGTCAGCTAAGTGAATTTGAAAGAGGTCAAATTATTGCTTTACGGGAGCAGGGATTTTCATTTCAAGAACTCGCTTACGGCAAAAACAGAAATCCAATTACTGTATTGAGATGTTGCCAAGCGTGGTTTGATAATACCCAAAATTGGAGAAGAGTAGGCACCGGATGACGAAAAGCACAAATGAAATTCAAGGTCAACGTCTAAGACATATGGCCTTTAGAGACCGATTTTCGACATTTCGAAATTTCTCTGATGCGTGGCTAGGGGAACAAGACCCTATTGTAGGCATCCGAACGGTTTACCGCAGTATAAGGTCTTTCAGACTGCAGCATTATCGACCCCATCTTGTGCTACCTCTGACCGGTGAGCATTGATGGTAATGATGAAATTGGTGGAGAAAACGACAACACTGAAATGTGGAATGGCATAAGGTCGTCTTCTCTGATGAATCACGACTCTGCTTGGGTGAACATGATAGCCATAAAACTTGATATTGATATACACCGAACTGTAGGCGTTATAGTATTGCTAGTGCACATTGAAATAGGTCTAGTCTTTGTACGAGGCGACATGAAAGCGCAACGTTTTCTTCAGCAAGTAATGGAGCCTTTACCTTAATCAGCTCATTGATCCTATATTTCAATAAGATAATGCTCGGCCTCAAGTTGCTCATGTTAGCTTAAACTTTTTTAAGAGACCCTTGTGAATATGTTGCTACGTCTGCCCAAATCCCCCGATCTTTCGCCCATATAACATTTTTGCGAAATAATGTGTAGAATTCTCAGAAATTTATCTCAGGCCCCATGGACTTTGAAGGTTCAAAGACATGAAATACAGGTAGCTTGGGATAGAATTCTTGAAGAAGAAATAGATAAACTTATTGAATCAAATCCAAGATGTGTTGGGAAGTGTATAAATAATCATGGCGGACAAACACGTAATTAACAAATTTATAAAAATTTAATTCCTTGGTATATTTTATTCACCTACTCCTTACTATAGCATCTATGTTTTACGAAAACAATATACAATTTAAACATCTCCTTTTGGGTGTTACGATTTCTTACATCGTACATCTGTCTGCCGGAGCACGTCATTCCTGTTAGTAAATGTACCTAGTCAGTACCCATAGATATTCCTAGATAAATTTCGTGAGTGAAACATGATGGTGAAACTGTTTTCACAGAAAATATTAAAAACCACCAAACTATAAATTTAACTCAATGTTATTTGGAAACGTCGAAAATGTACCACAATCTATAACACATGAACATAACCTGTACCCAGATGTAAAAGATGCATAACAACATAAAAGTGTTATTGTTGTTTGTTGAATTTTAAATTACTCCGCAAATAATTTTGCAGTCCTCACTAGTTCATACCCGTTTTAGAGGCAGTTCGTAAAATATGTTTCAGGAATTTTGGCGTTTTTAACCTCTTCCTCCTCTTCATCACGCTGTGTCACGCTTTCTGCGATCTTCCTATAAATGATTCCTCACAGAAGATAGACTCCCCCGTTATTGCGATTAATAATACACAAATGTTAATATTCTTAAATATATGTATATTATATTAAATTATTAAATCATATTATAATATCGATCAAATAAATTGTTAGTTAATGGAAGATCAAAAAATCTTTAAATGCTCAGAATTACTTCTAATTGGCATTGCAGTATCTTCTTCTCTGTCTTCGAAATTGCCATTTAAGTCATCTTCATCTATCACTGCACATTTTACTGTACCTGCACTTTCACCTCCAATCTGCATAGTAGTTCGCGAGCTCAGCGAGCTGCCATAGAACCACATTGTTTTTCTTTCCGTTTTGGGTATACGTTTTATAATAGCTTTTTTTCGATAACACATCCTGTAAGTGTTAAATAAATTATGGCATAACTCAATTATCACAAATGTGTTTGTTTCTAATATCTCAGCTGTTAAGTCTAATAAATGCTAACGTAGACTGAATAGTGCACATAATAACGAGCATAAAATTAATAAATTTGTTGACTGCTAACTAACGAAAGAAATAAATATATGTATAAAAATAAATACAGGAGAATATTTAAAATATGTGCACAGTTGTAGTAGTAAAAACTTTGCTAAATCTCGAAATACACGCCAATAACTCATTTATCCGATTTTTTTAGCATTTTCCTTGGAACTCGATTTACCCAGATTCTACAAGGTACTGTAGATGCAACTTTAACTTGCTAAGGGCAGTGTAGAGTTTTGAGAGAGTATTTTGATTTCTTATCGAATAAAGAGTGCAGAACAGAGTCTTTATGATTCTGGATACATAAAAGTAACGATTGTGATGTCAACGCATGCGCCGGGGTGTAAAATAAACAAAAATTATATACAAAAAAAATCGAGAGAAAAATTAAAGTAGCAATGTCTGCTGAATTGCTAACGTTAAAATTTCCTTAGACCACTCAGCCCCCTCTCACACAAAGTGATACCCCCACCTCTCTCTCATATTTTACGAACTTGCAAGAAAGTATACGGAAGTTAGCCCTCGTTCAACTTGTTAAATTAAAACTAAATTAAACCTTTAAATTATTTAAAGTTCAATACTATGGTGCATTTTATTTAAGATGAATTTCTTTTGTCAAAAAGTGATTGCTCGTTTAATTGTTTCAGATTTTTACCATCATATTAGTGATGTCATGTGATGCGGTGGAAAAGAGCGTCGATGAAATAATTTCTGCATGCTACATTCTACAAACAAATTTAGAAAGAACGCCTTTAAGGGACGATCTCCTGCATATGTCCCAATATGTTGAGAACTTAAGGCCGAAATTTACTGCTGCTGGTTTTTATGATGTCAATCAGTACACCTTAGCCGGTATATTCTCGGTTGTAACAACTTATACCATTATCTGTATACAGTTTAATACATCTTAGTATCACAGATTAAAATTATTTTTTATAATAATATTTTAATCCTAACAAAGTTGGAGACATTTGGGAAATAAAAACTAACTACTCTAAACTTTTTAATTTTTTTTTATGAATTTTGCGTTTAACAGTTTATAGCTTTAAGGCTAACTAAATGAAGAAGCTATCAAACCTCGTAACTGGCAAAATTAATTCTTATACCGAACAATATTCCTCCAGAGATTGACTCTTGTCTTTCCTAAATTTTTAAAGGACTTTTGTCTTTAACATATTGTCGTTGATTCTTGTCTATTCCAAATCTTTTGTGATTTTTCAACATATCAAAGAAAATTCTCCTAAATTCTACTTTCGCTAGCTGCAGAAGCCGAACCGAAGTCGAAACAAGCTCCTAACTTTACGGGTTTTCGAACCAAAGAATACGTTTGCTTCTTTGGATTCTCAGACTTTTGCTTTGAACAAAAGGAACCGCTCCACAAAATTCGTGGAGATTTGCGAAATTACAAAAGATATTTGCTTTTGTCATGAATCTGAAGCAGTAAACTGGGATTCGACCCAATGATATTTTAGGGTGAATCTGGAAGCTTCCGACCTTTTCGGGTCTCATCAATTAGGCGAAGAAGCCTAAGAGCTAGTGATTTTATCTTAGTCTAATACCTAAGTTTCATCTTACAAAAAATGATTGCTCGTTTGGTAATATTAGATCTATTTCAATTTATACAACAAATATGTTTGATAATATTTGGAGGTGTTGACCTCCAACAACAGTGTGATAAGTTTCGAACGAAAAAATATTTCGTGTTACATTCTATATTTTCGAAACATATTCTACGGTTCTGCATTTGTTATTTGATAACTTTTACCTTGGATTTTATGTTATTTTTAAATATTTTTTAATTTATGTTATAATTTCAAATTTACTTTGTGTAATGATTTAAAAATGCAAGGATGAAAATAACCATGAATGGAACACTAAAAAGGGATAATCTGAGGGAATATGATAACTGCCTGGATTCTGAACTTACTTAACACAGTTTAGTTAGATCAGCAGTGATTTCAAAGGAGATGCATAGATAGATATTATTTAAGTAATGTGTGAATAATAAATCACGGAATATTTATGTCTGCATACTTTACTTATGTGAGTGAAAAAATATAGATAGGAAAACGTCATAACGGGGAACCGCACACATACAAACGAGGCTGGGAATTGACACCCGAGATTGGCTCCTTAACCTCGACACTTATGATGGAAAATAGTAGTAAGGAAGAGTTTATCGATTATAGAAAATCTCCGAAAGGTGTATAATATCCAAGCATGCAATGGACGAACGATTAACACGCAATATTAGATAGCATTAAAGGATGGACCAGACTAACGTCAATTTTGTCGGTTAGGCTTATAATTCAAGCTGATAACTCTAAACAGAATACCAACATTCGGGATGTTGCATTATAATTTACTGCAAGGGGCCAAACAATACCAACAAGGGACACCTTCAATTCTTTGCATTAAAAAATTTTAGCGACTGTTGAGAACATCGAAGGCCCAACTCCAGTTGAAATAGCGACATCGAAAACACCAGCAGTTGCACAGATCATGTTCAGATACAATTAGAAAGAAATTAAACTAAAAGAATTTTCGGTTCAATTCGATTGATGAAAGCAAACCTGTGATTTAGGTGATTGCGAAGTCGAATACCATCTAGACTGGCCCCAGACCACTAGAAAAATCTTCGAACGAATGAACTATATAACTGCGAGGAGGCGAGGCAGTTTCTTTTAAAAGCAGCGTGTAGGAAACAAGCTGATAGCATTAGTCATTGTGTTTTGTAAATATGAATCTATTGCAACAACCAGAACTATGGCAGGTTGTGCTACATGAAAACGACAGCTTTCTCCACCCGTAAACGACTGTTTCAGTTCACGGTCATGTCCTTTGGATTAGGTACTGCTCCCGCTACATTTAAGAGGTTAATGGAGTATGTATGGACCGGGTTGATATGAAGTAGTATACCTCGTCGGCATACTGGTCATGGTTCACACATTCGAAGATCATCTGAAGAACTTCGTATTTTCTAGAATAGAATAGAAAAGGCCAATCTGAAAGTCAACCTAAAGAAGTAATACATATTTTTAAAAAATAGAGGTTTTGGGCAAAGTCGTTTCTGAGTCAGCAATCCGTACACTCCAAGGCTCACAACAACTTGGGATAGTCCATTTGAAGTGATGAAGAGAATCAATGACGTTATTTATCGTATTCGTCAGAATCCGAGAGCTAAGATGATGGTGGTTTATTAAGATCGACTGGTTCCCCACCATGGAGGGAATGATTCTGATCGCGATGATCCGAATTAAAGGAGGGGGCAGTGGTATAAATATAAAATTAAGAAACATTCCAAGTTAATCCTTCTGATAAACATATTGCGATTGCGAGATAAAAAGGGTTGAATATATAAAAGCAACAACAATGGTAGCCCCGAAAATTGGATTCGGTAGTAGTTTGCTCTACCGTTCAGTAATGTAATTATGTTTTACGAGACTTTCTGGATGCCTCTCAATGAAATCACGAACAGTTTTTCTAGCACAGTTATTACTTAGAACGTAAAGATCAATAATTTCGTTTTTTCCGCTAATTTGTAAACCATTTTGTCGAATAAGAAAAATTTTGAAGTAAGTCTTAACTACACTGAAGCGACTATGAAAAAAAATATTTACTAGCAAAACACTTTTTTTATATTTTAACGAAAGAAGTTTTTTTTTTGTTATATGAGCAGTGATACACAGTGGCGTACCTCAAAAATTGCACGTCGAAACAGTACGCTTTGTCAACAGGGTATACAATGGAGACCATATGGAACAGCTGTTATAATAAAATGATTTAGAATCCATTTTCATTTTAATTTTCCTTGTCGTAATAGCAAAAAAGTCTCTAAAATTATATGGGAATTATCTATTTTAATTATTATTCGTTAATAACATCAGAAATCAGAGAAATATCTTTGAAATCCTTTTTAATTAAGATTTAAAACGAGGTATCACTTATTGCATGGTTCCAGTTAAAAAAATTGATTATCTACCGCTGGTGTGATGAAAATGCAATTTAATTAATGGTTAGTATGGCCCAATATTTTCATAATAATGAGTATTTTGAGAAATTTTCCAGGTGGCTCGTTTTCTTTGGAACACTCTGTACAATGGATGTGATATAGGTAGATCTTTTGCGAAATATGAATTATTTATTGGGGGTTATATAACTAAACTTTTCTCCTTAAGTGATTGGAACCGAGTTTTGTGGGAAAAATTCATATAAACGATAGTGCATCCGTAATTTTGTATTAATAAATTCACACTATTACATAAGACGTGATTTTGTCCTATATTCACTTTATGAGGGGATAGGAAGTGGTAGTGAAAAAGTTTGAAAAATATAGGAAACATTTGCAAAATGTCGAATATAGAAAAAAATGTCAAATAACAAACCAACAATATGAAAAAAATGTAAAAATGACAAAAGTATCAAAACATTATTAATACCTACTTAAAATGTTAAAAAACATCTGAAACATCAAAAATGTCCAAAAAGGCGCTTAAAAGTTGAAACAGGGTATAAATATTTAATTTAAGTAGAATATCAAATGGCAAAACTCTCAAAAACATAAAATTTGTTAAAATTTCTGACCCTGTAAATTAAATTTTAGTAATTGAAGATGCATCTTTTCAAAATGCAGGAAATATGAAGAATGTTACATGGCAAAAACGTCCAACTTGAATAATATCTCAAAAATACCAACAGTACTCAAAGTGTGATCAATTTAAAAATATATCAAAAATAACAAAAAAATATCACCAACGGCGTAAAATCTAAAAAAAAAACAAGAACCTCAACTTCAAATATCACAAATGCGTCAAAAATATTAAAATATCTGTTTTATTTTCAGAAAATTTAAAAAATGTAAAATCCGATAATAAATTGTTAAAGAAAAATGTTAAAATGCAAGTATAATATCAAATATATCTAAATATAATAATTTATATTAAAAAAGACTTCAGCTGGCTTAAAATAAAAACCGCTTAAAAACCGTGTGCAATCAATCACTATTTTCTTTTTTTTATCTGATTGAAATGTACCTTAAACATTTCAATTGAAAAATTTAACTTATTCTCATCTCTCTCTCTCTCTCTCTCTCTCTCTCTCTCTCTCTCTCTCTCTCTCTCTTTCTACCTCTCTAATTTTAATTCTTTGTCTATATTGTCCAAATATATTTTAAGTTTTTTATTTGTTGTATTATTTGGACCACTTTCTATAAATGTAACAAATTCACGCCATATTGCATCCACACTGTATATGTTTCTGTGTACTGGTCACCCCTATATAACTAATTGGTCTATCATTTTCTGGATCACCCTGTACAACTATAATTCAACTCAAGACAATAATACAACGGTCCTGACATCTTTAAAACCACGCTGTATATGTATTTTTTTTCAATTGTTTAAATTACTACTGTATAACAATGATTTTACGTCGCCGCAAATGTCAAGTATTCCATTTATGCAACTGCTCATGGCCTACCCTATATAACAAAATTCACCTTTTTGAACCACAATTTATGACTATAATTTTACTCTACCATTTACTTCAACCACCCGGTATATGAAACTGCTTCGAAAATTTTCATAACTGCTTATGCTTATATAACAAATTTTTGAAGAGCAATAATTTCACCCCACCCTTACTTCAAAGACCTTGTCTAAGCAACTACTTATGCTCCAAACTATATAACTTTTTTAAACAGCTCTGTATAACTGCAATTATACTCCACCTTATATTTCAACCATCATGTATATTCAACTGCTTCTGCTTTTAAAGCCTTTTGTATAATTGTAATTATTCTCCGTCCTATAACGCAAATATCCACTGTGTATAATTATAGTTTTGCTCCACTCTGAATAACTATAGTGTTGCTCTAATCTTATTTCAACCACCTTTTATATGCAACTACTTATGTGCCACCCAATACAATATTTTTAGAACCACTCTATATAACTAATTCAATTCCAACTTATATTTCTACCATCATTGTATGCAACTGCTTATGTACCACCTAATATAACATGCACGCAGGCACACACCTTCAACCGTATTCCACTCAGAAGAGATCGCCGGAATAAAAAATTTACGTTTTAATAAGATAATAGAATATTTTCTGAAATTTCACGCGACTGTAACTTAACTTCATCTCTAAAATAAAGTGAGTTCAAAAGCATCAAAATGAGAATCATTACAAAAACCCTGTATGACATAATTTCATAGCATATCTTGACATTTAAACTAGATATTTATGATAAAAAATTTTCATTTACCAGGATGTTTACGGTTTTTGTGCATATATTTTTCTGATTTTCATAAAAATGGTTTTACGATCTAGAAAAATGTACGGAATCAAGCTGGAACATATCTTTGTATAATAAAATTTATAATATTAAAATTGCGTGAGCAGTTTTAAAGAAAACAGTGAAGATTCATTGAAATCGCTGAAATCTAGTGCCTTATTTACTTTTTTTCTGATTTTCTAGAAAACAGTAAGTCTCATGTTATAGACAGTGACATGGGACCTTTCTGTAATGTTCCTTAATATAATGTAGTTTAAATCATCAAAATTGCCCAAGCCGTTATTGAATAATCGCCCGTCATACATAAAAAAAAGTTGTAGTCGAATTGATAACCTCCTCCTTTTTGGAAGTCGGTTAAAAATGTCACAAATGCCAAAAATATCAAAAATGAGAAATTCTTATAGACCCCTAAAATTTGTATAGACAAAAATTTCAAAAATGTCAATAAACAGAAAAATGTTAAAAGTAAAAAATGCCATAAATAGCTAAACTGTCAAAAGTTTCAAAAGAAACCAAAATAGGTCGTCGATAATCTCGAAAATACTGCAAACTAAATGACAAAGTACGTACCATCTATGTAGTCTACATTTGTAGCCAAAGTTTAAATTCGAAATCTGCACAGTCAAACAACCCAATTTAAAATATTTTTTCATTGGTTTGATTATTACAGGGAAACTTACTAATCACACGATAATTTCTATCTTTACGAAGTCGCTGGAAAAATCTAGTACACATCAATTTTTTCTTAACCATTTTATAGGAACAAAGGGTTTTATTAACCGACTTCCAAACAGGCAGAGGTAAAATTAACTAGGTGTGTATTTGTTTATTTTTAAAAATATGGTAGATAGGTAGGCAATTATTTACTAAGGAACGAGTACCTTTAATTGCTTATATATTTTACGTTATATGCAGGTACCCAACAACATTGAATGTCCGGCTCATTCTGAAGGGTTACGTTTGGTTAATTATTTTCCACTTTTTAGTACTACTTTGAAGTGGGTTAATAATAAAAATAGGTTTATTACTTATTTCTATTCCAAAAAATGGTTTTCAGTACAAGCTATACACAATTTGGTGCTACAAACTCAGTATTAATATAATATGTAACATATACAGGGCTTTCATTGCAGAACTGGCCACCCAAAATAACTTTTAAAATATCTTTAAAAGAAATAGACAACCAGCAATTTCAACCTCTAAGCGGGGGTGAATATCACTTCTAAAAGTTGAAACGCAATGGAGTGTCATTTGATACCTTTCTTTAAAGGTCTCTTTTTGCCAATTTTTTGACATATTATTTTTTAAATCACACTATTTGTTACAGAGTAATGACCTAGAAAGTGTACAAAATTAAAAAAGTTTGAATTGTAATTGAAAAAAGCAAAAGTAAAAAGACCGAGATAAACAAGTGAGAAAAATCCTTAAAAGTTTTTGCGAAAGATATTTGTGACACTATATGTAACTAATTTGTTATTAGTAGTGATTTCGTTGTATACTGACCATCAAATTTCAACTATGGTTTATTCTTTACAAGAAAGAATTGAAATAATATTTATTTATGGGAAAGAACAACGCTGTGAACGCATAATTGCTCATGCTTTTCATCAGAAACATCCAGATAAAAACATTCGGCATCAGTATGTGTTTTGTTGCTAGACGAAGAAAACCTATTTTCAATAGGACGGAGCACCACCACAGAATGCCTTGACTACTAAATTGGCTTCATGAAACATTTCCAGATAAATGAATTGGAAGAATCTGTGCTATGAATAGCCAGCAAATTCTAACGCCCCTTGACTTTTTTATGTGGACATATAAAAATTGTGAGCATGTAATTTAAGTACAAGGTAATTCTAACGTTAATATTAATATTAATAATATAAATACAATGTAAATAATAATTATTTTAATTTGAAAGTTTAAAATGGCATTACTCTATAAAAAATAGCCTGCTTTTAAAAAATTATATGTCAAAAGATTGGCAAAAAGAGGCCTTTAAAACAGGTATCACGTGATACCCTCTTGTATTTAAACTTTCAGAAACAATATTCACCCCGGCTTAGAAGTTGACTGAGGGTCCCCCCTTAAATATAAATTTACGTGCTTTTTGAATTTTCCTTTTAAAGACATTTTAAAAGTTATTTTCGTGGCTAGTTTTGAAATGAAAGCACTGTACCATAAAGTGGCCGTAGTGGAGTACTTGCCCCTTTTTCGTCAACCATTTTAAATTTTCAACAATGTTTTAATAAGCTCGCAGTATGCTTTTTCTTTACTGTTCTCAGAAGTTTCTCTAAAATCAGTATGTGATTCATCTGAAGTTACGAATGTCACGTCGAATTCGTTTAACATTTATTGCATTTTTCTTTGAATTGTTGCGTGTTAAACATCTCTATGTATTTGATAGTTTATCTTAAAGCTTATAAATGGTGATCAGTGTCACTGCACAAATAATTCTACACAAACATTTTTTTTACATGATCCAAGGAATAAAAAGAGTCCATGAAGACCACTTTAATGTACGTAAACATATTTTCTGCTTGCACCAATAATGTGAAGGACTACAATCTAACATATATGTTATATCACACTTCTCATTATTAACTTTTTAAAAAAAAATTTTTTTTAATAACAAACAAAATAATAACTTTTAAATACAAATGAAAAATAACGATATAAAGTGACAGAGTTACTGAGTAATAATGAATACAACATTAGAGCAGTTTTATAATTTATAACATATAATATGCCGAATAAGCAAAGTCGACGCTGCAATTCCCACGGATGTTGGCCTTGCCGTAATCTGACACTACACGTGTCGCTGAGTCAGCTGGGAATGTTGAATTGTCGTTGCGATATAAGTTCGTTCTAAGTTCATAGCATAAACTTATATAACAACTCCCATCCATATAAAAAAGTTGATGGTACAGCATCAACTTTTACGTCAAGTTCTGGAGTTCTGTATCGTCGGTTGGATTCAGGAGGCTGTGTAGCTTTCCTTTGGGCTTAGGATTTGATGGTGCTGTCGGTGGCGTGTGCTAGACAGCGGAGCTTGCTGTAGTGGTATTCTTGAACCTCTTCTGGATTGACTTCATTGTGAGGAGTATAATCACAATTACTACTAAGGTAGTCGTTGTGATTGTGAGACAGGACGTATGCTTTTCTAAGGGTGGTTGTTCCATCAGCTTTTCCGGTTCCTTAGAATATTGGGAGAGCTTATGGTTGGAAACATCTAGGTCTTGTACATCTAATTCTTGTAGCTGTAGGGGTGTCAGGATTGGCATCTCATTGGCGGCTGGCATGCCGTTGCAGCAGTTGAAAGGAATGTCCACTGGGTGGTTTCTGTATGTGATGTTTTGGACATTTTTAGAAGTTCTTGTAGCATGGACCCTTGTGTTGTCGATAAAGGCATTGCAGTCGGGTTGGATTTGCAACACTGAATTTGTCGATATGGTTTGTGTTACGACATCTTGCCCTTTGCATTTGATGGTGATGGCCAGTGGTCTTGAAATCGAGATTAACCAAAAGTTTACGTCAATCTCTTGGATATTATAGTCTGCTGCATATAATATCAAACTTTTACAGGTTGCTGGAAGTGTGACTGGCTGTCTGAGAAGCTGACCTTCGCAGATGGCATCTTTGTCTATTGGGTGTGATATGGCTTTGGAACTAATCTTATGATGTTTAGTTAAAGGCTTGCAGTCACCCAGGTATTCGAAGGATGTGTATAATAATGAATCGTCATCTCTCGCGATAAATTTTGTCTTTATTGAAAGTATATGATGAAACCCTGTTCGATCATCCAAAATTGGGATCGGATAAAGGTGGTAAAGGGTGTAAATCTCAGGATCAACTAAAGGAATTTTGAGTACAAAAATGATTTTGGTGTTGATTTGAAAAGCTTCCAATTCTATCAAATCAATGTACTGAGCAACATTTGAACTGTAAATAGGAAGGGGTAAATTATTTTCATGTAGTGACTGAGAAATCTTTTGAAGGGAATCGACCAAATCTACCGGGGTTATGATCGAACTATGTAAAATTTTTAAGCGGGCGAAAGAGACTGCAGTTAAAACATCATTGAGAGTGTTTTCGATAAATACGTAACTCTCCATTAGGCTTTCACACAGATCTAAGATATTGATTTGAAAATCATGAAAATCATTATTTTTTCAATGTTATTCGAGAATAGTTTCTCCTCGGATTGAAATTTTTGTAAAGTGTTGTTGAGGTTCGTAATGACTGAGGTTGTTACAGATATTTGTTTCTTTACTAAGTCTTGAATTTGGTGTTGGTCTTTAGTAATTTTAGTTATACAGTCATTTATGTATTCACCATCTGTTGCGTTTCCTGAAATAGCTTTCCAAACTGATCCCAGTCCGTTAATAAGTCCGCGTTTTCTTCTGTTAGTAGGGTAAGTTTGAGTGTCAGCGAAGATGTCTGTATATTTAGAGGATTTAGAAATTTGTTTCAAGAGGCTAACATGTGTTTGTATTTTTGGTTTAAATGATTTTGTGTTAGTTGGTTTTCGTTAATTGTCTCTAAAATTCGGTTTAGTATGGCGTCGTTATTTGAAATAGCACCTCTGAAAGGCCTGAGGTCTTTGAAGACCAGAAGTGTCCATTTGTCGTTTGAAATTTTAAGTATGCCTTCTTCATGGAAGAAAACTTCTATTGTATTGTTAACGGGTGTAAGAGAGTATTGTTGGAGGTTCACGACTTAAAACAGTCCACAGAATCTGAAAAGAAGGGATTTATTCAAAATGTGGTTTTAGTCTGTCAAAGTTAATTTTACTAATTTGGTTAGTCTGTAAGTTTATAACTGTGGCAGATAATCGCGGTAATTTCAAAAGGTCCATAGAATTTTTTTTTCAGATTTGCTTTTAATCTGAGACTCTTTCATGTAAACTTTGTCGCCTACTTTGTATTCTGATTGGTTAGTCGAAACATGTTTGTCAAATCTAACTTTAGATTTTTGTTTTTGTTGGTCGGTTTTTGCGCGGGCAAGTCTATAATAGTAGTTCATTCTGTTGTTAAGGTCCCTAACATATTTGGAAATTGTAGCACGCACAACCGCTCGAGAGAGATATCTTGTTGGTTAGACAATACACCTCTCTCTCGACTGTCTTGGCGATATTGTGCCGATAGGCTGCTCAGTTAGTATCCGGTGGCGTGAGTTCGTTGTTCAATTGGCAGAAGGACTATGCAAGGGCGCCAGGCCAATGGATACACACAGTTCACAAGAAAAACGACAAGATAACGAAAACTTACAATTTATTTATTTAAATACAAATTAATCAATTTTTCTATTGGTTAAGTTGGTAACAGAGAACAAAATTTAAAACAATCGAGGTATATAAAAACTGTTAGAGTGAAGTTACAAACAAAACAATCTATAAATTCTTGCCTTACAATATCCTCAGTAGGAATGCCTTTCCGTTGGTGGGTCTGCTGTCCAAGGTCCTGATCCTGAAGCTATATGCCAACCAGCAGCTGGGGTTCCAATAACTCAAGGCGGCCAGAAGTTGCCACTGTCCTACCAGAGGACAAGTAGAATCAGGTAGTACTGCCAGAGTTCTGTTCCCTGGATATGAGGCTAGTGTTTATGTGTCTGGGCACTCTTAGCCCCAGTTGATGGCATACATGAAAAATTTATTGGCCAATTAGTTATATCGATACTGAATTTTCCCCCTGACTAGTATAGGCGTATATATGCTCTAGAGGATCGGTTAGGCACGTGTATGAGGTGAGGCACCCTACCTTAGTTTTCCCTAACTTCTTCACCCTAAATTTACTATTTGAATACTACCGAAAATAAATGAAAAATACTTTAACTAATAAAGGTAAATTTAAAATGCTTCAAATTCTAGGTAAAAATAGATAACGATAAGACTTAAGGTAAATTGCAACTGCTAGTAATAGTTTCAAATTAATTTAGATTTAAATAACAAATCAATTATTAATTACAGGTAAAATTTAACGGTAAATCAGATATATAAACAATTATGTTTGAGAGCTAATAATGTGTTTAAAGATAACGGTATATAAAAAAATATATTCAAGATCTAATGTGCCTTCTAATCCGACAAACCGTTCGACGACTGAATGAAAGCGAATTTCCTCCGAGATTATGGGAAAACTCAGTACTCTAAATTAATGTCAATGTACGGTACTTTAAAAATGATAAGGTAATATACGATAAAAATGATTATTGCATCTATATACATAAATATAAAAAAAAATCAGATGTGAAATCTGGTCATAAACATTTCCCCAAGTTAAACAATTAAAATAAAGAAAACTAGGTGTAGCAAAATGCTTTAGCTCAGAACCTGCTTGGCTCTCTACTGCAAACTCAGAGAAAGGAGAAATTAAAATGTGATTTATTTATAACTAAAGCAGACAAGCAACCAATCTGGGCCAATGAATAATGAAAGATCAGCGAGTGACTTAAAAAAATTAATATATTTACTGGTATATCTATATGTAAATCAAATTCAAAAAAATAGAAATATATATATATGAAATACTGAACGAAATGCAAAAAAAAAAATAGAAATTTTAAGTCACTCACATGATCATTCCCAGTTACAGTCCAACCCAGTTGGGAAACTTCGTTAGCTACTAAATTTAGGCTCACAGGAGATTTCGTCTTGTGGATCAATTTGTCCTTTCCTGAATTTTGGTAGATATCGTCAATCAAACTCTCCAGATTCACCAATACCTAAAAATGCAAAAGAGGCCGGCAATAATTGTTCCCTTTTTCTTTTTTTTATCACGATACGTGTGAAATCTCTAGCAACTAACGATTGCTTATCGATGCCAACTACGTCGCAGATGCAAAGCAAAAAAAAATTATAAATAAAACATTTTAAAAAAATATATAACCGACTTCTACCTACAACTAAAAAGCTAAAAATAATTATAACAAAATACAACTCTAGCAAATAAATAACACATTTAATGTTGTTAGGTACCTACCCAGGAAGTAAAAAATGTAAACATTAAAAGGTGCTCATTCTGTACAAATTTATTACCTACCAATCTAGTATATTTTTGAAGTCGGTGCCAAGCAACAATCAAGTTTGATGAAGTGGTAAATAAGTACGCAATGAAGGATTTTAGATTTGCTTGGCACCGGCTTCAAAATATACTAGATTGGTAGGTAATTAATTTGTATAGAATGAGCACCTTTTAATGTTTACATTTTTTACTTCCTGGGTAGGTACCTAACAACATTAAATGTGTTATTTATTTGCTAGAGTTGTATTTTGTTATAATTATTTTTAGCTTTTTAGTTGTAGGTAGAAGTCGGTTATATTTTTTTTAATGTTTTATTTTGAACTTTTTAGTTTTTTTGAACTCAGCTAGTTTTCATTATTTATTTTTTATTTTGTATGTATAACCTTAATAGACAGAACCAGATAACATCGAAAGCCTCAACATTACACAATGATACTTTGTCAATTAAATTGACAGGTAAATCTTTACGAACAAAATGAACTAGTACGCGTTGACTTAATAAGCCCAAAATATATTTATGCCTTATGGACTACGCCATGTAACCTTTTTTCAACTTTTTTTGACAACCCTGTATAACTAGATAATTCCACTCCAACCTATGTACCAACCAGCCTGTACATACGACTGCCCACGGACAAGCATAAATTTGTTAGCTGCCTTCTGTAAACTAAAGGACGGAGTAGAATCCATCCTATATTTACGGAGTCAAATCCGTCCTATATTTCAACCATAGTATATAACTCCTTCTGGGCTACCCCATAAATTATTTCCTTTTTAACATTTTATGTTATCGCCCTGTGTAACATTAATTCCTCTCCACACTTTATGCAACTTCTTATGGGCTATAAAAGAAATAATTTTTTAATCACACTGTATAAATATAATTCAACTCCAGCATATATTTCAACCATCCTGTATATGATTTGCTTATGTCCACATCATATAACAGTTTTTTAATCACCCTATATAATTTTAATTTTACATTTTTTTCAACATTTCATCCTGTATATACGGCTGCCTACGGACCACTATCATTCTAGTCCGCCCTATATTTCAATCTTCATATAAATGCAACTCCTTCTACCACTTTACTTTGTGATTTTGTTTGCTATAACTAAACACCCTCTCTATAAGCCACCAAGTACCAGTTTAAAGATTGACATGTGTTGTCACTGAATTTTCTATTAGGCCGGGAGAATGTGACAACCAAAAGTACCGTCTTCGCAAAATGGAAAAATTTGCATTTAAATAGGTATTTACCTGGTATACAAACAAAACGAGCTTGGTACTCATTGATTTAAAGAGCCGAAAATACTATGCTTTACTACCTATATGCTTGAGATGTACATAGAAAATTTTCAAATTCGCAATTAAAACTTCCAGTGCCTAAAATTAACGCACTATTACGTTGGAATAAATAAATATTTATGAGGAAATGTCCGTTATGTCATTTCGATGAAATTTTTGATAAGAATTTTGGGATTTTTGGCGATTTTCTGCAAAACTGCAAGTTGCACGTCGCAGAAAAGTATATGAGAACACCTAAGGATCTTTCTTAATAGATTAAACGTTAAAAAACTATAGACATCCATAAGGAGTTATCGAAAAATCGACTAAAATATTAGGGATATCGGTCGATTTCCATGCACGCATGTGTTCATTCACAAATTTTATCACATTACCAATAGAATTCTTTTCCAAAATTTGAAGTTTCACCAATCCGGATATATACTCTATTAAACAAGACCATATTCGTTTAAAACGGTGCACCACATGAGAAGAAATCAGGTAACATACATACAAAAAAAAGCGAAAAAATACACGACGGATTGATAACTTCCTCCTTTTTGGAAGTCGGTTAAAAATTAATGAACTACACAGTTAAGCCACCAAATATTTATCGTTGCAAGAAAACGCGGTATATCGATATTAAGATGAATATGAAACCAGATTCACCCAAAGTTTCTTTCCAAAATTATCAATAGATACGATAAAATATGCACTATAGCCGATAAAAAAAAACTATAAAAAATTCTTTCGATAAATCAAACTATAACGATAAGTTGAATTTGCTTAATTAGAATCAAAGGTACGGTAATAAGGAAAAAAATTAAGCAAATTCTTGCAGATATTTTCACGATAAAGATAAAGAATTTTCCCAATAAAAAATTAAACTCAGAGCGAAATTCTCCTACATACCGTCTTTCCCGGCGTTCGAAACAGAAGAGAAGCAAAAATCTCCTTCGACAAGCGTTTATCCCACTTGTCCAATGTCAAAAGTGGGGAAAGGAAATGACATGTTAAAAATTCAAATTTTATTGAGCGCGAAAGCAGGAATATTAATCAATAGTTGGTCCATACAGGAACTAATACAAGATAATTTCGATAAAAGAATAAAGCAAAATTTTAGTAATTAAATCATAGATAAAATTTTATTAATGACAGTTTCCTTCTTCCCAACAAAATTATATTAATTTAATATTTCCAGTTTGGAGGGAGGTTATGTTAAAATAGCACGTAATGTTCGTTCTGTCAAGACATCTTCGCGCCAAATCAAAGGACAGAGTTGGACTTAGAATACCTTCCAAACGAATTAACTGTGATTTAGCAATTAAAAGCGAAAAAAAAAAACGATTGCATAAGCGACTAAAATAGGAATATTTACTTACGTGTTTTATATATTAAGGTAAAGCACTGGTTTATTACGGTAGAACTCAGTTCAGAAAACGATATAATTAGAAAAGTGATTTGAAAAATATAAAAGGTAATTTATTAATGCGACAAATATTAGTAAATATCAATGTAACGGGGAGAACGGCAATTCATCCGTTACAAAATGAGTTTTTCCTGATGGTATATTGTTTCGGGGGGTCTACTAGAAGTGTGCCCAAAGATGAGTTCGTAGGGCGTGAAACCAGTAGTCTTGTTTTTAGTGTTGTTGTAGCAGATAACTGCGTAAGGGAGGACGTTGAATGGATGTTCGTCCGGATGTTCAGCTGTATTTGCCCTTATCATTTCCGCTAAAGTCGCGTGAAACCTTTCGATAGAACCATTTGATTCGGGATGGTGGACACTTGAAAAGAATAGTTTTATGTCATATAATTCGCACAGGTCTCTTATGAGAGTGTTATCAAATTCACGTCCATAATCACAATGGATGCGAACAGGTGTACCGTAATGTTGGAAGAATATTAGGAGGGTGTTTTGCTACAGTTTTAGCAGTTTTGTCAGCAATTGGGTAGGCCTGAGTAAATTTGGTGAGTTCATCCCTAATAGTCAGTGGGTAGTTTCTGGTTGGATATTCGAAAATATCAATGATGATACGTTCGAAGGGCGTTTTTGGTGTTTCAGTTATGACAAAAGGAGTACTTAAGTTCTTCCTACAGAATTTTACCTTTTGGCAAGTTTCGCAGGACTTAATAAATTGCTCTACACTTTTGATTAGTCCAGTCCAATTATACTTTTCTTTTATGCGTCGGATGGTCTCGTTAATTCCACGATGAAGGTTATTTTTGCTGCAGTGGTACTGCTGCAGTATAACGGGAATCTCGTCTTGTGAAGGGGTTGTCACAATATTTTGACAAATTTTAAGTTTTACGTCTTTGTCTGCAAGTATAAAGGATAGTGTTTCAAGAACCGGTAGTTCTACGTTGTTTTCAATACAAAAAGTTTCGGATTCGTCGAACTGGTCTTGGTTGTTACACAGAATGTTGAAAAGATGTGCAACAACTGTTCCAGGATCAAAGGGTAAAGGGACAATTAAATATTTTCTATGCCTTACAGTTTTGCTGGCTAGAACGTTTAGAGTGTCAGTAGTGAAGTTTGGGTCTTCTTCGAAAATATCTTCGATGATTTTGTCATGCAAGTCATTGAGTTTATTTTGCCAGAAGAAAGTGACTATTCGTTTGTGAGATTAGTCCAGGAGTTGGGCGTTAGAAATTTCTATTTTTGAGTAATCGATTATCGACTCGGTTTTATACAGTTGGTTGTTCTGGGTCGGTTTCGTTATTTGCAAAGATGTTGATTTTGGAAATAAAGTCAGTGCATTGTTTAAAGTGGTTGATTTTAATTCGGGAGAGAGCGTTAGCGTTCTGATTTACCTTGCCAGGTTTGTATTCTATCTTATAATTATACTCTTCTAGCTTAAGGGGCCATCTGGCTAGACGACTGCCAGGATCTTTGATGGAAAAGAGCCAAGTAAGCGGACGGTGGTCACACGGGAGTGTAAACTTTCTCACAAAAAGGTACGGTCTGTAGTGTTTGACCGCCCAAAACAATGGCTAGCAGTTCCCGTTCGATAGTTGAATATCGAGTTTCTGCAGCGCAGAGTGTACGGGACGCATATGCTATAGGAAGATCTTTTCCTACGGAGCCTTGTGAGAGAACCGCTCCAATTGCAAAAGCACTAGCATCAGTAGTGAGCAGGAATGGTTCTTCGAAATTTGGGTAGATCAAGATAGGGTCAGATACAAGGGCTTGCTTCAGTTCGTTGAAGGAAGACTTGCAATCTGCGTCGAAGATGAATTTGACGTCTTTCTGCAAGAATTTCGTTAGAGGCTTTGAGATTTTAGCAAAGTTGGGGATAAAACGTCGGTAATATCCAGCGAGACCAAGAAAAGATTTAACATCTTTAGGAGTTTGGGGCTGAGGAAAATTCTGAATGCATTCAACCTTTGAAGGGTTAGGTTTTACTCCTTCTTGGGTGATCAGATGACCTAGGTAAGCAACTTCCTTACGGAGAAACTCACACTTGTCAGGTTGAATTTTCAAGTTTGACTGTCTAAGACGCTTAAAGACTTCTGTCAAACGGGACATATGGTCATGGATAGTTGGTGAATAGGCTATGATGTCATCCATGTAAACAAGGCAACGTTCATTTTGGATACCCAAAAGAATGTTGTCCATGACCCTCTGAAAAGTAGAAGGTGCATTTTTCAGACCAAATGGCATACGAACGAATTCGTAGTGGCCATTGTCAACAGAGAAACCGGTCTTGGGAATGTCTTCCTCAAGGATTTCCAACTGGTGGAACCCGGAAGCGAGATCCAGTGTCGAAAAGTATTGACACTTACCAAGTTGATCGAGGAGATCAGAAATGTTGGGCAGAGGATATTTATCGTCTACAGTTAGTTCGTTTAACTTCCTATAGTCGATAACAACTCGCCACTTTTGCTTGCCAGAAGCATCGAGTTTCTTGGGGACGACCCATACGGGGGAGGACCAAGGTGAAGAAGAGTGCCTGATTATGCCTTGATCAAGCATTTTGGCAATTTGAGTTTTCACTTCCTCTTTATGGACTTGGGGATATCTGTAAGATTTTGTGAAAACGGGCTTGGCATTATTGGTGTCAATTGAATGTTTTACTGCGTTGGTAAAAGACAAAACATCGCCTTCGAGGTAGAAAATATCTTCGAATTCTAAACAGAGGTTCGTGATAAGTTCTCGCTCTTCGCCATTAAGGTGTTCTGTACGAATTTGTTCCCTTATAGTTAAGTTTCTGTCCAAGTTTATAGAGTCAGCGTAATCCTGTGTATTTAAATTTAAGAGAGGGTGTGTAAGGTCAAGGGGTTCTAAATGAAGATTGGGAAAGTTAACAGTTTTGGCCATTGCGTTCGCGTTTATTATCGAAGTTAGAAATTCTCCGTTTGAATTAACATGTACAACAGCTTTGGGAAGTCGTACTTTGTCAATTACTTGTGTCGGTAAAATTGCGTCGGTGTTTGAAAGTTCACATTTTAGTTTGAAACTTTGTTCGGTACGTGCCTCGATACTTATTAGATTGTTATAAGTACAAGTTGGCATTTTAGTATTGGGAATGTCTGTCGGTTGTGTTTTGGACTAATTGTGATCGGGCACTTTATGCAAGGGAATAGTTTTGAAGTTCGTAATTAACTGTTTTGATTTTAAGTCAACAATACATTCGTAATGCTCAAGAAAATCAAGACATCATATTCCATCAAACTCAATATCTAGATTGTAGATAAAAACCTTATGAGGGTTACCTATGGTAAATGGAATAAGAGTTGATTCAGAAATAGGGATTTTCTCGTGCGTAATACCTTGGATTGTCACTTTTTCGGGAAATCTTTGACGAAACTTCTTAACGGTGTTTTCTTTAAAAATGGAGATACCGGCTCCGGTATCGATGAGAAGTTTAAATTTTTCGGAAGCATCGTGAATGTAATAAAGATTTTTAGAGTTTACCGTTAAAAGAGGACTTAGAGAAATGCTTCTTCTGGGACATTCGCATTTGGGTTGAAATCTTCCAGATTCAAATTCTGGATTTGGACTTCGGAAATGGTAGTTGTCGAATCGGGGGGCTGATCTAAGCTCGGGAGAACTAGAAAATCCTGGTATTCGTCGGTATTGAAAGGTTCAATGGGGGTATCGTCTGGTATTTCTTCGAAGTCGGGGCTTACATAATTTTGACTGATATCGTCAAAATAGTGTTGGTTATTATCAGTATAATAACCGTAATCGCTTTCAGGATGTTGAGAATATTCACCATTTTGATGGTGGTTAAAATGATGTGTCCTTTCTGGACGATAGTGAGGGTTGGTCTGTATTACAGACGGTCGGAATTGATTCGGTTTAAAAGGGGGTCTTTGAAAATTCGTCGGTCGAAATGGTGGACCTTGATTGTTAGTATTTGGGGCCTTGATTGTTAGGATTTGGCCTCGAAGATTGATTTGGCTCTATAAAATTAGGTCTAAAATTTTGGTTGTAAGATTGAGGGTTGTTTTGGTATCTTAAACGACAGTCTGTGGATATGTGGCCTAATCGTCCACAATTTAAACATTTGGGTGGCTGACTTGGTTTCCTAGCCGGAAATGAGTGTTTAGGTGGGCCAGATTTGTTTATCTTCTGTTCCTCGAAGTAAGACAACTGAAGCTCTCTTCTTATGCGAGAATGTGCCTCCAGGAGGTCTTTGGGATTGCTGGCACGAATTATTTGGCCTAGACGTGGTTCTAATCCTATAAGGAGCGTGTTTAGAACCATGGTATCAACAAGTGTAGTCTGAGCATCTTTTTGCTCATTGCTTAGATTTCCTGATTTTTGAATGCATGAGTGCATTTTCGAACTCAAGACCTGAAGTCTGTTGTAAAATGTCAGGGGAGACTCATTGGCTAGTTGTTTTAACCGTTGGAAATCGTGAATTAATGAAGAGAGATCAAGAGAATCTCCGAAGTGTAGCGTGAGAAGCTGTTTCTAGAGTTTATTAACTGCGCCGCTTTGCCTCTTAATTTATTTTTAATGTGGATCACTAATAGGTATTTTTGATCCGCGGTAGACATGTTGTAAGCACAACTACAAGCATGTATGAAGGTGGCCAAGGAGATTTGATCTCCCTCAAATTCGGGAATGATTAAAAATATTTCCGATAACCTGTATTTTTCGGTTTCATCGGAAACAACGTTGTTTGTTGCTTGTGCCATTGTGATTTGTTAGATTTAAAATATGTACACAAGTTGAAAGAAAAAAAAATAAAACAAACGAGGGATTGTATAAAAAGTAAAAATATTAATAGAGTGTATGTAAATGGGGAATAAACGATATTTTGGATAAAAGAAGAGTAAAGAATGGAGTAATAAAATAAATATGTAAACGTAAATCAGAATATATCACATAAATATTTCAATTCAAATAATAAAATAATAAATCAATTCAAAATAATATGTCAAGATTACCAAATAAATAAAATAATCAATCAAATAAAAATTAAATTATCGAATATATCAATCGAATTAATCAAATAAATTCTTAAAACCTTAAACGTTAGACGATTCACTACTACTCACATCAACAGGAACATTGGAAGATCCGTGTTCTCCTTTTTATCGCAGTTGGGACTTCTTCCAGGTTCTTTGCTCCGTTGAGGGATAGGAATCCGCCGCTACCAGTTAGAAGTAAGCTCGTGTTCTAGTAACGTTAACGGATCCTACTGACTGCGCCAATTTTTTTAATAATTTTTTTTCTTTCAACTTGTGTACATATTTTAAATCTAACAAATCACAATGGCACAAGCAACAAACAAACTTGTTTCCGATGAAACCGAAAAATACAGGTTATCGGAAATATTTTCAATCATTCCCGAATTTGAGGGAGACCAAATCTCCTTGGCCACCTTCATACATGCTTGTAGTTGTGCTTACAACATGTCTACCGCGGATCAAAAATACCTATTAGTGATTTACATTAAAAATAAATTAAGAGGCAAAGCGGCGCAGTTAATAAACTCTAGAAACCCTGCGTCGTACCTTGAGATTAAACAGCTTCTCACGCTACACTTCGGAGATTCTCTTGATCTCTCTTCATTAATTCACGATCTCCAACGGTTAAAACAACTAGCCAATGAGTCTCCCCTGACATTTTACAACAGACTTCAGGTCTTGAGTGCGAAAATGCACTCATGCATTCAAAAATCAGGAAATCTAAGCAATGAGCAAAAAGATGCTCAGAATACACTTGTTGATACCATGGTTCTAAACACGCTCCTTACAGGATTAGAACCACGTCTAGGCCAAATAATTCGTTCCAGCAATCCCAAAGACCTTCTGGAGGCACATTCTCGCATAAGAAGAGAGCTTCAGTTGTCTTAATTTGAGGAACAGAAGATAAACAAATCTGCCCCGCCTAAACCCTCATTTCCGGCTAGGAAACCAAGTCAGCCACCCAAATGTTTAAATTGTGGACGATTAGGCCACATATCCACAGACTGTCGTTTAAGATACCAAAACAACCCTCAGTCAATCTTACAACCAAAATTTTAGACCTAATTTTATAGGGCCAAATCAATCTTCGAGGCCAAATCCACCCCCAAATACTAACAATCAAGGTCCACCATTTCGACCGACGAATTTTCAAAGACCCCCTTTTAAACCGAATCAATTCCGACCGTCTGTAATACAGACCAACCCTCACTATCGTCCAGAAAGGACACATCATTTTAACCACCATCAAAATGGTGAATATTCTCAACATCCTGAAAGCGATTACGGTTATTATACTGATAATAACCAACACTATTTTGACGATATCAGTCAAAATTATGTAAGCCCCGAATTCGAAGAAATACCAGACGATACCCCCATTGAACCTTTCAATACCGACGAATACCAGGATTTTCTAGTTCTCCCGAGCCTAGATCAGCCCCCCGATTCGACAACTACCATTTTCGAAGTCCAAACCCAAATCAAGAATTTTAATCTGGAAGATTTCAACCCAAATACGAAAGTCCCGGAACAAGCATTTCTCTAAGTCCTCTTTTAACGGTAAACTCTAAAAATCTTTATTACATTCACGATGCTTCCGAAAAATTTAAACTTCTCTTCGATACCGAAGCCGGTATCTCCATTTTTAAATAAAACACCGTTAAGAATTTTCGTCAAAGATTTCCCGAAAAAGTGACAATTCAAGGTATTACGCACGAGAAAATCCCTATTTCTGAATCAACTCTTATTCCATTTACCATAGGTAACCCTCATAAGGTTTTTATCTACAATCTAGATATTGAGTTTGATAGAATATTAGGTCGTGATTTTCTTGAGCATTACGAATGTATTGTTGACTTAAAATCAAAACAGTTAATTACGAACTTCAAAACTATTCCCTTGCATAAAGTGCCCGAGCACAATCAGTCCAAAACACAACCGACAGACATTCCCAATACTAAAATGCCAACTTGTACTTATAACAATCTAATAAGTATCGAGGCACGTACCGAACAAATTTTCAAACTAAAATGTGAACTTTCAAACACCGACGCAATTTTACCGACACAAGTAATTGACAAAGTACGACTTCCCAACGCTGTTGTACATGTTAATTCAAACGGAGAATTTCTGACTTCGATAATAAACACGAACGCAATGCCCAAAACTGTTAACTTTCCCAATCTTCATTTAGAACCCCTTGACCTTACACACCCTCTCTTAAATTTGAATACACAGGATTACTCTGACTCTATAAACTTGGACAGAAACTTAACTATCAGGGAACAAATTCGTACAGAACACCTTAATGACGAAGAGCGAGAACTTATCACGAACCTCTGTTTAGAATTCGAAGATATTTTCTACCTCGAAGGCGATGTTTTGTCTTTTACCAACGCAGTAAAATTCAATTGACACCAATAATGCCAAGCCCGTTTTCACAAAATCTTACAGATATCCTCAAGTCCATAAAGAGGAAGTGAAAACTCAAATTGCCAAAATGCTTGATCAAGGCATAATCAGGCACTCTTCTTCACCTTGGTACTTCCCCGTATGGGTTGTCCCCAAGAAACTCGATGCTTCTGGCAAGCAAAAGTGGCGAGTGGTTATCGACTAGAGGAAGTTAAACGAACTAACTGTAGACGATAAATATCATCTGCCCAACATTTCTGATCTCCTCGATCAACTTGGTAAGTGTCAATACTTTTCGACACTGGATCTCGCTTCCGGGTTCCACCAGTTGGAAATCCTTGAGGAAGGCATTCCCAAGACCGGTTTCTCTGTTGACAATGGCCACTACGAATTCGTTCGTATGCCATTTGGTCTGAAAAATGCACCTTCTACTTTTCAGAGGGTCATGGACAACATTCTTTTGGGTATCCAAAATGAACGTTGCCTTGTTTACATGGATGACATCATAGTCTATTCACCAACCATCCATGAGCATATATCCCGTTTGACAGAAGTCTTTAAGCGTCTTAGACAGTCAAACTTGAAAATTCAACCTGACAAGTGTGAGTTTCTCCGTAAGAAAGTTGCTTACCTAGGTCATCTGATCACCCAAGAAGGAGTACAACCAAACCCTTCAAAGGTTGAATGCATTCAGAATTTTCCTCAGCCCCAAACTCCTAAAGATGTTAAATCTTTTCTTGGTCTCGCCGGATATTACGTTTTATCCCCAACTTTGCTAAAATCTCAAAGCCTCTAACGAAACTCCTGCAGAAAGACATCAAATTCATCTTCGACGCAGATTGCAAGTCTTCCTTCAAGGAACTGAAGCAAGCCCTTGTATCTGACCCTATCTTGATCTACCCAAATTTCGAAGAAATTGATGATACTGATGCTAGTGCTTTTGCAATTGGAGCGGTTCTCTCACAAGGCCCCGTAGGAAAAGACCTTCTTATAGCATATGCTTCCCGTACACTCTGCGCTGCAGAAACTCGATATTCCACTATCGAACGGGAACTGCTAGCCATTGTTTGGGCGGTCAAGCACTACAGACCGTACCGTTTTGGGAGAAAGTTTACACTCCTGTGTGACCACCGTCCGCTTACTTGGCTCTTTTCTATCAAAGAAGAGTATAATTATAAGATAGAACACAAACCTGGCAAGGTAAATCAGAACGCTGACGCTCTTTCCCGAATTAAAATCAACCACTTTAAACAATGCACTCACTTTATTTCCAAAATCAACATCTTTGCAAATAACGAAACCGACCCAGAACAACCAAACTCCGATAACGATCAAGAACCCGATGAACACGACGAAAGAATGACAACAGAGTTTAATCGATTTGTTCAACTGTATAAAACCGAGTCGATAATCGATTACTTAAAAATAGAAATTTCTAACGCCCAACTCCTGGACAAATCTCACAAACGAATAGTCACTTTCTTCTGGCAAAATAAACTCAATGACTTGCATGACAAAATCAGCGAAGGTATTTTCGAAGAAGACCCAAAATTCACTACTGACACTCTAAACGTTCTAGCCAGCAAAACTGTAAGGCATAGAAAATATTTAATTGTCCCTTTACCCTTTGATCCTGGAACAGTTGTTGCACATCTTTTCAATATTCTGTATAACAACCAAGACCAGTTCGAAGAATCCGAAACTTTTTGTATTGAAAACAACGTAGAACTACCGATTCTTGAAACACTATCCTTTATACTTGCAGACAAAGACGTAAAACTTAAAATTTGTCAAAATATTGTGACAACCCCTTCACAAGACGAGATTCCCGTTATACTGCAGCAGTACCACTGCGGCAAAAATAACCTTTATCGTGGAATTAACGAGACCATCCGACGCATAAAAGAAAACTATAATTGGACTGGACTAATCAAAAGTGTAGAGCAATTTATTAAGTCCTGCGAAACTTACCAAAAGGTAAAATTCTGTAGGAAAAACTTAAGTGCTCCTTTTGTCATAACTGAAACACCAAAAACGCCCTTCGAACGTATCAACATTGATATTTTCGAATATGCAACCAGAAACTACGCACTGAATATTAACGATGAACTTAACAAATTTACTCAGGCCTACCCAATTGGTGACAAAACAGCTAAAACTGTAGTAAACACCCTCCTAATATTCTCCCAACATTACGGTACACCTCTTCGCATCCATTGTGATTATGGATGTGAATTTGATAACACTCTCATAAGAGACCTGTGCGAATTATATGACATAAAACTATCCTTTTCAAGTGTCCACCATCCCGAATCAAATGGTTCTATCAAAAGGTTTCACGCGACTTTAGCGGAAATGATAAGGGCAAATACAGCTGAACATCCGGACGAACATCCATTCAACGTCCTCCCTTACGCAGTTATCTGCTACAACAACACTAAAAACAAAACTACTGGTTTCACGCCCTACGAACTCATCTTTGGGCACACTTCTAGTAGACCCCCCGAAACAATGTACGATCAGGAAAAACTCATTTCCAAATATGTTAGGGACCTTAACAACAGAATGAACTACTATTATAGACTTGCCCGCGCAAAAACCGACCAACAAAAACAAAAATCTAAACTTAGATTTGACAAACATGTTTCGACTAACCAACCAGAATACAAAGTAGGCGACAAAGTTTACGTGAAAGAGTCTCAGATTAAAAGCAAATCTGAAAACAAATTTAATGGACCTTTTGAAATTACCGCGATTAGAAAAAACTCTGCCACAGTTATAAACTTACAGACTAACCAAATTAGTAAAATTAACTTTGACAGACTAAAACCATATTTTGAATGAATCCCTTCTTTTCAGATTCTGTGGACTGTTTTCAGTCGTGAACCTCCAACAATACTCTCTTACACCCGTTAACAATACAATAGGACTTTTCTTCCATGAAGAAGGCACACTTAAAATTTCAAACGACAAATGGACACTTCTTGTCTTCAAAGACCTCAGGCCTTTCAGAGGTGCTATTTCAAATAACGACGCCATACTAAACCGAATTTTAGAGACAATTAATGAAAACACAACTAACACAAAATCATTTAAACCAAAAATACAAACACATGTTAGCCTCTTGAAACAAATTTCTAAATCCTCTAAATATACAGACATCTTCGCTGACACTCAAACTTACCCTACTAACAGAAGAAAACGCGGACTTATTAACGGACTGGGATCAGTTTGGAAAGCTATTTCAGGAAACTTAGACGCAACAGATGGTGAATACATAAATGACTGTATAACTAAAATTACTAAAGACCAACACCAAATTCAAGACTTAGTAAAGAAACAAATATCTGTAACAACCTCAGTCATTACGAACCTCAACAACACTTTACAAAAATTTCAATCCGAGGAGAAACTATTCTCGAATAACATTGAAAAAATAAGGCAGTCAATTTTATACATTTCAAATGATCTTGATTTTCATGAATTTCAAATCAATATCTTAGATCTGTGTGAAAGCCTAATGGAATTTATCGAAAAAAATCTCAATGATGTTTTAACTGCAGTCTCTTTCGCCCGCTTAAAAATTTTGCATAGTTCGATCATAACCCCGGTAGATTTGGTCGATTCCCTTCAAAAGATTTTTCAGTCACTACATGAAAATAATTTACCACTTCCTATTTACAGTTCAAATGTTGCTCAGTACATTGATTTGATAGAATTGGAAGCTTTTCAAATCAACACCAAAATCATTTTTGTACTCAAAATTCCTTTAGCTGATCCTGAGATTTACACCCTTTACCACCTTTATCCGATCCCAGGGTTTCTTCATATACTTTCAATAAAGGCAAAATTTATCGCGAGAGATGACGATTCATTATTATACACATCCTTCGAAGACCTGGGTGACTGCAAGCCTTTAACTAAACATCATAAGATTTGTTCCAAAGCCATATCACACCCAATAGACAAAGATGCCATCTGCGAAGGTCAGCTTCTCAGACAGCCAGCCACACTTCCAGCAACCTGTAAAAGTTTGATATTATATGCAGCAGACTATAATATCCAAGAGATTGACGTAAACTTTTGGTTGATCTCGATTTCAAGACCACTGGCCATCACCATCAAATGCAAAGGGCAAGATGTCGTGACACAAACCATATCGACAAATTCAGTGTTGCAAATCCAACCCGACTGCAATGCCTTTATCGACAACACAAGGGTCCATGCTACAACAACTTCTAAAAATGTCCAAAACATCACATTCAGAAACCACCCAGTGGACATTCCTTCCAGCTGCTGTAACGGCATGCCAGCCGCCAATGAGATGCCAAACCTGACACCCCTACAGCTACAAGAATTAGATGTACAAGACCTAGATGTTGCCAACCATAAGCTCTCCCAATATTCTAAGGAACTGGAAAAGCTGATGGAACAACCACCCTTAGAAAAGCATACGTCCTGGCTCACAATCACAACGACTACCTTAGTAGTAATTGTGATTATACTCCTCACAATGAAGTCAATCCAGAAGAGGTTCAAGAATACCATTACACCAAGCTCCCCTGTCCAGCACACGCCACCGACAGCACCATCAAACCCTAAGCCCAAAGGAAAGCTACACAGCCTCCTGAATCCAACCGACGATACAGAACTCCAGAACTTGACGTAAAAGTTGATGCTGTACCATCAACTTAGTTTATGCTATGAACTTAGAACGAACTTATATCGCAACGACAATTCAACATTCCCAGCTGACTCAGCGACACGTGTAGTGTCAGATTACGGCACGGCCAACATCCGTGGGAATTGCAGCGTCGACTTTGCTTATTCGGCATATTATATGTTATAAATTGTAAAACTGCTCTAATGTTGTATTCATTATTACTCAGTAACTCTGTCACTTTATATCGTTATTTTTTTGTATTTAAAAGTTATTATTTTCTTTGTTATTAATAAAAAATCTTTTTTAAAAAGTTTAGTGTGATATAACATATATATATATATATATATATATATATATATATATATATATTACAAGAAAATATCGGGACGCAGCCAAACTTCTTGGGTTACAAGGAAATACTCTTTTAACTTATTTTTGAGAGCTTTCGAAATTATTTTATTTCATCGTCAGTCAATATACTACAAATAACACAAATATTAACAATTTAGAAGTAAAAAACTAATCACTTACGTTAGTCGAGGTTGTGTAAGCAGAAAAACATTTATAAACTTTAGAATATTCTTACAAATTTTTTTGGCAATTCAACTAACAAAATTGTCACGTTGGTATATTTGATTTGAAGACATGTGATATATATTTTTTAAAAGTATGGGTAAACTATATTTATTCTTTGTAACTTACTGATAAATTGAAATATTATTAAGGAAACAAAAATTCATAGGGTAGCAAAAATGTTGAATTTTATTTAATCAATCCGAGAAATCTGTATTACATTCAGATTGATTATGAGTGTTTGAAAACTTATTCTCAATTTCTAGTAAGTTAAAATAAATTGATGGTATTAGACTGACCCTTAATGACTTTCTCCAAGAAGCTACGTTTAAAACTGTTACCTTCAATGGCCAGAACTTGCGGATTTTCAAAGGAAGGAGAATGGTTATGTTGTAAACAGTGGGTGGCTAAAGCACAACTTTCCTTTTTTAGTTTTATATCACTCTTGTGTAAGGTCATTCGGTATTTCAAATTTCTTGACGTCTGACCAATATAGGAAGCAAGGCAGTTGCTACAGTCGATTTTATATATAACGTTGGATTTAAGATCATTAGGAATTTTATCTTTTGTTCTGCTAAATAGATGATTAACTGTTTTAATAGATTTATGAGCAAATTTTATACTAGTTTCGTTTTTGAAGATCTTCAATACTTAGTTCTTTGACATATGGTATAGAAGCATAGCAGTAATTTGCGTTAGAAGTTTCTTGGTTAATATTATTTACATGATAATTATTCTTACTTGTTGACATGGAAGTGTTTATATTGTTACGATGTTCAAAACTATCTCACAACATACTTGGGGTATTAAATAATATTTTGTTAAGTAATTTATAAGGATAAGAATTATTTAGGAATAATGTTAACAAAACTTGTAGGCTCTTATCTTTGAACGAAGGATGACAAATTTTAAGATCTCTATTTTTCATGCTACTAACCAAGTTTATTTTCATTTTAAGCGGGTGATTTGAGTGAAAATTCATATATCTTCCTGAACTGCTAGGTTTCCTATACCAATCTAATTTTAGAATATTGTCAGTGTTCCTAAATATTCGTGTGTCCAAATAGGGAATACTATGTGATTCATCTTCTTCTTCAATAGTGAATTGCAAAAATCTATTATAAGTGTTTAAAATGTAGAACTAATCATTGATAGAAATTGGGTTTCAATTTCCCCTCACACATATATTAGTAAAAATAACTTCCTTTAACTAATTAAATTTGTTTTCACTAACACTGTTTTTTCGTTTGATGGAAAGTTTTATAAGCAGGTTTTTGGCACACCAATGGGTTCTAAGCTTTCTCCTATTATTGCTCAGTACGTTATGGACGATCTGGTCACTGAATGTATACCTAAACTTAGTTTTAACATTCCATTTTTAAAAAAATACGTAGATGATATTCTCTGTAGTGTTCCTGTTGGTAGCAAAGATGAACTTTTAAACATTTTTAACACTTATAATAGATTTTTGCAATTCACTATTGAAGAAGAAGATTAATAACATAGTATTCGCTTTTTGGACACACGAATATTTAGGGACACTGACAATATTCTAAATTTAGATTGGTATAGGAAACCTAGCAGTTCAGGAAGATATATGAATTTTCACTCAAATCACCCACTTAAATTGAAAATAAACCTGGTTAGTAGCATGAAAAATAGAGTTCTTAAAATTTCCATCCATCGTTCAAAGATAAGACAAGTTTTCTTAACATTATTCCTAAATAATTCTTATACTTATAAATTACTTAGCAGAATATTATTTAATACCCCAAGTATGTTGAGAGATAGTTTTGAACGTAACAATATAAACACTTCCATTTCAACAAGTCAGAATAATTTTCATGTAAATAATATTAACCAAGAAACTTCTAACGCAAATTACTGCTATGCCTCTATACCATATATCAAAGAACTAACTCCAAAAGTATTGAAGATCTTCAAAAACGAAACTAGTATAAAATTTGCTCATAAATCTATTAAAACAGTTAATCATCTATTTAGCAGAACAAAAGATAAAATTCCTAATGATCTTAAATCCAACGTTATATATAAAATCGACTGTAGCAACTGCCCTGCTTCCTATATTGGTCAGACGTCAAGAAATTTGAAATACCGAATGACCTTACACAAGAGTGATATAAAACTAAAAAGGGAAAGTTGTGCTTTAGCCACCCACTGTTTACAACATAACCATTCTCCTTCCTTTGAAAATCCGCAAGTTCTGGCCATTGTAACGTAACAGTTTTAAACGTAGCTTCTTGGAGATGGTCTTCTAATACCATCAATAAAATGACATACTTACAAAATTTAAATGTGATTTATTGTAACTTACTGGAAATGAAGAATAAGTTTTCAAACACTCATAATCAATCGGAATGTAATAGAGATTTTTCGGATTGATTAAATAAAATTCAACATTTTTGCTACCCTATGAATTTTTGTTTCCTTAATAATATTTCAATTTATCAGTAAGTTACAAAGAATAAATATAGTTTACCCGTACTTTTAAAAAATATATATCACATGTCTTCAAATCAAATATGCCAACGTGACAATTTTGTTAGTTGAATTGCCAAAAAAATTTGTAAGAATATTTTAAAGTTTATAAATGTTTTTCTGCTTACACAACCTCGACTAACGAAAGTGATTAGTTTTTTATTTCTAAATTGTTAATATTTGTGTTATTTGTAGTATATTGACTGACGATGAAATAAAATAATTTCGAAAGCTCTCAAAAATAAGTTAAAAGTATATTTCCTTGTATCCCAAGAAGTTTGGCTGCGTCCCGATATTTTCTTGTAATATCTGAAAGTTATCAGCCGTTATTACCGAAATCAATTATATATATATATATATATATATATATATATATATATATATATATGTTATATAAGTTTATACTATGAACTTAGCATGAACTTATATCGCAACGACAATACAACATTCCCAGCTGAGTCAGCGACACGTGGAGTATCATATTACAGCACCACCGAGCATCCGTGGGAATCGCCGAGTCGACAGTGCCGATTCAGCACACATTAGGTTATATATTGTAAAATCTCTCTTGTTTATTATTCATTATTACTCAGTTACTCTGTCACTTTATATTGTTATTTTCATTTACATTTTTAAAGTTATAATTTTTGTATTGTTATTAATAAAATCTTTTTTAAAAAGTTAATATTGAGAAGTGTGATATAACAAATTGGCGCAGTCAGTAGGATCCGTCAACGTTACTAGAACACGAGCTTACTTCTAACTGGTAGCGGCGGATTCCTATCCCTCAACGGAGCAAAGAACCTGGAAGAAGTCCCAACTGCGATAAAAAGGAGAACACGGATCTTCCAATGTTCCTGTTGATGTGAGTAGTAGTGAATCGTCTAACGTTTAAGGTTTTAACAATTTATTTAATTGATTTGATTGATATATTTGATAATTTGATTTTTATTTGATTGATTATTTTATTTATTTGGTAATCTTGACATATTATTTTGAATTGATTTATTATTTGTTTATTTGAATTGAAACATTTATTTGACATATTCTGATTTACGTTTACATATTTATTTTATTACTCCATTCTTTACTGTTCTATTATCTAAAATATCGTTTATTCCCCATTTACATACACTCTATTAATATTTTTTTACTTTTTATACAATCCCTCGTTTGGTTTATAATTTTTTCTTTCAACTTGTGTACATATTTTAAATCTAACAAATCACAATGGCACAAGCAACAAACAAAGTTGTTTCCGATGAAACCGAAAAATACCGGTTATCGGAAATATTTTCAATCATTCCCGATTTTGAGGGAGACCAAATCTCCTTGACCACCTTCATACATGCTTGTAATTGTGCTTACAACATGTCTACCGCGGATCAAAAATACCTATTAGTGATCCACATTAAAAATAAATTAAGAGGCAAAGCGGCGCAGTTAATAAACTCTAGAAACCCTGCGTCGTACCTTGAGATTAAACAGCTTCTCACGCTACAGTTCGGAGATTCTCGTCATCTCTCTTCATTAATTCACGATTTCCAACGGTTAAAACAACTAGCCAATGAGTCTCCCCTGACATTTTACAACAGACTTCAGGTCTTGAGTTCGAAAATGCACTCATGCATTCAAAAATCAGGAAATCTGAGCAATGAGCAAAAAGATGCTCAGACTACACTTGTTGATACCATGGTTCTAAACACGCTCCTTATAGGATAAGAACCACGTCTAGGCCAAATAATTCGTGCCAGCAATCCCAAAGACCTTCTGGAGGCACATTCTCGCATAAGAAGAGAGCTTCAGTTGTCTTACTTCGAGGAACAGAAGATAAACAAATCTGGCCCACCTAAACCCTCATTTCCGGCTAGGAAACCAAGTCTGCCACCCAAATGTTTAAATTGTGGACGATTAGGCCACATATCCACAGACTGTCGTTTAACATACCAAAATAACCCTCAGACCTCAACTCAAAATTTCCGACCAAATTTCGTAGGGCCAAATCAATTTTCGAGGCCAAACCCAACCACAAATAATACCAACCATCAAGGTCCACCATTTCGACCGACGAACTTTCAAAGACCCCCGTACAAACCAAATCAATTCCGACCGTCTGTAATACAGACCAACCCTCATCGTCCAGAAAGGACACATCATTTTAACCACCATG
Source organism: Octodonta nipae (assembly GCA_034190945.1). Classification (NCBI taxonomy): domain Eukaryota; kingdom Metazoa; phylum Arthropoda; class Insecta; order Coleoptera; family Chrysomelidae; genus Octodonta; species Octodonta nipae. The sequence continues at coordinate 43,744,763 of CM067224.1, read as the reverse complement.
AAAATGGTGAATATTCTCAACATCCTGAAAGCGATTACGGTTATTATACTGATAATAACCAACACTATTTTGACGATATCAGTCAACATTATGTAAGCCCCGACTTCGAAGAAATACCAGACGATACCCCCATTGAACCTTTCAATACCGACGAATACCAGGATTTTCTAGTTCTCCCGAGCCTAGCTCAGCCCCCCGATTCGACAACTACCATTTCCGAAGTCCAAACCCAAATCCAGAATTTGATTCTGGAAGATTTCAACCCAAATGCGAATTTCCCGGAACAAGCATTTCTCTAAGTCCTCTTTTAACGGTAAACTCTAAAAATCTTTACTACATTCACGACGCTTCCGGAAAGTTCAAACTTCTCATTGATACCAGTGCTGGTATCTCCATTTTTAAAGAAAATACAGTCAAACATTTCCGTCAACGATTTCCCGAAAAAGTGACAATCCAAGGTATTACGCACGAGAAAATCCCGATTTCAGAATCCACCCTTATTCCATTTGCCCTAGGTAACCCCCATAAGGTTTTTATCTACAATCTAGATATTGAGTTTGATGGAATATTAGGTCTTGATTTTCTTGAGTATTACGAATGTATTGTTGACTTAAAATCCAAACAATTAATTACTAACTTTAAAACTATCCCCCTACATAAAGTGCCCGATCACGACCAATCTAATACACAACCAACAGACACCCCCAGTACTAACACACAAACTCATATTTATAACAATCAAATAATAACCCAGGCACGAACCGAACAAATTTTCCAACTTAAATGTGAACTTAGAAATACTGACGCAATTTTACCGACACAAGTAATTGACAAAGTACGACTTCCCAACGCGGTTGTACGTGTTAATTCAAAGGGAGAATTTCTGACTTCGATAATAAACGCGAACGCAATGCCGAAAACTGTTAACTTTTCCAATCTTCATTTAGAACCCCTTGACAATACACACCCTCTCTTAAATCTGAATACACACGATTACTGTGAATCTACAAACTTAGACAGAAACTTTACTATCAGAGAACAAATTCGGACAGAACATCTTAACGACGAAGAGCGAGAACTTATCACGAATCTCTGCTTAGAATTCGAAGATATTTTCTATCTCGAAGGCGATATTTTGACGTTTACTAACGCCGTCAAACACTCTATTGACACCAATAATGCCAAGCCCGTTTTCACGAAATCGTACAGATATCCTCAAGTGCATAAGGAGGAAGTGAAAACCCAAATTTCCAAAATGCTTGATCAAGGCATTATCAGGCACTCTTCTTCTCCTTGGTCCTCCCCCGTATGGGTCGTCCCCAAGAAACTCGATGCTTCTGGTAAGCAAAAGTGGCGAGTTGTTATCGACTATAGGAAGTTAAACGAACTAACTGTAGACGATAAATATCCTCTGCCCAACATTTCTGATCTCCTCGACCAACTTGGTAAGTGTCAATACTTTTCGACACTGGATCTCGCTTCCGGGTTCCACCAGTTGGAAATCCTTGAGGAAGACATTCCCAAGACCGGTTTCTCTGTTGACAATGGTCATTACGAATTCGTTCGTATGCCATTTGGTTTGAAAAATGCACCTTCTACTTTTCAGAGGGTCATGGAAAACATTCTTCTGGAAATCCAGAATGAACGTTGCCTAGTTTACATGGATGACATTATCGTTTATTCACCAACCATCCATGAGCATATGTCCCGTTTGACAGAAGTCTTTAAGCGTCTTAGACAGTCAAACTTGAAAATTCAACCTGACAAGTGTGAGTTTCTCCGTGAGGAAGTTGCTTACCTAGGTCATCTGATCACCCAAGAAGGAGTAAAACCAAACCCTTCAAAGGTTGAATGCATCCAGAATTTTCCTCAACCCCAAACTCCTAAAGATGTTAAATCTTTTCTTGGTCTCGCCGGTTATTACCGACGTTTTATCCCCAATTTCGCCAAGATCTCAAAGCCCCTAACGAAACTCCTGCAGAAAGACGTCAAATTCATCTTCGACGCAGATTGCAAGTCTTCCTTCAAAGAACTGAAGCAAGCCCTTGTATCTGACCGTATCTTGATCTACCCAAATTTCGAAGAACCATTCCTGCTCACTACTGATGCTAGTGCTTTTGCAATTGGAGCGGTTCTCTCACAAAGCCCCGTAGGAAAAGATCTTCCTATAGCATATGCTTCCCGTACACTCTGCGCTGCAGAAACTCGATATTCCACTATCGAACGGGAACTGCTAGCCATTGTTTGGGCGGTCAAGCACTACAGACCGTATCTTTTTGGGAGAAAGTTTACACTCCTGTGTGATCACCGTCCGCTTACTTGGCTCTTTTCGATCAAAGTCCCTGGCAGTCGTCTAGCCAGATGGCGCCTCAAACTAGAGGAGTATAACTATAAAATCGAATACAAGCCCGGCAAGGTAAACTTGAACGCAGACGCTCTTTCCCGTATCAAAATTAATCACTTCAAACAATGCACCGACTTTCTTTCAAAGATAAAAATTTTCGCAAATAACGAAACCGACCCAAAACAACCCGATCCAGGTACTAGTCACGATAACTCCGACGACTCCGACAATGATCAAGAACGCGGTGATCATGACGAACGCATGACAACAGAATTTAATAGATTTGTTCAATTGTATAAAACCGAGTCGATAATCGACTATTCAAAAATAGAAATTTCTAACGCCCAACTTCTAGAAAAATCTTACAAACGAATAGTCACTTTCTTCTGGCAAAATAAACTCAATGACTTGCATGACAAAATCATCGAAGATATTTTCGAAGAAGACCCAAACTTCACTACTGACACTCTAAACGTTCTAGCCAGCAAAACTGTAAGGCATAGAAAATATTTAATTGTCCCTTTACCCTTTGATCCTGGAACAGTTGTTGCACATCTTTTCAACATTCTCTATAACAACCAAGACCAGTTCGACGAATCTGAAACTTTTTGCATTGAAAACAACGTAGAACTACCGATTCTTGAAACACTATCCTTTATACTTGCAGACAAAGACGTAAAACTTAAAATTTGTCAAAATATTGTGACAACCCCTTCTCAAGACGAGATTCCCGTTATACTGCAGCAGTACCACTGCGGCAAAAATAACCTTCATCGTGGAATTAACGAGACCATCCGAAGCATAAAAGAAAAGTATAATTGGACTGGACTAATCAAAAGTGTAGAGCAATTTATTAAGTCCTGCGAAACTTGCCAAAAGGTAAAGTTCTGTAGAAAAAACTTAAGTGCTCCTTTTGTCATAACTGAAACACCAAAAACGCCCTTCGAACGTATCAACATTGATATTTTCGAATATCCAACCAGAAACTACGCACTGACTATTAGGGATGAACTCACCAAATTTACTCAGGCTTACCCAATTGGTGACAAAACAGCTAAAACTGTAGTAAACACCCTCCTAATATTCTTTCAACATTACGGTACACCTCTTCGCATCCATTGTGATTATGGACGTGAATTTGATAACACTCTCATAAGGGACCTGTGCGAACTATATGACATAAAACTATCCTTTTCAAGTGTCCACCATCCCGAATCAAATGGTTCTATCGAAAGGTTTCACGCGACTTTAGCGGAAATGATAAGGGCAAATACATCTGAACATCCGGACGAACATCCATTCAACGTCCTCCCTTACGCAGTTATCTGTTACAACAACACTAAAAACAAGACTACTGGTTTCACGCCCTACGAACTCATCTTTGGGCACACTTCTAGTAGACCCCCCGAAACAATATACGATCAGAACAAACTCATTTCCAAATATGTTAGGGACCTTAACAACAGAATGAACTACTATTATAGACTTGCCCGCGCAAAAACCGACCAACAAAAACAAAAATCTAAAGTTAGATTTGACAAACATGTTTCGACTAACCAACCAGAATACAAAGTAGGCGACAAAGTTTACGTAAAAGAGTCTCAGATTAAAAGCAAATCTGAAAACAAATTCTATGGACCTTTTGAAATTACCGCGATTAGAAAAAACTCTGCCACAGTTATAAACTTACAGACTAACCAAATTAGTAAAATTAACTTTGACAGACTAAAACCATATTTTGAATGAATCCCTTCTTTTCAGATTCTGTGGACTGTTTTCAGTCGTGAACCTCCAACAATACTCTCTTACACCCGTTAACAATACAATAGGAGTTTTCTTCCATGAAGAAGGCACACTTAAAATTTCAAACGACAAATGGTCACTTCTTGTCTTCAAAGACCTCAGCCCTTTCAGAGGTGCTATTTCAAATAACGACGCCATACTAAACCGAATTTTAGAGACAATCAACGAAAACACAACTAATACGAAATCATTTAAACCAAAAATACAAACACATGTTAGCCTCTTGAAACAAATTTCTAAATCCGTTAACTCTAAATATACAGACATCTTCGCTGACACTCAAACTTACCCTACTAACAGAAGAAAACGCGGACTTATTAACGGACTGGGATCAGTTTGGAAAGTTATTTCAGGAAACTTAGACGCAACAGATGGTGAATACATAAATGACTGTATAACTAAAATTACTAAAGACCAACACCAAATTCAGGACTTAGTAAAGAAACAAATATCTGTAACAACCTCAGTCATTACGAGCCTCAACAAAACTTTACAAAAATTTCAATCCGAGGAGAAATTATTCTCGAATAACATTGAAAAAATAAGGCAGTCAATTTTATACATTTCAAATGATCTTGATTTTCATGAATTTCAAATCAGTATCTTGGATCTGTGTGAAAGCCTAATGGAGAGTTACATATTTATCGAAAACACTCTCGATGATGTTTTAACTGCAGTCTCTTTCGCCCGCTTAAAAATTTTACATAGTTCGATCATAACCCCAGTAGATTTGGTCGATTCCCTTCAAAAGATTTCTCAGTCACTAGATGAAAATAATTTACCACTTCCTATTTACAGTTCAAATGTTGCTCAGTACATTGATTTGATAGAATTGGAAGCTTTTCAAATCAACACCAAAATCATTTTTGTACTCAAAATTCCTTTAGTTGATCCTGAGATTTACACCCTTTACCACCTTTATCCGATCCCAATTTTGGATGATCGAACAGGGTTTCATCATATACTTTCAATAAAGACAAAATTTATCGCGAGAGATGACGATTCGTTATTATACACATCCTTCGAAGACCTGGGTGACTGCAAGCCCTTAACTAAACATCATAAGATTTGTTCCAAAGCTATATCACATCCAATAGACAAAGATGCCATCTGCGAAGGTCAGCTTCTCAGACAGCCAGCCACACTTCCAGACACCTGCAAAAGTTTGATATTATATGCAGCAGACTATAATATCCAAGAGATTGACGTAAACTTTTGGTTGATCTCGATTTCAAGACCACTGGCCATCACCATCAAATGCAAAGGGCAAGATGTCGTGACACAAACCATATCGACAAATTCAGTGTTGCAAATCCAACCCGACTGCAATGCCTTTATCGACAACACAAGGGTCCATGCTACAAGAACTTCTAAAAATGTCCAAAACATCACATACAGAAACCACCCAGTGGACATTCCTTTCAACTGCTGCAACGGCATGCCAGCCGCCAATGAGATGCCAAACCTGACACCCCTACAGCTACAAGAATTAGATGTACAAGACCTAGATGTTGCCAACCATAAGCTCTCCCAATATTCTAAGGAACTGGAAAAGCTGATGGAACAACCACCCTTAGAAAAGCATACGTCCTGGCTCACAATCACAACGACCACCTTAGTAGTAATTGTGATTATACTCCTCACAATGAAGTCAATTCAGAAGAGGTTCAAGAATACCACTACACCAAGCTCCGCTGTCCAGCACACGCCACCGACAGCACCATCAATCCTAAGCCCAAAGGAAAGCTACACACCCTCCTGAATCCAACCGACGATACAGAACTCCAGAACTTGACGTAAAAGTTGATGCTGTACCATCAACTTTTTTATATGGATGGGAGTTGTTATATAAGTTTGTACTATGAACTTAGCATGAACTTATATCGCAACGACAATACAACATTCCCAGCTGAGTCAGCGACACGTGGAGTATCAGATTACAGCACCACCGAGCATCCGTGGGAATCGCCGTGTCGACAGTGCCGATTCAGCACACATTAGGTTATATATTGTAAAATCTCTCTTGTTTATTATTCATTATTACTCAGTTACTCTGTCACTTTATATTGTTATTTTCATTTACATTTTTAAAGTTATAATTTTTGTATTGTTATTAATAAAATCTTTTTTAAAAAGTTAATATTGAGAAGTGTGATATAACATATATATATATATATATATATATATATATATATATATATATTAGGTGGTTTCCGGGAATTCATCCGCGTAGTTGATAACTGATCCCTGCCGGGATCGATGGTAAAATGCCGACATTTCGGCAGAGTCACATCTGCCCTCTTCAGGTCGGTTCGCATAATTCTCGAAGCCTTCTGCTTTCGCTTCTAGTTACTCGAATAATTATTATTATATTAATTAATATTAATTATTCGAATAATTATTATTATATTAATTAATATTAATTATTCGAATAATTATTATTATATTAATTAATATTAATTATTCGAGTAACTAGAAGCGAATGCAGAAGGCTACGAGAATTATGCGAACCGACCTGAAGAGGGCAGATGTGACTCTGCCGAAACGTCGTCATTTTACCATCGATCCCGATAGGGATCAGTTATCAACTACTCGGATGAATTCCCGGAAACCACCTAATACATTTAGTGCCCGCGAAAACTTAAAATCAAATATATATATATATATATATATATATATATATATATATATATATATATATATACTTAAAGCTACTAATAACAATAATAACATAAACTGATTAACACTTAAAATAAGACAACAGAACTCAGACATGACCAAAGAACGACACACAGAACAAATCTTACAGGATATGATTCGTCAATATCGGCAATGGCATTCTATAGTTTGGTTTCTACGCCACGACAGAAACTTTACTTAAAATAATCATAAAAAGTAATTAATTTAGGATTATATTAGCTCCATCCATATTTTTAATAAAGTCAAATAAATACCCAATTATTTAGGTTTTCTCAAAAGCATGTCGCTCAATACGAAAGAGTGAGACGAAGAGGGAAGAGAGGGCTGTACTTCACAAGAAGCTTTGGCTGCCTTGGCTAATGACTGCTATACTTTTTTTAGTATTTAGTCAAATAAAACACTATTAAATTAATTCAGTTTATCATCCTTGTCTTGCATGTGTCAATTACGTCAGTTATTACAATCGCCCCCAATTTCAGCTGACACAACTATATTTCTCCAAATAACTGTCTAGTAATGTTTTTATCATCTGACAGTCCATTTCCAAATCAACGAACTTTCACAAATATTTCATTGTCATCGCTTGTGTTTCCTTTTAACATCGTGAACAATCAAACAACGAAAATCTCCGCCATAAATAATTTCCAATTTCTTATTTTGACGTATTTCTTTTTCAGACAATGTCTCGTGTCCTCTCTTTTTTCGCCATCGTTTCGACGTCATTTGTTGAGTTTCAGCAGTAGCTAGTCTTCTGGAATTTTTCTTGTTGTCGAACTCGTTCTACAATACATCCATTAAGGAGATTGAAGTGGCATTTGTTTTTGCGTTAAAAGGCTGTATTGATAAATTATAGCAGCCGCTTAACATCGGTTAAGCTTTTAGAGCAAAGACGTGTGCACGATGCTCAAAGTTTTTCCTTCGTCAAATGCGAATGTGACTTGACAAAGAAGCATTTCCTGCTGTACAAAGTCGAACGACTTTGGATGAAAATTTAGAGAAGCATGCTATCTCTGGAAGCTCCATTCGAAAGGTTTAATGTAATTCTTTGTATTGGCGTAAATATTTAAGGTTAGCAATACAAAAATTCGTTGCGTTCTCTTGTCGGTAAAGCACTTAAGTTTATACATTGTGTAGCAATAAAAATGTTGAAAATCTTACATATATCAAAATTAAACTACTTGAAAGAGTCTTACTACTTTTCAGTTACTATTGAATATATATATATATATATATATATATATATTAGGTTGATAACTGATCCCTGCCGGGATCGATGGTAAAATGATGACGTTTCGGCAGAGTCACATCTGCCTCTTCGCATAATTCTCGTGGCCTTCTGCTCTAGTTCTAGTTACTCGAATACTACTTAGTACATCGTCATTTTACTATCGATCCCGGCGGGGATCAGTTATCAACTACGCTGATGAATTCCCGGAAACCACCTAAAACATATATATATATATATCAAATTTAAATAAAACAGTTATGTTAAATGCTAATTATAATAACAGCGAAGTAATAATTTTGCTTAATACTTTTCACTCTTTTCGTATATCCTCGTTTCTAAAAAAAATCCCTTAGGTGCGTCTGAGTAGATTGGATGTAAAAATCGCTCGAGGTCAGTCCCAAATTTCTGCAAATTCTATCCAGACTCTTGGATTCTAAAACTACGTTCGGCCTGGCAAACTTGGCTTAAGGATTCATTGACATATCTTGGATTTATCAAAAATCATCAAACGACAAGTTATTCTTAGAATAACCTGGCATAAGTAAGTTATTTAGTACCCATTGAGAAAGTCAAATATGATTTTGACGAAGCGTCAGGATATTTCCCAACAGAATACAACAGTCTATTCACATCTGTAATGTTCCAAAAAATCTAAATCTAGGATGCCATTAAACTCAATTTCGAGATTACAAAGGATAATCTTATGTAGGTTACCACGAGCAAATGCTACAAGGATTGATTGAGAAACGGAATTTTTTTAATCAGTGAATTCCTGGAAAATTACATTTTCTGAAAATCGTTGAGGAACGGATTGGATAGTTAGCATCTTGAAAATTGAGATTTTTGCGCCTGTATCTACGACTAGTTTGTATTCTCCTCATGCGTCATTGATGTAGTATAAGTTTTTATAATTTCCATTATAAAGGGTAGTTACAGATTTAATAATCGTTGTGATAATCGGGAGAATTTGTTGTTGTTTTAAATGATGTGCCCTGTTTGGATTTTGATGAAAATTTAGGTTTCTTTAGATAACTGACTGACGAGTTTGTTGCATATTATTGGAGAGTTCAATGTTGTTTAGGATATTGTTTTAACCTGAAAGATAACTTTATTAGCTTTGCCTCTTAGATTGCTTTTAATATGATTAAGCAAAAGGTATCATTGATCACCACTCTAAATATTATATGCACAGTCGTGCACATTAGTAAATGTTCCCAGCGATATTTGATCTTCTTCCAACTCTGGGACGATGGATAATATTTTCGAATAGTGATAGGGCTCAGATTGTGAACATATCTAGAAGATTATATTGAAAACGGAGAAATAAATTTAAAAAAATTGTAAAATTGTTAAAAATGTGATAAAAATTATGCCAAAATCTTACGTAAAATTAACAAAAATGTATAATAATAAATTATATTCAAAATAAAATAAAATAAACTGAAAAATAGAAAAATACGGTACGAGATAAAACAGTATAAATTGTCAAATTGTCAAGTTGGTGCGATTTAAAACAATGGTTTAGGATTTCAGCGTCCAAACAGTAAAATAAACAAATAAAATAAAATATTCATTGGCAAATAAATATCGTCAGATTATTTAATTATTTGTACTCACATTAATTGGATAGTGTTTTCTTTGCATCTGCCACTTGAGTTGACGGTTCTATAAAATTATAAAAGCATTAGTACTTGAGAAAAGGGAAGTAACTCCATTAATAGTAGAAAACATCACAATAATTGACACTTGAAAGTCAAATAATGAAAGTGAACCATATATACTAGTCAATAAAAATACAAGTCACAGAACAGTACATTGGAATAAGTAAAGAACTATGTTGTTATAACATTCATTTTACGCTGCCAGGAAATATTAAGTAACCTTCGAGAAATTAATCATCGTATATAAAAACCTAACTTGTGAATACGACAAAAACCAAAGAGCAACAAGAAACGGAGTCCCGAGCAATTCGATTGATGACAAGAATGCTTTCGATTTCATTTAGAAGCTCGGTGCGGTATTAATCATCGTTGTTGTGTCGAAGAATTATTGTTATTGTAAATATAGTGAGTTTATTTTAACCGCATAAAGACATTATAGTGAAAATTTATAATTGAATTCACGGAGTATGCAACCGCAATCTGCTCTCCTAGTATCATTTTGCCATTATGACGGCTAGACTCCTAACGCAAAAACAACTAAAAAATTTTAGATCGAAAATTTTTTAGATTCCCATCGGCTTGAAATATGTTTATTTCACATTTCAACAGCCTCTATTATAAGTAATGTTTCAATATAGTTGGACTATTAACGCCATCTTGTTTCGCCACTCTTCGTTTCCATCTGCATCTCTTATAATGCTCATCATTTCTCGTGTGAATCGGGAGGCTTCTTCTTCTGATAATTTGGAGACTTTTGAGAATACTCTCTTCGAGGTGTCATTCCTTTGTACGCAAGACAATATTTATTATATATAAATATAATATATATTGTTTCTGGTTGGGAACCTTCATCAGTTGCGCTTCCCTTAATTGAATGTCCTCTCAGTTTCAGTTTCATGTCTTTATTGTCTGAGTTAAATTTCTACAAATTTCTTACTCCTAGTCCAATTTTTATACTTATTTCCCTAATTTGTTTTCCATGTTTCATATACTTTTCCCTACGCTGTTACAATATTTTCCTTACGCTATTCCTTAAGATATTTTATTCACTAAGATATTTCATTCCCTAAGATATTCAAGTTACTCCTCTCGAACACTTCTTCATGCATTTGATGCATTTCGTTAAATTTGAAGACGCGAGATGTAAGACCGACATCTAGGATTTTCAAGAGAATCAGTACGCAGAGGTTCCAAATCTGGAGCCGTTCCGTGTAATTGCTGTTCTCCCTTAACTCCTTCAAATTTAATGAAATGCATCAAATGCATAAAGAAGTGTTCGAGAGGACATTCAATTGTGGGAAGCGCAACTGATGAAGGTTCCCGACCAGAAACAATATATATTATATTTATATATAATATATATTGTCTTGCGTACAAAGGAATGACACCTCGAAGAGAGTATTCAATATCTCTGACGGGTGAAGTAACCTGAAAATTTTATCGTGACATTCTGTCCTAGGAGTTAAGGGAGAACAGCAATTACACGGAACGGCTCCAGATTCGGAACCTCTGTGTACTGATTCTCTTGAAAATCCTAGATGTCGGTCTTACATCTCGCGTCTTCAAATTTAACGAAATGCATCAAATGCATAAAGAAGTGTTCGAGAGGACATTCAATTGTGGGAAGATGTCGGTCTTGCATCTCGCCTCTTCAGACTTTTGAGAAGTTCGTTAAATACCATATTGCTTACAAACTCTCGTATTTTATTAAATGGGGGTAAAATTGTGATCCAACAATTAAGAAATCCCTTGTTAGGTCAGTCCCATAGTATGACAACAATAAGGTCAGCAAAAAAACGGAAATATGGAACTCTTTTACACTAACTCCACTTTCATAATACTTGAACTTCCAAATTTGAAATAGGAATTTCACACTTAATTATTATAGAAAACCTTATCAGAACTTAAATATTGACAATTTCTGCAATAATTTTTTTTTCATTGAGCTGATTCCGCTATTCCTAACAAATGTGTGAATTGAATTATGATAAGCGTCGCCACGGATACGTGAATAGCCAAAATCGATTTGTAGAAATAACTTCTTTAGATTTATTCTATAAAAATAGTTATATAAAAAATAGCGAAATCTCAAATTACTTAAAACTATGCAATTTGGTAGATAAGAAATTCTAAAAAGTTCTTTACTTTGCTTGTATTCGAAGATCACTCCTCATCAGAAATATTGTATGACCCACATTTGCATTACAATTAAAACCACGGGTCACATACCGATACTCAATCAAGTAGCATTGAAACCACAAAAATAAGTTTACAGGTTTAAGATATAATTAATTTTTTTATCAAACTATACACATATTGTATAATATTTGGTATATCTAAAATAACTCAAAATGTTTAATTAACATTATTACATCATTGATCTACCCTCAGTTTTACGGATTTATCCCAAATTGAATTAAGTATACATGTTAGTTGATTATATTGCTGACGCTAGATGGATTGAACAGTCAACAGTAGCAGATTTGTATGTCAATTTGTCCTATTTTCGTATAATCAAATAATAACGACTTATAAGAATTATGAAGCATTGTATCATTGGTATTAAAATAGTAAATATATATGTTGCAGTTATCAAAACGTATTTAGTTAATACCAGAATATGTCTTTTGATTCGACTTGATAAATTCTATAAAAGCTGACACACTGTGAACATACTCAATTGCGTTCAGTTATCACAGTATACAACACCGAATTTTGTGAATTCGTTAACACCCTAAAATGAAATCTAAAACGGTAAGACAGAAATTAATAATACAAACATTCTTAATTCTGTTTTAAATTTCTCACAACAAATTTGAAACTAGTTATTTCATGTGTACCTAAGTTTGTAGTAAATAATTATAATTATTTTTCCACAATCTTCCTCTTAAGATCTTTGTCATCCAAATTGATCACTCTCGCAATACTTTAAATGTCGTCCTCTGCTATGTTATAGTTCTATCATTCCCATTCCCATGAGTACGTTGTTAACCGCTTTCCCTTAACTATTATTGTATTATACTAGGGGGTAATACTTCAGGACACCATTTTTTCATGACAGTACATACGAATCATAATTTACTATTTAAATGAGGATTTTATTTACTTACGTCACTTTCATAATCGGTTTTATATTAGAGCATACACCTTCTGGAGGTAGCCTGTAAAGCACTAATATCGTGCCAAGAATAGAAAAAGAGGGCAAGAAGCTATTTTACTCTATTGATAACTACTACTACCAATCGAGTGAAATAGCCTCTTTCACTCACTACTGAACTCTCTTTGTATTCTTGGCACAGTATTTGTGCATTTGCAGGCTACCTCCAGAAGGTGTATGCTCTAAGGGTTTTATTAAAATAAGTCAAGTTTCAGTGTTCCTCCGAATTTAGGTTTTAAGGTTATTGTTCTAATATCTGCATAATTCTGGAAAGATATATGAATGTTAAAATAACAATATACATGCATTTTCAGAAGGAAATATATCAGAAGGATTTAATCAGGATGACATCCATCCTTACCCTACTTTGCTAAATAGTCTTAGTGAAATTGGTAGTTTTCATAAAGTACTTCGGAGGGTAGACCTTAAAGACAGAGCACCAAAAATGGATAAAGATGTGATGTAGGAAAATTACATACATTTTGAGACGAGTAAGAGGTATACAGCCAGAACTCTGGAGATCTGTACTTAAATTGTTTGTCGTATATTCATTGGTTTGTCATCAACGTACACATTCCAAGAGTAGAGGTATTAACTCTCAGAAACTGTCCACAGTTTGTGAACTGTCAGTGTGTACTTTAGAATTTGTTACCATATCCGCAAAGTTAGTAACACAGTATGTTTCAAAGACAAAGCTTCTTTTTCTAGAAATGCTGTTCAAATTTTTCATTTTAACTAATTTTGGACAGAAGAAAATGTACATGCTATAATGGAAACTAAATTCCAACAGAAATATTTAGTGTTTGTGTATGAAATATTAGTAATATATTTATGTATGTCAACTGATGTTGCTTGAAAACACACCAATTGCGTGGAGGGATCACGCTCCAATTCATTTTAGATCAATGGCCATTTCTAAAAATTTATCTATAGCAAAAATTAAATGTAAATAATGGAAAAATTAAATTATTATCATTTATTTATCACTGATACAAGTTTTGTTCCTATTTATCCATTAGTCACTTCCCTTAACTTTCATTATTTAACAAGACTGACATCATTCCACATCACTTTGGTGAACAGGTGTATTCAACTACATTCTTTTTAGTACTATATCGCCAAACAAAAAAGTTCACGAATTAGAAAAATCACTAGTGTAATATGAATTACGATCACCTAATATTATTATTGAGCTATTAAAACCAATAAAAACTATTTGTAGACTATTACCGTTTGTTAACAGGAAATATGGTTAATTAGAATAAATTACATCATTTTCCCTTCAACTGAAGAGCTCTTTAGTATTTCACATAAGTAATCATACAGTATATAGATACGTGAAGAAATAATTGAATATAATATTTACATTAAAGACCCGTCACATTATATATAGTTGAAAACACATTGAATACCTACAATAACGACATTTCAATGTGATGGTCTCGAACCAGTTGAAATTTTTAAGCTGTGATTTTATTTAGGAAAACGTATATTATTGTTCTCATAAATAAACAGAAATTCTTACCCATAAAAGTGTCATCTCATAATTCGTGCAGATAAATGATCAAAACAATAACAAAAAATATATAATAAATGATCCATTTTGATCTGAACAAAAGTTACTTGCATTATTCAATCTGAAAGGAATAATATTGTGAAGAGCTTCAAAAGTTATCCTTACCACATTTAAATTTGATGTTAATATCCATAAATTTTACGTTTAAAGTATTCTATTGGTGGTATATCCGGAGATCTTTTTGCCATTTTATGCTGTTCATATTCCTAATTATCCTGACAGGAAATAACGTATTAAATAATTCGCTAGCCCCACTATGAACTGCACTACCAACTTGCTGAACCCACAGACGGCTCACAAATCTAAAATACTTTGCAATTCATGTAAATATATTCTGTATGGAAAAAAATTTTTAATCTTTAACTGTTCTTCTTGAACAGTTTAAAATCAAGCCAATTTATATATTAAAATTTACAGTGAAACTTGGAACGTCACATGTAAATCTTTCTATAGTATTGACAATTGTGAAACATTCTACAATATCTCAATTCAATTCAATTCAATTCAATTTATTCAAAAAAAGTTACATATATCCATAGCTACAGATATAGTTTTTCATTTGCAATTGTTACAAATGTAAGTAGCGTTGTGTGGTATATGAGGAATTTGAAGAAACAGATAGACCGAAATAGATAATTTCATATTTAAAAACTCTTCTTCCATATTCAACTGACTCTAATGGAATACTTAGTCGTGTCTATAGAGGTCATAGAATAAAAGAACTGATTTTATTGTAAGCATGGAAGATTTTTTGACGTTAAATAAGCATCATGTTAATCATTTTATATTTGGAGACTTTAACAATGACATTATTGACTCAAACGATACTGTTGTTGAATTATACTTAAATCATTTCTGTCAAAAAATACATTCCAAAAATTTTCGATATTAAAAGGAGAACGATCAAGGTTAGGGAACATGTATAAACAATATTTTTGAAAAAACTAGTACTCATAAAACTGATCATAATACTACATTGTTTAAATTTTTTAACGAATAGGCCACCAAGCCTAATAATGAAAAACATTAATGTAACAAACTATAAAAAATTAATCGAATTTATTAAAATCACTCTTTGGCATGATCGTTATGATGATGATGGTCCAGATTTATAAAAAAATTAATTAATTATATTGCTAGGATTATAAAAATTACTGCTAAAGAAAAAATGTTTTCGGCTAAAAAATTAGAAGAAATGGATTAATCAGGGAATAATCAATTCTACTATAAAAAGAAGTTACATAACGGACGGCAAAATAGTTGCAGTAATATAGAATAAAAAAAATACCGGTAGCACTCCGGGAGTGCCGGCAGAAGTGAAAACTTCAATATTAACGTTGTGTTTAATTATAAGTACAAAAGTACTATCATTTATGAGGTAGAATACAATGTTTATTTATTGCGCTATCGTACACAAATATGACAATTTATATGTTATTATTTATAATATTATATCGTTATTAATATATTACATTAAATTTTATCTCTCAGAAAACTCAACTTCCATCCATAATTTCGACGACTTTTTCAAATTTCTAAAACTGATACAATCGGTTTATGATAGCTGAAGTAAGAAACAAACAGTTTTGATTCGAACCTATTTAAGTGTCTAATAAAGACCGCATCAATAGTAGTTTTGTATTTCGTTGTGCTAAAATTGCGATCATTTGACATAGTTAAACCAAATTCATTATTTAAAAATTCAATTAATGATTGATTTTTATCGTCTGCAAAGTTTATATTGAAATCTCCACTCAAAATCATTGGCAATTTATCAAAGCTTTTTCCAATTTTTTTTTTTTTAAGCAATGCAGATGCGTCATGAGAATAAATAAATAAATTTTCGTACAAGAAGTCTCGTATAACACGCAAAGACTTATTTGGAGAGATGTAAACAGCAACCATAATAATGAACTGATTATCACCAGAGTGGCAACGACTTATACAAATATCACCAACATCAGAAACAGTAGCATTAAACATGGTATTGTATTTCACATGCACATCCATATAATTTGTGCAATAATGAATTGAGTTCTTATTTTGATATATAGCTACTCCTCCCGCTGGACGATAATTTCTTCTGAAACTCGCAACAAAGTTGAAATTCGGAATCTCAATTATTTCATCGTTACCCATATGAGTTTCTGATAAAATTAGCACATTCATCTTTTTAACAAGAGCGTCAATTGCTAGATCATCTGCATGCGCACGTAAGCTTTGACAGTTGAATGAAAAAATAGACAATCTATTATTCTTAGAAATTAAATCTAGAAGTGGTTTGGTGATAGTTTGCAAAGGATTTTCACGTAATCGTTTTAATTCAATTGATAAATCTTGTCGATGAGTTGTTGACCTCTTTTGATTTTTTGTTGCGTCTGACTCTTCCACCTGTGCGTTTCCTACTCTGCCATAATGAAATTTCCAGCTCGTCCTTGCGTTTTCTTCAGTGACTAAAAACAAACCTTCTATACTAGTTACTCTTGATAACGCAACGTACACCAATTCTCTTGAATGAGAACGATTGTATTCATAAACAATAGCATCGAAAGTACCTCCTTGGGATTTGTGAATTGTCATTGCCAAAGCCGAAATCAGCGGAAAATGTTTTCTTTTTGCCACTATAGTTTTATTTTTGTTGAGTGGTATTGGCGATGATTGTAAAGAAATTGAAACAGCATCTTTGTCGATTTCCAAGCGTGCAATGTCGCTTCTAAATTTTGCTACACGTTTTTGACCAACGGATTTTGAAAATTTGAACCAAAGTCTTGTGATTTCATCATATTTATCATATTCTATGAGTAGTAATTTCCCTACAGTGCCATTAGATAAACCATCAGCTACATCTATGTTCATAGTTATTATATAGGGTCGGTTAGGAACTAGAACTAGTTCATAAGGTAATCCACCAGTCTCGTCCGGTTTCATCTTATGTAACTTCTGTTTTACAAAATTTTCTTGCTCTGCATTATGACAACCAATGAAAGCATCCGATGCCAATGAAACAATTTTATTTTCAAAACTGTACTGTTGTATTCGTTAACCTTATTATTTGTAAACATAAGTCTAGTTCCTTCCGGACATTCTGCTTGTGCGTGTTCTTTAGTTAAAATCTGGATTCTATCATATTTAATTCTTCTTCTGTTAGAATGGAACCATCACCGATTTTTGTCAAAATGGCAGAAAAGAGTCTATTTTCTTGGCGCATTACCTTCTTGAGTTCGAATTGATGAAATTTCCGCCAAATTGATTCACCAGTAATTTTTTTTTAATTTGCTTGAAGATCGGCGTGGCTTTTACAGGGGGTAATTGGCGCAAATCTCCGATAAGGATCACGTCCAATCCACCAAAAGCTTTTGTAAACAAGCCAGTGATTTGCTTCAAACGTTCATTAATTTGTTCTAATAATTCTGCTGAAACCATGCTTACTTCGTCAATGATAATAACCTTAATGAACTCAAATAGCGCTCTGTAATGATGAGCTTTTTCGATGTTGACTGGCAACAGCCTTGAGAGTGATATACTTAAAGCATTATGTACCGTTGTTCCACCTATGGCTGTAGCAGCTTTTCCAGTTGAAGCACATGCAATGTATGCGTTGAAAATTCCATCCGTGTCGGAAAATCTATTATAAATCTCCATGAGTGCTTTTATTACAAACGTTTTACCACTACCAGCTGGCCCAGTCAAATATATCAACAACGGTTTTTGCACTGGCTCGTCGTTGGATATTAAATGATGCATAGTGTGAAACAAAATTTCTCGCTGTTCCTCGTTTGCTTTGCGCATAAGCCCATAAAATTCAGGATAAGGTAAGATATTATCTTTCTTTCTAGCAATTGATCCGAGCTTATCAAACAACGCAAGTCGTAAATCATCATTTAAATCTGCGTTTGGATTGTTATATAATTCAGCGAATGGGTTTTCATTAGGAATTCTACCAACGACGTCGTTTATCTTCTCTTCATCATCAGAAACAGATTCGCGACATAACTTCCAGCAGATTTGCAATGTTTTTTCAATATCAAGATTCGATTCGAACTCTTTTCTTCGATCTAGAATAAGTGCCTCATTTTCTTCGTATAACTGAAGATATCGCGATTCTGCAAGAATTTCCGATTCTTCATGACGGAACGGAAGGTGCAAAGTAACCATTTGTCTCCGATACACATTGTAGTCTGTACCCATATCATAATTGCGATATCGTATAACTTTTGGTTCTTCCCTGAGTACATAGTTACCCTCTTTATTTTTATAGTATTTTGCAACAAATTGAGCAAGAGAAATACCTGCTAAATCTTCAGGTCTCTTCTCATACTTGTCGAACCAATTTTCCTTCCATATGTCGATCGAATCATCTTCTAATTCACTTAATTCTTTCATTGTCTTCTTTATTCTATGCCTTTCGACTGGCCAAATGGTTGGTATATAAGTAATAACGGTTGAACTCTTTGACATTGGTTCTCTCAATAGATACCATGCAGCCTCTTGACTAGACATTTCAGTGTGGTTCAAAAGATTAATGCTAATATTTTTAGTCATGTCAAATAAATTAAACTCAGGATGTTCATCCATTATTGCAATTATTTGTCTTTGTAAATTGCTAACACCTCTGTTAGTTTTGTTAACATATTCGACCACGTAAGCTGCACAAGAATATTCTTCAGTTATAAATTGGAAATCAGTGTTGGATCTGACGACGTTGAATATGAAGGGATTAAATGGATTATTCCACTTTTCACATGGTTCACGTTTAGGAAAAACTCGCGGTCTATTAATTCCTGCTCGAATAATATTGACATATTCTTCATCTGAAGCAATGTTATTTTCATCGTAGAAAGATTGAAAACCACTGTATTCATATTTTTCCAAGTTTTTTCGGAGTGAACTAGCCTTGTACTGCTGGGAACCATTTTCTGTATCTGGCATAGGCGTCAGAATCATGGTTTTCTTAACCGGCATAAACGGATCTTCAAATCTACATTTTTGTTGTCGTCTCGATGCTATACCTTTATAGCAAGTAAAGGTATGCTTGTGAGTTTGTAATCGGTTATCACCAGAAGCCTCGGCAGAAGATACTGATATCAAAAAATCGATAAGATCGATAGCTTTATTATAATCTTTGTTAAGAGCGTCTTCTGGGGCATTATCAAGCCAAGCTAAAATATGCACGTGCGGACTACCTCGATGTTGAAAGTCAATTCTTTTAAAGTAATGCAAAATCCTATATTTTTTGAAAGGACTGTGCCTTTTTGATTGTAATATTTTTAAAATAATTTCGACTAATTTATTGAAGTATATAGCACATGTTACGGCATCTTCATTAATAAGAGTGCTTTTTTCAATAAAATGCAAATTTGCAGCCTCCTCAACCGATATATTCGCATTATTTTTCAAATTATGTAACAATTGTAATAATTTAGGCCATCCAATTTCATTAGCGCTTATAGTAAAGAAAACAGTTGGCTTGCCGTATTGACGAATCATAGCAAAAAGATCTCTTTTCCTTTCTGCCCAATAGTATGCTGAATTCGGAATAGATCGAAGGAATGCCAAATTAGTTTCAATGCAGCCGTGAATATAATCGTCAGATTGTATTTGCTCTTTTGTTATTGCAATATCTTGGTCGACATGCTTGAATGCAATATGAAGAGAGTCCCTAATTCTAATTCTCATTATTTTCATAGCCATGTACAATAAGTGTTGAGGGGTTACTCCACGTCTATCAGATATCCTTAATTCACTCGTAGCCATCATGAAGGGTGTGACCGCATTCTTAAATTCTCTGAACTTCCCCAAGTATATTTGTGGAAAAGATAATTCTTCAGAATGTTCGTCAAATAACAAACTCTTTGGAGCATTACCTAAAAATGAAAGCAAAAGTAAATAATACATATTATGTATCTTCTTGTTCAATAAATTAAAGAAACATGAAGACAAAATAAAAATCTACCTTCGCCTGGAGCGATTCTCAGGTACATATCGTCGTTCCACATCAATGTTTGCTGCTGTGCGATTAAACTTTCCTTAATGGGTATTTGTTCTAAAATATCATTGTCGCCATCTTCATCAAATATGATTTCATCTTCAACGTCATAACTTTTATCGTTCAAAAAACCATCATCAACTAAAACACCGTAGGACTTGTAAAGAGGAGTATCTTTCAAATATCGTAACCACACTTTTATTTTTCTCTTGGTCACTATACCATACACGTAGCTAGATTTGTGAATTTTTTTCCTTTTAATGTGAACTGTTATTGCATGATCATCATCCACTTGTCTTGGTAACTGATGTATCATTGTGTTGACTTCAATTGGAACATTTATCACCTGCCCGTATATTCCATATTGACCGTGAACATGCCGAAGCCTTCGAATTTGCATAAATGGAATCCTTGGAGATATAAGTCTTTCGGTTATCAAGTCCAAAGGAAAGTCTTTAAGACAGTCTGGAAGTGGTGGATATTTAAATCCATTGTAAACTGATAGTGGTGGGATACGTTCCTTTTGAATGGCTGTAAAGCAAGTCGAACATATTTTTATTTTCAGTATAGCAATGTTTGAGAGCAATGTTCTTATAAATTTAATTTTTGGAGTTGCGTCGGTATTCTGCAAATATTTCAAATCTTTCCTAAACCACAGTCGGTCACAAATGTCACAAGCATAACCAAAGTCATTTTCAATAAAATCATTTTCAAATTGTCGATGAGCAGAAGAATTCTGTTGAAAAGCAGAATATGTTTGAAGATGTATATTAGGTGGAGATGATTCAACAACTTGAGAACGAAAATGCCTTTGACGCACTCTATCTTCGATAGAATCGTAGTTAGGATGTCTTGATAGACTTGAAGGTACATAACTTTTATGTTTTTTTGGGGAAAAACACCACAATAGAAATAAAACGACGTATATTGCAGGAATACCAAACGTTTCAAAGTCTATTCTGACTTCGTTGTCAATGGCTTTATATTTATTGATGTGATTGCAAAATGAAAATAAAAGTTATCAAGAATATGCCACAAACAACGTTTAGAAGACAACTTGAAGGTACATCTCTCGACAATACATCTGAAATTTGGGAACTACCGATAACTGGTGGAACATATGGCACACCTTCAGTAGACAAACCTGCAATTTGTGAGGTATGAATGACTGGCTGTCCATCCAGCACATCTTTGGCGGATGGGCCTGTTTGTAAATTTGATGTTCTTTTTTTGAGTGAGTGGAAAAGACAATTACCATCACCTGGAATATCTGTAGTTCTGTGTAGAATGACTTCAGGGGTAATGCATGCGTGACTCTCTTCATATATACGAAGTTGTTGGGTTAGAAAGTGATTTTGTTCGAGCTGTTCATTTTCTAAATTTTGAGAAGCCCTGCACTGCACAACATTCTCTTGGTCTTGATTACTGTCCAATTTCTTTTTTTTTCTGCGAAAAAACAAAGAAATCGTAAAATAAAATAAAATAATAATAAAATATGAATCATATATTTATATTATAATATTTAACAAAATATGAAATTTAATTACATTTGCAAATCATCCAATTTCTTTTGGAACAATT
Organism: Octodonta nipae; assembly: GCA_034190945.1. Classification (NCBI taxonomy): domain Eukaryota; kingdom Metazoa; phylum Arthropoda; class Insecta; order Coleoptera; family Chrysomelidae; genus Octodonta; species Octodonta nipae. The sequence continues at coordinate 43,722,727 of CM067224.1, read as the reverse complement.
CTTCTACATTTTTCTTTAAACCTTTTGTACGTTGATAATATACCCTTTGATTCTCACGATGTCTTTTTCTTTTTCCTGCTTCTTTTATTTCCTTCGAATCTTTTTGCTCCAAATTTTTTTTAAGCTGAAGAAATGCCCTTTGGTATTCTCGATTTCGTTCTTTTTTTCTTTCTCTGAAAAACCTACACCGATTATTTATTATTATCTAATTTCATTTATTTTTAGTCGAAATTATTTTTTTGGTAAACCTACACCGCAATGGGCTTATTGTGGTGTCATGAAAATGTACGTTAATGCTATGAAGTATAAACATATTACAAATATTACATTTATTATGTGTAAATTTTCATTTTGCAATCTACATCAATAAATATAAAGCCATTGACAACGAAGTCAGAATAGACTTTGAAACGTTTGGTATTCCTGCAATATACGTAGTTTTATTTCTATTGTGGTGTTATTCCCCAAAGAAACATAAAAATAATCAAGAACATGCCACAAACAACGTTTAGAAGACAATACAGACTCCATCGAAACCTAATCTTATTATTACAATTGTATTTATTACTATTATTATTATTCGTTTTTTTACGTTTTATAGTGCTCAGCTTATAGCTGGTTTTCTTGACGGCAGTTACGGGCTAAAGCCAAGTAAGAGTTTTTCATCTAGTATATTTTTCATCTAGTATATTTATAAAGTACTCACTCATTTTCTTTCACTACTTCATCATCACTTTTTTCATTAATAGATGCACTTTGTTCAATTTCCATAATTTAAACAATTCACATATACGAATACACAACAGTGTGGTTACTACACAACAGTCAAGCCGACAGCTGTCACCATCCTTAGATACGCGTGCCACGCTGTACATAAACACACACGGACATTCGCGCAAGCGCCCTGTGCCGCCTAAACGGAGCAACACACTCAGGCACGGTAGAAAGAGTGGGAGATACTAGTTCCTCTCCCTTCCCCTCGATCTTACGCTTTTTCGATCAGCATCACGTGACCCTGACGCGAGTTTGGAAATTTTTACCCATACAAAAAAAAGTGCTCAGCGCCGCTAAAGAAGTTTTCACTTCAAAAAAACGTATCCGATTAACACAAATAAATATGAAATGCAAAAATTAATATTAATAAAAATAAAGTTGATATAATTGAAAATGATTATTATGGAAATATGTTAATAGTAAACTCGGTAAAGAGAAAATAGTGAATAAAAAACTGAAAAAATTAAGTGTGAAGATAAAATGTTTCATGAAGAATATGACAAAGTACCTGTAATATTTTTTGTAATCTTGCCTGCTTGACTAATTTAAAAACCAAACTTTATAAAATGTTTTAGCGGACCAATTCCTTGAAGTGAAGAAACTGTTCAGTATCTCTATTACGCCATATCTTTCATTTGATAAGGCCAAATTCGAACTTAGACCTTAATTAATTAGGAATAAATTATGTGTTTGGTCCGAATTTGGCTTATGAAATAGATGATGTGGCTAATATAATATAATAAACATGTCTACAGTCACTTGTTGTTACTCTCAATAAAAGATGCAATATGTTTTGCAGGTTCTCAGCTTCTTCATCGTCTTTATGTTGTTATATATAACTCTAGCAAACAAACTACAAGATGAAGATTGGTCAGAAATGGGCCTTGAAGATGTATCTATCAAGAGGCGCGTTCCTCACGTGGGAACATTTCCACAAGTAAGAACAAAAATGCAAATTAATACAGTAATTAAATATATATATATATATATATATATATATATATATATATATATATATATTCCGGGAATTCATCCGCGTAGTTGATAACTGATCCCTGCCGGGATCGATGGTAAAATGACGACGTTTCGGCAGAGTCACATCTGCCCTCTTCAGGTCGGTTCGCATAATTGTCGTAGCCTTCTGCTTTCGCTTCTAGTTACTCGAATACTAAGATTTCCTCGGCTGTTATATAGTCGCGGCTCGGCGCCTATCGGTTGACACCGTGAACGGCTGCGTGTGATTGGCCCTTGGCGCTCAGTGGGCACGGCTCCATCCTGCTGATTTGTTATTTCCGGTTGAGTTGTTATTGGATGGGTAGGGGCCGGTACGGTGTTTAATAGGATTTTCCAACAATTCGATAAGTTCTGAATTTCATTGCGTGCGTTTAGACTGTGAGGTCACTTCGCTATTTCAATTGCCTCTCTTACGAGTCTTGATTTCGGGTGTTCTATATTTGCCAGTACTCTGGTGTTCTCAAAGTCTATTCGGTGTGACATCGTGGTGGCGTGTTCGGCAATGGATGTTGTTTTTTCCTGCTTTCTTACAGCGTTCTGGTGTTCATCACGTCTAGCTTGAATTCTTCTATTAGTTTGCCCCACATAGGTTTTATGACAGTGTGCACATGGAATCTCGTACACTCCCTCTTGTTCTAAAGGGATCCTCGTCTTCGGAGTCCTCAACACCGTGCTTATTTTTCTGTCTGTATTGAAAATAGTATCGATATTGTGTCGCCGTAGAATTCTTGCAAACTGTTCGTGGTCCCCTTGACATACGGTAAATAAGCCTTGGTTATTGGTGTCTCATGCTCCTCGTCTGTTTGTCTCGGTTTTGACTTTAGAGCTCTTTGTATATTTCGGTCTGTAAATCCGTTTTGTCTCAGAGCTGTTTTTAAACTGTTCATTTCCTGTTTGATGTTATTCTGGTCAGCTAGCCTTTGTGATCTGGTTACTAAAGTCTTGACGACGGCTTTTAGTTGGGCTGGGTGGTGATGAGAATTAGCATGAAGGTATCTGTTGGTGTGAGTTGCTTTCCTATATACTGTATGGCCAAGGGTTCCATCTTGCTTCGTATTTATGAGAACATCAAGGAATGGCAGTTGATTGCTGGCTTCAACCTCCATGGTAAATTTTATTTTGTGATGGATTAAGGTGATCTAAAAAAGTATTGAGGTGTTCCTTCCCATGAGGCCAAATCACAAATGTATCATCCACATATCGCAACCACAAACTGGGTTTAAGAGTTGTTGTTCTTAGTGCCAACTCCTCAAAGTTCTCCATAAAAAGGTTTGCTATAACTGGTGAGAGTGGCAATCCCATTGGAGCTCCTTCCACTTGTTTGTATCGTTAGTTCTCGTAAACAAAATAGGTGTTCATCAGACAGTGCCTTGTTAAGTCTACAAGGTGTTGAGGTGGTTTGTATTTTTCTATTATGATATCCAAGGCTTCGTCTATAGGGATGTTGGTGAAAAGGGACACTACGTCAAAACTTACATGAAGACACTCTGGTTGTAAGACCGTTTTTCTAAGAATTTCGATGAAATGTGTCGAATTTTTTACATATGAGTCTGCCCCCTCTGCAGACGGTTGAAGTTGTTGGGGTAGGTATTTGGCTAGGTGTTGTGTTGGGGATCCAATTGAGCTTACTATTGGCCTCAAAGGTGCACCTTCTTTATGTACTTTTGGCAACCAATAGAATTTCGGACATCTCGATGACTTTTCACGCGGAATGAGTTGCACTTGGAGATTTTTGTCGATCCTACTTGCTTGGATTTTGGCCTTGGTTGTTTTCTCTAGATAGGTTGATGGGTCAGTAGTAATTTGTTTATATGCTGGATCTTGTAGCAATATTTGAATTTTGTTTGAATAATCCGCTGTATCTAAAATTACAGTCACATTTCCTTTATCAGCAGGTAGAATGACAATATCCTTGTTGAGGAGCAGTTGTTTCAAGGCCCTATTTTCTTCTATAGATAGGTTCTTTTTGGGTGGTTTAGACTTTCTTAGAACATGTGACACATCTTGTCCAATTATTTCAGCGGTGTTCGCTTCTAATCAGCAGTTTCAAAATTAGACAAGATGTGTCACATGTTCTAAGAGAGTCTAAACCACCCAAAAGGAACCTATCTATAGAAGAAAATGAGGCCTTGAAACAACTGAGCCTCAACAAGGACATTGTCATTCTACCTGCTGATAAAAAAAATGCGACTGTAATTTTAGATACAGCGGATTATTCAAACAAAATTCAAATATTGCTACAAGTTCCAGCATATAAACAAATTACTACTTACCCAACAACCTATTTAGAGAAAACAACCAAGGCCAAAATCCTAGCAAGTAGGATCGACAAAAATCTCCAACTGCAACTCATTCCGCGTGAAAAGTCATCGAGATGTCCGAAATTCTATTGGTTGCCAAAAGTACATAAAGAAGGTGCACCTTTGAGGCCAATAGTAAGCTCAATTGGATCCCCAACACAACACCTAGCCAAATACCTACCCCAACAACTTCAACCGTCTGCAGAGGGGGCAGACTCATATGTAAAAAATTCGACACATTTCATCGAAATTCTTAGAAAAACGATCTTACAACCGGAGTGTCTTCTTGTAAGTTTTGACGTAGTGTCCCTTTTCACCAACATCCCTATCGACGAAGCCTTGGATATGATAACAGAAAAATACAAACCACCTCAACACCTTGTAGACTTAACAAGGCACTGTCTGATGAACACCTATTTTGTTTACGAGAACCAACGATACAAACAAGTGGAAGGAGCTCCAATGGGATCGCCACTCTCACCAGTTATAGCGAACCTTTTTATGGAAAACTTTGAGGACTTGGCACTAAGAACAACAACTCTTAAACCCAGTTTGTGGTTGCGATATGTGGATGATACATTTGTGATTTGGCCTCATGGGAAGGAACACCTCAATACTTTTTTAGATCACCTTAATGGCATCCATCCCAAAATAAAATTTACCATGGAGGTTGAAGCCAACAATCAACTGCCATTCCTTGATGTTATAAATAGGAGGCAAGATGGAACCCTTGGCCATACAGTATATAGGAAAGCAACTCACACAAACAGATACCTTCATGCTAATTCTCATCACCACCCAGCCCAACTACAAGCCGTCGTCAAGACTTTAGTAACCAAATCACAAAGGCTAGCTGACCAGGATAACAGGATATGGACAGTTTAAAAACAGCTCTGAGACAAAACGGATTTACAGACCGAAATATACAAAGATTCCTAAAGTTAAAACCGAGACAAACAGACGAGGAGCATGAGACACCAATAACCAAAGCTTATTTACCGTATGTCAAGGGGACCACGGACAGTATTGCAAGAATTCAACGGAGACACAATATCGATACTATTTTCAATACAGACAGAAAAATAAGCACGGTGTTGAGGACTCCGAAGACGAGGATCCCTTTAGAACAACAGGGAATGTACGAGATTCCATGTGCAGACTGTCATAAAACATATGTGGGGCAAACTAATAGAAGAATTCAAGCTAGACGTGATGAACACCAGAACGCTGTAAGAAAGCAGGAAAAAACAACATCCATTGCGGAACACGCCACCACGATGTCACACCGAATAGACTTTGAGAACACCAGAGTACTGGCAAATATAGAACACCCGAAATCAAGACTCGTAAGAGAAGCAATTGAAATAGCGAAGAGACCTCACAGTCTAAACGCACGCAATGAAATTCAGAACTTATCGAATTGTTGGAAAATCCTATTAAACACCGTACCGGCCCCTTCCCATCCAATAACAACTAAACCGGAAATAATAGATCAGCAGGATGGAGCCGTGCCCACTGAGCGCCAAGGGCCAATCACACGCTGCCGTTCACGGTGTCAACCGATAGGCGCCGAGCCGCGACTATATAACAGCGCGCTCGCCTCAGAAAATCTTGGTATTTGAGTAACTAGAAGCAAAAGCAGAAGGCTACGAGAATTATGCAAACCGACCTGAAGAGGGCAGATGATGAAACCACCTAAAACATATATATATATATATATATATATATATATATATATATATATATATATATATATATATATATATATATGGCCGGTATTCAGATTGTGTTGTGACAATACCGATGTAGTTTTTGGTTTTTCTGTGTTCCTCTCTACGGGCACCTGCTTTTCTGTTGGTGTGGCGGATGAAGGCGAGGTTGCACTAATTCTGTTTTCCTTTGTCGTTAAATAACTGTATTCCATTTACTGGGTGCTATGTGGGCAGTTGTGTGAGAGGAAATTATTGTACCAGGGCTGTACAGTTATTGTACTTTCCGTCAAATTATTATACATTTTTTAATTATCATATATAATAAAATAATTATTCTAAATAGCAACAATATAATGAAAAAAACTACATATTCAAAAAGGGCTCACGAAAATTATTGTAATTTATAATGTATTTAGCCACTACTTACATGAAAATTGTAGGGTGATATGAAATTTTGTTATTTTAAGATTAGGAACTTATACAGATATAAACTAATGAAAACAAAATCATCATGGTGCCAATAGAAAAAATACTTAAGTTATAAAAACGGTACTTTGTCACTTTTTACAACACGATATTAAGAACTACCAGTAATAGATTTTACCACTCGTTTACACAATAACAAAGCTCTCAAAACCAAAAGACAACCTTACTGGAAAATCAAGAAGTAGTCTTACCCAACATCAAAGGAACAACGGACAAAATTGGCCGAGCTCTTCGAAAGCATGACATAGCGACAGCATACAAACCGCACCAGACTATATAGGTTCGTTCCTTCAACCGATTGTCAACCGATCGGCAATTGGTTAATGCATCGGTACATGAACCGTTTATAGCGCAACTCGATGCATGTACCAGTCGGTGGCTGCACCACCGATTCTACCCTGAAGCCGATGATCGAAATTACCGTACATTAACTGGTTGCGAATCAATCACCGTGTCACTTGGAACAAGAAACTGAACCGTTCACTGAACGGTTATTGTTTTGAAGGAACGCTATTTTTCATGTGCGCAGGATGCGACCGTTGTGTATCGGTTATCTAGGCTGAAGGAACGAACCTTATAATAACAAATATAAGAAATCCGAAACCAAAAGGTAAGCAAGAAAACTAACTGGTATATGTAGAAAATGCGGGACGGGCGACAAATTATACGTCGGACAAACGTATGGGGGAATTTCAGCCCGTTTAGGTGAACAAGAATTAGCTGTCAAAAACACACAAACGACATCGGGCCACAAAATCTAATTCGATAGTTGTAACCAGATTGCACAAACAACGCATTACAAAACAAGACAAATTCGAAAAGCTGTTAAAATCGAGAAAAATTGACCAAAAAGACGCCCTGCACCCCCAGTACATGGAAAACAGTTTTTCAACAACGAAGTAAAATAGAATTAGCAAAACAGAATTATCTAAAAAATTTAAATTGCAAATGGTTTTAAACGCGTCATGTTGTATATAAAATGAAAGATCATTATGGGGAATACAGATATATTTTTTTCATATTTATTGGTTGTAAAGTTATTACACAATATACAAAAAACGACCAATTTCCCCCTTGTTCTCCGAACCGATAAAAGCTAAAGTATCGGACAGCACTTGAACTCTACAGAAAAAATAAGAAGGAAAAAGTAATATAAATTTTTGGGGAAAAGTACAGAATTAATTGTTAAATATAAAAATATAATGTAATATATCAAATAATAATAATAATTCATTCTGAAATATACAAAAATATTTTTTTCATATATGAAAATAATTTGTTTAAGAAATTTTAACAAAAATATGCAATAAGCGACCCATTTCATCACCGAAATTTTCTGATTGTGCCCTTTTTCATGGTTTCTTTGCCACTGACAAATGTTTGGAAATATACAGTAAATTCGAGTTTTATGGTGTTATTTCCCAAAAAGTGCTTAAACATTGCATGCTAAAATCACAGTTTTCCATAAAATAACGCATTTTCGCGTTGCAAAACTTCAGAGACCTGGGTCATTTTTGTAAATTGTATGAAGCTTGTACGAGGTTACGTGGACAGAACGTTGGACGCAACATACAAATAACGATATGTGGACAGCAATAAACCTTAATTTGGACAAACACTTGTTGCAACTAAAGTCGGCAGCTGATTTATTATAAAGCCGATTATGAAAACGGTTTTGGAGCTTAACACAATTTTTTATGAAACAATCATTCCATGCCGTATAAAGTTGCAGTTGAACTCAACTTCCGGGTCGCTAATGAGTTATTAAGTCATTTTTTGGTTGAGGTTACTTTCCTTCTATACGAAATTCCTGACCCCGTTGCATATCTTTTGAGTTTTCTCGAATATGCTAATTCATTATCATGAAAAAAGTTTTCACTTTATATAACAAAAAAATATAAAATAAAATTTACCAAATCATCATCATTGCACGTTATACAGTCATTGCACTTGTGTATGCACACACAATTTTAATCGTTTTCATCCATTATTTTAGATTTGGTAAGAATTCCAATTCTCAATTTTTCTTTAATGTATAAATAAATGGTTGCCCGTGCAATGTACCGATTCAAACTGCTACGGGAACGAAGTAAATCTTCTGTATCAAACTATAACTGAAACAATGTTACAATTTTTTCTCGGAAATAATATGATTATTTTCTGAAATCAGTTGATATCATCCTCATAGAACATTTGAATCTAAAAGATTATTTCCGTTAAAAAACTTTTCCTCTGCTACCTATAGCAAAAATGTATATAGCAAAAACAATTACCTGTTTATAAAAAAACTTCCACAACTTTCTGAAATCGCGCACTTAGAGGCACTTATTATACACAATAGCTACATCCCATTTCTCCAAAAAACAGGTCAGTCACTTTGCAAAAAAATCGCTGAAATTGATCTAGTCCGCTCGGAAACATATAAACCCTGAAACCAAATTGAAAACAGCTTCACTGTTATACTCGTATATGATTTCTGATTTTTTTTGGTAACCCACATATATAAATCCAATAGTTTTCTTTGGATATGACGTAGTACATTTACACTTCATTATAGTTTCATAGACAATGAGCTGAGACTCATACATTAAGTTTGAATTTTTAACTATGCAACTCATTTCGAGTGTTGTTTCCTAAAAAAATTAAATAAACTAGGAATATACACAAAACTTTCTACGTAACTGAAGGCTAGCCTAGTGTTCAGTAAGCATCTTGCTATTTCATTTTTATCTAGGTATAATGGAAATGCAAACAAATAAATTGTATTTATTCTATAGCTATTAATGTATGTTCTAGCAATTCCCTTATTCCCTGTTTAAGTGTGTATATTTTTATTTTTTCCAGTTTTTTTGTAGTTATTAAGTGATTATTCTGGTTGATTTTATATATAGTTTAGATCGGTTTGGTTTTTCTTTTATTTTGACACGAAAAATCAGTGTTGATTTAAATATCGTTAATTATTGTAACTTCTAATTATACAAAATGTAATTTGTTTCAGATTGGCGATAACATTTGCGACAAGAGGTGAGTATTTATAAAATGATAAGCTTTATTAAAAAATCTAAATATGACATGTTAAAAGCTACCTCCATAGTCCCGTTATATCTTTTAACGGAACCGATAATTTTAACAGTTTCGAATTCAAATCAAGTAAGAAATATAAAATGTTTATTGAAAACTCTTCTTGCCCAAATGAGATGGTCTAGAGATCATGTAAATTATTAAAATATTATAAACATAACATTCTAGGTGTGTATCCAATTGTGGAATAAAATTTTTGTAATATTATTTTCCTCTAGTATAATGAAATTTATTACCTGTCCAAACAGCTATATAGTTACTTAACCTACATTAACTACAAGTTTTTATGTTTAAGTAAGACAAAGTTCTATGGAGAGATGCATGATGGGAATACCATGAAGAGAGGCCGAAAGCGAATAGTGGATAAAATATAAGACATGGCAATGGGCAAGACATTTGGCAAGGCAACCGAACAATAAGTAGTCAACAAAAATTATTCAGTGGTATTCCAATAGTGTGCAAAAACCCTGAAAGTGCCCAAATATGAAGTATAATTATGAAATCAGAGACAAAATGGTCACAGAAACCTGAGAACCGAAGGACATGGAAGTAAATGAGAACCGAATCTGTCACTGTCACTACACCATCAAATAATTTCAAAAAAAAATAATTGCAATAAAATATTCTGCTTGCCTGAGAATTTACAAACAATCATCAGGAGTTTAAAATTTAATTTAAAAAAATTATTGAACGAACAAGAACCAGAACAGGTTCTAGTTTAGATTGTGGCTAGCCTAGTAAAAATTAAAAAAACAGTCACCTATCTTTGCATCATTCCTATAAATTTACTTTGAAATAAGTATAGCCATTAAAAATATGTAAACATTGCAACAATAAATAATTACTACATATATACCTGTCAACTAAGAGTATGGATTAATTAAAGTTTACTGCACTATGTCTTAATACCTCTACGATCCTATTACAAACAAATTGTTTCTACAGAAAAATATTTTATTGCACCTCAAGCTGATCAACTAAATTGAACTTTTAAAATAAACTATTTTACTTAAACAAAAAAATAAATAAAGGCGTCCCTACTGGGTTAACAAAAACCAGCGGTGCATGGCCTGCACTGCTTGTGTTCTTCTTTTAGAAAATGTCAAATAACGCCAACGCGGCAACGCCAGGGAGTATTAATAATACACCATTACACTGAGCGAAACTGACGATATAATGAAATTGAACAGGGAAACCAAAAATGCAGTATTATACAGAGAATTCTATTTAAAATAATACAAATGATAGGAAGTCGGATACATGTAAAACTAAATTATAAGATGTTAAATGTTCATAGTTTCCAACAAATTTTATAATCTATTCAGTTTGGGAGACCCTAGGTAAATCTCACCTTTAAATGTACTGATCAAATTGGTCAGAAAGATATTATGATGCTTAATTAATAATGAACTGCACATTACTTAAAATTTTTGTTGCAGGATGCTATCTTGGAAATGCCCACACCTAAGAAATTGCTTATACGATATGTAAAAGAAAAAAAAATTGTACCTTGAACATAAAATAAATAATTTATAACATTTGTTTACTTATTTTCTAATAGAAACAAAACCACATATTAAAACGCTTAATGAGCATAAAATTACCAGTATAAATATTTACTGAATAATAGCAAAAACTTAACTTACATACCATAACCGTACTCAAGCTAGTTTTTTGAGAGGGGAGATTAGAATTACTTCACTTCGTTATGGCCAATTAGCAATCAATAATTTTAAATGCACATATGGTGAATGTTTTGCTTTATATAGCAGAAGGGATGGGGCTGAAACCCCAAATCCCCCTTGGATACGCTTATGGTACATGCACATTTCTAGCTTGAAACTAAAATCAAAATCATTGCTTTGAATAGCGACGACAATAAAATAACTAATTGGATTTCAATACCCATTATTGTAGTTGTTTGCTGAAGGATAGTTGTGGCATAGTTTGTCAATGTTTAAACACTTGGGAAATGATACCACAATTCACGAAAGTTAGGTCAGAACCCGTTGTCAATGGTAAAGAAACTATGAAAAAAGGCACAATTCTAAAATTAAAAAAGATATTTTAATTTTAAATTAAACAACAACCCAACTTTGTTTTTTTTTTAAATAGAACCGGAAGTCGTAAACAACTGAAAATACTATAACTGAAACCAGCTTCTCGAAAAACTACATTTTCCAGATTTACTCCCAGTAGTTTCTCATATACATATCGACTCATCTCATCGTGGATACCCTGTATTTGTGTGTTTGTTGTGCACTGTGGGCTGTGTATCCAGTGAAGACTTTCGTTGTCCTCCTATATTAACTTTTGGATGGAAAATTATTTGCTATTGATGAATATATCTCAAAATTTCTATGGTTGCAGGTGGTTCAAGTGCACAGACCTATCTCGTTAGGTGACCTTAGAGGTATAAATTAAAAAGCGAAAAGTTAGGGGATCTACATAGCCACGATATTGGAACATTTAGTGAAATAATTCTTTCGTCAAACATCGGACATTCATCCTGTTGAAATTAGTTTCGTCTAAACTCATTTTCTATTAGAGTAGCTCGTAAAAGCCGACACAACCTGGTTTCGTAAGAGCTCTAGATACCTCTGTCCGTTTAGACTATAGTCAAACAATAATGGTCGTATATTTCGATTTCCTGACCAAATAAAAATGAAGTTAGATTAAATTACCAATTACTCTACATGTAAAGTTACTTCCAAATCTAATAAATAGCCTCTCCAGGGGCGATTTCATGCTTCGGGGGGGGGGGAGAGATCCTGTGTTAAATTTACCTAAATAAAATTTTAAACCCGGGTTTCAGTCGTTCTGGGGTTTAAACCCCGACCCCGAGGAGATATCTTCTTATAGGTTCTTGGAGTGAGGATTACATCGTTTTAATATTAAATTTACTAACTGTGAGCATCTCGGTGGGGCCTGTCGCCCCCATCGCTTTTGCTTGTTAAAAACTCCAGAATTCGTAAACCTACATTCACAGGACCACAAGACATGATTTACAAAATCATTACACTGGGTTTTTCTGTTAGGTACTTATTATTTTTTAACACTCTCTGTACCGTGTTTTGACACGGAATTCTCGATCTGTAGATTCTACCAACGCACTAGGGTTTTCCTTGACAGCTTGTGAAATGTTTCTGTTGCAATTTTCATTTTCAATATTGTATGGGCATCTAGGTTGCTCTAAGGCCGCTGTTCGCGATACACAGTCAAATAGTTAATATTGAATACCGGCCTCTTTCAAAAAGTTTCAACAATTTGTGTGTAAGGTTTGTGATTTTAATAAGAGAATAGAGTAATACTTATTAAAACACAACTTTGATACTTGGCTTTCTTAAAAAACATTAAGACGTGACTTTGCAAAACGTAATATTTATGCATATTACAATCGAACCACCTAGAAGCCGATAAGATATTAAAAATTTTCGAATGTCGAAAACAAAAGTTCAGAAAGTGTTAAAAAGTAATAAGAATCATCCATACATACCCATAATGTTCAAAGAATTAAGTAAATTATTATTCCATGACGGATGAACATTTGTAAGTAAAATATAATATAATAGTAAATATACAAAATCGGGATTTTGTAAATCCTGACTTGTGGTCCGATGAGAGTAGGTTTACCGATTGTGTGATGTCGAAGTACGTTTGGGGTGAAGTCATTGGTATTTTAATCTAGCTTACCTTTTATAATTGGGAACCTATTATAATTAATCGTTTCAGTGAATAGACTTATACGACCATTTGTTTTATTACAGCTTATTAATATTATTTTGCAACAAATAAATCAGGACCTCCATAGAAAGATTTAACCTATGATTATGAAATTTACTGAAATTCAGTGATATTTTACCTGATTTAAACCAATAAACGAGGTAACCATTTTTACAGAACTTTTTTATTAGATTCAATAAAATTATAGTAATAAAGTTTAATGGTTTCTAGACGGTTGTGCAATCATTTAAGGCTTTCAGAAAAACACTTATACACTATATTTCGGCAATAAATTAACCAATCCAAAATTACAAAATGTTATTAGATTAATTAATTTAGAGAGTTTCTTTTCTAAACCATATTATTAATAAAAACGTTACGTTTGCAATAAACATAGCTAAATAATGATTTTGAGATTTTTTTTGCTATTTTGCAAAAGAGAAAAAAGAAATCTAATCTTGCCAACTCCCAAATTGTTTGTCTTGTTAATACTTGCCAAAACATATTTAATCTTTAATTCATCACCACCTACAATTAAAAACTGTCTGCATCTGGTAGCAAATTAAAGTCATAAATGAGAAAAGGCGTAATGTTTTACTCACATGCTGGAGAAACGCGGCACCATACTCAAAATAATATATCAAACACATAATACATAGTATTAGTAATGGAAGTATGTTGTAGCTTACCAGATAATGAAGAATGTTCGTACTTGAAATAAATATATGTTCATGTGAAAAGTCAGTGGACAATTTAGAAGAACAGGTGGTTAAAGCGGCTAAGTTGTGTAACAAATGCACTCCTTGATGCCTGGAACACAAAATGAATACACGTCTAAAATCAGAAAGCAAAATAAAATAATTATAGCAGTTTTAAGCCCCACTCTTGAATAAAATGAAATCTCCTGTTGTTAACCAAGGCGGTAGAAGCACACTGCAATGATGTACCTGAAACATTTGAGATCCCTTCTTACTCTGATTGAATTAAAAATAGGCAGGTTAGCACTATTTGCAAAGCAAATAGTTTCTCGTTACTTTCAACTTTTTTTATTTACACAACAAAAATACATAAGCATATGTGTAGATTCAGAATATCCTACATGGATTTCGGCAATCAAAAATAGAAACTTTTTGTGACAAGTTTTGGCATTTTAATGTCATCAGATAACAAAGACTTAAAAACAAATGCTCTAGTATATATTGAAATAGCCGCCGATATTGATAAACCCCGGTTTCGTAAACATTTATTTTGCTAATACAAATAAATCTACCGATTTTACTCTGACCGAGATATAAATTCTCTTAAATCGTGCAAATTCACAATTGCGTTTAGTTATCTGAATACTATATCCGAATAGTATACGTTGAGCTTTCTAAAAATGAAATTTAAAATGGTAAGATACAAATTAGAAAAACACGTATGTATTATTTAGTTTCAAAACAACATTTTTTGCCGTTTTACTGGAATTAATCATTTTATTTTCAAAAAGATTTATCATATATTTCTCGAGTAGTCATCAATCCCCTTGTGGTCCATTTGGTAATTTTGATATTTTTGAATTTGTTGTACTTTTGAGTTTTTTAAATTTTGATATTTATTATTTTTTAGGATTTTATGGTGTTAATGAAAGTTTGTGGGATTTTTGACATTCTTTACTTCTTAAAAGTTTTTGAGAATTTTGCAGATATTAATATTTTTAACATTTGAATATTGTCTGAATGTTTTATGTATTTTTGATATTAAAAACACGTTTTGCGGATTTCAGGTTTCCAGTTTTTTGTCATGCTTTGTCTTTATATTGGATACTTAACATTACATATTTGATACTTAAAATATTTCTGGCATTTTTTAAAATTTTAAGTATTCCTCACAACTTTATATTAATTGTCATCTTAGTATTCTTATCTTAGTTCATATTATTTACGAGCAGTTTCACAACATACTTGAACTCATTTCTTCAGATAATAAATATAAATATAAAAGGCATTTATAGATAGAAATCAATCTCACAATTCTCATGATGTTTATTGGTTCTTTTGGATCCAGGAAAATAGTGAGTATTTTCTAAAAAAAAAATGTACAATGATCAATAGTCGTCCATTTTCACTTGATGATAATAATTAAATGTTTTATCGAAATAAGGTATAGCATATTCAAGTATTGTATGTTCCCATTAAACAGTCGAATTATTTGATCACATTTTTGGCAAATGCCCTATCTTATAATAAAGGATCTATGTTATATGAGAAACTAGCAGTACATTCTATTAGCTACCAGTTCATGTCAAACATATTAATGTCAAAATTTTAAGTCAAATTGTTCAATTTGTATAATTGTCATTACGACCTTTTTTCTTCATAATTATGACTATAATCTTCACATTAAGACTTAGTTACCAACATTCTATGAACTGTCAAAGTGCTTCTTGGGAAATAAGACCACAGTTTAAAGAAAATTGCTGTATATCCCAAACGTTTCGGGGTCTAGATCAGACCCCGTTGTCAATGGTTAAGAAACTACGGCACAATTCTAAGATGTAAATTAGACATTGAAAAATATGCCACAAGTATCATTCAGAAAACAATTCTATGAACTTTTGTACCAATTTCGATTTACCAACAAGCTTCTCTTAATTAATATCTTTTTCTGCTGATTTTTACCCAGTTAATTTTAAAACCCATAATTATGGCAATGAAAACTTAATTACTATTAAATCTATTACCAGCTATGATATCTTGTTTTTCAAACGATAGTTTTGGCATCTTTGGTTTTTTGAGAATAACACCACATAAACTTGAGATATATTTTAAATAGTCCAAACGTTTCAAGGTTTAAATCAGACCTTGCTGAAGGGAGTTAAGAAAAATTGTGAATTGTATTATCTGTGATAGATGGTTTATGGAATATTGAAAATTGGTGTTTCTGTATTTCTGCAGCAGTTTAGTTTTCTTTTAAGCTTTATATTAAGATCATTGCTCACCTGTCTACTTATCTAAGTAGCGACTAAGTTCCGAAGGTAAAAGATTCATTGGCCTGTATTTTCAACCCTGTAAGTGAATATAGTAATTCATAAGTATCACTCCGTCGCGAAACAAAAACAATACATTAAACGAACCCAGAAGATGGTACAAATAACCTTCACAGAACAATGATTTGAATTATTGTCAACAATAAATAGAATTAGAGAAGAAATTAACTAAAGCCAAAATTCTGAGAGTTCAGTAATATTAATTTGGGATTGGATTGTCAACGAATGTTTTTGTTTTCTCTATTAGCTCAGGAAAATTTTTGCATATTTAATACCTAACGAAATTGATAGTACCTATTCGTTAATGATATCTACCAGGATTTCCAAAATTTAAAGTTGCGGAATGATCTGGTTAGTAAATTTGATTTATATAAGGACTTTTATTTGTCTTTGGAAAGAATCTGTAGGACGTTTTAAGCAAACTTGTTAATGTCCTAAAATTTAAAAAAAAAAGTGGGATATATTCTACACTGAACGACGGAAGCGAAGGATTCTTAAGAAACACTATACTTCCCCTGTCTTGTTAGTTCACTTTCTATGGTCCGGTCTCTTTGTGTCATTATTAGTAATGGACATAAATTTCAGGAAAATTAAAATAATTGTCACCATTTTGTTACGTTTCAAGTATTAATCCTAATGTGTAATTTCGTTCTTAATCTATACTATTATAAAATTGTAGTTGTCTGTTTGTTTGTTTGTTTGTTACCTCATCACGTAATAACTACTGAACTGTTTTTGCTGAACCCTTTTTTGATGTAAAGTTTATAGTTTGACTTAAAATCTGTTATACATTTAACTTCCTACTACATTGAGCTGAGTAGAACTACGTGTTTTTAAGAAATGTTGAAAAAAAGATATATTAGGTGGTCCGTAAGTAGCTGCATATATATAATGTGGTTGAAATAAGGGGGAAGTTATATGGGGTCGTTCGAAAAAGATATATTGAATGGACTATAAACAGTTGTATATACCAGGTAGTTGAACAACGGGTGGAGTTGAATTATATTTATGCATGGTGGATTAGAAATGTTATATTTTTAGGGTTATAAGTAGTTGCATATACAATATGGCTGAAATAAGGATAAAATAAAATTATATTTATACAGGGTTGATAAAAAATGTTATGTAAGCAGTCAGTATATTGGAATTTTCTTGAGAAATTATTAAAGTGATGAAATGAATTGAAAAAAATGTTAGAAGCAGTGTTTATACTGGGTGGTTGAAATATCTGATGGAGAGCGGAACTATAGTTTATAGGGTGGTTAAAAAATTGTTTTATACCCACAAGTAGTTCATAAGTATAACTCATAGCATGTTATAGGATGGTTGAAATATGTAGCAGAGTATGATTACAGCTATACAGGAAGGTTTAAAAAATATTATAAAGGAATGTTATGATCCACAAGCTGTTCCATATACCGGATAGATGAAATTTAGGATGGACTAGAATTCTGACCATACAGAACGGTGAAAAAATGTAATATTAGGTGGCTCATAAATAGTTGCATATACAAGATTGTTGAAATATTGCGTGGAATAGAATAATAATTATACAGTGTGGGTAAAAATATAAATTTTATTATATAGAGTAGAGCATGAGATGGTGCATACCTATATGGAGTACCTGAAATATGGGGCGAAGTCAAGTTATCGTTACACAGTGTGATTCAACAAGATTAGAAAAAGTTGCACATGGAGGATGGTTTAAATGAAGAGATATTATATTTTGTACTGTGCTTCAGAAAATCTGAGGAAAAAATATGAAATAGTGTAGCTCATAATCAGCTGCAGTGATAGGATATTTGAAATGTAGGGAGGAATTTAATTAAGTAAGTAGTTTAATCTTTAAAAATTGTTTTATAGGGTATTCCATAAGCAGTTGCAGTTTTGGTGAAATTTATTGTGAATTGATGGATTTATATTTATACAGGGTGGTACAGAAAATGTCAAACTGGGTGGCTGATAAGTAGTTGCACATACAAGGTGGTTGAAATAGAGGGTGGAGTTGAATTATAGTTAAATAGTGTGGATAAAAAATTGTTCTATTTTTTTAAGATAGAACTTGAGCTGTTGCGTTTATGCAATATCTGAAACACGAATAGAAGTAAAATTATAGTTATACAGTGTGATTAAAACATGTTAGAAAAAGTAGCATATAAGGGGTAGTTGACATATAAGGTGGAAACAGATTATATTTTCCAGGATGGTTAAAAAATATCTGAAATGGCTCAAAAACTGATGTACCAGTAAGTTATAATGGCTGACTAATTGACAGTAGTATATACAAGATAGTTTTAATCTGGATGGAAGCTATAGCTATAGAAGGCATTTCTTAAACATATTGAATAAAATTGTTATGTAGGGTGGCCATTAATAGTTGCGGATTCTGTGAACTGGGTTGGGGATGGTGAATTTAGTCATAAAGAGTGGTACAAAAAATGTTATATTTTGGAACAGTTGCATCCTGCTATATGAAATACCAGAAATATGGGGCGAAGCAAAATTATATTTATATACTGTTAGAGAAAGTTAACGTTAAAATTATACTTAACGAAGTGGCTCAAAAATTACAAGAATTATTATATAGCGTATAGTGTGGAGTAGAACTATAGTTAGGTAATTAAAAAATGTTACGTTTCGTGACAAATAAACAGTAGCATATACAGGATGGTTGCACTATAGGGTGAAGCAGAGTTACAATTATACAAGGTGGTTCCAAAAAAAATGTTGAATAAAATTGTTATACAATGTGGCCCATAAGCACTCGCTGTTTGGGTGAAATGCATTCGGGATTGGTAGATATATAGTTATGTTAGGTGGTTCAACAAAGTTAGAAGAAATTGTTATATTGGATAGCCCATATGTTTCATAAGCTATTTCTATTTGCAAAGAAATCTACATTCCATACGCGGGTGAAACCGCGGGTAACGGCTAGTTTATATATAATTGCAGAGAAACACGAAACGCATTTAATTTTTATTAACATACAAAATACGTTGATTTATAATAATTTAAAAGTTCAAACCTCTTTCAACTATTTAAGTATTTAAGTATGTAATAATAATAAATAATAAATAAAAAAATAATAAAGATGTTTTTAAATATCAAAGTATCTCCTGACTATACTCAAACATTTTCACTGACTTTATCACAATAATCAATTTTTTAAACGTAATGATATAAATAAGATACGGAGTTCCCGATAAATGTGGATTCCGTTTTATTCTTTTGAAGATCTTTTTTCATATCACAGCTAGACATTTTATAAAACCAGAAAAGAACCTTCAACGGTCTTTTTGTAAAAATTTTATTTTCGAATGTGTAATTCCTTTGTCATCGGAACTTGGTGGAACATCAATTCTAAACTCTACAATCGATTTATCACTCTTGTGGAACAATGTATTTTTCTTGGAAACATTCTGGTCTTCTGGTACAGCGTTTTCATTTGTTTTGTATATTTTACTTCTTCGTGGCTACCTTTATTACACCGTCGTCGTGGCCACCTTTCCATGTGTCTTGCTCCTAAACTAAAATATAATAATGGTTAATTAGGCACCATATAAATTGAAAAATATCCTTTGGTTTGCTCCTTGTTGATGACAACTTAGAGTTATTGAAACCACGTGGAGTGATTAAAATATAAGTTTGGTGTTAGGGTGCAAAACTGTGTGTTTACACTCCCAATTGGTAACTGGTAACTACAGCCGTTAACTCTGTCCGTTTATGTGGTGTTTTAGAATCTGTCGTAAGGAATGTTTATAGAACGAAACGCAAATTGTTTGCAGGTATTTTATATCAATTGGCTGTTATAATTGTTAATTTAGTATAATTAATTAATTTTCTATAAGCGAAGAGATTTTTAATATATTACATTTTTACCGTTTCTTACATAGAGAACTGTGTTGTATGGCTATGTGTATTTCTAGATCAAGGTAGTGTGTGGTGTCGTAGTCAGTCTGTGGTGTCAAAACAAATACAATTTCAAGTTATGCATTTCATTCCTCTAGTCATCTTTTTTCATTTCAATAAGTCATTTTGCATAATTGTTTTATTAGGAATATTTTATTAGAAATACTTTCCATTAAAATGATTGTTCATAATGCATCATTTTAGTATCACAGAAATTATGAACATTTATTTAAGATTATTTATCCGCAGATCTTCCCATCAGAATTTTAGTATTACAGTTAAAACGATGTTTACACATTTCTATGCTATTCTGAATTTTTAAAGCAAAAAAAGTTATTAATTAATTACTTTAAGAATTTTGAAGTTATAGTAATTAAGGCTCATCCAAGATCCAGACAGTGCAAAATTTGTGTTGCCGAAAATTATAATTTAGCGATACCGTAAAAATTCCAGCAATGTTTCTTATTTGCAGATTCTCAGTTTCTTAATTATAGTCATCGCCATAAATGTAAGCCTGTCCTACCAGCAAGATTGGGCGGAAATGATACCAGAAAAGAAAACTATTCCAGAGTGTGGATCAACTCTTAGATCTAACGTAAGTATAAAAATTCAAAAGTTAATTAGTCATTTTCAGTCAGCCTGCTCAGTATTTTTTATACATTATTGATCCTATTGGAACAAATTACTTGTTTTGAATAAATAGTTAACTGTGATTGCTGCAGCTTCAGTCTGCAACGCATTCGGGTGCAACCTCAAAATCCAGTTGGAAATCTTGGTATGCAGGCGATTTTGTGAAAGTTAAACCGCATTGTGGCGCCAATGTATATTAGGGTACATCGGCTGCCACCGTTAAGTTAAATAGTAGATTTTAGTAATTATAAAATTTTCAAATATACCGTACAGCAATGTGCAGTTATTAGTATGTAAAATGAAATGAAGTTTATATTTCCAAAGAACAAGTTTTAAAGATGTATTAGCAATTATATTTATTAGACATTTTAATTTAAAAATTTCTGTTCTCTACCTTCTTGCGTACAAAATTAAGCCAGGGATGCCAGATTGCTTAAATGGAGTAACATAACTCGTGAGAAATCGTTTAATTCAGTAATATTTTCTTATATAGTTTCTGCTTAGATTTTTATTTGGTGATTCACTTAATAATATTTGTTTATTAGGAGGAAAAAGTAAATTAAAATCCACAATAAATAAAATTATATGAACCTAATTGTTATCAGAGAATATAGTTTCTAATAATTTTTTGGGGTAAACATTTTACCCAAAATTATTCTACATCATCATCCTTATTGAGATCGAACCCACAGAAATTTGTGTTAAATATTAATTACCATTTTTGGGAAATTCTTATAATTCCCTGGGAGCTGCAAATTTCCAGTTATGGTTACTTTTGACAGTATGGTTTCAATTTATTTTCTTCATAGTTTTACAGCTTAAATTTCAATAATCGTAAATTATTTGTGGATATCGTGAAATCGTAAGATTCACTTTAAAATCGTGAATCTGACAGTGATGCATAAGACTGTGTATATGGTATCCTCTGTATCCTTGTGTGCATTATCGCCACCTTGCGGTTGAGTTTCCACAGAATCATCCTCATTGGTAATAGGAATTCGTCCTGGATATTATTCATTTATTTGAATCAAAATAAAACTTTTCACGCTGAGGCATTGATAATTTTCTAGCAGATCCGTTGTAATGTTTCCTCTTCAGTGTCTAGTCACAATTTTTTCATGAGTTAAAAATTTTAAAAAGTATCAGCACAGGTCAAACAGGATGACGCCAAACTACTAACATGATACTGTAAGAATGCAGAGTAAAATAAAAGCTACAAAAATATTCCAATATAAATAAAAAGAAATCTGAAATTTAAAACTACATACTAACAATTTTTTCATTGCGGTGGTTCAACAAGGAACTTTAAAGAAATGATTGAAAGCATTAGAAATATAAATCTTCTCTATTGCCATTGACTATAAATTTCACATTTAATCCTGACCACCAAGCCAACTGTCGAATACCAACTGCAACAACAATGAGTTACTAAAATGGCTAAAAATCTCTGCAAAATATTCTTCATCTGAAGAGAATACAAGTTTCAAAAAATAATTTATTTTAATAAAAGTATTTGTTTAAATTCAACGAGGCCTAGACATAGGGACTCAATAAAATGGCTACAAATCACCATGAAATATTCTTCAAACTGAACAAAACATAAATTAACACATATTTTTTTATAAAATAAGCATCTGTTCAAAATGAACGAGGGCTAGACGTCGAGACTTAGTAAAATGGCTACAAATCCCTGCTTGATATCCTTCAAGCTGAAAAGAACAGAAATTCCAAAAAAAAATTAAATATAAACAATGTTTTTAAATTTGGGTACCTTCAGGAATGGTTGTCGAACAGTGTTTTTCAAAAGCAAGTTGCTAATATTGAGTTCGCTTGAATTTTCGCAATTGCGTGTAGTCCGTAAGCAGTTGTATAAGCATATATAAATTGATTAAAATATAAGGGGCTGTAGAATTATAATGATACAGTGTGGTTCAAATTATCTTAGGAGTTAAATGTTTGTTCAGGAGACCATTAGCAGTTGTATCTAATAAAGGTTAAAAAAAGCTGAAAGAAATATATATATATATATATATATATATATATATATATATATTATATAGAGCAGACCATAAACAGTCGAATATACTTATAGGATAGCCTAAATATTGGGTGGATATAAATGTTAACAGACTGGTATGGGTGGTTTGAAAATAGCGTGGAGTGAAAATATAAAAAATGTTGTATATATCACGTGAGGGTGGTGCATAGTGGCGTAGAATTATAATTATACAGCGTGATTCAAAAATAGTTCCATATATAGGATGACTGAAATATAGAGTAGAGTGGAAATATAGTTATACAGGGTAGTAAAAATATGATAATGAACTGGAATATGAGGTTGAAGTATAGGGCGGAATAAAATTAGAGTTACAGAAAGTGGTGTTAAAGTGTGAATCAAAAAGTATTTATAAGGTGGTTCATAAGCAGTAGCATGTTCAAGATTGTTGGAATATACGGTAGAGTGGAATTATAGTTATACAGTGTTGTTCGAAAAAGTTAGAACATTATATGGCTCATAGGCAGTGTAATTATTTTAAAGAATGTTTCAATAATTTTTTGCTGAATTGTTTGGTTATAACACCACATAAACTTGAAAGTTTGTATATTTCAAATAATCCAAACGTTTTGAATGAAAGAAAATTAAAAATAAAATTACATTAATGTTTGGCAAACAAACTAATGTAACTAAATGAATTTACCGCAAATTAGATATATACAGGGTAGCATTAACGAATTCTAAAGATCATGTGGAATAACAAAGCTTCTTTCAACGATTTGTTTATAAGATACATTCGCCAAAAATGAGACCCAATAAATTCTGATGATGCAGAGATCTCATTAATGTCATAAGGGAAAACCTAGGAAAAACCTTATGAATTATTCTGATATAGGGTTGCGCAAAAGGATATTACCAGGAACGGCTGAATTCTATAGAATTTTAAAGAATACAATAGCTTTCATTTAATAAAATTAAAACAGAATTTTTCAGCTTTCATTTTGTATTGTTCTTCTTTGTATATTGAATTTTAAAATTGTATGTTAGGACTACGGTTCCATACATGTTCATAAAAGACCTCGCACAAATCTTATAGGTCTGGGTTCCCAGTTAAATTGGCTGCAGTTTTGGTATGTTGTTCTTCTTGACGTCCTGATCAAAAGTTACCATAGGCACAAAATCTAAAACTGGACTGTTTTTGAGATATCAGGGTCCTAACAAATAAAAATAGACAAGAATCATATTTACTAGAAAAGAATTAACTAATCCCTAAAAATTCTGGGTACTTAAATCATAGGTTAGGACATGGAATCTTTGATCATGACCTTGCAAGTAAACGTCAAGGTCAAATTGATTTCCAAGATAAAATTGTGTAATTTTTTATAACAATAGGAAAGAGAAAAAAAAATTCCTAAGTAAATAATAATTTAGGAATCAGACGATATGAAACTCGTGACCAGGAAACTAAACGGTTAAGTGCGAGGCAGTTTGTTGTTGACCTAAATCCGTATTTGCGTCCTCTGTCATCAATGTATTTCTGGTTTGTGTTGGCAGACATTAAGTCTGAGACACATAGGATTCTCTGCTCTAAGAGACTAATTTCTTCAACGATACTTTGATTACTATTCACACAAATCCTTGTAAATGGTGATACATCCAAAGGTGGTCTATCAAACACATACCGACTTCTTATAGCAATTTCACATTTGTTTGCATTCGCATTTCCATCAATTCGTGCCATTACACGTGGAGCGAATTGGTGATCACAAAGATAACACTGTAAGCAATTTCTAAATGCCATTTTATACTAGTGGTCGAAATTCGACCTTATTTCATGAAATTGTAAAAACTATATTTATATAAGAAACAGAGTTGAGGAGAAATCGGAGAAATAGATTTAATGATCAAAATTCTTCACTCATATTGACAAATCTATTGAAATAAAAAGAAAATAAAAATGTAATCAAATAGGTATCGGTATTCGAAATATTTTTGACAAATGAATGATCCCTCAAATTTTTGGCTGGAACGGCTGCTGGTAAAATATTCGATATGATAATTGGAAGGTTGTTCTTTCCAACCTAAAAATAAAAACCCTAGGAGAACTTAAATATTCAATACATTCTCTATTGTCCGCTGTCTGACATTATTCTACACAACACCTTCGGGAAGATTGTGATAATAATATATTAATGAAATAATTAAATTCACATTAAAAACAGAATATTTAATTACAACGCTTGCATGCCACTTCCAGAAGTACATGCTCTAAGAATATATCTAACGATCCCTTCATATATAATTACTCAATGTTTTGAGTTTTGACCGTCTGGCGGCGGCGGCACCACGGATCAAATAGGCGGCACTGTCAGTTGTTTGGCGTTGACAATATGGACGTAAATAATGAATTTTTATTATATTTTATTCAATGAATGAACCAATATTATAAATTAATATTAGCATTCTGCACTGAAGGTCGTGGGTAGCTACTAAACAAAACAAATATGAAGAAAATCTGTTGAGAGACAGAGGAGAAAATGGTACCTAATCGTTTTGTCTTTGCCCATTTATATATAGATTATTACTGTATTTTTAAAAATAAACCACAAACATATGCTCTATGCACTATGGCATATCATAAATATAAAAGCAGTATAATGTCATATGTTGTCAAACCCCCTACTTTCATAACGCCTGATTCCTAATTTATTATTTCGTTAGGAAATTTCTGACTGTTGTTATAAAATTGCGCAATTTTATTTTGCAAATCAATTTGACCTTGAAGGTTACGTGCAAGATCATGATCAAAGATTTCATGTGATAACCTATGACTTAATTACCCAGAATTTTTAGGAAGTAGTTCAGATTTTTCGAGTAAATATGATTTTTGGATGGTCCGAAAATTGTCTATTATCATTATGACCCTGATATATCAACAACTGTCCATTTTTAGACTTTGTGCTTAAGGTTACTGTTTATCAGGACGTCATGAAGTACAACCAACTAAAGGTTTATTCTCTTTGGTACAAGTTATTTGTTCTTCAAATTTTTCCATGAAAATGTTGTTTAAGGTAGAGGACAGGCAAGAACCCATGGTCATGTCAAAATCTTGTTGGTTGAAGTCATCGCTGAGTTGGAAATATGCTGTTTTCGTACAATATGTTTGTCAATGGTCGCACAGCCCATTATTTGTTTATCTCTTTCTTCGGCACTGTCTATTATTCTTGAATGTTAGTTTTCATCGAGTGTATATACAGGGTAAAGAATGATATGTATTAAGCTAGGATACAAATTTAAAAAAAATGTAAATATTAGTATTTCAAAAGAACGTGTGGTTGTTCCACATCCAAATCAGTATGTATTGTACTGATTTGTGTCTTATTTTATTTCATTCCATGTATTTATTTTCAATAGTATAAATTTTAATTTTATTTTATTTTATTTAAAAGGTTTATTTATGTTGGGTGCAAATAATTTGTTCTGCATTGGGCTTTATTTTTATTTGAATTTATTTCATATAATAGTTTTAGTTTGTTTTAATAATAATGATGTTTTGTTGAGCGCCCGCTACTTGATGTAATGAATTTAATTATAAATGTGGATATGTATATATATAACAATTGTTATTATATGAACTTATCTGCATTTGAGCTTTATATGAAAATTAATAAATTGTTTCTGTGGGTTCAGATGGGTATTATATTATATTTTTAATTTTCATCCGGCTATTATCATTGAATTAGATCTTGTTGATGATAACCTTAACCAGAATATAGAAATCATAAATACCAGAGCATATCAGCTAAAATTAATACACAAGTCCGCGACAAATAATGTGTCAAATGTAAACACATTATCTAACGAATTAGAGCAAAACTTAATTCCTGTATTAGATCCATTTTCTGCAATACAAATAAATACTATATAAGAGAATTGTGAGAATAGACGAACAGAATACTTTAATGAAACTAAGGGTATCGGTATATTGTATGTATTAATATTAGGAAATCAAATATGGTAAATTGCAATAACTTTTTCTTGTATAGCATTCGAGATCTTCCACAGAACATAATAACAACATAACCATTAGAAAGTTACTGTAAATTCTTAGAAATGCAGGAATATCACCTGTAATACTGAAAGTGGAGATATAAAATAAAGAAATACCGATAGTACAACTGTCAAACTTCTGAAATATTCCTTTGAAGCAATAGGAAAGAGAGTTGGCCCACGCTTGACATTACATAGTATTTTACTTAGTAATTATATTTTATTGATACTCTATTGATAATCTCTTAAATGCGTATGGATTAAAATAACTTTTCTTTTTTTCCTTAAATCGTTCTTATTTCTTTATTTAGGGAGGTTTAAGCCCCGTAATCCTCCTGGGTAAGCCTATGCGTGAAACAAGGAAAATTTCCAAGTAAATAGATAAAATTATATTTCTTCCAATAGTAAAAAAGTAGGTACCTAAAATGTGAAATTTCTAAACACATCAGTATGGTACCAACATATGAAATAGTGCTAAAAATCTGTGTTTATCACCAAATAATGGCTTACCTAGCCGATAATCATTTAATGAATACCAAACTGGAATTAGAAGAAAAAACTCCTATGTAAATATCTTACAAACTGCTCTATTTGACTGGAAATTTTCATTGGAGGATGGGCTGTAAATCGGCTTTTAAGGCTATTATTCGACATTACTTCTTCTAAAGTTAAAAAAATTTGATAATGGTTAAATGATCCTAAATTGGTTCGAGGAATATATGTATGATCCCAAACAAATTACGAAATATATCGAATCGTTTAGCGTAAAGGAGTCACTGCACTGTGTATCCCTAAGATCAGAACTTGATTTCATACATTTATATCATTTATAAATCATATAACAAAAACAGATAATGTTGTCCTATACTTCACAGGTAATTTACAAAGATCACAAAATAAAGCATTGTCCATTATATTAGGCTTTAATACATACACTAGAAGAACTTCAGCAACTCCAACTATCTTATTTTGTTTCAGAGACATGAATACTGCGACGTCACTTGCTTCGAGATGTAAGTATGTTTAATAATATAACTGTACATATCTCTCTACAGCAAGATGTACTCCCGGTTAGAATTTTAAACTTCCCGAAGGAACCGGAAGTGATTATTGCTTTATTTCAGGTGTTCTCGAACGAAGAGTTCATACTCTTAGCTAAGTCCTATTTTGTTCATTTGGCATATAAAGCTGTTTTATTTGGATCTTTTTTTTTAAGGCACTTCAGGGAACTAAAAATGCATTTTTTTTCAAACAAAAGATGTCCATTTTTCAACGTAGGGTTCAAATCCGCTTTAAAAACATGAATGTGTTTTTTTAGTATATTTTGCGGCACGAATGTATCATATTGAATGAAGGGTATAATGAATATTAAAATGAAATTTTAATGCAATTACTTTATTTTGTACATAGGAAATATGTGAACATTATCAGCAAAGACAAAATGCATTTTTTTTTCAAAAAGATTCAAACAAAAGATGTCCATTTTTCAACGTAGGGTTCAAATCCGCTTTAAAAACATGAATGTGTTTGTTTTTTAGTATATTTTGCATATATATTATTAATTAAATTAATATTCTTGTTTTTTTGTCCATATGCTGTTATTTTACTTGTCCGTTGCGGACCTATATGTGACCTTTTTCACCAAATATTGTCACAAACTAAAAGGTATAATTTTCAAATTTCCATTACATCTAATTTAACATTAATTTATCAACTAGACATTCATGTTATTATCACAAAACTATTATTACTAAATTGTCACATTTATGGTACGTCACAATAGTTCACAGTACAACATTTTAAAATCGAATGACATCTCAGACATATCTGTACAAACTTGGTCTTCATTTCACTTAGAGGGCAACGGCGTACATTATGCACGTGTAATTAAAGTCGTTTCTATCATTAATAGCCTTTTATTTTTATGAATATGTAGCGTTTCATATAGTATTCTCTAGCTGTTGTTTGGTTCAGTTCTTGTCACTTTAGTATTTTCGAAATTGAATGCATGCTTTTTAGAATTTTTGTGGTTTGTGAGTGCTGTCTGATTTTTTGTCATATTTATGAAACTTATGCTGTTCTCAAGATATTGGGATGTTTGGTCTACCTGCACACCATTAAATCTCTACAGGGTATTTTATTAAACAACATTACATTTTATGTTCTACGGAGCTTTTTTTTTATCTTGCTGACTATTTTTTATATTTAACGTATCTTCAGCGTTATTTACTACACCTTGTATATAAGAAAAGTAAGATTAATGCAACATTAAGTATATCCGTAAACGCACTAATTTTGTTCCAATTTTTTTTTCTATTCTGTTTAGAGCTAGCTTATTATGAATGTGTATAACGACACAACATCTAAGGTCAGAAGTAAGTAATTCGGTGTAATTTAAAGGCCATGTCTCTTCTACCTTTAGACTGCTCTCACTGTTAACGTAGACATAGTGGCGACAGCTTCAATATATATATATATATATATATATATATATATATATATATATATTACAACTATAAATTTAATTTTAAGCGATTTCTTATTGTTTTAATATTTATTTTATGAATTTTTTTGTTTCAGTTACATGGGTAAGATGTACTGCATGTTAGAGAAAATGCATAGCAAGTCAAATGCATAGCAAATTAAATGATGAATTTAATAAAGATTAACGATTAATAATTTTTTTCTTATTTTTATAAAAACCCAAACACAAAAACCAGTTTTAATTTCTGCGGAAAATAAAAGAAACACATTTTCCGAGGCAACTGCAACCTAAATAATCAAATAGCTTACCCATAAGCTGCCCACTTTTCCATCACCTTTCGATTCCGTGTTGAATGAGTTTCGAAGTTCATGCTATGAATGAAGACAAATACTGTCGAGCGAATGAACATCGCTTTATTACATGACAACAAAGTGACTATTTTGCGGCACTAAAGTGTCATATTGAATGAAGGGTATAATAAATATTAAAATGAAATTTTAACGCAATTGCTTTATTTTGTACATAGGAAATATGTGAATATTATCAGCAAAGACAAAGGTTCTTCTTAAACATTTAACCTCAAACATGTATCATGTATGAACTTCTTTCCACAGGTTTTGTGGAAGGACAATGAAATTAACACAAAATTTGGCGCGTCCCCAATGTTTACATATGTTTTTTTTATCCGAAGATGGGGGAAATACATTACGTACTTAGCTAGCACGTGCTGGCCGTTGTGCGGGACTCCCGATGCAATGACTTCAAAGCAAGAGTAAATCGTTGCATTGAAACCAGTATACCGTATACCCGCTAAAACCTTAACCTCTTTCTCCTACAACCATGGTCCCCTGCGGCACTCTTTGTCAATACTACTTCGCAAGGGTGGTTCATTGCAGATGTTTACTGCTCTTACATTGAAAGCCTCTAAAGCCTACTCCTCGAACGTATTGCGGAGTTCTTTGAGGATAGTCTCCGCGTAATCTGATACCAAGTTCCAGGCTTGGGGGCCCTTCAGCATGGCTTCTAGTAATTGTTCTGGAACGATATTAGTGTCCAGAAACCTCTCCACTTCAGCACGTTGATCCTGAAACCGGGGGCAGGAGAAGAACACGTGTTCCGCGTCCTCTACCACGTCCGTATAGTGTGGGCAGTGTGGGGAGTTTGCCCTCCTGAACCTGTGCAGGTATGCTCGAAAACATCCATGTCCAGTCAGGAGTTGAGTGATATAAAACCCAACCTCCCCATGCTGGCGGTTGACCCAACGACTGATGTTAGGTATCAATCGATATGTCCACCGGCCTTTAGTAGAGCTGTCCCACCTCTCCTGCCATTGCCCTAGACTCATGGCTCTTTCATCGCTGTTTCCTGTCGGCTGGTCTTTTTCTAACTTTCTGCGATAAAGCCGTCCCCTTTCTGCAGCCAGGATGTCGATTGGCAGGGTAGAGGCAATCACACTCACCGCCTCGTAAGACACAGTGCGGTAGGATGATGCTACTCGAATTGCTGAGAGCCGCTGGACTGATTTCATTTTCCGGCGGTACCATGGTAGCTCGAGCGATTTCTCCCATACCAACAAAACAGAAGTAGTCACTGTTGCTAGTAGCTGTCTTCTTATCTGTCTAGGGCCTCCGACATTCGGCATTATTCTAGATAATGCCCCCTGTACCCCAGCTGCTTTCTTGCTGGCCGCGATTATGTGCTCTTTGAAGTTGAGCCGTGAGTCCAGGAGCACCCCCAATTAGCTGATGAAGGGCTGCGACTGTATGTAAATGTCGCCTATTTTGAGGGTGATGGTTTCCCTTGCCTTTCGACTGCTAACAAGGAGTGTTTCGGGCTTTTGCTCTGCTAAACTCAAGTCCGCTGAAAGCATCCAATGCTGAATTGTGGCTATAGCGAATGAGAAGGTTGTTTGTATCTCGTCTATGTGCTTGCGTACTATGATCAATGCCACATCATCGGCGAATGCTACTAGCCTGACGCCCTCAGGCAGACCGAGCAGGATCAGGTCGTTGTACATTACGTTCCATAAGAGGGGGCCCAGAACAGAGCCCTGAGGTACACCTCCTGTGATCTTATAGTCTACTTGCCCATTTTCAGTTTGGTACAACAAGATGCGGTCCTTGAAATACGCTGAAACCATTCTGCGCAAGTACTGAGGAACTTCCATCCTGGCAAGAGCCTCCAAAATGTGGTCCCTGCGGGTCGAGTTAAAGGCGTTCTTGATATCCAGGGTGGCTATTAGACAGTACTTTTTTCCACCTCGTCTCCATCTCTTTCCCGAGATAGCCTCTCTGGCGATGTTGGTAACGAGTGTCACGGCATCGATGGTTGATCTCCCCTTTCTGAACCCGAATTAGTTGGTGGAAAGTTTCGGCTCAACGTAGGGCTCCAGCCTATCTGCTATTATCCTTTCAAGGAGTTTTCCCGCAGAGTCCAACATACAGAGGGGACGATATGATGACGGTTCGTCGGGAGGTTTCTTTCCCCCTTTAGGGAGGAGCACAAGCTTTTTCCACTTAGTCGGGAAAACCCCCTGCTTTAGGCAGGTCTCATACATGTGTAGAAACATGTCAGGCCTATTGGCTATGGCGCATTTTAGCGCGATGTTTTGGAGCCGGTTGCACGCGCCCATCAGCTCATTCATAGTCACTGATGGTATATCTTCGTCCCTCACCTGCCACGCTGGATAAGCGGGTAGCTCAGGCTTCGCAGGAAACAAGTGAGTGACAATGCGGTGCAATGATTCGGGCAGTTCGTTGATGTCATGGGGGTGGGGGCTTAATTTTATGCATCACGATTTTATACGGTTTTCTCCATGGATCTTGATCAACTTCGTCACACAACTCCTTCCAGTAGGATCTCTTGCTTGAGAGAATGGCTCTTCGTAGTTGTTGTCTTTTGATCTCATAGTCGAGCCTTAGTTCTTCTGTTGTGACCCTGTCGCGTCTCCGTGCTCGTTGATGCAGCCTTCGTGCTTTGAGACACTCTCGTCGGTGTTGTGAGATCGTGTCGTTCCACCAGTAAACTGGTGGGCGGCTGTTGTTCTGCCGTCTCCTTGGCATGGAAGCATCGCAGGGCTTGACAACGCGTGTCATTATCTCTTTGGCAGTGGCTTCTGCGCTTGTTGCTATTGACAATGGTTCCTGCTCCATAACCAAGGCGAATGAATCAGCATCGAAAGCATTTTTGTTCCAACCGACTGGCTGTGACCTCGCACGACTGACACACAATCTTCTTCATTTGGGAGTGGTGTTGATTTCCCAAATAATAGCTTGGTGGTCGCTATTAGTAAACTCTTCATCGACCCGCCACTAACAGCCCCCTTTAATTAGGTTGCTGCTAACGAATGTCACGTCGATAATGGAGCTGGCATAGCCTTTGCGATATGTGCTTACGGCTCCTGTGTTGAGGAGTACCAGGTTGAGCGAAGACATGGTCTCAAGGAGAGCTCGTCCTCTCGCGCTCGTTTCCCGGCATCCCCAATCAATTGCCCAGGCGTTGAAATCACCTGCGATAGCGACCGATTCACGCTTCCGTACATCCTCCGCCAAGGTGTCCAAGAATAACTCGAACTCCTCGAGCTGTGCACTAGGAGGTGCATAGCAGCTATAGAAGTGAACCCCTCCCACTTTGGCTCTCACAAGCCATGGTTCGGGGGTATTTGGGAGTTGTTGGAACGGAAGTTTACCGCAAGCCCATATCGCTGCTCTGTCCGTTGTGTCATTTACCCAGGACAGGGTGTCGAAGTTTTTGTACTGCTCGCAGATTATGGCTACGTCGCAATCCAATTCCCGCACTCGCTGTTCCAGTAGGTCTTGGGCTGCTTCACAATGGTTGAGGTTGAGTTGCAGTACTTTCATTTACGGGCTTGTGCTGCTCTCATCGCCTGTTGGTAGATGGGACATTTCCAACTACCCGCAACGTGCCGGCAGTCTGGCCTACTATCTTTCTCTTTGCAGAGTAAGCACTTGGCAGGTTGTTGACAAGCCGAGGCATTGTGACCAGCGCCTCCGCATCTGTGACAACAGCTGCTTCTATCAGTCTTGCCTCTGCACGCCTGGGCGTTGTGCCCAAAGTGCCAGCATTTGAAGCACCGTCGAAGGGTGATCCTCTCGCCAACACGTACTGTGCCCCACGCAAGTTTCAGCTTTCCAAGTGCGATGGCTTTCTTGGCCTGGACCTCTGGGAGACAAACAACTGCCGTTTGTGTTGATCTATATGCCCGTCGAAGTGATTTCACTGCCTCCTCAGTGATCTCTACCAGGCCGTCGATATTATCTTTGAGCAGCTTTACTACGTCTTTCTTAGTACTGATCTCGTCCAGGTCATTAATTTCAATCTGGATTTGCGGTATTCGAGATTGTACAGTGGCCCCGCTTGGGAGCTTATTCTTAATGGCGTAACAATAGCGCTCCATCTCCTGAGCCCCTGCTTTGGGGCCGCCGGTGTTGATGCATCCGGTTTTGAGTTAGCTGCTTTTGCGGCAGCCGCTTTTGGGATCTTGTCTTGCTCTTCGCCTTGTGTCTGAGTGTTTGACCCCTTTACTGGCGATGTCTGTGTTGTAACAGGTTTCGCAACAGGAGATGGCCGCGTCGTTGACGTCAGGTATTTGTCATATTCTGACTTAATGGCGTGTGCCAGTTTCTTGATCTCATGATGTACATTGTGCCTAGGCCCAATGAACCTCAAGAGCTCATCGATCTTTGTTCCTAATTTGTTTGGAGCGCCACTCTCATTTCTTGCCCTTTGGGGGACGTCAACTCCACTATCCGCCTTTTGGAGGACTTGGCTGGATAGTGTCTTGCTGCCAGCTCTAGTTGTAATGGTCGATGTTGTACCATTAACAGTGTTCTGCTTCTTCTTGTCACTATGTGACGGAACCAGTGATAATTCGCTCCCCCCAGAATCCGTGGAGCGTGCACCGGCCACCGAGGCTTTCACTCGATCGGAACCGGTGGTGGGATTATCCTCTGCAGAGGTACCCACCTGGGGTATTAAGTTGACCTTATCACCCATATCCATGAATGGTTTATTTTCGGGGTTCCTTCCCCTATCTGATTTTTGTCCGCCCTGAGGAAATCCTCAGTACTCCCCATTACTGGAGAGCGTCCCCCTATCCGCCACCTGGGGAGGCGCCCGGTAGTGGACCAGCAACCACACACATATACATATGTATATGTGTGTGTGTGTATTTTTTTATTTTTTTTTTATCCGAAGAGGGGGGAAATACATTGCGTACTTAGCTAGCCGTCGTGGGGGACTCCCGATGCAATGACTTCAAAGCAAGAGTAAATCGTTGCATTGAAACCAGTATACCGTATACTCGCTAAAACCTTAACCTCTTTCTCCTACAACCATGGTCCCCTGCGGCACTCTTTGTCAATACTACTTCGCAAGGGTGGTTCATTGCAGATGTTTACTGCTCTTACATTGAAAGCCTCTAAAGCCTACTCCTCGAACGTATTACGGAGTTCTTTGAGGATAGTCTCCGCGAGGGTGTGTGTGTTTATTTGTCTTAGAAAAGCGGGTTTGACATTTCTGTGAGGTCTTACTCATCTTATTCGGAATAATCGATGTTTTCACTCAATATTTTTTGAAACGAAAAATTTTTCACTTACATATATGAAAATAGATGAGCGAGGGAATGAAATGCATAACTTTAAAAATGCCGACAACACACACTGCTTCGATCTTAACTCATAAAAGGATACAAATTAGGCAAAACATGTCCTTTGTTTACATCGTTTGGTTATCGTAATAAACAAAGTACGTTTACCACTCAATAGAGGGACTGATGTATTACATATATCCGGAACTTTGGTATCCTCTCAAGAACATAATTAAAGTAAAGACCAGTACGGCTGCCAATCCAAAGTTCACGGGTTCGAAACCGAGAATAATTATACTTTTTTTTTAATTATGTGATTAGTAATTCATTTTATTTTTTATTTTCAATTTACATAAAATGAATAAAGCTCATTTTTAACCGACTTCCAAAAAGAATGCGGTTACCAATTCGTCCGCATTTTTTTATGGATGCTGTTTATTTAACAACTACTTGGGCAATTTTGATGATTAAACTACACTGCTTTCTCTAAAACGTTTCAGTCAATTTGAATATTTTAAATTGTATTCTACAAGGAGATGTTTCAGCTTGATTCCGAATAATTTTCTATAACGTAAGATATATCGTTTTTCGGAAAAAATACGTTTAAAGCATGGTAAAAATCAATGTAAATGTCAACTTTTCATCATAAATATCTAGCCTAAATGTCAAGATATGCCATGAAGGTATATAGTACAGGGTGTTTGCAACGGTTTTCGTTTTACGGGGCTTAAAGTCAAGTGAAATGTATCGAAAAGAATTGCTATGTCAGGGATCTTTTCTTTACGGTAAGTTTGTGTGTACGTGCATAGAAATTCAACCAGCAAGCAATGTGCGCAGTTGAAATCTAGGGCGAAGTAAAATTACAGTTATACAGTTATATATATGTGGGTTCAAAAAACAAAGTAAATGTGATATTGGGCGGTACATAAGCAACTGCATATATAGACTGGTTGAAAAATTAGGTTGAATAAAAATTAAAGTTATACAGATTGGACAAAAAAACGTTAAAAAATTGTTGATTAAACATATGAAGTAAGGATATGTGAGATAATGAGTGGAGGGTTGAAAAATGTTAGACGCAGGTGCATATAAACGATGTTTGAAATATAAGGTGGAGTGGAATTATAGTTATACAGGCTGGTTAAAAAAATATTATATAGTGTGGTACACAAGTAGTTGCTTATACTTGACATATGGGGCGAAGTAGAATTATATATCATCAATAGTAGTCTACCTTAAATCAGATAGAAAAACATGTCACAAAATAGTGATTATTTGCACACGGTTTCTAAACGATTTTTATTTTAAGCCAGATGAAGTCGGTCCTTTTTTAAATATAAATTATTATATTACATAGATTAAAAACTTAATATTTTCAAATTGTTGGTACCGTTGAATATTTATGTATATAATTGTTTTGTATAAATATTGTGTTTGTAATGACGTTAGTTAAGAACAAAACGAACTTGTCTTTGACATCTTGTCTTCCAACATTTATTCAGATGAACAGAACTATTTACAAACACTTATTCAATAACTAAATTTATATTTCTTTGCAGATATATTAAATTATGAATTAAATTAAGATCAATTCTTGAGTGTGACAAAATAATGACAATTATTTTTATTCATCTGATATTTATATCCATTACTAAGAGTGACAAAAAGAAAGAAAAATGGAGACAGTGAGATATATATATATATATATATATATATATATATATATATATATATATATATCTGCTTATCTTTGCCAGTGATATAGCAACTATTTGAAACTGATGAGTTAAAACTTTTGTATTGCTTTATTACTACAACACAACGACTTTTACAACAAGCCAAATCTGTTGAAGTAACCAATACCAATCAAATCTGTAGGATTTTAAGGACCATATTCCTTCTCTTTCAACCAATGCTAGCAGATTTACGCTAAAACTGTCGAAAAGAAAGTTTTATAGTAAAACCGTCCATCAAAGTGGATACACCTACTCTGTTAAATAGGGTTTTGGAAACAGCAGGGTTTTTTACAGCCCGCTGTAAACTTCTATCGGGAATGTATTTCTCATTTCTTTAATACACTCACATTTGAAGGGAATTATGCGAGTTGCAAAGTCAATAGAAAACTACCGAATGTGGTGTAAGATGAATTATTCTAAAGGGAATAAGCCCTTTAGGGGTTTCCGAAAGACATTTTGCTTTTGATCAATCTAGAACGGAGAAAATGAGTCGAATTGGTTTTTGGTGAAATATTCCGTAAATTTGGGTCGATCAAGCATTACATTTCATCAGGAACAAAATATTGTAATTTTTCTACTAATGTTTTAGTTCAGCACATCACATAAAAGGCAACTTTTGGTTAATGTTAATTCATTTTTAGGAAATGGTAAATGTCAAACAACAAAAATGGCAACTAATATTTGCAGATTACTGGGAGAAACTACAACACTTGAACATAAAGTATTTACACAGATTCTCTTTGAGACATAATCACGAAACTGGTGGTATAGAAGAGCAAAATATATAGGGTTATTCACATATTACGACACGGAATATTATGACTAAGATACTCATTTTAGACGATCTTTTTTTTAATTTGATATATATCCTTCAGAGGAACATTTTAAAATTATTTTCGTTTTATACAGGATGTACCAGAAATGTGAAAATTTTACTTTTTTTTTTTAATTGAATGACCTGAATATTATTACATTTTCTGTGTCTACGATTAAAATGATAAGGTGTTTCATAAAAGTTTACTATATCTAAACCATAGTTTCTGTAATATTCACAATTTTATCAAAATGTAGTGATCAATTAAAGGGTTAGTGTCTCAGCATACACTTTTCTTGTTTCCAACCAAATTCCGACTGGGGTTTCCTAAAAGATAATATTTTGTGTTGCACTTGTGGAAAATCCAATATTGTATACAAGTTATGAAATAAGTACCAATTAATTAACCAAAATTTCAAATGGCAAATACTTCTTTAAGTTTAATGAAACACCCTATATTTTATGTCAGCAACAGTTGTACAATTTTACCTAACTATTCACGTTCTCATGAATAACGCACATTCACAGAATACAGACACGAATTTTAGCTAATTTAATTTTTAACAAGATAGCTATGAGAATTTGACAGTTTTCATTAAATGCTTTTCTACATATTATGCAAACTACTTTTGTTCAGGATAACAAAAAATGACATTAGTTGCTGGGTAGTTCATGATGTAATGGTGGGTTTAAAACAATAATATCGGCTCATAATAAATGTTCCATATGTCGTCCATCTGACTAAATATAAATATATCCTTTTTTCAAAACTTTTAGTAACATTTGACAACATATCGACAGCTATGCCTTGGAAAGTTCCTCTAATGCTGTCTGTTATATCATCCGGTGTAGTTAGAGGCTTATTATAGAGAATTCCTTTTACGCATCCTCATAAAACAATGCAGTGAAAATGGACATTTAGAAAATGTTGTACCTCAAGATGAAAATTTGTGGGAGCCCGTCCTATCCATTTGAACTCACAATTTTGCTCTTATGTTTAATGGAATATTTTCTAAAACAATTGGAAATTCACTCATTAGGAAGTGGAAAAATGCATAACACTTTTTTAATTTATTACATAATTCACCATGTATTTTGTACATATTTTTTTAACCAAGCACAAACAGAAAATTAGATTTGAGTTGCTGCTTGCAGTTTAGAATTTTTTTAACTCTCCTTATTTTTTTTCATTAATAAATATCTTACACAAAAATTTAGTGGAATACACTAAGTACATTTACTATTACAAGACTACAGTTCAACTATCTAAATTTAAAAATAACTACTTTCTTGCGCTTGGGTGTTTATTACAAAGCCATAGCCTACTCTTCTAATAAAAGGTCTGAAAGAAGAATAGAGGAACCAAAATTTTTACAATTATTCGTTTTATTTGAAATAATTAATACACAATTTAAAATATATTGGTTTTAACTATGTACAACTTGTTAAAAACATTAATAAATAATATATCTGATATGCTTTCATAATTTCTTATTCTTGTTATCTACTAGGTATATCTTTATTAGTTTTCAATTATATAAAATAAATTTTTACTTTTTTAATTTAAAACGCATTACAAATTCTAAAAAAAAATATAAAATAACCCTCAAAAAATGAATAACTTATTTATTTTCGAAGGGCACGTCCTACGATTTCGGTTTTGAGTGATATTTAGTCAGAATAATTAGATTCACAATTCCAATAAACAATTTGTTGGGTGGCAATACCTTCGGGTTAAAGTTAGTTGAAACCAAGCGTGAGGGACCAATTAAATAGCGACTCATTATTCCGCCCTCACATTTACTGACCACCTGTATTGATTATCAATTTTCAACTGATGTGGATTGGAGTCAGAATCATAATAGAAGTTATGTCGATTAATAGATCCATTATTGTGAAAAGTACATTCATCATTGAACACAACGAAATTAAAAAAGTTCTCATTTTCAGAGACTCAATCCAACACGCACATACAAAATTGAACTCGATCTTCAAAATTATTTCCGGAAAGTTCCTGATAAATTTGGATTTTGTAATCATGATAATTATGCTTGTTGAGAATTCTGGCACACTAGCTTGGCTGATATTAACATTTCGGACAATGTGAGATTTTCGATTACAGAAGCTATAAAAGCTAATTCGATTTCTTCGTTTTCCGTCACAGGTTTTTCTTTTGTAGGTTTTCTGTACGCAACGCTCCCAGTATGACTGAAATGATCCAATAGCCTTACGAATGCTAATTTATTTGGATGAATTCTGTTAGGAAATTTCTCTAGTTGCTAATAAACCATTTTGCAGGCATTCTCCAAGGGCAAAAATCCAGTCTCCAGTCCATCGAAGGTCCTTCTGGCTCTTTCCCTCGCTGATACAAGTATCGGGGTGTACTTGAGGTCTCGATAGATGGTCTTGGTGCTCACAAACCATAACGCATCCACGGCTTGCCTTAAGCTCAGGTTTTCCAGTCGCTGTATTTTTCTTCTGTTGTGTTTGCAGGTGTCCGCATGCTATCCAAACATAGGTTGGTATCGGTAGGACGATACTCTTTAATAGGGTCAGTTTGTGTCGTAGGTTTAGTTTACTATTCCTGCCCGTCAGTGGAGTGAGATTGGATCTTACCACCCTGGCTTTTTGTCGTATTGCGTCTGTGTTTAGGCCTTTGTCGATGGTCACCCCTAGATATTTGACGTCGTTTTCCCATGAAATGTGGTTTCCGTAGACCTCTAGATGTTGCTATGTCGTTCAGTGCTTCTTGTACTCTTCTTACTGTTATATCGAAAGACTTCGATTGGCTCCCGATTGCGGTGTCATCTGAGTATTGCGGTAGCATTGTTCCTTCCTGCCTGGGGATGTCTGCAGTGTAGTTGAGGTCCTAAGACAGTGCCTTGCGGGGGGTATCCTGACTTCTCGTTGCCTACTTTCACACAGATGAATCTGTCCCTGAGATATGACTTCACTATCTGTATGATGTTGACGGGGTATCCTAATTCAGCCATCTTCGCTATTAGTCCTTCGTGCCAGACCCTGTCGAAGGCCCTAGCAACATCTAAAAAGGCGAAGAATAAGACCATCTTCTGGTTCAGGCCGTCTGCTGCATATTCTATGATGCTTAGCATTTGCTCTTCGGCAGCATGTTGTTCTCTGAAACCAAATTGTTCGTTAGGAAGTATACCTAAATCCCTGGTGTATTCCTGGAGTCTATCCAAGATGACCTTCTATGCGATTTTGCTCATTGCTGGTAGGAGGCTTACGACGTCAGCACGTTTCCATTTACTGGGGAAGTATCGCAGTCTTTGCATGGCGTTGACGATGTTGGTTAGGGCCGCTATACCTTTCTTGGTGAATCGCTTAAGGATGCGATTAGAAATCTGGTCGTGGCCGGCTGCTTTTCTTTTCTTTGCTATTCTGATGATGTTCTTTATTTCTTCTGGGCAGGTGTGTCTGATCCCTGGAGTTGCTTGTCTGCAAATTCTCCTGGCTCGTCTCTCGATTTCTTCTTCTTCGTTCTCGTCTTTGTCTGGATGCTTGTTTATCCTGCATTCTCTCTCTAGGCTATCCGCGCAGGCCTCTGAAATCTATATGGCTCCTGTTGTGTCGTAAGCTTCGCCGCCTTCAGAAAAAAACTTATATTACATTCATTCTCTGTACCAAAAAGAGCCCTTGTAGGGTCCTTTTGTACATCATCGTTGTTATTACAACATGAGCAGAAATTCTGTAACTAATTTCGTATGTATCTGTTTACGAACTATATGACAAGGTAAAAATCATCTTTGAGTTTGTGGAAATAGGTGTAAAAGTAGAATCGGTATTATTTTAATTTAAACTTTGTATGGGGACTATATATTTTCAGTAATTTCAAATGACTCTAAACCAAATTTTGTAAAAAAATTTCATATAATAATCAAGTGCCTACCTAACTATGAAAAGCAAAAGATTCATTTACTTTTAGACAAATGTTTAATTCACAGATTCATATTTAGAAAATAAAAAAAAAGTGCGTCAGTCATTTGGGACTAAACGATGGAAGTGAAACCTTCTTACGAAATATTCTACCTTCCCTTCCCTTGTTATCTCACTGTCTCTATCTTTATTTCCTTGGGACATTCTAAGTAAGGGATATAAATACCAGGTGAATTAAAATAATTGTCACTATTTTGTTAGGACTCAAGTATTAATCCTAACTTAATTTTTAATTTAAATTTATCTACAAAGACATGTAAGTTTAGATCTTTGAATAAGTGTTTATAAATAGGTTTGCCATCTGAATAAGTATTAGATGACAAGATATCAAAGAAAACTTCGTTTTATTCTTAGCGCACATCATTGCAAACATTTGTACAAAACGAAAAATTATATACCTATATATTCAAAGGTAGCAACAATTTAAAATTTTGAAGTTCTTAGTCTATGTAATATTAAAATGAGTTTTATTCATATTATATGAATTTAAAATAGTAGATAAAATTAATTAATAATGACATAATATTAAAAAAAGTATAATTGTTTTCAGTTTCGAACCCAGGAACTTTGGATTTGCAGTCGTGCTCTTTGGACTCTTGACCAACTGTTTTAATTATGTTACTTAGAGGATATAAAAGTTCCGGCTGTATGTAATACATCAATGCCTCTATTGAGAAGTAAACATACTTTGTTTATTACGATAACAAAACAATGTAAACAAGTGACATGTTTTGCTGAATGTGCATTCTTCTATGAGTCTAAATTCATTGATAATATGAAATTTTTATGCTATGTTGCCGTTTTGTGTGGTATTCTTTTTAAATTCTGATGTATGTCAAGTCTCCAATTTAATATATCATAAAGAAAGATTTGGAGTGTTTATTAGAAAGAAAAGCAAATTTTGTGCAGGTATTTTATAATACTTGGCTGTTATATTGGTTTATTTCCTATTTATTATTAATTTTATATAAAACAAGACACACTTAATATATTATGTGGTTCCTGTTTTTTACACAGAGGACAAACTCGAATGGGTATTTCAAGATCGAGGCAGTGTGTGGTGTCGGTCGGTCGACTCAAAACAAATGAAATTCAATGTTATGCATTTCATTTCCCTGCTTATCTGTTTTCATATGTGTAAGTATGGGCCTCCGTTAAGAAGCTTTCGCTGCAACTAAAAATGGATGAGTAAATATATCTTAAGATAAAACATTTTTAAAAAATATATAACCTACTTCCACCTATAACTAAAAAGCTAAAAATAAGTATATAAAATACAACGCTAGCAAATAAATAACACATTGAATGTTGTAAGGTACTTTCCCAGGAAATAAAAAATGTAAACATTAAAAGGTGCTCATTCTGTACAAATTAATTACCTGTCAATCTAGTGTATTTTTGAAGTTGGTGCCCAGCAAATCTAAAATCCTTCAATGCGTACTTATCTACTACTTCATCAAACTTGATTGTTGCTTGGCACCGACTTCAAAAATATACTAGATTGGTAGGTAATTAATTTGTACAGAATGAGCACCTTTTAATATTTACATTTTTTACTTCCTGGGTAGGTACCTAACAACATTGAATGTGTTATTTATTTGCTAGAAATGTATTCTGTTATAATTATTTAATTTTTAGCTTTTTAGTTATAGGTGGAAGTCGATTATATATATTTTTAATGTTTTATTTTCAACTTTTTAGTTTTTTTGGACTCAGGTAGTTTTCTTTCTTTATTTTTTATTTTGTATGTATAACCTTAATAGACAGTACTAGGTAACATCGAAAGCCTCAACATTTCACAATCATACATATTCATTTAAATTGACAGGTACATATTTACACACAAAATGTACTAGTATAATATATAAACGTTTGACATGAAACTGATCTCATAATACTATCTTACAAATAAAGTTATAGCCACAGCCCAATAGCCGATGTCGGCCCATCTGATGAGCGCACCCGGCAGCCAACCGGCAGGTAGCTATTGGTCCGAGGCTCGGTGAATTTATCCGGCATGTGTGGAACGGTAGGTATTATTACATACAACACTACATTCACTATCGTCTTCGGCCGACGCTTAGTCCTAAAGTCCGATATCTGATTACAATTAGCTACTGCCCAACGCCAAACCATAGTGTGTTAAAATACTGTGGTCCAAAAAATGTTACACATTATACTAATGGAACCCACAACGCACACATCTATATATAGGGTAATTCAGGTTATCCAAACTGGAACAGCATGGCTAAATGAATCAGCGATAAATATCTATTGTATTTAGATATATTTGAAAACTATTTTTATCATATACAGGGAGTCTCAAATATAAGAACATCAATGTTGCATTTCATTCATGGGATGGAATTTGTTCAAATTTGTTTTGGTTAGTCGTAAATAACCCTGTATACAAAGCAAACATGCAAGTAGGAGAAATTTGTAACAGCTTTTTACGACACAGTGTTCAGAAGTCACAATGTAAAATGCTTTCTTTATAATATGAAGCTAGTCAGACACAAAGAACCCTGCCATATCCTCATGGAAAATGGCTTTAGGTCAAATTAGTTGAATCTGAAGTATGATGTTGTTTATGACGTATAGAAAAAAAAGTTCTCATGGGCACCAAGTTCAAAATTATTTCGTTCTTATGATATGAGAGGTCAAAGTGTCGTTGTCCGACTAATTCTTGATAATATGTATACGCTGCTCCAACACTGAACAGAAACAAATATCGATGAAAATGAGTTGGAGTTTCTTAAAAATTATGTAGAATAATAAAACATAAACTAGTTGGAGCTACGATAAGGCATTTTATGATTCATCAGATATATTCGTCATTCGTGACGATAGGTCATTTTTTGGCTTGGTTCATTTGTCATTGACAAATTACATAATTGTAAACAGACTGCCATACTAATTTAACTAAATCAATAGTAAATTTGACAGTAACACTGAACTCAAATATATTAAGAACGAAGCAATTATGAACTTCGTGCCCATGCGAATTTTTGATCTACACATCACAAACAACATCATACTATAGATTCAGCTAATTTGACTAAAAGGCATTTTCATTAAGGGTATGGCGAGGTCCTTCAATGGCAAGTCACGTTGAACTTTTTTGTGTTTTTCTGACTTCTGAAAACTAAGTGGTATGGGTAATCCAACATCAAAGTAGTGTGTGAGGTCAGTCAGAACATGTCGAAACAAATGCAATTTCAGATTATGTATTACATTCCCATACTCATATGTTTTTTATATGTAAGTGTCGGCTTCCGTTAAGAATCTCTCACTTCAGTAATAAATAAATATAGAAGGG
This sequence comes from Octodonta nipae, assembly GCA_034190945.1. NCBI lineage: Eukaryota > Metazoa > Arthropoda > Insecta > Coleoptera > Chrysomelidae > Octodonta > Octodonta nipae. The sequence goes on along the minus strand of CM067224.1, from coordinate 43,678,105 downwards.
TGACAATAAAAATGACATAGATTGCTTGCTGTTCATCTGCAGGAACTAAATACAAATTAATTGAAGTTTTCATTCAACCCTCTGAGAGCAATGAAAATACTAGTTCATTTTGAGGCGACATTACTCAAAAATGTAGTAGCTACGCTTTTTCTCATAATAGAGTAGGTACTTGTGCAACGTTCAAACTAACATTTACCAATGACTGTGAACCTTAAATATGTTATTTTCAGTATTACTTTTCAACATAATTCCATGGACAACGGGAACTGATGTAAAATGTTTGTATTTCGTAATTTAAAGACTTTATATTCGGGCGTGGTCGTTACTTCCAGAAAAATCTGCCAATATGAACCAGTAACTGTTAGAAATAAAATAAAGATTAAATGCATAAAATTGCGAATTTGCGAAAACCACCTGTAATAATTAATTCAGGGATCACTTAGAAATTACATATAGTTAAAACAAACTAAATCAAATTTGCAGTTAATTAAATAACTCCTTTCACACAGGGTATTAAACAATTTTAGATATCCGAAATTTTATTCAGTCTCATTATTACCAATACAAATTCTGAGCAGCAATTCAGTTATCCATAACAATGAACAATATCTGTTGGGGTGGCTTCACAATACCGGATATTGGTTTTGGGGCAGGCGAGGTGTATATTGTGATTTATTTGACTAATTGTAAAGTTCAGATTTGGAGATAAAGCAACGCGAGTGTGCGGAGCGAAAATAAATTTAAAATTACGTGGTTTATGCTATCTCGAAATTGGTTTTCCTTCAGAGAAATTGAAGTAGTAATCTTCCATTTGTTGCAGCATTTTTTAGTCGGCCGATTAGAATTAATGTTCAACTGCAAAAAGAAAATTGTATACGCCTATGTGAATTTGTTTATCTTTTTAAGATTGCATTGTTTGCAGTTTGTTTGTTATATAGGGTGGCTCCATACTTAAGATATTCGGGAATAATTGTTAGCAAAAATTAGTGGTTACAGCGTACCTGTATAGTATGAATTTGATCGATTTGTTTGTGATGTGAGTAAAAGAAGTGATGTAAAATCGATGATCAATAATCGACCGCAATCGATTATGAACAAATTCAACCACACTGCCAATTTCGTGTTTTGCAAAACGGCGAATAATTGTATTTTTTTTATTTGTTAGTTGAGATAGAGTTATCTGCAGTTATCTCTATGTAGCTAAACAGGTCGAATCATAAACAAAATAAAAAAGCGCACCAACTTCATGTGGAATGGAACTAAAACAGTGGAACATATCACATAGCCACCTGAGATATTATTCATTAGGCACACTGAAATGAACTGGTTTACTATATCTGTCAATTTTATTTATATGGGATAAGTTTTTAAATTGATAGTTGAAATAATTTTGTTTTATTTTAGAAAGATTTTTGGAATTAAACAAAAGATGAGATGACCCCAAGAATGCAAATTTTGTTGTGATATATATAAACTTCAGTTTCACATTATAAGACCTAAATTTTGTTTACATTCCCAGCAGTTTTATTAAAAAAATGTGAAGTGATAAAATTAAAACTCCTGGTAATGGAATACTTTGACAACAATTCATACATATGCGAAGATCATGTCAAACTAAAGTTTTGATTAGTGCATTAAAGTATATGTAGATAACATGCTCAATAATCACTTGTTCCCAATTCCCACTATTTTTTAAATGGTAAGTAAAAAAGTTGTACCAAATTTGTCAGTAATTATGGATCAATCAAAATAAAAAAATTAACAATTAAATCAAAAGAAGTTATTGGACATACATGACCATATAAATGTTTGTACAATACCATGTAAAATAAGGTACCAGTCAATTCAATAATATATGTTCAAATTTTCAGTCTAAAGAACAAAAACAAAAGCAAGACAACACATTTAGACAGTAATTTATAGAATTACCATAAACCCATAATAACAAATATGTAATTAGAAAAAACAAATGTTATATATTAATACAACAGTTAATTTGAAAATAATCCGGTTTAAAAAAAATATCATTTGTGGGCAATTCTCAGTTCAATTGGTCAAAATGAACGTCATGGTCATGTAGTGCATAGCATTTGGATTTTCTAACATATATGGCTCGTTTACATTATGCTCCAACCTCTGCTGCTCTAGCTGCCGGCAGGTTGCTGGAATTATTGCCGAAATGGAGTCGAAATCTCGACTACATTATGCGGAAGTGGACGGGGAAGTCGGCATGTAAGTATGAAAAGCAGTATATAAACACCATACTTCGCCTAATGTTGCAACTGGTACTCGCACTGCTTAGTGCTCCCCAAAAGAGCAGTTTTTGAGCAGCAGTCAAAGGTCTGACCCGTTCATCGATCGTTTATAGTCCAGGTAATTTAAATAAAGGCTGAACAAAATTGTTTTCTGGTCTGGCTCCCGCCCTTTCATTGATGGTTAATAGTCCAGGTGATATAAATATATGCTAGACATAGAACAAAGTAACAATTGTAGGCATTTGCGACAAAATTCAACATTTTTTATCAATGGAATTTTTTTATTCAACAATAAAAACCTTCAAATAAGGCAAAACATTTAGTTTATTGTTTTTTGTGCAAAATCTAATCGTAAAATCGTCATTGGTGTAATGGACATTGTTAAAGACAATTAAAAAATGCACAAAATGCACTACACTAAGTTTAATTTCTTCAATTTTTAAATAAAATACTTTAAACAAAAGGCAAACATGCAATTTTTATACTTCTAAGTTACTTTTAAACATTTTTAATATTAATAATGTAGATTTTAACACACCCAATTTACGCTGGGAGTTGTAGGATCAGTAGTTGGTTTAAAAATATTAAGTTACTTTTAATTTCATATTTCAATGTTATAATATAATCCAAAGATTAAAGCTATAATTAAGTAATATGGGTTATATTATATAAAATTATCACCATTAAATAAAATATCAAAAACTAGTGTTTAAATTATCAGATATTTTCTTATTTTATAAATAAACCCTAAAGATAGCATAATTAAAATATGAAATTATTTTTGGAGTTTTATTTCTTGCGTGGTAAAGCGATGTAATTGGAAAATTCTAAAATATTAACAAATTTTCAGTTTTTTTTTCTAAATTAAGTGAAAATTCGTGAAATCAGGAGAATAAAAGTTTCGTGTTGATCACTTCTAAAAGGTATGTTAGAGTAAAAGCATATGCTTATGAAAGCTGAAGGTAGGAAAAAGTAAGGTGTACCGAATGACAGCATCAAAGTTTTAAAATATTTTTTTGTTGCTGTGCAGATTGCAAAAAACCCTTGACTACTGAAACTGGGTGACCGCTTTTGTGTTGCGATTTTATTCAAGTGTCTCAGAATTTTAATTTTAAAAATTACTTCTTTGACGCCATTTTCTAGCTTCGTGAAATAGTAAATTTAATTACCTCACAAGCACCCAGTAATCAGACTATTCCCTGCCGTAAACTCAATTATGCAAGATTACACTTATTTTTGTTGTAAACTGAGTTATTGCTAAAATTCTGAATTTTATCAGGAAATTTCTAACGTTAATTTAGCAAGTCAAAAGCTATCTATTAAAAAAATATATTAAGCTTATATTGCTTTTCCATAGAAGTAATTAGTTATTGCAAAAACTATGCTATTAGCAAAGCAACAGAAGAAAATGTGTCGATTCTATTCCATAGATCTTGCTGTTACCTAGATTTTTTGTATTCCCATATTGCCATTATAACTTATTGCTCAAGGAAAAATATTAATTTTTATGATTTTACCAATTTGTACTTGTAACAAACACTGATTTTTTTAAATATTTTCGATTTTTCCATATACATCGTTTTTACACGCAAGTAAAAAATTTATAGTTTTTCTTGTCACGGCAAAAAAATTATCATTATACTATTTAGGTTATAAGCAGGGACGTTCCACATTTTTTTACTATGATGATTATTTTTTTCTCCCAAAATTTTGTATAAAACTTAACATATAATATAACAACGTATGGTCTTTCACTGCCTTTTCGATATTGTAACAAAACAGTACAGGTCCATATTAAAAAAATAACGACCATTTATTTGTTAGACGATGCTGTGGAAATATTACTCCTGGAACAAAAAAAGTGAAATTAATAGATGTATCGTTCCGACTATAGGTTTTTTGATAGTAATCGCGTTTTGTTACCCAAAACAATAAATTTATTTATTTATTTATTTATTCTCTTTACAAACACCAAATAGGTACTTACATGTGAAGGGTTAAACAGTACACAAGTATTTGACAATGTCACAGACATGCCAATATCATGAAGGGATTGCATCCTGATGCAGCAATAATATGCGCCTAAGCTCACCAAATTTGATGTTAAATAGGTCAGGAACTATGTTATTGGACAGCATATCATTGCAGACACTGAGTAGATAAGTGAAGGGCGAAGGGCTTCCGTTGTTAATGTAGAAGAGATTAGATGAGAGTAGTCTTAAGCTAATTTTGGGGACCCTAAACTTAACGCTATTGTTCAAGCCACAATCGAAATATTTTCTGTTATTTAGAATGTTATATATAAAGATAACAGCATGGGTCTTTCTTCTCGTACTCAAAGAACAGAGATGGAAGGTTGCCAACATTGATCTATAAGATACCATCAAGGGATATATGCCATTCTCTTTGATATAGAGATAGCGCAGAAAACGTTTTTGAACTTTTTCAATTTCGTTACTTTGGGTGTAACAATTTGGTGACCAACTGTTAGAGGCATACTCAAGGTGGGGCCTCACCATAGATGTATAAAGTCTTATGGTTGTTTTTACACTCAAATTTTGGCTATTACCTATGACAAATCCAAGAACTTTGTATGCTTTGTTTATCAGGTAGCTGAAATGGGTATTGAATTTGAAGTTATCTTGAAAGACTACCCCCAGATCTTTAACCTCTTTACACCTCTTAACCTTACAATTTCCAATGTAATAGTCTTCCATAGATATATTGACTTTTCGGGAGAAGGAAACAACACAACATTTTTGGGTATTAACAAACATTTTGTTTTCTCTAAACCAATTAAGCGCCAAATTTAAGTCGTTTTGAAGTGCAACAACATCATTTATGCCATTAATGGGTTTAAATAGTTTGAAATCATCAGCAAACAATAACCCAACGCAGGTCTTCAGGCTATCGGGTAAGTCATTGATAAAAATCAAAAACAAGAGAGGACCCAAGATGCTACCCTGGGGTACTCCTGAGGTGGCAATATAATGACGGGAGAAGACAGTACCTATCTTTACCCTTTGGGTTCGTGCGAGTAAGTATGAAGTTATGAATGACAATACTTCAGTTGAAAAACCAAGAACCGACAGTTTTTTTATCAAGACACTGAAATCCACCTTATCATATGCATTCGCACAATCTGTGTATATGACATCCAGCTGTTGTTTGTTTAGAATTGCCTCCGATACATATTCAGAGAAGATACAGAGATTTGTAACTGTTGACATGTTAGGAAGAAAACCATGTTGGTATTTTGAAATTTTGTCAGCTATGTGGGTAAGTATGAAGTTATATATAATTTTTTCAAATATTTTAGCTAAGCTGTTTAATAAGCTGATAGGTCGATAGTCATGAATATTTTCCCTCCGCCCCTTTTTGAAGATTGGGGTTACAATTGCTTCTTTAAACTTATCAGGAAACCATCGCTGCTTTAGAGCTAGATTAAAGATATATTTTAGAGGAGTAACCAACAGATCGGCACACCCCTTATAGATATATGATGGTATATCATCAGGGCCAGTTGTTTTTTTGGGCTTCAAACTTTTTATGCTGGAAAGAATGTCATTATCAGTTATTTCAGGAAAACTAAAACCCCCTCTATAATATAGATCTTGCTGATCGATCGTACTTGGTTCAAACACAGAATGAAAATATTGTGCAAAGGCATCTGCAATGCTTTGTTCATCGGTCAAGTTAACGTTATCTCGAAAGAATGACCAGAAGGTACTGGGATCTCTATTGATATTATTGTCAATTGACTTTTTATAATTTTCAAAATCTGTTCTGGTCTGTTTTTTAATATCACACCTCAATAACCTGTACTCATTGACATTTGATAAGCTTGCCTTACCTCTCGTTTTAAGAGCATGTAGGTGGTTTTTCTTTCTGATCATTTGCACTAAATTGAATGTGAACCAGGGAGGATACTTTCTAAACTTCGACGCGTTTCTCACTATGTACTTAGGAATAGATGCGTCCAAACATCTGTACAAGTTTGAGTAAAAGCTATTTACACTTTTATTAACATCATCACATGCTAGTACGTCTGACCAGTCACAATCGCTTAAAAGATTGAATAATAAGAGAAAATTGCCTTTAGCGAAATTGTATTTGCACTTTTTCGGGAAGGGACTCACTTTTTGCTCTCTCTGCAATGATAACGAGATATTTAGTGCTGGATGATAAGCATCCTCCTTGAGAAGAGGACTGTCTGACCGTTTTACTCCAACTTCGAGGTTAGAGATAACCAAATCCAAGTTCCTGTTCATAAAATTTTTAACTGAGTTCAGCTGTTGCAATTCATATAGGCTCAAGAATTGCTGCATCAGAAGACTTTTATCATCTGAACCTAACTGAAAGTTAGGCAGATTAAAATCACCTAATATTAAAGTCTTATGATCTAGAGTGGATAGAATATTCTCAAAAATATCTAAAAAAATTTCTAGGTAATCAGTACTACTATTAGGTCTAATATAAACAATACATACATATATAAAAGATTTTTTTAGTTTGATTTTAATTAATATAGCTTCATTATCACAGTTAATGTTTATTACCTCATAAGAGATGTCTTTTTTAATTGCAAAAAGGACACCACCCCCTCTGGTAAGTTCTTGACTTTTCCTGTCTCTCCTTATGACTGCATACCTTTCATCAAATAGCTCGGGATTATAGATACCATCACATAGCCAGGTCTCTGTAAGAGCTATTACATCATACTCTTCAGATAGGACACTACTATACAGACTCTCAGTTTTGGTTCTTAGACCTCGAACATTCTGATAGTACACAGTAAGTTTACGCGCACGAGCAGGACTGGCAGTATTTACAGTTGGGATGTATATAGCACATTTGTTTGTAGTCATTATTGAGGACCCAATTCCTGATTTGGCGTCCTCTTCTTGGCAAAAAAATGTGAAATGACTGCACCACTAGGCCATATCTCTTTTTTCCAGGCAGTAGCTAGATTTTCTTTCCATATCTTTACCTTTACTGATGAATAGATATCCGGATGCTTAGACTGATATGGCTCACAGGTAACTTCTGGGGAGTGTCGGGCTAAGAACTTTTGCAAATCCTCTGGCTTGGTATTTGGTTTTAATCGAGACACATGTAAAGACAATGATTGCGGCACCCCCTCTACACTTTTGTTAGTTTTGTGTTTCCCCACCAAGAATTTTCGTGATCTTCTGCTTCGATTTCTGGGCTTAACAAAACCATCACTACCGGTTAAGTCCTGCATAGGACTTTCAAGATTTTGAATTTCTTTCATGACCTGCAGCTGGGTGGCTTGTAAGACGGCCGTATTTACGCTACTGTTTGTCACGAGAGCCTTGGGGTTCCCATTTTTTGTTTTTTTATGATTGGTGGTGTCGGAATTTCTGTTGACGTATGGCGGTTTTGCGGTTGATGGCCCAGGATTGGCGGCAACTGTTGTTGCATACGTCTTTGCAGTACTGTTTCCCTGTTGTATGGGCACCATCTGCTTACAGCTGTTGCGCGTTTCACTTTTTTGCCCTTGACCATCGTTGATATTGTTACACGTGCAAGTAGCAATTTTTTCCTCAAAGTTGCTAATAAGCCCTTTTTGCAAATTGCTAGAGTAATTTTTCTCAGCTAAGAGTTGGTCTTTCAGTAAGATTTCTTTTTTTAAATATTCAATTTCTTTCGCCAACAAGGTTTCAGCGTTAGGTTTTGGTTTGATGCCTTCTTCTACAAACTCCGTGCACTTCAGTTTACATTTACATAAAGTGATATAATACGAGTTTTCTTGTAATCGTGCCAACATTGTTTTGTTATTTCAATTTTTTGTTTCGATTTTGGAAATTTGAAACTACCAGAAATATCAATATTTTTATTGGTGAAAGTACTTACTCTTACAGAAAATTTAATACTCTACAAAAGACATTTCTTAACATTTTTCATTAAATTCACTACTTTTATAGTTATTCGTTATTCAAAAGTAATTTTGAATTCAATTTCAACTTCTACTAATTTTAATGTTAATAACCTTATTGTAGAGTATTAAATTTCCTTCAAGAGTAAGTATTTTGATCAATAAAAATATGGATATTTATGGTATAACTTAAATCCAAAATCGGGCACTGGCTGAAAATAAACACTCACTTTCGCTCGCACTGCTAGAGTCCTTTGACTTCCGTACAAAAACCGCTCTTTTGACGAGTAACAGCAGCAGTGGCAGTAACTAGAGAAGTATAGTGTTTACATTATCGCACTGCCTGCTTCCATGTCCAATTCCCTGCTCACTTCGGCATAATCTGAACGAGCTAATAGATTTCTTAAAAAGTTTCAGGATAATGAACGTTACAAAAGCATTTAAATCAAACATTTTTCAAAATGGGATGAGGAAAATATGTATTTACTAATCAGAGTAGGTATCTATAATGATTCCTATAGACAAATTGTATGCATAAATTTTTGATGTAATAAGCAATTGCCCATTTTTTAACATATCATTTAAAAACTTTCATTCAAAAATAAAAAAATAAAACACAGACTAGCTTTAAATACAGTATTTTGATTTATATTTGATTACTGATATTTGAGAGAAATGTTTTTACTGTCAACAATTCATTATTTATTAAAATACATTGGAATGTATATAACATGTAGAAGTCTATTTTTATGATATTTATTTGGAAATTTGCATAAATTATTATACGTGGTTATGTTCTGAATTTAATTTATGAATACATTTTTTAGAGTATTACATAGTTTTATTTTCTGATCGTTCACAAACATCAAATCAGAAGGTTATGAACATATTTCAATCGAATCAATCAGTTGAAATAATTTGATAACCTAAAGATTGGTTTAATAAAAATACTGACAATGGAATAGGACATGTGCCAAATTTGAATTCCCCGCTTTTTATTACGTTAGTAACTGCCAATGAACATGGTGCGCTGATGTCGTACTGTTTCCGATGTTCTGTTACCCGCTAATTGAGTGTTCGCACATCCAATTAGCAAATCACTGATTAGTGGATAAATTTTCAAATTTTGGATTAATATTAACTGGCCTCACCAATATCTATTAACTTCGTATTTAAAACACTACTTGCTATAATAAATCCCAATATAAATGAGTTGTTTAATTTTTTAAACAACGTTAAAAACATCAATAGTCTTATTTACTGTCTTAATTACTCATATCGAATCGCAGACTCGAAGCAGTGAGTTGTCTTCATTATCGCATTGTCTAGTTTTTTTTGTCTAATTCTTAACCAAGCAATATGTCTGGCCGTGAAAAAGGTGGTAATGTTAAAGGAAAGGCAAAATCGCGATCCAGCCGTGCCGGTTTACAGTTTCCGGTAGGCCGTATTCATCGTTTATTAAGGAAAGGAAATTATGCCGAACGCGTCGGCACCGGTGCAGCAGTATATTAAGCAGCAGTTATGGAGTATTTGGCTGCTGAAGTTTTGGAGTTAATGCCGGTAATGCTGCACGTGAGAACAAGAAGACCCGTATTATTCCGAGACATTTACAACTCGCCTTCAGAAATGACGAAGAATTGAATAAATTTTTGTCTGGCGTAACAATTGCATCGGGTGTCTTACCCAACATTCAGGCTGTCCTGTTACCAAAGAAAACCGAAAGGAAACCTTAAATGGATTAATATGCCCAATGCGATTTACGAAATCTTTTTAGGTAGTTTCCTAAAAATATCTTGCCGTTTTGCACCAAAATGAAAAAACTATATGTATAATCGATTAATGGACTTCTAAAATAATACAATTTAGGTTCTTTTAATCAGATACATCAAATAACAGTTCTCTGATTTGAATATGAACTTTCAATTCCGAATTTATGAATGCTAAAAATAATGTCATTTGTGGTTAATTCAAAAGTGCAGTTTAATTATTAGCAACTGAATGTAGAAACATTAGTTTTGAAAGTGGCTTCCCAATCTAATCATTGCATTGTTGATCTTATGTGGCGTCGGTGATAGCCTTAGTACTGGCACTGCTTGGAACTCACCACTGGTGAATTTTCTTATAGTATTAATGTGAGATTTCACCGCACATGGAATCGAAAGTTGTTAAGTTGAAATTACGTCAAATAAAAACTCGTGTAGGGGTCAGATACACAACTATGACCCCAATAGAAAATGGATTTAATTCAATAATATGCAGCTTCATATACACGAATTTGTTCGTTATTTAAGATACATTTTTCAAATTATTAACAATACACTGAAGATAGTTACATTAATTACAAAATTTTCTTTAAAAAAAGTTAACTCAAAAAATACAAAAACAACTACAACGGCACGTTAACACACATTTTTACGAACTCTATATTATTAAACTGCTCAAATTTTACATGTTTTTATTTTAAAGCCTCCACGTTGAGTCCCAAAGCTCATCAATGTCCTACATCGACACTAAGCATAGAACTAAATCTATTTTAGGTCAAAAAGAACGCGAAGAGAGATTCTCCACCGGCATCAGCATCGAATCGTCAGGACTGATATCCTCCCTAACCGGGACAATTGCAAATACGGATATTTAGGGCCATTAAGGGATTTCGACTCAATCGAAGTGAGCTGTGTGCAGTACCCCGGTGACTTGCCGCTGATTTATTACGCCCAGGTTACATGAAAGTAGGTGCTGCTGGCGGTGCATTCTCAATTCACATTTTCGAGACCCTGTCGTGTTAAGAAATCGACAAAAAAGAGGATAACGGTCACTGGTTTTGTAAGCTTCGAAAAAGAAAATTCTCCCATATATCAGATTTCATGGAAATGAGTATATTAAAAAATACTTATAAGGTTTATAATTTATTGGTTTATGACAATATTTTCTACTAGAATATGTACAGAATATAAAACATTGTAATTTAAGCAATTGAATGCAAAGCCAATAAATAAAATATTATACCCTATTTTGTGCAGATAAAAATATGTTGATGAAATAAAAATAAAAAATTAAACTATGTAGTAGTCAAAGTGTCAAAGGTGTCCAGGCTTACTTAATTTCAAGTAGTAAGACAATATGTCGAAACGTGTGTTTAGTAAGTTTAACACTTCTGAGAAAGTTTGGGACTGAAATTTAACGTCTCAGTTTCGCCCAAGTTACGGATACAAAATTAGTTTGCCTTTCAAATTTTCAAGAGTAGCAAATACACCTCAATCCATAAAAATTTACGACTCTGCAGCTTAAAAAAATGCAACGAAGCCCTTGCCAATGCTTCAAAAATGATTACCGTAAAGAATTTATCCAGTCCAAGGTTAAGTGCAGTTTCAGGAGAACATCGGAAACCAGAGGCCTCCTACTGTATGGAAGGCCTACTAAGGAAATAAATGTCCGAGATCAGAAAATTGTTTGGGAAAATGATGGAAATGTGACAGTAGATAAAAATTTTCGGCCGCAAATGCACGAGATATCAAGAGCGAAAGGCGATTTAATGCTAACCATTCACGATTTATTATTGTATAATGGTTTGAAGACAAATAATTATGTAAATATATTTCATACATGTCAAGAAACGAGTACGCAGAAGATGGTTAGGGTGCTTTAGCGAAGCGACTGTGCCTCGATCCCAATATTCGGATACCGAGAAAGAAGCATCTCCATAACTATAGGCGATTCCATAACCAAATATTACTTCTTATACCCCACACCAAAACTCACCAACTTGTCTGGCAAGTCTGGTATTTTAAATGTAAACGAAATTCATGAAGATACCTGGTCCATGATCATGCCCCACCTATCTTGCGAGTCCCTGATGAAGTTGGCGACCAGAAAAGAATAAGTTACGATTTTAAAAGCAACACGAACTGTAAACTTACGAAGTCTAATACATAAAGATCCCCTTTACCACCTAGAAGAAAAACATAATAAGCAAAACTCTCGGAAATAAAAGTATGGGTGAAACATATAAAATAATAAGAATAAATTACACAATGTATGAGAAAAGAATATCCTCCACCATAAATGAATTCTCGCCAAAAAAACAAGATACAAATAAATACAAAATACAGTGTTATGCAACAAATCAACACATACAGATGAAAAACAGAAACATTTTGTTAGGAAACATCAAAGAACGTATATAGAAAAGACACTAAATACGGTCCATAAACGGATTCCTCCAAATCCAGAATACGGGAAAACAAAGAACAAAAATGAAGAATATATAAGGAGCTACGACGAAAAAATAAAAGGAGAAATGCTAGGATTTCTAAGAACAAACTGTCTGTTAAACATGCACTACTAAAGTGAGCATGAATCAGTTCAGGCCTAGTAAAAATTGTAATATATACAAGGGTAAAAAAAGACCGTTAATGCAAATAACAGAAATGTACAAAGAACCACTGAAACGGGACGCATTGGAATATGGAAAAGAACTTGTAGGAAGGTACAAAAGTGGTAAATTCAGGTAAATGATAAGGGAAATAAAAAAAGAAATTAAAATACAAAAATAACTAGCGGTAAATCACGGAATAAAATATCTTACAATGTATGGAAAGCAACTAGAAAATGTCATTTATAACAACCTCAAGAATAACTGAGAACAAATCAACTACGGTTGATTTGTGTTCTACGGAACACCACGAGATGACAGGATAACTACAGAAATGATGAGATTGTGCAAATAAAATTTAACAAATTATAAACGAAGCAAAAACCAAACCTGGGAATATTTAGAATTTGAATTTGGCTCACGGGAGCCGTGATAGCTGTGAGTGAGGGATGTGACGTGAATATGGTGAGGATGTGACGTAAATATGGTGAGGATGGCCTTGGAGATGGTGTTCTGGGAGACGGATAAGGATCTAGTCCTCCAGTGAACGTAGAGGAAGTGAGTTTGAAAGTCGAAACAGTAAAACAAACTAAGACGGGAGATTTGATAATGGTAACTGAGAAAGGGCAAGCTAATAAGCTAATCACTAAGTCGGGAGAGGAAATTTTATGCTGATTGACAGAGGGAGTAGACAGGTGATCGTAGAGTGTAAAAGAGGAAGAGATTGGAAACATCTCTATGAGTCAAGGTTTTGGGTGTCGACAAACGGCCACGATCAGTATGAGTAATGATGGGGAAAGAAAGCTGCTGTATAATAACCTGCCCAGTAAGTAAAAGGGTGAAATTCGGGAAATGCTACAGGTGTTGGGATTTCGGACACCTGGCATCAGAGTGCAAGGGTAAAGATAGAAAGGACTGCTTCTACAATGGTGATCATAAGGCCAAAGAGTGTACAAGGACTCCGAGATGCCCTCTGTGCAAGTAAGAGGGGCATAGATGGGACACTGCGGCCTGTAGTGAGTATAGGAGAGCTATGAGCGTAGAAATAAAGGGTGAAAGAGAAAGGGGTTAGAGAAAGGCGTAGAGAGTGAGTGATGGTTCAGTTCCTCCAGATGAATGTGGGAAGGTCGAGAGCGGCGCATGAGCTGGCGATCCAGACTGGACTTAGTAAAAAAGTGGTTGTGGTGGTGATTGTTCATCTGCAGATGTTAGGGATTTCAATGCAGATGAGGTGATAAATGCGATTGGCCGACTGAAAAATCGGAAGGCCTCGAGAACGGATGGAGTGAGAACGCTCACCTTGCTAAATTCCACTGGCAATGTATATGAACATCTGATAAGAGGGAGGTTATTTAAGGAGATCGAGGAAAAGGGAGGAATATCGCAAGAGCAGTATGGCTTTACCCCAGGGAGATCAACGCTAGATGCCCTGCAGGAGATAATGCGACTGGTGGGTGAAAGGGAGTATAAATGGGTGGTTCTAATAAACCTGGACATTAAGAACGCCTTTAACACGGCAGGGTGGAACATCATTCTTGAGAGACTACTTGATATAGGGGTTAGCCAATATCTCCGAAATATCTTAACGGAATATTTTAGTCAGAGAAAAATCAAAATAGGAGAGGGAGTTGACATAGGGTGTACCATAGGAATCAGTGCTAGGGCCGAATCTGTGGAACACAATATATGATCCGGTACTACGCTTAACGTTGCCGGAGGGGTGTCAGACGCTGAACTACGCGGATGATTTGTCAGTGGTAGTAAGAGCAGACAGTAAGAAGAAGTTGATGGAAAAGGGTGATGAGGCGATTCGTACGATACTCGGTTGGATGAAGAGTAATCGCCTGGAAAAAGCGGAGGAAAAGACGGTAGCGATAATTATAAAAGGACCGATGTCAAGGAGGGAGATACAGTTTAAGTGTGGACAAAGGGTGATTGTGCCAGGCCAAACAGTCAACTATATGGGAGTTATCTTAGATGACAAACTGAGATTTAACCATCATGTAAGGTTTGTCACAGCGACCGTCGCAAAACTGGGTGCAGCTCTGGCTGGGCTACTTCCGAATGTGAACGGGCCTCAAACAACGAAAATGACAATGTTGTATGGTTTGGTGAAGTCTATTTTGTTGTATGGGGCCCGTATATATGGAATAGAGTGATGAGGTTGAAGACATATCGCAGACTTATGCAAAAAACGGTTGTATGTGGTTACTGGGGAGGTACCCATTGCTTTTGGTTGAAGAGCGAGAATCTACGGTGCAGATAGAGAAGGAAGGGTGAGAGAGAAAAATGACCATAGAGTTATGGCAGAGTAGATGGGATGCAAATGTGGAAAAAGCTCAGTGGAACAAACTACTGATAGGACGGATAAACGAAGGGATGAGTTGCAGGTTTAGGGAATTGAACTATGGGCTGACCCAGTTTCTAACTTGACATGGGGCGTTCAGATGTTATTTGTTGAGAATCAGAAGGACGGAGAATGATGTGTATATTGAGGAGGGGTAACCACCCCGCAGCATACGCTGATGGAGTGTGAAAGGTGAGGCGCCGAGAGAGGGTTGATGACAGCAGAGCTATGGAGGGGAGTAATTACGCCGCAAAATACAGTGGAGATTATAACTTCCGACCGCATATGGTGAAAGAAATTTAGTGACTATGTGTTAGACATCATAAGAAGTAAAGAACTGGAGGAACCCCTGTGAGTGAAGTAATGGGTGAATAGTCAACTAGGCCGGGGTACCTGAAGATATATCTACGACTCGTGTGGCTGTTCGTTCGGTTAGCTGATTCCACCTCCCCTGAAAAATGGATTCTACTCTAAGAAATGAGGGGAGTTTATGCTTACAAACCCATACCTAAATTAAACGGTTTTTGTATAAACTTAAAAAAATTCATTTGATTATTAGATATATCTGAATTATCAATAGGCTTTCTTGAAAGAATCGACAAGAAACAAATAAACATTACTTTAACTTGTTATTCATTTATGGAGAATTTAATACTGGAGGAGTCTGTGTAACCTTTCCTCTGCTATATTCGGATAGACCAATACATATTATTACGCAGATCATTCCCAGCTGTAAAACACATAGACAAATTTTTAAAAAGCAAATCGAATTGAATGTGTTGTAGACAATGTATGAATGCACCACAAGCACACCGTACAAATTAAAGTAGTATTCGTTACTAAATCCTAACCGGGACATGATAAATGCTTTTGATATAATTATGCTTTAACGTTAAATTATTAGCAAATATTGTTTGTTGACACTTCATCATTCGTTTGTTGTAAAGTCTTTCATAAAAATATCTCTAATAACCACACGGAAATTGTAATTTTTTATTTAGTTTATACAAAAACTGTTTAATTTAGGTATGCGGTTAAAAACATAACCCTCCTCCTTATTTTTAGCGTGGAATCCACTGGGGTTGAGAAAAAAGGGGTACGATGTGAAAATATGAGTTATACGATTTTCGAGATTTCGCCGTCAATTTCTGAGCACTCAGTAGAATTTTGTTGAATAGTTTCAAATGATTTAGAAAGCTTCAAGTTTTATTCAGGCAAGGATATTTTTGACCTTAATAAAAAATATTTAGACAAGATGATAGTACTTTGCATTTTACGCACAATGCATGGCAGCTTCATCAAGTGTGATAAAAAATAGAATTTATTTTAAATATATAGCCAATTAGTTGCTGGTTTAGAAAGACCTGTAACTCACAAGCTCAGGATTCAAGTGCAGCATAAAATTATGCTGTGTAAGCATAATTGCACTGATGATTGACCATTATTTTCTGTAGAAATTTAGAATAAATATCTGGTATGAAGACCTAAATGCCCAAAAAGTATAAATTGAATCTACATGTTGGTTGTTTCAGAATATTTCCAACTGACTACTTTTTTTATTTATATATTTATTTATTTATTTACGGTTGTACCACTTTACAAGAAATTAACATTAATTTTAATAAAGAGTAAACAGTGATAAAAATATGTATACATAAAATGTAAATTAGAAACTTACATGTTCAAAAGTTTAATTAATCTATTAAATGTTGTTGTAGATATTCCAAATAACTCTAAACTACTACCATGAAGATTGGCCAGTCTTAAAATCCTAGTAATAGGTTCATTACAACCATAATTTTTTGTAATTTTGTAATTTGTACTATGAAATGGAATGTTGAAAATCGCAGTATTACGTGTTCTTCTAGTATTAACATTAAAATTTATTAAGTCTAGTAACTCTGGAATTTGTATATCTACGTTCAAAATGTTATGAAGGAACCTCAAATCTGCTTCCATTCTTCTGTGATGTAATGATGATATGTTAAGTATTGAGAGGATCTCATCATATGTATACTGTTGTCTACAGATACCTAATTTATATGCGCATACTCTTAAAAATGTGTTTTGTACTCTCTCAATGTTGTCTATATCAGTATTATAAGAAGGAGACCAATTAAGTGAACCATATTCCAAAATAGATCGAACTAAGCTAAAATATAACAACTTCAAGGTTTGTACAGAAAACTGATTGCTATATCTAAGAACAAATCCTAAGATTTTTAAGGCCTTAGTTGTAATATCATTAATATGATGCTTAAAAGTTAATTTTGAGTCAAGGTAAATTCCTAAATATTTTAAGATCGTCGGCAAACATAAGAATCTTGCTATTTATTATAATTGAAGATAAGTCGTTTACAAACATGTTAAACAATAGAGGTCCAATATGAGACCCCTGAGGAACTCCTGATGTCACAGTTACGCACTGAGATAGACAATTTCCATATTTCACATACTGGGACCTACCGATAAGAAAGCTACTTATCCACTCAAGCACTTTACCCCCAAATACATAACCTTGTAGTTTGGCAATAAGCAGATCATGGTTAACTATATCAAAGGCTTTGGAGAAGTCTGTGTAGATGATGTGTAGATTTTTCTGTTCCATTGAATCGGCAATAAAATGACTATAAAGTACCAAATTAGTACTTGTAGACCTACCTTTGCAAAAACCATGCTGTTGATAATCTACTAAATCTTTACAATCCCACATTAAAAATTTATTAACAAGGCAGTCAAATAATTTAGGTAAGGCTGATTGGTTACAGACAGCTCGATAATTTTCAATATTATTTTTATTGCCAGACTTGAATATAGGCACTAAATAACTAGTTTTCCAAAAATCTGGAAAAATCCCAGAGCTTAACGATAGATTAAATAAGTAATGAATAGGTTTCACAAGGGTAAATATACAATGCTTAAGCACAAATGCTGGCAGGCAATCTGGACCAATGCATAATTTCCATGGCATATTTAACACATTTTCAATTATGTCTGAAACCTCAATATGATAACTATTCACATCAATGTTCTGTTTGTAATTAAAAATTGGAATATGATTAATTTTAGAATTTGAACTTGTACAAGTAGAAGAGAAAAATGTATCAAATAAATTAACTATATCCTGATTATTATCACCTGAGCTATTACCATAGAACATACTAGAAGGCAGACTATGAAATTTTTTTTATTATTTATAAATTTCCAAAAATGTTTAGCATCCGATAAAATCTTATTCTCAATATTATTTAAGTAGTTTCTATAACACAGAGTGGAAAGTTGTTTGCATTCATGTCTCAAATGAGAAAATCTTAAGTAATCATCTCTTTGTCCAGACAATTTATATTTCCGATGCATTTTTTGTTTTAGATAAGTTAACTGCTTTAATTTGCCATTAAACCAAACTGGAAATGAAATTGTTTTAAATGTATTAATTGGAATGAATAAGTCAAAACCAGTATATATAATATCATAAAATACCGCAACAGTGTGATTAACATCATGTAGGTTTGACAAAAGTAGCTCCCAGTTGATGCTAGCAAAGTAATCATTTAATCCTATATAATTTGCATTTCTAGAATCAAAATAAAATTCCTCATAATTTAGATTATCGTTTTTGCTACAACCAGGTAATTTTAAAACAATGGCCGAATGATGTATACTATTATCAAACAATGGATCAAGTGGAATAGCTACATCGACATTATTTAAATTTGTAAAAGCTAAATCTAGAAAAACATTTCGACTATTAGGTGTATTATTAATTTGATACATATTGAAGTAACCGAACGAATTAGATAAATACACTGCAGGAGAGTCATCTGGGCATTCCACAACTAAACCAAGGTTATCATTATCCCATGAAGCATTTGGTATATTGTAATCACCACATACTAGTAAGTTTCCAAATTCTTTCATAATGTATTCAACTGAACTGCAATGAGACATATATGTACTTACGTTAGGAGCAGGAGGTATATAAACTCCACCCAAAACTATGCACTTATTATTGATCTTTAAACTTACAAAGATTTGGTCAACTTCACAATCGGGAGTTATTACCTTTTGCACATTTAAGTCACTTTTACAGGCAATTAAGACACCCCCACCTCTAGTTTTTCCAGTAAGAACAGAATTTCGGTCACTTCTAAACACAACATACCCAGTCAATCCTAATTCAGCATCATTATAATCACAAATTAACCAAGTTTCTGTAAAAATTATTACTTGATAATCACATTGAGCTACAGCTATTTCTAGAGCTTTTAGTTTAGTTCTTAACCCACCGACATTTTGGTAATACATTGATAAAGATGATTAACCTATGGAATGGCATATGGTAAGTTTTTTTGAGACGAATTACCTTTTATGGATATTTCCGGTATACCTTTTATATATTTTATAAATAAATCTTGTTCACCTTGTTGTTGGCGTTTTCTAATGTCACTTTTCACTTTGTTGAGTTTGTCTAGTTGCCGGGGAGTCAGATCGGAAGATATAAATATGTTTTTAGCTTTAGCAACTTTAAACTTGGTTTTCAAAATATTAATGACATCAAAAGAGTTAGTCAATACAACTTTTAGTGAACGAGCTCCATTCTCATTGGGTTTACCAAATCTTACAGTTTTGACAACTTTAATGTCTTCTTGAGCAATATCTTTAAATATTGAGCATACAGTTGCTAAATCCTCAGAAATTATATCCCTTTTATTCACAGGTTTCACTAAATTATAAATAATTAAGTTGTTCGTTCTCTTTTGTCGTTCATACAGTTCATTGATTATATCTTCTTCTTGGTTATTAGTATTTTGCAGTTTCATACTGTTAACTTCATTTTGTTACTTTTCAACTAATTTAAATAGTTTTGGAACAAGTTCCATGCCAGATTTACATTCTTCACATAAGAAACTCAAAACCCGGTTTTTCTTTAATTCCATTTCTCTGATCTCCGATGAGCAAAGACCAGAGCAATTAGGATCCTTGTAAACTGGTCATTCACAGCTATCACAGTAAAGCATTTCTTCGTCAGAACCATCTTTCTTGCATTCGAGACACCTCATTTTGAAATTAAGATTTTTGAAAAGACGGTCCTGTCTTCTTGGGATATACTATACGCTTTTTGCCTAAATGACACAAAAAGCAAAGTAATAAAGGATTATCACTTAACACCAAATTAAACAGTTATTAAACAGTAAAATTATATAATTAATGTAAACTTTGAACTATTGTAATTTTAACATCTTCGGAGAGAATTTTTTTAAATATCTTTACACATCCGTACTCTTTACCGAAATTTTAATTTACTTTTGTAAATGAAAACCCAAATACTGTTACGAAATTTACCAAAGCCGACCTTGTTTCATTTCAGTACGACACCGATCGCTTTAAGAGAAACAAAATGGTTTTCGAAATGACTCGGCAGCTGTAGGATTGATGATTGATTTTACGAGAAATTTCTATACTGGTTTTAACAAGGAAGCAGCCTACGATCGCAGTTCAGTTAGTGGAGCGAAGAGCTTATATGTAAAATTGTTGTTGTGCTATTTGAATCAGCTGTTGTATATATTCGATGTAAATAAAAGTTCTTGAAAAGTGAAAGTGAAGATTAGTTGTATAATTTTAAATTGAACCCACGGACTATATAACAATACTTTGTCGTTAACTACATTTTAAAGATTCACTTTGGTTTTGATTCTACAACATATTTTTACAGAAAAACTAATTAATATCAGATTTCTGCTTTACCTGTTTTTTATTATAATACCAATACTATAAGAGACAATAATAGACAACAACTTGAATGGCATAAAATTATAAATAAGCAGAGCAAAAAATCATGGTTTATTTCTATAATAGACTCGAATAAAATATATTTGATCTCTTATTACTTCCTGAACTTGAAAAGTTTCCCAACATCTGGTCCTATTTTTATTTTATTCGCTAACAGAAGTGATTATTATCCTTTGCAATATTGGAGGGGTTAACTCTATTTTGTATCTTAACTAAATGTTTGCTCTTCGAAACAAAAACACAGCAGTGCACATTGTCATTTTTTATACAAAGACTTATTGATACCGACTGTCACCTGAATTTAGGTTATGACAAATTGACATTTTGCTCCTAACAAAGGACGCGCACCGACAACAATGAGACCGACGGTATAATATAAATGAAACGGGGATAGCAGAAGTGTCATCTGAAATTTATTACTATGTATACCGGTCCAAATTAAATACCCTTCCGTTTTATCGAGTCTTTCCGATGGACTAGATGGCTATATATCCACATGATTGATGAGCGTCGGTGTATCTGTTAAAAAATATCACTAGTTTTGAAACGTCTATCAGAAGGAATAACTACTAGATGGAAGAAAAATTGGTTGGGCTATTGTTTGCGCTCTAGGGATTGGTCTCTACATAAACGTGTGATGGATGTTCACGTGAACAGTGTTTAAAGCGGTTTTTGGACACATTTTTTATGGAACGTCACGGTTATTGTTTAAAAAACTTTTCGATAAAATTAATATATTTGTACGAAATGTTGTATGAGAAGAGAACTAGCTTTTTTAAAATTTTGTGGGAAATAATTTACGTATTCATAACGCATAAAATTTTTCTCAATTTTCACTTTTAAAACAATGGTAGTTGGTGTTTGAAAATGTTGGTCTAATTGTGGATGCAATTCCTAAAGTAGAAACAACTGATCGATTGGAGTACCATAAGAACTCATTGTAAAAAACCTTTCCTATTCGTTCCAAGGGATATTACTCGTACGTAACGACCGTCATTTTAAGTATGGGACCTCCCTATAACCGAAACACATTTTCGTAGGAAATTAAAACAAGCCATAGACTTCCCACCCAAACTTAATAAGAGAAGTGGTTTAAACACTTTTCTAAAAATTTAATTCATGAACATAGCAAATTTGAATTTATTGTACGTCAAAAATTTAAAAAAATTTATTTCTAAAGTATTTGCTTAAAAAATGTAGATTTTTGTGTCTCCCATATGTTTCAGTGTTTGTACGGGCGTAATTGTTTACAAACATATTTTTATGATTTTTTCACTGATGTAAACTGAATACGTATTTATTTTGTATAATTAAACTCGCCAAAATATATTAATTTTTGATTTTAACTTGGAATAAGCGAATACATAGATGTTCTTACGTATTGTAAAAAAATAGTATGGTATATGGACGAAATTCGATCAATAGTATCTGTAAAGTAATAACATGCGACAAATTTGATTAAATTGAATGCTACTTCTTAATTCTTTACCTTCAAGATATAAGTAAATAAAAAATGAAAAAATAAATAACTGACTTTAAAATAGAACTTAAAACTTGAAAACAATAAACAATACATAAAACTACACAATACCTAGGTAAAGTACCCACTGAATACCTACACCAAAAATAACTACTGTTATTACTCTCACTTTCAGAGTTGTTAGTTACCTTCACCACAACGTAAATGAAAACAATAAGATGTGCTAGTTATCTACAAATTATTGAATTTAAAGTGGGTGCCAAGCTAACCTTACCTATTTACTAACTCATTAAATTTGATTGTTATTTTTCTCTGAGTTCAAAAATAAACTATACATTAGGTAAGTGGTTCTGTTTTTAATAAAGGTTATTTTTCTTTTTCATTTTTTTATTCTCACCACGTTACATCCAGTAGGAAAAGCTTCCCGATGGATTGATATCACTACTTGTCACCAAGTTCAATCATACTACGGCATATAGTGCTTTTTTGATAACAAGTATATGAATGATTTTTTTGTAAGATACTGTAGAAAGAACAAAACGTTTTATTAAATAAAAAAATTAACACAGTATTAGTTATTTTGTGGATGACTTTTACAAATATGACGTGTATAATAATTTGGAAATGTATCTGGAAAGTTATTATTCACTTAATCAGACCGACACGACGTTTAAATGACCTACATTTTAATTTTACGTACATTATTATTTATGAAAAAAGGATATCACAAATTTTTAATGTTTATGATTTTTTGTTTTTTACAATTTTACAATCTACCTGAACTACAGTTTTAAATACTGAGGCTTGCTTACTTACATAAACAGTAATGATTAATAAAATTGTATGGATATAATTGAAATTAGAGTACGTATCCAGGTTTGGAATGTACATACCTCACTCAAGACAGAACAACTTCGGATTATAATTTCCCACTTACGGAAGTGATTATTGCTTTATTTCAATTATTCTCGGAGCAAGAGTTCATACTCTTGGTTAAAGGCTTCTTCTTTTCCGGGGTACTTGAGAAGACTACATACAAATGAATTTTTTCAATAAAAATTCTAACAAAACATATCTATTTTTCAACTTAGAATCCGACACGCTATAAAATTATACATGTTTAATGTGAAAAAAATAACTTCCGGTCTCTTTGAGCTACTTCCGGTTTAAACTGGAAGTTTATATTGCGTCCAATCGATAGAACCTACACTTTTTACCTAAGGATATGTCGTCAGTTTAAAAAAAAACTAGGTTGGTGGCATCTAAATGGGGGTGGACGAGTACATTTAGCTTAAACTTAAAATAAAGTTAACAAATCGCTCAGATTAAAGATGATGAATTAAAAAAATGCTGACATTGAGTATCATTATGACACATGTTATTTTTGTCATTAAAACTAATCAAAAACAATTATGGTGACTGACTTAAGTGAAGAGTATTAGAGCAACATATACCAACTGCAAGAAAATTATTATTTTCTAATTTCATGTTTGCTGGATTTGTTATTCAAAATATTATATAACACTTGTAACATATTTGCCCCCCTATCGGATGATAAAAACCAGTTTCTATTTATTCTAAGAATCCATTTATATAAAGAATCACACCAGTTTCAGATATTTTCAATTTCGGAAATATTGAATTCTCTGTATAACAATAGTGACCCCCCCTTTTACCTCATTGAATATTTTAAATTTCGCAAAATGACGAATCACTTATTTCACTTAATGCTCATGGTTGTATTACTTTTCGAAAATTAATTCTTCAAAAAATATTTACCCACCTATTCCCCAAAATAAAATTGAAAATTTGCAAAATAATTAAACCTGTTTTCATTTGTCTGGTGAAAATAGTATATGCCGTAAATTCCACGCCTGTATCAATTTTTGTCTCCAAGATATTAAACTTAAATAAAAACAATATACAGCCCATTGCCTCACACCGCATAAACATTTAATCAAAATAAAACTTTTAAAATCGGTTTGATACTTCCGGAGATTAACCTCTATACTACTATATATACAAACCACAATCCGTTTTAGAAAAAAACAACTACAAGATGTAATGTACCGATCGGACTGTTGCGCACAATAGATTAGATCTTGGTTTAGTAGACGAAGTCTCTAGAAAAACGCTATTAACATAGCAATTTCTAGCAACAATAATATTAATATTAATCATGCTAAATAAATAACCAAATCAAGGGATTTGGAATTTCAAATCAAGAGACAGTAGGACATGGAGAACACACAAACTATACCAGTTGTTATGTGAACAACAGGAGAAGTTCCTAAACAACTGTTAAACAATTTAAAATACCTTGCTCTGGAGGAATATCTTTACAAACGAATGCAAAAAGCTGTCCTGTTAGGAACAGACCCAGAAGGTCAGAAAATTTATGGGAACCATGAACCTGAAGCCACGACGCCAACCATAACAAGGGCTCCCACAGAGCTAAACCCTTTTGATTTTTAGTATATCTGGGGTTTAGAGAATTTTCCTCTAAAGGCAGGCTATGCGTGCGTTAGAGGAAGTGTGCATGCCATACATTGTATGGTCAAGTCGGGGTAAATTAAATCAAACATATTTTCGACATATCAGATTCACGCATAATGATCTTATTTTGTTCGTATAATTGCAATTTTGCGATTTAGGAAGTTTTCAAATTCTCGATGAGGCGTTCCCCGGGCCACCAGCTCTCGGAATTTGATTGAAGAGTTATGACACTTCATTTTTATTTTTGGGTTTTTGTTTTGTGCAAGTTACATGTCACAAAAAATGTGATGACCCACAACGAGATTTCGTCAATAGAACACAATATATAATGACCAAATCGGCTAAGAGATTTTCGTGTGTGCTTTTTTGTGTTAGATAGTAACCTAATATAGTGCTCAAATTAAAGGCTAATTCGATGGTGCATTTGATTTATTTCTAAGCCCATCAATTTTGTAAATAAATGAATAGGAGTAAACAGAGTTTAAAATGAAAGTTTTTAAACTTTATATATGTGTGCATTTCTAAGAATATATGTTATATTCAGATTACTTGTTCCTTAATGGGCATGGGAAATTGTTTATTTTCTGAGATATATAATCGATTAAAAAAGTTAACATTTGAATTTGTCATAACTTTTTTTAATAACTGTTGTAAGCAAAGTCCTTTTCTTCTGAATAAAAGTTTATATTTTCCCAGAAAATATTAACTTTTCAATTCGCTATAATATTTAAAGTCGTACATATATTTGATTATATCTTAAATTTGGCATAACGTCAAACTTCAATTCCATTGTTTAATATAATTATTTCAAAACTATATTGCAATAAAAAATTATAGGAAAATTACACTTAACTTTTTTAATACAAATTTAAAATCGGCCATTTATTATATCGAACTTCCACCTGCCATAAAAACTAAAACCGTTCCATATGAAAGTTAAACACACAATTATAAAATGGGCTGACCTTTATATGACTTATTCAAAGAAAATCAAGATGTTCCAACAACAATAGAGATCTTTAAAATTTATTACACATGATGGTAGCATATTCCCTCAGTGATCCTCATGGCCATTCGGTGACGAAAAAGATATGAAAACAGTTGTTTTTTAGTTGCTGCCACCCTAAATTGGAACACCTACCGTGACTCGAACTTGAATGAATAGAATGACAGAACAAAGGACAATGTATAAGTGGTCCTTTTATAATGGGTAATAGAAAAAAAAAAGCTACAGAAAAAGTAACAATATAAAAATAGATCGTAGACTAGAAATAGAAAGGGAGTGGAATATACAATGATTTATGGATGTCCTTTATAGAAGCATTCCGTTTTGATATAAACAGATATGTTAATTTCAACGTAAATAAGCTGATACAAACGTTGCTAATATTATTGAATAACTTTCTAGTAGGAATAGAAAGCTGTTAGGCACCCGGGCATATCACATTTTTCGGAACCTATATATAATAAAATGAATATTAAGTAACTAAAATGTAAGTGCAGAAAAAAACTATAACATGAAAAATATTACTAAAATGTACTAGATAGAAAAAAAATTAACCAAAAACAAAGAAGCTTCTATTAAAAACTGGCCGTTACCCCACCATTTACTTGAAATGGATCAAATTCATCGACCATGATACAACAAATATAAAGGTATGATACTAACCCATGTTAATTTCGCGCATGACGTCACGTGGCGAGTTCGTACAGTGATTGCCCATAAGAAATGCATTGCAGTGGACATAATTTTATTTTTGAAATTGATTATTCTCTGACTGTAGTAGAATTCGGTAAATGTTTATAGTTTATTAAATATTTAAAACGCAGAACTACAGTTATATAATTATTTTGGTTGAAAAAAGCACCTATTACAGTCATTTTAAAGAAGTTATAAAATTAACCTCAAAAATGAGTTGTACATTGTGTAAACAAATTAAATTGAAAACACACACATTTTTTCGTGGCAAGGATGTTATAAAACCATATGAAAAATGTGGAAAACTCAATAGCTCCAGCGATATATGTAGTACAACTATCAATAGCGGAAGTGTTATGTCCTCAAAATTCATTGAAAAGTTCTTTCTTGGCTGGAAATGAATAATAGAATATAAAATGCCCATTATTTGTCTATTTAAGAAGAATTAGTAACACTTAAAAAAGTAACTTTATGCAGCAGTAAAGATAGGTATAAAAAGGGCAATTGAAAACACTCAAGAAAAGAGATGTTTGTGTGTGATATTAAAGATCTAAACATAAAGTATCCACTTTACTATAATTTGTGGATCTAAAGTTATGATGTAGATTCCGAAGAAAGAATTCCATGAATTGAATAGATTTAGAGAGAATATACAGAATTTTGTGAATGTCCTAAATAAAATTGATTTAAAAACTCATGAGCATGTTGAAAATAAATTAATTTCATTTCAACTGGAGATTATTACAAATGCAGTGTTAACATCAAACGGTATTCTAACAGCTGGAAATGTGGGTGTTTTGCAAGAGATTGCAGGAAGGAATTATCAATAGGTCGAAAATGTGTAGGAGATCTGACTGCCAATCAGTTGAACTGTATTTTGTAAATTGTAAATATGATTTACAAATGTGTTTGTCACCTGCTTTGTAAACAGGAACAACTTTATTTTGTTAGAGTTTTGGACCAAACACTCACATTAATTCAACTATAAAATATCTTAATATTGGACCAATATCTCAGCTAATTCACTTTAACAACCTTTAATAAATGTTATCAATACCAGCACCCTATACGTAAGGCTATAGATGTGCCAGTGTTGTTATTAACTTATTATTTGTTATAATTTTAATAATAAAAAATTCATTTAGCTTTATTCAATATGTTTTTCAACATGATAACATTTTTAAGGGATACTTGACTTTTTGTTAACTTTGCATACATTTTAAATAAATTATTTGTGTTCAATTGATATATTATATAACACCATTAGTCATCCAAGATGCTGAGTCTATTAATAATTTATTGTCCGTAATTAATCTAATTAAATTGCATCAATCTAATCATAAACCTAATAGACAAGAATAATATCAATCCCATAATCAAAAATAAAATTCTATCTTTTCTGCATCTCTGTATCAACCAAAACTACTTCAAATTCAACAACAACATTCACAACGGTACTCAAGGATTAACTATGGGCAATCCTTTAAGCCCCCTTCTATCTGAAATCTTCATGGACTATTTAGAAACACTAATTTTCAAACACGATCTCAGTAACAAAATTCTGTATT
This sequence comes from Octodonta nipae, assembly GCA_034190945.1. Taxonomy (NCBI): domain Eukaryota; kingdom Metazoa; phylum Arthropoda; class Insecta; order Coleoptera; family Chrysomelidae; genus Octodonta; species Octodonta nipae. The sequence continues at coordinate 43,650,199 of CM067224.1, read as the reverse complement.
GGCACCGATACGTCGATGATATTATTGCGTGTTTTACGGGTACACATCGACAATTACAGTTACTACACAACTACTTAAACCAAATACACCCCAACATAAAATTCACACTTGAAACAGAAACAGATAACACACTAAATTTCCTAGACCTAACTATTAAAAGGCAAGACACCAAACACACATTCTCCATATATCATAAACCATCACACTCTGACCTTACCATCCACAATAGTTCACACCACCCCATACAACATAAACTTGCTGCATATCGCTGTATGTTACACAGACTCGTGACAATACCACTTAACAAAACCAACTTTGATACGGAACTTGAAAGAATCAAACTCATGGCAGTCAACAATGGTTACACCACTCAACTTATTGACAACTTATTAAGCAGAAAATTAAAGAAAATTGCTATTAAAGAAGTCTATCCCACTGACCCCAATACCTACCTAAATTATACCGTACTCTCAAATTCAATGGAACCCCCTCACAAAAAATCTCCCAATTTTTACAAAACAGGAACATATATACAGCCTTCACAACAAATAACAATTTATCTAGACATATAAGAAACAACAAAGACAAGACTGACAAAAATTCTAACTCGGGTGTCTATAGGTTGAACTGTGGTAGTTGCCCCAATTTCTATATTGGTCACACTGGAAGATCTTTCAATTCAAGATGGCGTGAACACACTAGAGCTTTCGAAAATCAATAACAAAACAAATCCACTTTTGCGGACCACTTATTGAAAGAAAACCATGTACCTCAGAATGCACTTGAAATTTTACATTTACAAAACATAAGTAAAAAATTATATCTGCTTGAATCACTAGAAATTAATAAAAACAAAAATTCTCCTAATCTATTAAACGACCAAACTGATACCAAGTCATCTCCATTACTCAATTTTAAAATACATCTTTAAATAATATTACTTTGTATTATTAACATCTATTGTAAATAAATGTATAATTTAACTGACCTATATCCAGCCCACTTCTTCCGAAATTTCCCATAATTAAAACCTTTTAATCATTTTATTACCTTACCTGTTGTTCCTTTGTATGAAATATAAGTTTAGCATTTATTTTGTTTACAATTTCTGATGAAGCCAGACTTGGCGAAACATATGTCAAATTTAAAGAAATAATAAGTGAAAATTTAAACAAGTGTTCGTTGCTTTTAAGTAATCTTAAAATTTAAATTGTTACATAATAGTTCTTATTTCTAATAAATATAGCTTTAGTTTTATTTACATTTAGATGAAGAGCATTACTGTTCAACTCTGATAAAGATTATTAAGTTTCAAATTTATAACAAGTAATATTTTTATGAAGGAACTATTCCAGTTCTGTTTTATGTGTACCCAATCCCTCTTTAAATACTAGATATGCATATTTTCCCAGAACTTGATCCATCACACCGTTGTATGTTTCACAGTTTCAGTCACGGACATCTATAGTACATTAAAAGTATTGTTAAAATTTGTAAATCATATTTACAATTTACACAACACAGTTCAACTGATTGGCAGTCAGATCTCCTAGGTACACATTGTTGACATGTTGATAATTCCTTCCTGCAATCTCTTGCAAAAACACCCACATTTCGAGCTGGTAGAATACCTTTTGATGTTAACACTGCATTTGTAATAATCTCCAGTTGAAATGCAATTAATTTATTTTCAACATGCTCATGAGTTTTTGAATCCATTTCATTTATGACATTCACAAAATTCTGTTTATTTACTCCCTAAATCTATTCAATTCATGGAATCCTTTCTTCGGAATGTACATCATAACTTTAGATCCACAAATTATAGTAGAGTGGATACTTTATGTTTAGATCTTTAATATCACACACACACATCTCTTTTCTTGAGTGTCTTCAATTGCCCTTTTTATACCTATCTTTACTGCTGCATAAAATTATTTTTTTAAGTGTTACTATTTATTCTTAAGTAGACATATAATGGGCATTTTATCTTCAATTATTCATTCCCAGCCAAGAAAGAACTTTTCAATCAATTTTGAGGATTAATCATTGATATTGCGAGGGCATAACACTTCGACTATTGATAGTTGTATTGTATATACATAGCTGAAGCTGTTGAGATTTCCACATTTTTCGTATGGTTTTATAACATCCTTGCCACGAAAAAATGTGTGTGTTTTCACTTTAATTTGTTTCACACGATGTACAACTCATTTTTGAGGTTAATTTTATAACTTCTTTAAAATGACTGTGTAATAGGTGCTTTTTTCGTATTACTCACAATCGACAATACTAAATATCAACCAAAATAATTATATAACCGTAGTTCTGCGTTTTAAATACGGTTTTTACTGCTTTTAACTATTTAATAAACTATAAACATTTACCAAAATCTACTACAGTAAAACAATAATCAATTTCAAACATAAAATTGTGTATAATGCAATGTAATTCTTATGGGCAATCGCTGTACGAACGTGACGTCACAAGCGAAATTGACATCGCTTAGTATCATACCTTTATATTAATTATATCATGTTCACCGGCCATGGTGTATGGTATTCAGTTATCAAAACAGACAATATAGAGTGATTAAAAAACTATTACATGATGTGGACATACACAAATACATATACAAGATGGATGAAATATATGGCGGAGTTGAATTATAGTTATACGTAGCCCATAAGAAGTCGAATATAGTGTGGAGAGGAATTAATGTTAATTAATGCAAAATCTAAAAATGAAATTATTTATAAGGTAGTTATATACGATGGTTGAAATATGAGATGGATTCTACTTCGTCCTATAATTTGCTGAAGGCAGCTAACAAATGTATGGTTGTCTGTAGGCAGTCGGATCGTTGGTACATAGGGTGGAGTGGAATTATAGTTATAAACGATTGTCAAAAAATTTAAAAAATCTTACATGACGTAGTCCATAAGCCTTTCCATACACAGAGTGGTTGAAATATAATCCGGGTAGAATTATAGTTATCTAGTTATCTACGCAAATATGAGTATATAAACAATTATAAAGATATAACTGGAATAAGAACTCACCATATATGTTTTGTTTTGTATTTAGATTAGAAATAAAATCGGTTGCATCTCCGCGTGAAATATTTGTAGCCAAATAAAATACCTACAGTTTTTTAAGTTGAATCAGCAGCACTAATACACAATAGTTTCATCAAGATAATATAAAAAATATACAGTATTAGTAACGACATTGACTCAGTAATGAAACTCAGTATCTTCACAAATTTATTGTTACTTGCCAAAAGTCAGAAATCTTCCTACAGAAGCGGTGAATCTATTAATGTCAACTCAAGATTTTAATTTATATTTTGAATACAGAATGTATCATAATATAAAATAATTGCGTTTTTTTATTCTACGCCCTTTATAATGTTACATCTATTTAAATATACCCAGTATACGTTTACCTTGTATGATTACATTTTATTTACTAACACCCTGCAAACTCATACTGTGTATGTACACCCTGTAGACTTAGACTCTGTTTACTATCAACATGTATACTGTCAGCAATTGTCATTACAGACAAATACCAAAGGACCTATTTCGACTCTGCCATCTCGAATTCTTCCCGAGACTATCAAAATTTTCCGAATATCAAAGCATTAACAATTAGTCACTAATAAGTCTATTTAAATATAGGTATACCCTGTATACGTTTACCTTGTATGATTACACTTTATTTATTAACACCCTGCAGACTCATACTGTGTATTTATACCATGCAGACTTAGACTCTATTTACTATCAACATGTATACTGTCAGCAATTGTCATTACAGACAAATACCAAAGGACCTATTTCGACTCTGCCATATCGAGTTCTTCCCGAGACTATCAAAATATTCCGAATATCAAAGCATTAACAATTAGTCAATAATAAGTCAATAGCTTCTTACAGTTATTGATCCAGAAAACTAGGCTTACTCACGTCATTGGGTAACTTCTATACCGAAACCATAAATACATTAATTGTCAGTCTCCTTGCACTCTGAACACTGGTACACCCTATTGTATATGTACATCATGTTTACGTATACCCAATATATGAATAGTTTGCATACTGCTACATAAATTTCACTCCTCTATACTTACAATCTGTATATTCACACCCTATGTAATGTTGCACATACTTCACTCTGTGCAGATATACCCTGTATATTTACACTATATTTACTAGACTTAAACTCTAATTACTACCACACTTTATGCTAGTACCTAAATATTGTCAGAAATGCACAAAAATGAAACACTTTGCTAAGTTTTAAAGTTTGCGAAAATAACTCACTAATTAACCCATAGGATCGTTCAACATCTCATTTTCTAAGTTTTAAAAATGACATTAAAATTTTTATTGTGTTGCTGAAATATCAATCCTGTCAGAATAACCTTAATTTTTGGTAAGAGAAAATGCAAAATTTCAGGAGAGTATATCTAAATTGCATTACATAAAAAGTATTTTAAATAGCCTAAACTGGACGTTGGATGTGTCATTTATCTACAATAACTGTTTTCTTGTAACTAAAACACGAGTATTGATTTCAAATATTAAACCAACGGATGGGATAAAACTATCTTCAAATGTAAACACGTACCTTTTTTTATTATTCTGTAGCATTTTTGTTATTGCGAAAGGCTTATTGGATTTTTCGCTTAGACAGATTCTCGCTTTGTATTTGGTATTGATTTGTTTAGATGGCTATTTATGTTAGGTTAATATTGTTGGGTAGATTTCTCTTGACGTTCGAGGCGAATTGCTAAGGGCGGAATCACACGTTCTAGATGGGTTAAAGACATTTATGGGAAGAAGAGGTAGAAAAGTAGATTCGAGCAAGGGACATTTAGAGCATTGGTGTTGTGGAATGTCGTAGAAGAAGAACGTTGTATGTAGGGAATTTAGACGATGTTCGTATTAGAATTTAGAATGGGTTGGTGGGCTTTTGGAGAGGTCAGTTGTCGGAAAAGGGAGTTGGCCGTTGACCGTCCTCGTGAACGGTTGTTGCCCGTTGACCGTCCTAGTGAAAGGATGCATGTTGTGTAGTACTTGGAAAGAGAGGTTATGGTGAAATGTGATAGATGTCGAGAAGTGTAATCTGAATTTATACTGGCAATTTTGTGCCATCCAGGTTTGGGATATACTTTAATCGTTGGTTCCGTTATTGGATCTGTGATATTTTTGGATTTTAACGGAAACCTCACTCGATTGAGGATTTAAGAGAAGTTCATCATTCATTCTCTCAATGATCACCGGTTTGGGCAACATTTAATTGATGTTTCCATTGAGAGTTTGGTGATATTTTTGGAAATTAGTGGAAACCCGTTCTCATTTGTGAGGATTTGATTGCTGAATATTTGCATGTACTCTCGTTGGCTTTCCTGGACGACTAACTGGTCAACCACCAATTGAACATCGTACGTAAGAACTTTAGCCCACCCAAGACATTGTTTATCTTCAGTGGATGGGGCTATCAACTTCACTTAGTTGGCCGAAGTTTTGGCATGTCTTGTAATCGAACGAGTTCCATTTTGGTTTATTGGGAACCGGAAATCTTTGCTGGTTGCCGTAGCAACGACGGCGTAGGTTTGCTTCTATTCTACAGTTGACAGCTAAGTGTTGTATCATCGCATTTGAACAAGGTACCTTTGTAATTTGATTCAGTGTATTTTTTTGCTCATAATTTGCTTTTCACATTAAAGATAATTTATTTATCTGAATAACATTTTAAACTTATTATATTTAATAAAGAACCTGATTATTTAGTCAAACTTTTGACTGTTAATTTGCTCATATAAATTTGATATTAATACATTTCCTGTAGTGCTAAATTTTAACATTATGTCATGATTACTGATTTATTGGATATTGATAATATTTGGTATTTTGTGAAAGCGTCGTGAGAGCTCGAAACGTCGACTTATTAATTGAATTATTTTGGATGTTTTAAAGATAATATTTGTTTCTAGATTTATGAAATCATTATTGATTCTTCTTGAAGTTTAAATGTAATTAAACACTTTTGTCAGTAACTGAATTTTTGGCTTCAGATTTCAGAATAACTGTACAGTCATTGAAATTGATATAATTTTGAATTATTTACAGTTTAGATGTCATTATTAACTTAGATATTATTTTGAATATTGCTAGTTTTAGTAACACATTTCTGATTTTAGATATATTGTGCATGTTAACGGATCACAACAACATTTGAATATTTTGATAATTTTTTGATTTTGATAACATTTGTTTATTTTATCTAGGTTAATTTTATCAGTAATTGATTATTACATTTGTTGATTTTGGTAATAATTTGAACTTAGTGTATCAGCTATGTAATATTGATTCTTGGTTGAACTATAGATATGTGTATGTAGGTACATGAAGTTGGCTACAGGTTGACTTGTGTTTGATATTTTTGCAGGATTGTATTGAAATAATTTACAAGTTCATTAAATTATTTGCTGTTTTATGAAGAGTTTTATTGAAGTAGATTTGTTGTGACGTAACTGACAATATACTGAGGTTTTATTAGCCACGGAACCCTTATATATATATATATATATATATATATATATATATATAGATTTCTTCTAGCCGCGGAGGATTGGTAGGTTATCTTAGGCGGTTAGCTGGGGTAAAGAGGCAGAGAATCTACCTGGCGCACAGAACATCTTTATATTGGAAAGTTAACTTACAGTTGGCTTGGCCCTTGTTTGTTAACCCACTCCCGTCTCCACTGAAGCTGCTGTGCACCCGGGTGTCAACGTCTACCACGTAGGTCGTAATAAGGTGGTAGGTTTGCCATTACATTTAAGCATTACCGACGTTTTTGACATTACACAAGTAATAAATACTATCATACATAGTACTAAATACTTCCTAAACAATGTTTGTCTTGCTTTCGTCAGAATTATTGAATTTCTTACTGCAGTAAAATCTTTCGTTGGACACTATATTCCGGACAGCATCCTCTAAATACTAAAAATCACCCCCTGTGCACCCCAATATAAGCACAGTAATCTTACTAAATATATTTTGGAGTAATTTTGTTGCTAACTTTTGCTAATTTGTGATGATTTTGTTACTCTAGCCGTTTCCAAAGAACCGTGACTACTAAGCTTAAGTCTTAAGCTTAAGCTAGTTTTGTGTTTAAAAGGTTCTGTTTATACTAAAAAGTGATATGTTTTAAATAGCTACAACAGACCAGGAAATATTATAATAACCAAGTGCAATCTATATAAAGCAAGTTCCCATTTCATGATTATACATATCTATACACTGGTAAAGCAAAGCTTAACGGCTAGTGTTTTACTTATAAACAGAATTTCAAATTACGAAATCTATTTCCAAAATGTTATTGCATAACATTAGTTCAAAATTATAATTTCAATAAAATGTAATTTTTGGAAATTAGCAATTTGTTGATAGATAAATGATATTAATTTAGACGTAGAAATCCGCATATATACTAAATAACAAAACGAAATCAAATGAAACCATGACAGGTAGAAATTTTAATTACAGATATTCACTCTAACAAGATAATCAACTGAACAAAAAAGAATTACAAACACCAACAAGCTCTATGCTCTTAGTTAAGTTGAAGTTCAGCAGAATATTATGCCTGAATATGCTGTTTCTAAAATGCTTAACAGCTTCAGGATAATTGTTCGTTAGGCCATGCAGCAAACGGAAGTAGTTGTTTGCTTTAGCAGAGGGAGATTTAATAACTTCGGAAACAACATAATGCAGGAATAGAATGTTTGGATTGAAACTTAGACGTATAGTCTTAGTTTAGTATGTTCTAATGATTATTTTGTTTGTGTATTTTTAACGATCATTTTAACCGCAGTTAACTTGCCTTTTGTCTAAATGCACTAAGTGTTGGTTTAGAATTAGGTGCAAATTAGTTATATGAATTAAAAAATTGATTACCCGATCGTTTCCGAGATATTCGAAAAAAAATCACGGAGCCCCTAGGTTTATATCTCTTGTTTTGAAAAATAAATACAATTTTGAAAATTAAACTAGGATTACGTGCTATTTAGCTACAATGATGATTTGAAAATTAGGTGCACCTATAGTTTCCGAAATAAGCAAAAATAATCTATGTATATATAAATGTTTATATAAATATGCCCATGATTAGAAATCATAAATCTTTGTTTAAAAGTTATACCAGTAAGTGCATGATTTAAGAATAAGGTACACCTATGGTTTACGAGATAATCGAAAATAATTATCGGACCTCTAGATTTATTTAAATCTGACAGTCCCGTACTTGTAAGACGTATTCGTATACAGGGTGTAACATAATGCAGTGCAGATATTTTGGCAGATGCTACTATGGTCAATATGAACTAAATGAACTCTTTGTGGAAATTTCAAGACATCTAACAACATTGCCGTGAGTTAATAAGACTGTGCTGAACGAAAAGAGTATACTAGAAAGTGAAATGTCTTTATAATTTTTTAAATTTGTTTATATTTTTGTATTTATTGTTTTCATTTAAGAGACCATATTAGTCCTACTTTTCAATATATTATTTATGAATTCTACTAATTGGAAAAACCGTTATTATTCCCAGAATTAAGTTTTGATTTAACTGCTATAGAAGCACAAATTCAAATTTTATGCAGTACCAAAATGCAGCAGGCGAATTAAATTTTTTTTCAACTTTTCCATTTATTTAGATAATTAAATATTAACTTACTTTTATTTACCTTAATTTTTACTTATATAAAATTATATGAAGCCTAGTTGATCTAACAAGAAGGTTTTTTCAGTTCCCATAGATCTTCAAACAGGAAGCACTAAGTATCTACGATTGCCAAACTGTCCTCCTTGCTTAGCTGTTTGCTCTAACTGTTCCCGGTAGCTGCATATGTTTTATATGTAGGTTTTCGGGAGCTTCGCAATGTGGTTTCTCGCTGTCCCGGTAGGTTTGCATTGATCGTTTTTGTGAAGTGATCCGAAGTCACAATTCCCATACAAAATTGACAATCTTGAATTCATACAATTTTTTGCTGTTCTTTTAGGTTTTTCCTATTTGTTCTTTTTAAACCACCCCTGTATTAGGGCAAATACAACAAAAGAAAACAAAAAACGATCAGCAATGCATTTTTATATAGATTATTTGAGGGCTAGGCAGATTGAGACCCCAAGTATTATCTAGACTCAGAAACTAATTTAATTGTATTCTAGTGACGATTTACGATTATCACATTAAGACGCCGAATTCGATCTAGACACTGAAATATCTCTTTTATTGGTATTCGGGTAAGACTATTAGAGTAGACAGATAGTGACACCAAGTACGAACTAGCCTGTATTTCATTTAAATTTTTCTTAATTTTCTGTCACTTGACAATATCCCAAAGTGAAGATACCCTACATAATGTATCTCCATAGAAAACAGAAATCAATAGTAATTAACAAGGATCCCATTGGATGTAAGATCGGAAAAACTATAGAGTCATATATAAATCAATTGGAATACTGAAATAGAAATTCCAGGTTTAGACAGGAAACCAAGACAGGCTTCCTACTTATGGTACTGCGAGACACACAAGGGCTGAGGATCTGTCATTTATCGCGATAATAGACGAGTCCTTATCCGCTAGAACAATTCAACACCTTTAAAACCTTATACCAAAAAATATCTTCAAACTCCATTTAAATTGTGTAGCTATGGTAAGTAAGCCCTCTCACCCCAGTACTTGCTAATTTTTATCTTGTGATTTTCGAGAAACGAAAAAGATTCGTTAGTACAATGTACACCTTATTTAAATGACGTCCATCCATGTATTCAATTCACCAGAAAAAAAGAAAGTAGGAAAGAATGAAGCAATCTGGTTTCGCAGTATGAATTACATACAAAGAGTAATGATGGAACGCTGAACCACAACGTAAACCAGAAACCCACACAAAGACCAGTACATCATTAAACTTTCTAGTTAAAAGGGGATTGACTATCATTAAATTTAACGAGGACCCGGTATCCAATATCTACTAACTACGTCATCAAACAGATAACGATATTTAGACCGTTAATTCCGGGCGAATGGTTGTTAGGTCAATGAGAGAAGTAGATTCTTTAAATCATGGTAAAAATCGTATGGACAAGTAACAGTAACCTCGCAACAACATAGTTACTCTTTAACGTTATTTCTAGTTGGCGTATAAAACATACACAAGTTATAACATACACCTGTTCAGAAAACACCAAACAGTTTCAAACAATTCCAACATCTTTGTCACATAATACAACTTCTTAAATATCCTAGTGACCTACTGTCAAAATCAGAAGTGTACAGAACATGGTATTCAAGCAGTGCTGTAGATAAAAATAAAGCGAAAAAGTGTCAATACTGGAAAAGTTAATTTTTTTCGCTGCGGATGCACAAGTAAGATATAGATATAATAATGCTACTGATTCACCATTCAAGACAGTAACCAACTGAGGATTTTGGGGAAGAGAGTGGGCAGTTTATTTGTCCAAGTTACCATCAATGGCAATGATAGCCACATTATATTTTTGAATTTTTTATAATTTTGAGGTCTTTGACATTTTCAAACTTTTGTTATTTCTGTTTTTTTTTAATTTCTATACACTGAAGGACTTCTGGCATTTTTGATTCTTTACATATTTAGATAATATTTAAAACTTCAACTTCTTGACTATTTAGGTGTATTTAACATTTTTTATGATTTTCGATATATTTCTTAATAATACATTTGTGATATTTTTTATATTAAACTTTTTTTTAAATTTTGGGCATTTTTCAAATGTCATGAATAAAGTATTTAATATTTCTTATTATTTGATATTTATGATATTTTGGTTTTGAATTTTTTACATTTTGCTTTTTTATTGTTCTAAAATTTGTTGTATTTGACATTTTTAGCGATTTTTGACGTTTTTGATACATTTATCATATTAAATATTTTACACATTTATGTTGTTGGATAGTTTTAAGAATTCAAGCAAGTAGGCGCCTCCTAACCCTCCCTCCCGCCACCAATTAGAAAATCTCATCTTGCAAAATTATACTCGATTCCATTTCTATGAGAAGAAAACTATATATAAGTGTATTGTCACACCAGTCTAACTGCCTATATATTTCAACAAAACTGCATTTACCACAGAATAACTACTACCATTTACCTCATTGAATTTACGCATATCTGGATCTATTTAAAGAAAACAATTAAAAATTAAATTTCCCCAACTACCAATATTGCATAATTAAAATTTACAAAATGATTAAACTGGTTTTTAATTATTTTATACCTATTCTCAAGTATGTGTCACTTTCTGCACCAGAATCACTGAATTTTCCAAAAAAATAATAGAAATCCCCATTAGCCGGATCCTATAATTTTCAAAAATTATTAATCATATCTCTGTATTTAAAGAACGGTATTGAACTGTCAATTCTCATGCCTAAGTGTTGACCTCCGAAGAATATTGACTGTTCCAAAAACTGAAAGCACCATTGTCCCTCTACAGATAACTGAATTTTCCCAAATAAATAAAATCGTTTAGTTAAGTTGGATAAAAAAGGCAACATTTCCCTCAACACAATAAAAACCGGAGTGCCCTTCCAATAATTAAATATTATATATAAATAAATTTAGACTATTTTACTCACAGATAATGCAGTTTTCAATTAGTGAAATAATTTTTAGGATCTGGTGAGTATTTCCAGAATTTACCCCTTACTAATACAAAAACAAATAAGAAAAATATTACTCTAAATTAATTCGTAGGATATTTATATACATATATATATATATATATATATATATATATATATATATATATATATAAATAGGGAAAGACAAAACGGTTAGGTACCATTTTCTCCTCTGTCCCTCAACCGATTTTCTTTATTTTTGTTTTGTTTAGTAGCAATTGACGATCTTCAGTGCAGAATGCCGACATTTTTTTATAATATTGCTTCATTCATTAAATAAAATAAAATAAAAAAATCATAATTTATGTCAATGCCAAACTTTGCCGCCAGATTGCTTGGAGAAAAAATCGTAATCGATAGAATCGAAAAACAAACTAAATTAAAATTAACAAACTTTGATCAGTTTCGAAAGTTAATCCAAACGCTATTCAGATCTCATGCATAAAAACTTATATTATATAATAATATTAACTATTTATGTGGGACTCGCAAGTTTCAAACTTTCATTTCTTTCTAAATATTGTTTGTCAACTAAAATTAGTATTGTGTATTGCGTGGCAACTGATCAATGTGTTTCCGATAATATATAAGTCTAATAGTTTCATACGATTTAATTAATATTATAAAGCCCATGATATGAAAACAATGAGTGAATTAAATATAAATTGTTAGATCTGACATCTTGGAAACAGGTAATTATACTGTTCTCGGTCATCTTCGTTTTAACGAGTTTGATTATTTTGATTTGAGTTTGACATATAACATTGTAAGCCGTTAGGTTTCAATTCAATGTGAAAAAGTGAAAATTATCAATGTATTATTTGAAAATTTTCAATTTCAATACACTTTCTTAAATTGAGAACCTAAAAGCATTATTTAACAGCAGCTGCATTGTAGTTCTTTATATTTTTGATATAATTCAGGAATAGTCATCGCTAACTTTGTGTATTAAATTGAAGTTATTGAGATTATACATAGTGTAGTTTAAGGTGTACTAATATGTAAGTAGTTCTGAATAGTAGATATTTATACTGCATTTTGGTATTGCATTTTCTTCTTAGAAATTGAAATCGTAATTGAGAAATATCTAAATAACAGTAAAACATTTTGGAAAAACTAAAGTTTAAAAATGTTATATTTAATATTAATTTATTATTTGATATACCATCCCTGCAAAATCCTGCCTTTTAATACAGGGTCAATGAGTTTTGCCTAAAATGAACATACTGACATTTTAAATATGTGCATTTTATTGAAAATCTATATATAAATAGACATATGCATAAGAGTTCGATACCATTTCCTTCTGTTTGTATTGAGTTTCTTAATTGCTAATTGATGGCCTTTAGTGTTATTAATAACAAAAATTGGATCAAACGCATTTTCCGTCAATAACATTTATAGCCCCATCTATTGCATAATACCAGAACTAGCGGCATTAAACTTTCCATCGCTAGAGAACAAAAATATTTATTTGTCAATACGCTAGTAAAGTATCTTTGACAATAGACATTTGCGCCACCTGGCGTTTTATTTATGGAGCGCTGGTTCTGTCAAAGCCGTAATTTATGTTTCCTGTGTTATAGATTAAAATTTAGTTATCCCATAAAATGGAAAGAAAAACATCAAACCGAAAGTGCGGTGTAGTTGATTGTAAAAATACACCAAGAAAAAATCCAAAATTACTATTATACCACTTTCATGGATTTCCATAGCAATTAGAGATGAAGAAACAATGAATTGCACCAATTCGACATCATGGGTAAATAAATTTGATTTCCACGTTGTTAGTCATTATTGTATGTATAAAATTAATCATAACTGTTGTTCTATTAACAAAACTGATTTTTAATTACAGCAGTGGGGCGATCCATCTCAACCAGAAATAAATTCAATGATTTGCAGTGGTCAAATTGTTTGGGAAAAAAATGTACAATGCACATAACAAAAGTTACATTCCAACTATATTTCCTGCAATATGTATATAAAAAAGCAAAGTCTTAATGCTGGTTTGTGGGCTGAAAGATTACGAGTACCTACGACAAGAAAAAATTGCATCTTTAGGAGTCGATGAAGCTCCAATTGAGATTAACAATAGTAGGAAAATATATATAAGAAAAAAACAAATTAACTTTATTCATTATATATAATTTATTGGTAGATTTTACTGACAATGAAGTTTTAATGGACAAACATAAAAATTTTGAAGTTCGAACAAGGATAATAAAGCAACAACAGATGCAAATATACATGTTAATTCACAAAGAAATGAATATTGATTATATATTATTTATAGCTTTTGTAATAACTAAAAATAAAGAAGCACTCATAAAAACATAAAAATAATAAGAATATAAAGTGTTATTAATTTAAAAGATTATAAATATTGATATATTGCAGGTAACATAGTTGAATTGTACATTTTGTTATGTATCTACATTGTTTGATTATTCTGCTCCATCGAAATGAGCAAATCCTTGAATATGTTATTATTAACTTATCTGATTACAAGAGTTCTTGAATTTCATTTTTGTTAACAGAACAACAACTGTGATTAATTTTATATATTTAGTAATGACTAAAAACGTGGAAATTTAATATAATTGCTCTTGACGACGAACTGCTGTAATCCATTTTTTCCTTCGTCTCCGATTGCTATAGAAATCCAGGAAAACGGTAGAATTGTATTTTTTTATTATTCCTTGATGTATTTTCAAAATCAACTACACTGCACTTTCGGTTTGATGTTTTTATTTCCATTTTATGAAATAACTAAATTTTAATCTATAACACAGGAAACATAAATTACGGCTTTGGCAGAACCAGCGTTCTACAAATAAAACACGACATGGCGCAAATCCCTATTGTCAAAGATACTTTACTAGCGTATAATTCAAATCAAGAATCTTTATAGATTCTTGATTTTTATTGACGTTTTGAATTGTCGAGGTGTATTTGTATTGTTAATTTATTCAATAATAGTATGATGGCATGCAAATTTTTGTACTCTTTTTTAATCAGGAACAGAATGTTATTTGATTTTGCTTACTGAATATGCCTTAGCGTTGTGCATGTACATTAACTGGAAGCGTAAGTCAACAAAACTGAAATTAGTATCCTTTGCGAAATATTTTTTTACTTAATTATGATGGCACTGAACTATTTTGTATAAGTACACAAAAAAGTGTATAATAGTAGAAAATAAATGGAAATATGCACATTCATATAGGTATATTATCTTCAATTTTTTAATAATAATTTTGGTCGAATTTCGACCACTGGGCGACCGCTAGTATATATCAAATTTCAATTCTTCTTTAGGGATTTTTTTTAGTTATATGTTGGCTAACTCCTGTGTTGGACTCTCGGAAAATTATTGTGGAGTTTAAAACTACCTTTATTACGGAATTCTCCAGCTTTAATTGTACGTTATGGATAACATTTTAATTATGGAAACAACAATCATATTTTGGAAAATCAATCCATTGTACTACAGCCAATTCAATACATAATGAAGATCAATAAACTTCATTTGATATCACCATTTGGAATGAACGAGATGCCAAACAAACGAAATTCATACGTTATTACATCGCTAACTAATAAAATTGATGAGTCCCTCTGGCATCACTACGTTCGCATATTATATCATGTCATTGGATTAAATTTGCCAGAACGGATTCGGCTTAATATTAATTTTAGTTTGCTAGAACGACGCTCGTAAATTTCAACAAATTATGCGAAATGGACTTGGATAAAATTAGTTCTGCGTTCACAGTCGACGAGCGGTTTCGTTAATTTACGCAAATCGAACTTTAAATATCATTGAAAAGATGACGAATGGTGGATTTGTTAAAACTGGCGACCCTTTTTTAATTATAATTGATATTGCATCCAACACAGATTTCGTTTTAGTCAAGTCAATGAACGATTAAATGGCGAAATTAGCATATTGATGACTTTGAATTATTGTTTGTTTTGATATATTTTTTAACGAGCCTTGTTACTCGAAGTATGGAACATAGGCCTCCATCTTCTCCTCCAGCTGTCTCTGTTTTCTACTCCTTCTTCTTCTTTTTGATATCGTCGTACCATGTCATATCTGTATTTCCTTCATATGGTCTCCATCTTCAGAAAGATAATTCTCTTAATTACGTAGGTTGTTTTGAGGTTCCATATTTCTACTGCATACGTAATGACAGCTAGCAAGCATTGGTCAAATATATATTTTGCGTGTAGGATGTTGCCGTATTTTTTTATTGCTTAATATGTGAGAGAGTCTTCCGAATGCAGCCTATTGCAATCGTATTCTTTTTTCAATTTTACTGTCCCTGTTTCGTTTACCACTTACTATCTATTATCTTGTCTTTACATTATTGAATGTTTTCTGTCTGTTTTCCATTTATTGTAATGCCTATATTTTCTGAGATCATTAATTTCATTTTAAGTAAATTTATCTTTTATCTTATATTTCTCGACTTATTTTCTAGTACTAGTAACATTCGTGTAAGATCTTTTTTTTTCGACCATTAGGATCGCATCATCTGCGATTTTTAAATCGGAATCCTTTCTCAAATTTCTTCAGTTTTTTAAGTTGATATTTGTATGTCTGGTTTACACGCGCGTGATCTAAATCGTCGATTATTGCCCAATTTTCCAGTCCTATGCCTTTCCGTAGTCTACAAAGACCATGTGCCTAGGAGTATATTCTATTGATTTTTTTTATAAGTGTTCTCATTGAGAGTAGATGGTCAATTGTGCCATATCATTTCCGAGATATTGGACCGGTTAATAGTTGTCTAAGATCTAGATGTTTGTGTTGCTAGTATGATCTCTATACATTTGTTATTGCTACGATAAGGTACGTATGTTCTTTTCTTTCAGACCCTTGAATAACTTTGTTATTTTCTATGACATTGCTCGTCATTTTTGTGTAGTGGTCTTGTAAGTAATTTCTTATCACTTCTCGAGTTTGTCTATAGTAGTCGGTAACATATTGTCCTTGTGGGTATAATGATCTCCATTTTGTATTTTCTTCTTTGTCTCGCCTGAGTTCTTGCTTTCCTTTTTACTTGTCCTTGTATTTCTACTTATATATGTCTTTGTCTTCAATTTGGTCTGTATCAGTGAGGATGTATTTACTCACTGGTCTGTATCTATTTTAAACTTCTTTGTTATTCTGTATTTGTTTTTACTTTTGACAATGTTTTTAATTATCTTTACTCTTACCATCTCATGATCACGTCCTGTATTAAATGTGTTTAGAACTGTTTATCTTCTATAATCTCTTTTGATGTGCCAAATTGGGTTATCCTCTTCTGATCCATATCCATTGTCTTTGGAGTATTTTGTTTAAAATAAAACATTTTTATTTTTAAATATAACCGACTTCTAAGTATAACTAAAAAGTTGAAAATACTTATAACAAAATACTAATGTAGAGAATAAATAATACATTCAATGTTGTTAGGTACCTACACACAAAGTAAAAAATGTAAATAGTAAAAGGAGCTCATTCTGCACAAATTAATTACCTACTTATCAAGTATATTTTTGAACCGGTGCCAGGCAACAATCAAGTTTGATGAAGTTGGAGCTTAGTACGCAATGCAGCATTTCAGATTTGCTGCTTGGCACTCACTTCAAAAATATACTAGATAGGTAGGTAATTATTTGTACAGAATGAGCACATTTTACTGTTTACATTTTTTACTTTGTGTGTAGGTACCTAACAACATTAAATAAGTTATTTATTGTCTAGGTTTGTATTTTGTTTTAATTATTTTCAACTTTTTAGTTATACTCGGAAGTCGGTTATATTTTTTTAAAAAAATATTTTATTTTAAACTTTTTAGTTTTTTTTTACTGTCTAGAGTTGTATTTCCTCATAATTATTTTCAACTTCTTCGTTATAATTGCAAGTCGGTTATATATTTTTAAATGTTTTATTTTCAATTTTTTAGTTTTTTTGAACTCGGGTAGTTTTTATTATTTATTTTTTATTTTGTATGTATAACCTTAATAGACCAGGACTAACATTACAGAATGATACATTTTCATTTAAATTGAGAACTAAAAGTTAACGAATAAAATTCACTGGTACGTGTTGTCTTAATAAGCCAAAATATGTTTATATAACTAACCCGACAGACGTTGTCTTGTCCTAACATTCTATAAATATTGCAATGATTTGTTTTGACGATATTATATCAACAAAATCATTAAAATACCTGACATCATTACGCGTACAAATAATACAACTTAACCCCTGAATAGTATATGAAAATATCTCTATACTTTAAGCTTTAATGTGTTAAATATATTTTTAAAACTGTTACTTAATAGTAAGAACAACAACATGAGTAGCGGTCATTTGCTCTGTAAACTAATTGTTTCGAAGACGAAATGAATCAGTTCAATTTTAATTCTCCTTTATTAAAATTTCAGTTACTCTGTTTAATACCTTTTAGGTATTACATTATTGTAAAATTTTTAACCACCCTGTACAACAATTATTCTTCTCCGCCCTATACTTCACTATCGCATATTCATCGACCACACTTTATAAATTTTTTCAAATATTTTTCGACCAACAAATGCCTATGGGCCACCACAATTTTTTTAAGTGACTTCTGTAATTATCATCCTACTCCATAAGGATATGATGGTTGAAATATATTCAACCATCATATATATGCAACTCCTTTTGTGCCGCCCTACAAATAATTCATTTCTCTAACGTTTTTAGTATCACCCTGTATAGCAATATCTATTCTCCGCCCTATATTGCAACTTAAGCTACGCAATAAAGCATTTTTAAATTACGTTGTATAAAATTTTCTACTTAGCATATATTTCAACCACCCTGTATATAAACCTACTTATTGCCACCCAATATAACTTTTTTAATAACCCTGTATAACTGTAATTTCATTCCAACCCATATTCAAAGCACCTTGGTGATTCAACTGCTAATGGTCTACCTTATAGGTATAGGTTTAATTTAACAATTTTTAACCAACCTATAATTTCACTATCATATATATTCAACTACTGATGGCTACCTAATATAATTATCTTTAACCGACTTCCAAAATGAGGAGGTTATCAATTCGTCGCGTATATTTTCGCTTTTTTTTCTTTTTTTTTGTATTTATGTTACCTGATTTCTTTCTTCTCCTGTGGTGCACCGTTTTGAATGAATATGGTCTTGTTTAATAGAGTATATATCCGGATTGGTGAAACTTCAAATTTTGGAAAAGAATTCTATTGATAAAGTGATAAAATTTGCGAATGAACACATGCGTGCATGGAAATCGACCAATATCCCTAATATTTTAGTCGATTTTTCGATAACTCCTTATGGATGTGTATAGTTTAATCTATTAAGGCAGATCCTTAGGTGATCTCATATACTTTTCTGCGACGTGCAACTTGCAGTTTTGCAGAAAATCGCCGAAAATTCCAAATTCTTATCAAAAATTTCAACGAAATGACATAACGGACATTTCCTCATAAATATTTTAATTCCAACGCAATAGTGTGGTAATTTTAGGCACTGGAAGTTTTAACTGCGAATTTGAAAATTTTCTATGTACAACTCAAGCATATAGGTAGTAAAGCATAGTATTTTCGGCTCCTTAAATCAATGAGTACCAAGCTCGTTTTGTTTGTATACCAGGTAAATACCTATTTAAATGCAAATTTTTCCATTTCGAGAAGACGGTGCATTTGGTTGTCACATTCTCCCGGCCTAATAGAAAATTCAGTGACAACACATGTCAAACTTTAAACTGCTATTTGGTGGGTTTATAGACAGGGTGTTTAGTTATAGCAAACAAGATCACACAGTAAAGTTGTAGAAGGAGTTGCATTTATATGAAGAGTGAAATATAGGACGGACTAGAATGATAGTGGTCCGTAGGCAGCCGTATATACAGGATGGTTGGAATATAGGGTGGACTGGACGTTTGGTGGTATGAAAATGTTGGAAAAAATGTGAAATTAAAATTATATAGGGTGATTAAAAAACTGTTATATGATGTGGACATAAGCAACTCATATACAGGATGGTTGAAATATATGCTGGAGTTGAATAATATTTATACAGTGTGATTAAAAAATTATTTCTTTTATAGGCCATAAGAAGTTGCATAAAGTGTGGAGAGAAATTAATGTTACACAGGGCGATAATATAAAATGTTAAAAATGAAATGATTTATGGGCTAGCCCACAAGGAGTTATATACTATGGTTGAAATATAGGACGGATTTGACTCCGTAAATATGGGATGGATTCTACTCCGTCCTATACTTTACAGAAGGCAGCTAACAAATTTATGCTTGTCCGTGGGAAGTCGTATGTACAGGATGGTTGGTACATAGGTTGGGTGGAATTATCTATATTATACAGGGTTGTCAAAAAAGTTGAAAAAAGGTTACATGGTGTAGTCCATAAGGCATAAATACATTTTGAGCTTATTAAGTCAACGCGTACTAGTACATTTTGTTCGTAAAGATTTACCTGTCAATTTAAATGAGAAAGTATCATTGTGTAATGTGGAGGCTTTCAATGTTACCTGGTTCTGTCTATTAAGGTTATACATTCAAAATAAAAATAAAGAATGAAAACTACTTGAGTTTAAAAAAAAACTAAAAAGTTCAAAATAAAACATTTAAAAAAAATATAACCGACTTCTACCTATAACTAAAAAGTTAAAAATAATTATAACAAAATACAACTCTAGCAAATAAATAACACCTTCAATGTTGTTAGGTACCTACCCAGGACGTAAAAAATGCAAACATTAAAAGGTGCTCATTCTGTAGAAATTAATTACCTACCAATATAGTATATTTTTGAAGTCGGTGCCAAGCAACCATCAAGTTTGATGAATTAGTAGATAAGTACGCAATGAAGGATTTTAGATTTGCTTGGCACCGGCTTCAAAATATACTATATTGGTAGGTAATTAATTTTTACAGAATGAGCACCTTTTTATGTTTACCTTTTTTACTTCCTGGGTAGGTACCTATCAACGTTGAATGTGTTATTTATTTGCTAGAGTTGTATTTTGTTATAATTATTTTTAGCTTTTTAGTTTAGGTAGAAGTCGGTTATGTATTTTTTTAAATGTTTTATTGCTGTATGTTATGTGTATGTATACCTTGTGTTAGTCAATCATAACAGTCTAACAGCACCTCCGAAAACTCCATATTAAATTGAACTTTTAATATTAGGAGTGACGGCCCTTACTTTACTTTACCGGGAGTAGGTGACACCAAAAGTCTTCACAAAATTGATTGTTTACATTTAAATCGATATTTTCCAGGTATACAAACAAAATGAGCTTGGTACTCATTGATTTTAGGAGCCAAAAATACTAAACTATACTACCTATATGCTTGGGGTTTACATAGAAAATTTTCAAATTCCCAATTCAACCTTCCATAGGCTGCAATTCCCGTACTATTACGTTGGAATTAAAATATTTATGAAGAAATGTCAGTTACGCCCCTTCGATGGAATTTTTTTATAAGAATATTGGATTTTTCGGCGATTTTCTGCAAAACTGCATGTTGCACGACGCTGAAAATTATATGAGACCACCTAGGGATCTTCAGTAATAGATTACACTTTAAAAAACTACACACATTGATAAGAGGTTTTGGAAAAATCGACCAATATGTTAGGGATATTGGTCGATATTGATCCATGCGCGTATGTGTTCATTCACAAAATTGATCACTTTACCAATATAATTCTTTTTCGAAATTTCAAGTTTCACCAATCCGGATGTATACTCTATTAAACAAGACCAAAATCGTTCAAATCGGTGCACAACAGGTGAAGAAATCAGGTAACATACATACAAAAAAAAACGCGCCAAATTGATAACCTCCTCCTTTTTGGAAGTCAGTTAAAAAAGTAGAATTCATCGCGCATAGTTTGTGGTTTTCTAAGAACTTTGAAAACATATTTGCTCTTGTATTTCTCTCGCCTATACCATATTTTGCTTTATGAGTTTCTTGTTGTTATCCTAATACAGCATTGACATTATAATGATGTCTTGGTGCTATTGTTTTCTCTTGCGTTGTTTTTTATTAGCTTCATATAGCTACTACTTTGTCCCTTCTTCGTTACAGATAAATGTTGGAGCATATACCTGTATAAGTTTAATCTTTCGTTTGACTGAAATTCTTATTGTAATATAGGCGACTCTGTCTCTGTCTGAGATACTTTTCGTATTTTTGATGTGTGACAAGTTTTTATTGATAAGATGATGAGAAAGCCGACTTCTCTTTGGCGTGTTGGCGAATGCTGATTCAGGCGTCAATTTTTTGTATCGACGCTGTTTGCAACGACTCATTCTGGGGCAGACTCTCTGCGAGTTGTGAACTTGGTTTAGCCTTTGTCTCTTTGACATCTTACCGACATTGGTAGACCTACCAGTAAATTCACTAAATTAACTGGACAAATTAAATGTATTAAATTTTCAAGAGAATTTAAATTATCAGAAGATTATTCATGCACCTGATACTGCCCCCTAACGCTTCTTAAAAAAGAAATATAAGTATTCCCTGATTCTTTAACATTCATACGCCATATATATGATATGATTTGACGTAAGAATTTCCAGGGATGTCTCAATTTTCTTTTAACCCCCATTCAAAGAATCTCAAATTTTAAGTGTAAACATTTGGGTTATTATCACTTCATATTCGTACATGCCATCAAATATAATTATATATCCTGACAAAAAACAATTTCAAATTTGTTACTTATAATTACGTTTTAACAACATCTGAAAAAGACTTCTACCAGAAAATATTCATTTCTGTCTCTCTTATTACTTCCCAACACCCAGTGCCCTGAGCATAAAAGTGTTACCGGATACATTATTACTGTTAAGCCAAATATCTGATATATGTCGTAGAAATTTACCGGGTTGTACCAATTTTCTTTTAACCTTCATCCAAAACTCATATTTTGTGTGTCAACATTTAGGTTATTTTACTTCATGATCATCAAGTCGATCGATATTCTGATATGCTCGATCTCCAGTCATCAGATGCATTATACACTCTGACAATATATTTGCCAGAGAAAAAACAATTTCAAATTTGTTATTTATAATTACCTTTATTATACCAACTTCTGAATAAGACCAGCCAAAATATCCTTTGCCAGAAAACATTTGCTTCTGTCTGTCTTTCTGTTGAATAAAAAGAATATATTTCCACAGTTTGCTGTAGGGATTTTTATCCAAAAGATCAATAACAGTTGGATTCCCCGTAAGATTTCCTGTAGAGTTTGCATTTCCAATGTTAGCCATCACAACTATTCAGAACTTTTTGATCTTTTAATTAACCTCATTCGAATATTAAAGACGACACCGCCAGTTCAAGATTTCCATCTTGTCCAAACTTAATTGAAATATTACAAAGTCGTCGTTAATCATGTTACCACGGTCCAGTATTTCTTTATCACTGATAATTACAATCGGAGCTCCTTCCAGCCACTTGTCAAGTTGTAAACTGAAATTAAATTGATTAATGAACAATATTAGAACAAAACAAAAAAATGTTGTAGCCTCCCTGAAGAATTGAGAGATTGCACCTCTTGAATAATTGAAATGAAGAACAAGAAGTAGTGTAGGACTGAACCATTGAAAGAACTGGCTCGAAGGACTAAGGAGAAAAACATATTATTAGCAGCTTTTATCGGAAACTCAAGTCACGGGGTTGAGTAAATGGGCTTTTTATTAACTAAACACGTGAATAAATGTATTAATTAAGAGAAAAGCTGAAGAGCTGCTTACAGAGACTTAAAGTCTTAAGTGAACAAATGAATAGCATAAGATCTTTTTGGGGGAAAATTGTCTGTAATGATTGAGAAGAATATTTTTAAAATTTTACAGGGGATATAAGGCATTCCTTACCACGCTACCTCAGTGCGGGTTGGTAAGGAGCAAATGTCGATTTCCCCGATTTTTGCCATCCACGTCAGAGATGACTGTAGACCCCAGAATTGTGTCACAATTTTTTTATTAATTGAAAAAACCTCCCTGACTGGAATTCGATCATTATCAATCTCTAACTTTCATACAATTGTGTGAGCTGAAGGACTTCTCCACTAGGCCATAGGGTGGAAAGCAAATATATATATATATATATATATATATTTGTTTTCAAGTTTTCGAGGGCACTAAATGTTTTAGGTGGTTTCCGGGAATTCATCCGCGTAGTTGATAACTGATCCCTGCCGGGATCGATGGTCAAATGACGACGTTTCGGCACAGTCACATCTGCCCTCTTCAGGTCGGTTCGCATAATTCTCGTAGCCTTCTGCTTTCGCTTCTAGATACTCGAATACAGTATTCTAATACAGTATATATATAATTTTGAAAAGATGCGAGACGACAGTTTCAGGGTCATAGAGCAAAGGTACAACTAAGTACTTTCTATGCCTGACTGTTTTACTGGCCATGATGTTAAGAGTGTCATTACTGAAATTAGGTTCTTCTTCGAAAAAGTCATCAATAATTTTGTCGTGTAAGTCGTTAGTTTTGTTTTGCCAAAAGAATGTAACTATGCGTTTGTGGGACTTGTCTAAAAGTTGAGAATTGGATATTTCAATTTTAGAGTAATCGATTATTGACTCAGTTTTGTAGAGTTGACCAAATCGATTAAACTCAGCGATAATTCTTTCGTCATGTTCGTCGTCATTGTCAGAGTTTTCAGGTTGTTCGGAGTCAGTTTCGTTGTTAGCGAAAATTTTGATTTTGGAAAGGAAATCAGCACATTGCTTGATTTTGATGCGAGAAAGAGCATCTGCGTTTTGGTTTACCTTACAGGGCTTGTACTCGATCTTATAATTGTATTCCTCTAGCTTAAGGCGCCATCTGGCTAGACGACTGCCAGGATCTTTGATGGAAAAGAGCCAAGTAAGCGGACGGTGGTCACACAGGAGTGTAAACCTTCTCCCAAAAAGATACGGTCTGAGGTGCTTAACAGCCCAAACTATGGCCAACAATTCTCGTTCGATGGTGGAATATCGTGTCTCTGCCGCACAGAGGGTGCGAGAAGCGTATGCAACAGGGAGATCTTTTCCCACAGGGCCTTGAGAAAGAACCGCTCCGCAAAAGCACTAGCATCAGTAGTGAGCAGGAAGGGTTCTTCAAAGTTAGGATATATCAGGATTGGGTCAGATACAAGGGCTTGCTTCAGTTCATTGAAGGAAGACTTGCAATCTGCGTCAAAGATGAATTTGACGTCTTTTTGGAGTAGTTTAGTCAGAGGTTTAGAGATCTTCGCAAAATTTGGTATGAAGCGTCTGTAATACCCAGCGAGACCAAGAAAAGATTTGATGTCTTTCGGAGTTTGGGGTTGCAGAAAGTTCTGAATACATTCAAACTTTGAAGTTTTTGGTTTTACACCTTCTTGTGTGATAAGATGGCCAAGATAAGCCACTTCTTTACGAAGAAATTCGCACTTATCAGGTTGAATTTAGAGGTTAGACTTCCGAAGTCGTTTAAAAACTTCTGTTAACCGGGAAATATGTTCATGGATGGTCGGAGAGTAGACGATGATATCATCCATGTAGACGAGACAACGTTCATTCTGGATACACAGAAGAATATTGTCCATGACCCTCTGAAAAGTAGAAGGTGCATTTTTTAAACCAAATGGCATACGAACGAATTCGTAATGACCATTTTCGACAGAAAAGCCAGTCTTAGGAATATCTTCCTCTTGGATTTCCAACTGGTAGAACCCGGAAGCTAGATCCAGTGTCGAAAAATATTGACACTTTCCAAGTTGGTCGAGACGATCGGAGATATTTGGCAGAGGATATTTATCGTCTACAGTCAATTCATTTAATTTCCTGTAATCGATAACAACTCGCCACTTTTGTTTACCAGAAGCATCGAGCTTCTTGGGGACGACCCATACGGGGGAGGACCAAGGAGATGAGGAGTGCCTAATGATCCCATGTTCAAGCATTTTTCCAATTTGGGTTTTCACTTCCTCTTTATGAACTTGAGGATATCTATATGATTTAGTGAAAACGGGGTTTGCATTATTCGTATCAATCGAATGTTTAACCTCGTTAGTGAAAGTCAAGACGTCACCTTCAAGATAGAAAATGTCTTGAAATTCCAAACAAAGCTTAGTGATTTGTTCGCGTTCTTCGTCATTTAGATGTTCAGTTCTAATTTGTTGTCTAATAGTTGAGTATCTGTCTATGTATTGGGAATCATGATAATCGTCTGCATTGAAATTCAGAAGAGGGTGAGTTTTGTCGAGTGGTTCCAGTTTTAAATCAGAAAAAGTTACTGTTTTGGGCATCGCATTAGCGTTGATGATGGAAGTTAGAAATTCGCCATTTGCGTTAATGTGTACGAGTGCATTTGGAAGTCGTACTCTGTCAATTTCTTGAGTTGGTAAGATGGCGTCGATGTTAGAAAGATCGCATTTAAGTTTAAAGATCTTTTCTGTGCGTGCCTCAATAGTTATTTTGTTTTGTGTGGGTTTTTCTGCAGTAATATTTGGCTTAACATTGAGTGTGTCGGGTACATCAGTCAAGGGTTGATCGTTATCGGGAACTTTGTGTAAAGGGATGGTTTTAAAATTTGTTATTAGCTGTTTAGATTTAAAGTCAACTATGCATTCATAGTGTTCAAGAAAATCTAATCCTAGTATGCCGTCAAACTCAATGTCCAAATCGTATATGAAAACTTTATGTGGGTTACGTGGAGCGAATGGAATTAAGGTAGATTGTGAAATAGGGATTTTTTCATGGGTAATTCCTTGAATCGTTACCCTTTCAGGAGATCTTTGGGTGAAATTCTTTAAGGTATTTTCTTTGAAGATAGAGATACCAGCTCCGGTATCAATAAGTAATTTGAATTTAGAAGAAGCGTCAAGAATGTAATAAAGGTTTTTAGAATTAACGGTAAGAAGGGGGCTTAGAGAAATAGTTGCTCCGGGAAGTTCAAGTCGGGGTTCAGATCGTCGAGATTCAAGCTTTGAATCTGTGTTTCGACTTCGCACAAAGTTGTTGTCGAATCGGGAGGTTGGTCTAGGCTCGGAAGCGCTAGAAAATCCTGATATTGATGACTATTAAAAGGCTCGATAGGGGTATCTTCAAAAGTTTGTTCAACGATAGGATAATTTTGAAGATCATCCTCATAATCGTGAGTGTTGCTATCCTCGGTATAGTAATTGTAGTCTGGATAGTGGGAATAACCATCATTTTGATGTTGGTTAAAGTGGTGCGTCCTTTCAGGACGGTTGTTGGGATTGTTCTGTATGACCGAAGGTCGAGAATAATTCGGGTTCATTTGAGACCTAAAAGGGGGCCTCTGGAAGTTTGATGGGAGAAATTGATGTCCTTCTTGAACGGGGGGATTGTTTGCAGGAAAATTTGGCCTTGTTTGTTGATTAGGCCCAAAAGGATTTGGTCTATAGTTTGGATTAAACGTTTGAGAACTATTTTGTGTTTTCAAACGGCAATTTGCGGCTATGTGGCCTAATCGACCACAATGGAGACACTTAGGTGGTTATGTCGGCTTTCGGACTTGGAAATTGGTTTGAGAGGAACAGATTTGTTCGTTTTCTGATCCTCGAAATACGAAAGTTGAAATTCTCTCATAATCCGGGAGTGTGCCTCAAGAAGGTCTTTTGGGTTACTGGCACGAATTACCTGACCTAAACGGGATTCTAATCCCGTAAGAAGGGTATTCATCACCATTGTATCCACTAGAGTGGTCTGGGCGTCTTTTTGTTCTGGACTAAGCCCAGCCGTTTTGTGGATGCAGGAGTGCATTTTCGCACTCAATACCTGGAGTCTATTGTAAAACGTTAGTGGAGACTCGCTGGAAAGTTGCTTTAGACGTTGTAAGTCGTGAATAAGGGAAGAGAGATCACGAGAATCTCCAAAGTGTAGGGTCAAGAGTTGAGTTGATTTCAAGGTACGATCCAGGGTTCCTTGAATTTATCAACTGCGCCGCTTTCCCTTTGAGTTTATTTTTGATATGGATCACTAACAAATATTTTTGATCCGCCGTGGACATATTATATGCGCAATTACACGCATCTATAAAGGTTCCCAAGGAAATTTGGTCGCCTTCAAATTCGGGTATAACGGAAAATATCTCCGTTAACCGGTATCTTTCTGTTTCAGGTGTACCTGAATTTGGTGAAGCTTGTGCCATGTTTATCGATTTAAATAAATTGGAGTGTAAAGTTTATAGAATAAAATGTTAAAAGGTGTAGAAAATTAATGAACTGTAGAATACGTTAGTGGGAATTTACGATTGTTTGAACGATAGAACAGTATGGTATAAAATGTAAAGCAATTAAAATCAATAGTTCAAATAAATCAGTTAATCAAATGGATAAATAAATCAATAAAATATGTAAATCAAATATATCAATGTCAATAAAAGAAATCAACAAATATATCAAATAAATTAAATAATAAATAAATCAATATTTCATTCAAATCAAATATATCAAAAAATAAAAATCGAATAATAAAATAGATCAGTTTCGATCAAATAAAATCAAATTATTTAAAATCAATGTATTAATAAATCAAATCAAATAAATTATATCAAATATTAAAAATCAATGCTCAATAAAATCAAAAAAATCAAATAATATTTACTTAAAACGAATGACGATTCACCATTACTTACATCAACAGGAACATTGAAAGCGCCGTGTTCTACGTTTGATTGCAGTGAGGACTTCTTCCAGGTTCGTTGTTCCGTTGAGGGATAGGAATCCGACGCTACCAGTTAGAGTACTCGTGTTCTAGTAACGTTAGACGGATCCTACTGACTGCGCCAATTTGTTATATTACACTTTCAAAATTTCTCTTTTTAAAAAAAGATTTTATTTATAGTTGCACAATACTTTTAATAAAAATAATAACTTGAAAATAACAATGAAAATTATAAAACTTTATATAACAATTAAAAAGACAAAATGAGTGTTAAACTAAACTAGACAGAACTGTAAGTAATAATGAATGATGTTACAAATGAAAAAGTATAATTTATAAACTATGAACGCTGACTAAGGTGTCGCAGCGCTTGCAGTTCTCACGGATGTTCTTCTGCGGGTAACTGGAGACGACACGTGTTATGCTGACTCAGCTTGAGAACTGTTGCTATGTTGTTTCATATAAGTCGATGGAATAACTTATATAATATATATATACAAAATGTGTTGTAACGGCTCAATAGTTTAGAATGTGTTATTGGGTAAGCAGCCTGGTAAAACTTCACGTTTCCGAAAACTCTTTATATTATGAAAGTTTTCGGATATATATTTATCCTTCGTCAGTCACTAACAGATAGCAATTATACATTGTAAATTATTGTACGAAAATTATAACTAAAAATAATCGAGGATATACTATGAATGGATGGAACATCATGAGAAAAATTTGACGCAATGTTAATAGTATTAATTATGGGAACACGTTCATACTAAGAAATGAAATACCACGTGAATGTGTCAAGCGACAAGAATTGTCTGTCAATTAGGAAGTTAAAATTTGTTATTAATACAGACCAAGCTATGAACTAACAGGAACTAATACCGTGTGTGAAAAGTAATGATCGCAGCATTTTTCAAAAAGAAAAGCGTGAAAAAAAACATATAAAGTGAGTGTTTTTAAAAAATTCATACCTTGATTGTAATAGCAGCTGGAACCTTAATCTGATTCATAATGATAACTTATAACAGATTAATAAATCTGATGATCGATATTGTCTGTTAAGTAGATCTTACAGAAGTGCAGTTTAAATAATTTGTAGAAATATTTTGCAGAACTTATCTTATGAACCTCGACAATTCGACAGCGATATGCAAACTATATTTCGAAAGCTCATGAAATGCACTTCACTTCGTATATCTTTTACATTTTTGTTATAGTGCTGGAAAATCTATTAATATTGCTTGTCAATTTTGGCTTAAAAGACCGACCCTTACTTTTCCTCAGTTGTCTTGATAGTGGCTCAACCATATAAAAGTACTACGTGCCTTCACAGCTATTGTGAGTGCACCGCTGGCTGGCTGTCGCATGTAGGTATTTTTAATGCACAACTTTAAAAAACTTACAGCTTTGAGCCCAGTATGTACAGGGCATGCTAACACCGTGTATTTGTTGTATTTGTTCACAGTGTATAGCAGTGTCATTAAAACAAATCTAATGCTGAGATGCGCTTTGAGGACTTTTGGATCGCAACTGCGACATTCCAACTTAATAACATCATTACTTACGGGTTGTTCATAAAATACGTTCGCATACAGGAGGGTGGGGGTCTGAGTTAGTGTGACGAGATGTGAAGAAGGGAGATAGGAGGAGATGTGACGTTCGCGATGCATCAAACACCTCTCTACTTTAATCCTTCTCCTGACGCTTATCACATTTTTCTGTTACGATAGAAAGTTATACATTTAATCTTTGTAAATAACTAAATAAATATTTTTACATATATATTTTATTCACAATAGCTTATTAATTGGTATATTTACTTACATTTAATTTTCGAGATGGGCGATACCGCTGTTCCTCTATACATACAGTATTATACAAAAAAGTGCTTCCGCGTATTCTATGCTCTCCATCAAATTGGAAATGACAGGAAGACTTAAAACGACCGACGACAAAATAAAGTTGCATCTATAATAGTGATCTTATAGGCACATAATTGCTCGTATACAATAGAAGCTTGTTAACTCGAATTTCAAGGGAAAAGCTAAAAATTTCACATAAATGAGTTAGTGTAGCTAGCATTTCTTGGTACACAAAGGTATGTACTACAACAATTTTATCTTACAAAAGCCCATAGTTTAACTGTTCTACTATATTTTTATATATTTATTTCATAACCTACTTAATAGACAACAAATACAGACTCTTTACATTTCTTAATTTTATACTCGTTTTTAATTATAGTACTTAAGTCTACGTTAGGTCAAACAAAAATTTTCGAAAAATGGCATCAGTGTGAAGTCAGTTATTTAACACTTACAAAAAATGTTCTTCAGAAAAAACACAATTAAAAAAATTATACCCAAAAACGGAGAAAAAAATTCATATTGGGGGATGAAAGCAGAATGGATAAATGATGATAATGTAAATCTAGTGTCGAAATCACAGAAGAAGATACTGCAAGATCGTTATTGTAGATGTTTATTCATTATATTAATAATAGTGATACATTAGTTGCAGTGTATCATATAAGGTGGGTGGGGGGTTCTAGCTTTTGTGACACATTATTTATAGGGGGTGGCAAAAAGCGTGACGCTGCGTGAAGAAGGCGAAGGGAGGGACACAAAAAAAGAAAAATTTGGCGAGACGTATTTTATGAACGACCCTTTATTAAATTTTAAAATTCTTTTAAAAAATTATTGAAAAAGTAAAATTTATGAGTTGCTGATCAGGTCTGCAAAACATCGAGGTACTCTCAATTGTAACAATTTTTCGCATATGTCAACAACCTATATATACCTTTGCCAATTTTGGACAACCAGTCATGTCTCCGACTTGACCATACAATGTATGGCAGCACACTCCCTCTAAGGCACGCATAGCGTGCCTTTAGGGGAAAATCACTGAACCCCAGACATCCTAGATATCAAAAGGGTTTAGCGCTGTGGGAGCACTTGCCAGGTTTTCAGGCCCGTGGTTAGAGTCGTGGCAGCACTTTCCCATAAACCTCCTGACCGTCCGGGCTGTTCCTAACAGGACGGCTTTTTACATTTGTTGGTAAAGATGTTCGTCCAGACCGAGGTATTTTAAATCGTTTAATAGATGTTTTGGGACTACTCCTGTCGTTGACATAACAATTGGTACAGTTCGTGTGTTGTTCATGTCCCACTGAGTCTTTATTTGAAATTCCAAATCCCTATATTTGGTTATTTTCTCATCCTGCTTGATATTTATATTATTGTTGTTAGGAATTGCTATGTCAATTAAAGTTGTTTTCCAAGCGACTTTATCTACCAAAACTATGTCTGGTCTATTGTGGGCAACAGTCCGATCAGTCAGTACCGTGCGGTCCCAGTACTGCTTGTAGTTGTTATTTTCTAAAACAGATTCTGGTTTGTATTTATAGTTTGGTAATCTTACCGACTGTGATAGTGCAAGTTTCAGTGTTAGTTCCTGGTGCAGTATTTTAGCCACAGCATCGTGTCGTTCTTTGTATTCAGTTGCAGCGAACGCTTGACACCCTCCTGTGATATGCTGTATAGACTCAAATGTTTGGCAACCGTACCTGCATCTGTAGTTGTTAATAGAAGGCTCTTTAACGATGTACTTTAGATAGTCCTTAGTTGGGATTACTTGATCTTGGATTGCCAATATAAAACCTTCCGTTTCAGGAAACATATGACCAGAGATCAACCAGTAGTTCGACGCTGCACTGTCGACGTAATCTTTGTTGACGTCATTTATATGTCTTCCATGAAGGGGCTTCTCTTTCCATTTCAGCAGTTTCTGATCAGTAGTCTGGTAGTGTAATTGGACGTGTTGTTGTGCCCGTCGCAGTGGTGTTGAGTCATCAACCTGGCACATGACTCTGTGTAGATCAGAAAATTCTGCGAGTTTCTGGAAATGACTACGCAAAATAGAAATTTGTTGATCTAATAGTTTACTTAGCTCTGTCAATCCTCTTCCTCCTTCATACCGTGGCAAAGTTGTACGTTCGACAGAGCTCTTTGGATGGTGATTTTGAGCTTTTGTTAGTAAAACTCGAACTTTTCATTGTAATTGTTCAATGTCAGTCTTGCACCAATTAACTATACCGAAAGAGTAACTGAGCACTGAACATGCATAGGTGTTAATAGCCTGAAGAAGATTTTTACTGTTTAGTTTGGTTTCCAACAGTCGTCGTACCCTTCTATAAAACTCTGCTGTTAAGTCCGTTTTCATAGTCAAGTGATCAATACGTTCAGCCTGCTTTATTCCAAGGTATTTATAAGTATGACCTTCCCCCATAGATTCAATTGAGGTGCCATCTCCCATTTCGAAGTGCCCCTGCTGTATTTAGCCTTAATAATTCGGCATTTGTCTAGGCCAAATTTCATATGGATGTCACTAGAGAACCATTCTACTATTTTAAGCATATCATGCAGCTGTTGTTTCGTAGCTGCCATAAACTTTAAGTCGTCCATGTATAACAAATGGTTTATCTCTAATGCTTGCACGTCATTGTTATTATCGTCATTTATAATGACCGACTGGCCGCCTCGCTGTGACTAATATTTTTTATGGATTCAAAATGAGTTTATTTATAGGAAAGTGCCACAATCCTCTTAATTATGCAAATTAAAAAAACTTGCTGATTTTGTGTATATTTCTCAAAAGTCATATCAATCCTCCCTTATTAACAAACATTATTAATAGGAGGATGTGGCTTGCAGCTTGTCCAACCCATATGCTTCTGTTGTGTTTGTAAAGGTGATCAAAATGGAAATATCAAAAAAATCTAAAATCTATCCTACTATAATTTTATCACAAAAATTATAGTAGGATAGATTTTAGATTTTTTTGATATTTCCATTGTGATCGCCTTTACAAACACAACTGAAGTCAAAATTATCACCCATGTGTTTAGCAGAACCAAGGACAAAATGCGCAGTTTAGCCCAGATTTGTACATGATATCGATGCATTGCAGATCATACCTATAATCGTGAATTGTATACACTTAATTGTGTGTTTATATCGGGTCACATATTGTATGTATAAAAATGGTGTGGCTGTTTTGATGCAAACCGTAGTTAAATAATTAACATACTTTTATTAATTCCTTGCAGTGCATGTAATTTTCAAACCCAATAAAACTGTTCGAAATTAACCAAACAATAAATTATTTTCGAAAACATAAATCAGACTTAATCCAATACTATTTCTTGACAGGTTAATTTTATCAATTTAACTTTGTTGATTCTCTTCTTCCAAGTTCAATATCCTTAGTAGCAAATAAATCCACAGGAACAGCTTATCCTTACAGAAAAACACAATTATAAACTTCCGAAACTTTCCTAATTATAGCAAATTACGTTGTTTTGATTTACTTTACGCATCCGTATTCGATTGTGTGCGTTTCGTGTGCCTTCTGTTTCAGCTTTTCCACATATACAGATATTTCAGGAGATTTTAGCAGATTAATTGTGACAATAGCAATAACAGTTAGTCTGGAATATAGTGTTTCGATTAAAACTGAAATCCAGTTATCTCCAGCTATGTCATCATTAATATTGAGATTGTCTGTTATCATGTTAGGGAACATATTAATAAATTGCTACGAATATATGGGAAATACGAAAGAATTAATTGAGTAATTTATAGAGAAGATAAATGTTATTCGTCGATATCTTGAAAGTGATATAATAATAATAATAATAATAAGCCGCAATTAATTGTTTAGGTATTATTTAAGATTTGCTTTTCATTTTTTGGTGCTGTCGTGCTTTTCTGATCTATGGTATTATCAGATGCTATTAACTACGGGTGAATTAAGATTTTTATATGTGTGAGATCTAATTAAATTATTAATGTATGGATGAATTTCTCTGTTAATTAAATAAGATTATCCAGAATTCAAGGACATACACGCCTTCTTTCCCAGTTATTATTAATTTTTTTCAATTCACTTTAATGAAAACTAGGTTTTTGCAACATTTATAAAACTGAACCTGTCAAAGAGATATGCAATACTCTCTTTTCAAGATGTGTAATTTCACGTAGTTGGAAGGACTCCCGAATTAGAAACTAAGTGCGTTACTATCCCTGGAATAAAAAAAGATCTTTTGGTAGTGGGAGCACAAAACCCATACCATGGTGTTTTGAGTAGATAACTTGACTAATTGACAAAAAAATTCTCATTTTTTACAAATTTGTTTTCTCACATAAATTCAGAAAATTGTCCATTATTTAGCTTCATGCCTTTTATAATTCCCATGCAACCGCGTTTTCTAGTATTGACAATGTTGTTGATAATTAATGTACCTAGAGAATAAACTATTCCACTATTCTATTCTAACTTAGTTAATTTACATCTTATTTTAATTTCTATATGTTTTTCATTTTATGTTAAAAACTGACTGAACGAGTGGATCTTCTCATACTCTATGGACATATGCCAAACAAGTAAATGCTTTAGCTCTGGCAGTTTTGCAGGGTAACAGTTAAACCATCGGTAGACCTATTTTAAAGGGACATATTACCTTAACGTACGACCTCTTTATCAACCACAAAACCCACTTTGGAAAGCAGAAGAGTTGCACTCGACATCCCTCATATCATTTTTTCAAAATTATATTTATAAAACACACATGGACATTGAACAGCAGCAACAGTAGATGAGCCTTTTTCGAAATTACCTTTGAACCGAAGAATTGCCTTCGACGTTCAATGATTCACAAATAAATAACTTTTAAAATTTTAATGTTTCTAATTGATATATTATATGTATATATAAAAAAGCAAAGACAAAACGATTAGGTACCATTTTCTCCTCTGTCTCTTAACCGATTTTCTTCATTTTTGTTTGGCTAGTAGCTACTGACGACCTTCAGCGCAGAATGTTAATATTAATTTATAATATTGGTACATTCATTAAATAAAATATAATAAAAATTCATTGTTTACGTCATAATGTCAACGCCAAACAACTGACAGTGCCGTCGCCGCCAGACGGTCAAAACTCAAAACATTCAGTAATTATATATGGAGAGAATTATATTCTTACTTCTGGAAGTGACATACAAGCGTTGTTAGTGTTTACTGGTAAAATAGTCAATGTAGTAGATCAGTACGTGTTTCGGACGTGTTGCACTAACTTTCATATTAAATATTCTGTTTTTAATGTGAATTAAATTATTTCATTAATATATTATTATCACATCCTCCCGAAGGTGTTGTGTAGAAAATTGTCAGACAGCGGACAATAGAGAATGTATTAAATATTTAAGTTCTCCTAGGGTTGTTGGTCCTCTCTTTTATTTAATATTCCTGAACTTGATTGAATTCGCAAATGACGAAAACTTTTAGGTTACAAAGAACAATCTTCCACATATTATATCGAATATTTTGCCAAGAAGGAGCGGTTCCAGCCAAAAATTTGGGGGGTAATTCATTTGTCAAAAATATTTCAAATACCGATATTTGATTAAATTTTTTTTTTTTCATTGCAATAAATTTGTCAAAATGAGTGAACAATTTTGGTCATTACATCTACTTCTCCGATTTCTCCACAACTCTGTTTCTTATAAAAATATACTTTTTACAATTTTATGAAATAGGGTCGAATTTCGACCACTGGGCGACCACTAGTTATTATAAATTTGAGGTCGGAAATCGGAGGAACCTGTAAGAAAATCGTAGATCCTGCAAAAGCAGTATTTATAGTGAAAAAGTAACATATTGTTAATTCAAAAATTATAATTCATCAATTAAAAATATATTTTTTTAAAATAAATTATTACACTTTGTAACGGTCTTTCTTTTTTATTCAAGTATTTATATTCGTTCAAAATAACCATCTCATTATTTATTTCATGGATAATGAAATTTAAAAAAAAGACCGCATTGAATATACAAGTAAAACTTAATTATTTGATGATTGGATTATAAACAAACTATGATTGATACTAATAACTTTGCTATATTTTGGGGTTAGAGACATCAACTGAGATAAAATAGCACTTCAAAGAAAAAGGAGTTCATATTATGTCACTGTTGTCGTGCCCTGGTAGTTTTCTCAAAATTTACTTAAGGAACCGAGATTAGGTATTAGTTTATAACAAAATATTATTAATAATACTAAAGAATAAAAATGCTGCGGAACCTTTGATGTATCACAAATGTAAAAACACAGTTTTGCCCCCTTCAGTTTGGTTTACTCCTTGATAATGACAACTTAAGAGTTGTTGAAACGGCGTTTAAAATAAGGGTTTTATGTTAGGTCTAAAATTATGAACAAATGCTTTGTTATTGGCTTAAATTACCAACAAATTAACAACACATTTAACACATTTTGTTATTTTTTTTTTCAATTCTCTAAAATATTGTTCATAGTTTCAAACACGGTTTTACGGGTAAATTTAGTGCAAATGGCGAAAAACTAAATTGTGAACGATTCTTTAATATTATAATGTTCAAAAACAAAAACGCATTGATAGAAAATGTTTTGTTTCAATGAGTCATATGATATCCTTACTACAGATTAGATTTGATCTACTAATTTCTCACCTACTTTCGTCATAGAGATTGGCTATAAATCATTTTTTGAGAGACAATTCCTATCTAGGATTGTTTTCCGATCGGGAACAATACGTATTTTCTTGTGTAACAAATTTTCAAACAAGATACAATTAAAAATGTAAATAACCTACATAAGAAAATAATAAATAATTTCATCATAATCAGTCAGCTTTTTGGATGCTCAAAAAATAAATATTTTTAAAATCCGACCGTAGCGCCATCTACCGGACTCAATTCTGAATCTAATATAACCAGAGACCCACTCAAAGACTCCCAAAATTGGTCTAGCAAGTTTAAAAAAAGTTTTGCTAAATCCCATCCAGGGATCCTCTCAAACACACACAAAAATCTCATAAAATCGGTACAGTCGTTTAGGAACAGTTAATAAAAAAATATTTTATGAGACCTTTTGTCAAGAAGGGCATGAGCTGATCATCTTCAGACAGCTAAGCAAATCTTCATTAATTATAGCTAAGAACCATCTTGATCACATCAGCTTTCAAATACAAAAAAAAAAACGTATCAAAATCGATTCACTCAGTTAGGAGCTACAATGTCACAGACAGACACACATATCCACAAAAACACATCTTCAGTTTATCATTTTACCTAGGGGATTAAAACCATTATCGTACGTTATGGTGTCCTTAAAAACCGTAGGTGTCGACTATAACATCTCACGTCAGGATAGTGAACCATCATCAACTATAAAACGTTATGTCCATTTGGTTATTTGTTACTAATATATATCTTTAATTACGGTAAAGAGTTCTATCTTCTTTTATACATATAATTTCTCCATTTATCTAATCTTCATCTTAATTTCTCCATTAATGTACTTCATCAGATCTTTTGTTTGCTTTGAGTTGTAACCTGAGTAAACGGATTCGAAAAAATCTATAATTCCTTTTATCACATATTGTCCTAAGAATAAATAAATAAACTTCTTTTTGGGTAGTTTAGATTTAAAAATCACAAAAATTAAGAAGAAAACTAAACAAAGTTAAAGATTATTTTAAATAATGCAAAGCAACTGAGAACAAAGAGGTGAAATATACCTCAAAAAATATAAACTGGTTAACAGTTTTCAATCAACACTGTGTTAGACCGACTCGATTTGCTAAAGACTCCTACAATAATTGCAGCTGATGTAGGAGAGAATTTGTAATTTGAGATTGGTTGATTAAGCGAAAGATCTAGGTGACCAAGGTTAAAGATTCATAGTGTATTTAGTAAAAAATATAAAGTTAACATAGCTTCTTGGAGCAATATCATATGGAAAATAAAATTAAGGAACCTCCACGGATATGGTACCAGATGAGAGCATACTACTTCCTAATTATAAGTAGCCAACCATTAATGTTACTGTAGCTCGTTGGGTAAAATGAGCGCTCCTTCCCAATAATGAAGTGTAATGGCATCTATAGAATTTCTTTGATCTCATCTTATATCTTATCCTAAAATGTTTGGTATATATGAAATGTACAGCTTTACAAGTAATTGTGGTGTGATCCCAAAAATCAAAAAACACATTCTAGAGATGCCACAAACATCTTTCAGAAAAGAACTAAAAATGGTGTTTTCAATGGCTGCAAAGGCAGAAATCCCAAAGACCTAGTAATTCAAATATAATATTATTACACAAGGATGAGGGACAAGCGAACCTGGAATACTATACACCAATAAGCCTTCTGTCCCAACTCTATTAAATATTCATTAAAACACACCCACGCAATCACATCTACATACTACAAATACTCCAAAAATACTAGTCTAACCTATCGGACAAGCTGAATTTAAAGCAGAAAATATCGCAAGATATCTACTGAGAGTGAGCTTGTCAATCAAAAAATAAGAGTGAACCACCTATACCTATATATAACATCACATGAAAATAGTAAACCGATTAGTCAGAAATGAGATGTAAGGCAAGAAAACCGCCAAAATGGTTTTCAAACTTTCCAAAAAACTGCATTGGCAAAATATTAAAGGTATTATATTAAATGGAAGAAGGCTCAATAACCTCAGTTTTGCGAATGATGTTGTTCGTGTCACAGAAACTTCTGAAGAATTACGTATAATGTTAGCAGATTTGGACATTTAAAATTCCTTTGAAAATGAATTTAAGAACAAAATTAAGTTTAGTAGATTCGTAGATCTAAAAATAACACTTAAAATCAACGAACTGGATGAGGTGGATAATTATGTCTATTTAGGACACGATAAAACAAACAAACATTGAAAATTTACGGTAAAATAAGATTTATTTAGAGTCAATTGCAATTAAAACCAAAATTGGTACAATGCAATAAAATTAGACGATTGTTTTCATTTTTCTCGGATTTAGTTCTTTATTAGTGGCAGTTGGAGATAATGTTAATAAAATCTTATCTAATAATGTTAAAAATAATATTTATTGTATATAACCAGTTATTA
Organism: Octodonta nipae; assembly: GCA_034190945.1. Classification (NCBI taxonomy): domain Eukaryota; kingdom Metazoa; phylum Arthropoda; class Insecta; order Coleoptera; family Chrysomelidae; genus Octodonta; species Octodonta nipae. The sequence continues at coordinate 43,610,733 of CM067224.1, read as the reverse complement.
TGTTGCTTTCATTTAGCTTTACTGGGCTCGATCTAATATATATTGTATGAGATCTCTTCGTATAATAATTGCAGTTGATGTAAGAGAGCATCTGTTATAATAATAATAATAATAATAATCACGTCGGTCGGTCCTAGTAAGACCAAAGCAAGATCCTCCCCAATTTAGACAAACACCTCGAATACCACCTTGGCAAAGACGACTTGAAGGGAAAATCAATTCTCTTCGGAAAGACGTTGGAAGACTGAGCGAATACCAACGAGGAGTCAGGAACAACAGAATAGAATGGCTTGTCAATACTATTATGGACAATAACCGAATGCACTCCCAGTGGGATGGAAAAAACATCACATCTCAGCAGTGCCTGGACAGTCTTCGACAAAAGCTCTCCGTCTACACAAGCCGATTGAGAAGATACAAAACCAGTAACCAACGGAAACTAGACAACACACTTTTCCGACATCAGAAAAAGGGTTTTATAGAAAACTTAACAACACCAATAATAATAAAGCCCCTAGTTACCCCAGTAAAACAGACATCGAGGAATTCTGGAAAACACTGCTTTCCACAACAATCTCCTATAACTCCAGAGCCAGCTGGATTAATGAGGAGGAGGCTGCATTTCAGAACTGTGATGCCATGCAACACCAACCATTTACAACGGAAGACACATCCAACATAATGAAGCACCTCCATAACTGGAAAGCACCAGGACCAGATGGTGTACAAAATTACGGGATAAAGAAACTGTAGGCAACCCACGAAACACTAACAGCCCTTATAAATGACGTAATTACCCACCCACAAAAGATGCCTAGTTTCCTTACGCATGGTGTTACATACCTCTTACCAAAGAATAAGGTATGTGCACAGGACCCAGCAAAGTACCAACCAATCACTTGCCTTCCAACCTTATACAAACTCATAATATCGTGCATTAATCATCGCATTTTCAAACATTGTGAGCTGAACGATATAATTACTCAACAACAAAAGGGATGCGCGAAAAATTCGATGGGCTGCAAAGAACAACTGATAATTGATTCCGTTCTCTACATGGCATATGTGGACTACAAAAAGGCCTTTGATTCAGTTCCACATGATTGGCTCATTAAGGTACTGAACTCTATAAATTGTCCACCTGGCAATCCAAAATCTCACTGAATGAAGCCAACTGTTAGACACAAACTGACCCCATTCCAATCAAAAGGGGTATATTCCAGGGAGACTCTCTTAGCCCGCTGTGGTTCTGCCTTGCCATGAACCCTCTCTCAAACAAACTGAACTCGACTAATTTTGGGTTCAGTCTCAAACACAACAACGTACAAGCATTAAAGATAAACCATTTGTTATACATGGACGACTTAAAGTTGATGGCAGCTACGAAACAACAGCTTCATGATATGCTTAAAATAGTAGAAGGGTTTTCTAGTGACATCCATATGAAATTTGGCTTAGACAAATGCCGAATTATTAATATAGTTAAAGGCAAAATACAGCAAGGGCACTTCGAAATGGGAGATGGCACCTCAATTGAATCTATGGGGGAAGGTCATACTTACCTTGGAATAAAGCAGGCTCAACGTATTGATCACATGACAATGAAAAAGGACCTAACAGCAGAGTTTTATAGAAATTAAACAGTATAAATCTGTTTCACGCTATTAACACATATGCGTGTTCAGTGCTCAGTTACTCTTTCGGTATAGTTAATTGGTGCAAGACTGACACTGAACAATTACAACGAAAAGTTCGACTTTTACTAACAAAAGCTCAAAATCATCACCCAAAGAGCTCTGTCGAACGTACAAATTTGCCACGGTATGAAGGAGGAAGAGAATTGACAGATCTAAGGAAACTATTAGATCAACACATTTCCATTTTGCGTAGTCATTTCCAGAAACTCGCAGAATTTTCTTATCTACACAGAGTCATGTGCCTGGTTGATGACTCAACACCACTGCGACTGACACAACAACATGTCCAATTACACCACCAGACCACAGATCAGAAACTGCTGAAATGGAAAGAGAAGCCCCTGCATGGAAAACATATAACTAACGTCAACCAAGATTATGTCGACAGTGCAGCGTCGAACTACTGGTTGATCTCTGGTGGTATGTTTTCTGAAACGGAAGGCTTTATATTGACAATCCAAGATCAAGTAATTCCAACTAAGAACTACCTAAAGTACATCGTTAAAGACCCTTCTATTAACAACGACAGATGCAGGTACGATTGCCAAACATCTGAATCTATCCAGCATGTCAGAGGAGGTTGTCAAGCGTTCGCTACAACTGAATACAAAGAAAGACACGATGCTGTGGCAAAAATACTTCACCAGGAACTAGCACTGAAACTTGAATTATCACAGTCGGTAAGATTACCATACTATAAATACAAACCAGAATCTGTTTTAGAAAATAACAACTACATGCTGTACTGGGACCGCACGATACTGACCGATCGGACTGTTGCTCACAATAGACCAGATATAGTTTTGGTAGATAAAGTCTCTCAGAAAACAACTTTAATTGACATAGCAATTCCTAACAACAATAATATAAATACTAAGCAAGCTGAGAAAATAACCAAATATAGAGATTAGATATAGAGATATAGAGAACAACACACGGACTGTACCAATTGTTATGTCAACGACAGGATTAGTCCCAAAACATCTATTAAACAATTTAAAATACCTCGGTCTGGACGAACATCTTTACAAACAAATGCAAAAAGCCGTCTTGTTAGGAACACCCCGGACGGTCAGGAAATTTATGGGAAACTGCCGCCACGACTCCAACCACGGGCCTGAAAACCTTGCAAGGGCTCCCACAGAGTTAAACCCTTTTGATATCTAGGATATCTGGGGTTTAGTGAATTTTCCTCTAAAGGCACTCATAGCGTGCCTTAGAGGGAGTGTGATACCATACACTGTATGGTCAAGTCGGGGATAATCTTTATTAATAGCACTTGGCTAGAACACAATACAATATATCATATTAACATTTGTCACAAATACATATCGGAGAAAAAAAAATTACAAAACAATTGTATCTTTAATATGTAATATACATTTTCGCTTAAATTCTGTTAAATTATTAAACATTTTAATAGAACCAGGCAGTTCGTTGTATTCTTATAAACCCTTATAAAATAAATCATTTTTACTAAAGTTAGTGTTTACTCTACTTAAATAAAAGTTATTTCTTGACCTAGTATTATATTCATGAATATCTCTAACAAATTTACACTTAGTAAGGAGGTGTTTTGGTAACAGATTGTTTAACATTTTGTATATAAATAACATTGTATTGTAAGTTATTGTTTGTCTTATACTTAATAAATTTGTACTTTTTAACATATGACTTCTACTTGTATATTTATTGCAGCCTAAAATAATACGTAAAACCTTGTTTTGTTTTTTCTGTAAGATATCTATTCCTGAATTATTCATCAAAAACAATAGTGTTGAACAGTAATAAAAGTGTGGAGCTATAATCGTTTTATATGTTGTGAGCTTTGCCCAAGTACTTGAATCTTTTGAAGCACGAGCTAATACATTAGTTTTTCTTACTATTTTATTTATTATAAATTTGAAATGATCTGCAAATGTTAAATTATTGTCTATAATACAACCTAGATACTTAATTTGTTTTACAGTTTCAATGATTTCACCATTTATTTCTACATACATATTGCCTTGTTGAGTTTTATTATTTTTATGTTTAATAATCATCATTGTTGTTTTATTTCCATTTAGCTGAAGTAAATTGTTGTTTAGCCATTCATATAGACAATTAAGCTCCTCATTTAATGTTTCTATGATAGTTTCCAAATTAAAACCTGCTATATATATATTACAGTATCATTTGCAAACATCTGGATATCACAATTTTATATGATTTTAACAATGTCATTAATATACAAGATAAGCAATGTTGGACCCAACACAGTTCCCTGTGGCACACCATATTCAGTTTTTTCTGATAGAGAGGTATTCCCGTATTTTGTTACCTGAATTCGATTGCTTAGATATTCACTAAACCATTTTAGAATTGTTTTACCGAAACCATATTTTCCCAATTTCATTAGAAGCAGATCTCTGTTGATTGTTTCAAATGCACGTTTGTAGTCTAGAATAACACCAATCATTTTGCCTTCATCAAATGCATTTTTCCAGTTGAATAACACACTTTGTAAAGCACTCTCACAAGAGTGTTTATTTCGAAAACCTGACTGGTACTCACTGAGGGTAATATTTTCTTCTACATAGTTCACTATTTCTTTATTCACGCACAATTCAAGTAGTTTTTCATATGGAGGTACAGTGTTAATTGGTCTAAACTCTTCACATCTTATTGTATCTTTTTTCTTTTCAATAGGAATAACTTTACTCATCTTCCACTTTTGCGGGAATGAGCCTGTTTCCAAACTGCAATTTATTACGAAATGTATCACCTATAGCTTCAAATGAATATTTCAAAATTTTAGTCGTAACCCCATCAATACTACCTTCTTTATTCTTCATGTTGTTTATAATTTTTCTTAACTCTGACATTTCTAATTTTTGAAATCTTTCCATCTTGCAACTAATTTTTATGTGATTAATACACTCTTGATGTGTTTTGTTTAGTTTTATATTTTCTGCAATTTCCTTTACACTATCTAAGAAGTATTTGTTCAAATGTCTACTTATTTGATCTCCTCTTACAATGCTGTTATTGAATATAATTTCATCTTTAAGATCTTCCTGGTTTTTAGTCTTCATCAATTTTTTTAATGTGTCCCACATTTCTGTTGGATTATTTCTGGCTTGATCAATTTTATTATTAAAATAATCCTTTTTGGATATTCTTATTAAAGATACTATTTTATTTCTTTTTTGTCTGTAACATTCCCCATTATTCTCCATCTTACTAGCTACAGCTCACTTGTATAATCTGTCTCGTTATTTAATTTCCTTGTCTATTTCCTCATTCCACCACATCTTGTTTCCCATTTCAACTTTTATCATATTCTGTTGTTCTGGTGCAAACTCATCAAGAGTTGTTATCAGATTGTTAGTTAGATTATCAGCTAGAGTATTTACATTTGAAGAATTTGATGGTATTTTCATTTCCATTAATTTGAGTTGATAACCTAGTACATCCAGTTTTTTATAATTTCTATAGGTTTTTATTTCATAGATTGGTTCATGTTCACCTTCAAAATTTGCCATTATTATTGAGTGGTCTGTTATCTTGGGAGTCAGAAGAACAACACATCTAATGTCATTTTTGTTTGTAACTAATAGAACTGATGAAGGTTCCCGACCAGAAACAATATATATTATATTTATATATAATATATATTGTCTTGCGTACAAAGGAATGACACCTCGAAGAGAGTAGATCTATTTTAGTTGCAGAATTATTTGTAATGCGAGTATGTTTATCAATTAGTTGGTAAAAACCTTGCTTATTTATAACACTGTTTAATTTAGTTTAGTTTAATTTAGTTTATTGCCCAACAGAAATAAATCCAATTACAGGACAAATATTATAAAGTTATGATACATACTAGTAAACTATAGTATCTTAAATATTAAAAAATGATAATAACAACAAGAATTAAAAGATCAGAGAATATTACAAATATTATAACATAAATTTTACAGTTTTTTAAAAAAGAAATAAAATAACAATTGACAAATATATTACCTCATAAATTCTACCCACATTTTTAAAAAGAAACGAAATAACAGTTGACAAAAGACTTTTACCAGTACCTGAACCATGGTTGATCTGACATTTGTTGAATATATGCTTCAGCTATTGATTCAAAATTGTCATAGTTAATATCAGAGACTCTAGATATATTGTTATAAGCTCTACACATGATAAATAATGGTGACTTTATAAGAACATTTGTATTTGCAAACAGATAAAAATAGGTGTTATTTCTTGAACCAAGCCTTGGCAAATGTATCGGGATCATTTAGAGAAGAACAGGAGAGTCAATTCTGTTGTGAACCAATTTGTATAGAAATGAAAGGTTATGTAAATTCCAATGCATAACTAAAGATCTTATCTCAAATCTGTCAAGAAGTAAATTGTGCTGGTACCCTCTGGCAGGATATGAGCCGTCGACTCGAAAAGCAAGATATTTCAGGAATTTTCTTTGCACTGCCTCCAAACGCTTATGATGAATCTTGTAGACAGGATGCCAGATAAGATTGCAATAATCTAACTTTGAGAGCACTAATCATGTATATAAAGATTTCAGCGCGGATATGTTATGAAAGCTGTTGCAATTTCGCAAAATAAAACCCAGCGAACGCAGTGCCGATTTGCAAGTTATGGAAATATTTTCAGCGAATGAGAATTTATGATCAAAATATACACCCAGGTCCTTTATGATAGTGCACCGCTCAATAGTTTCATTGTTCAACGAGTAATCGAATAGTATAGGATTCCTCTTCAAAGCATAAGAACATACTTTGCATTTCGCGATGTTCAAAAAGAGTTTCTTCTTGGTACACCATAACGTGAGCTGATTCAGGTCATGTTGTAGCCGTAAGCTATCATTGATGCTCTCGACTTACAGAAATAATTTCAGATCGTCTGCAAAAAGAAGAGTTTCAGATAACAGTATACTAGATAAGTCGTTATTGAATATCAGAAACAATAACGGACCGAGATTGGAACCTTGCGGTACTCCTGAACTGACAGTAAATGTGTTTGATTTGAAGCCGTTATAGCTAACAAATTGATGGCGGTTAGTTAAGTAGGATTTGAACAGAGTAACCAGTGGGTAACTGAAACCAAAGACCGATAATTTTTCGATTAATGTAGGATGATGAAGTTTATCGAAAGCCTTGGTAAAATCCGTGTAGACCACGTCTACTTGACTTTTGGAGTCAAGGGCTGCAGCTGTGAACTGGGTGAAAATCGATAAGTTAGTGACTGTGGATCAATTTTTCATGAATACTTTAGCAAAGTTAGGAATAATGGCGATGGGTCTGCAATTTGTTATGATATCTTTGTTACCAGATTTGTGCACCGGACAGATTTTCGACAGTTTCCAGCACTCAGGGAATATCCCAGTTTTTAGGATTAAGTTGAATATAGAGTATAACAGTTTCCAGCACTCAGGGAATATCCCAGTTTTTAGGATTAAGTTGAATATAGAGTATAACAGTGAAGCCAAAACCGTCGAGCAGTCTTTAACCAAGAAGCTGGGAATCATGTCATGTCCAGATGTAAAACTATCTTTAAGGCGTTTAGATGACTTGATGATGTCACTTATACATAAACTTGCTACAGAAATGTTAGGCGAGTATATGGTGTTGGAAATATGGACGCATGCGCATAACGACAAGTCAAATACTCTATGTATATGAAGACTAGATACGTTCTGACATATGTTTATGTCATCTTCTGTCATATATATTGTGTGTCATTATTACCGTTTGTGTAATATATAATGGTTAATCCTAAATAATAAATTGTCCTAAATTATTTCATCAGGTTATGGGCCCAGTATTGCCTGCCGTATAGTGTATTTTGGATAAAATCAAGAAAACAGTTACCTAGCAGAAGTTTACGACGTGCATAATTGCTGAACTCAAAGGTGTGTTTCAAACCTTATTGGATATTGTAAAAAATGGCTAGTAGTAATTCAATGATGTCAATTGAGAAGCTCACAGGTCGCAATAATTGGGCAAGTTGGAGTTTTGCTGTCAAAGCGTATTTGCAACATGAAGATTTATATGATTGCATTTTGAGAGAACCAGATCCAGCCGATCAAAGCAAGTTAAAAGAAGATACTAAAGCCAGATCAAAATTAATATTATTACTTGATTCAGTATTATATGTACACATTCAAGAAGCAAAATGCCAAACAGGTATGGGACAATTTAGCGAAAGCATTTGAAGATAGTGGATTAACCCGAAAAGTTGGTTTGTTAAGAGAGCTTATAAATACAAATTTAGAGAATAGTTTATCAGTAGAAGACTATGTAAACAAAATAATGACAGCGGCACGCAAATTAAGAAATATAAAATTTAATGTGGATGATGAGTGGTTGGGCACATTAATGTACAAGCCTATGATTATAGGTTTAGAAACTTCCGGTATGAAGATTAGTGCTGACTTGGTAAAAAATAAATTGTTACAAGAAATTAAACCATCAGATACTACTGCACTTTATACAAATACTAAAAATTATCAGCCCAAAAAAGATCAGCAAAAGCATAAGAAAGGCCCAAGGTGTTTTAATTGCAATAAATTTGGCCATCTCAGTAAAAATTGTTGGCATAAAAAATCAAGTCTTAAGGAAACAGATAAAAAATCTGGATATGTGGCAGCATTTTCTGCATCCAGAACAAATGATTTCAAGAACTGGTATGTGGACTCTGGAGCATCCATGCACATGACTATGCACAGGGATTGGCTCACAAATGTCACTCCATCATCTGTATCAAGCAATAGAATTGCAGACAATAAAGTACTGAAAGTTGAATGTTGTGGTAATGTATGCATTAAATGTCTAAGTGTTTATTGGGAAATAACACCACACTTTAAAGGAAATTGCTGTATATTCCAAACGTTTCGGGGTCTAGATCAGAATAAACATTGTCAAATATTAAAATTTACATCTTGGAATTGTACCTTTTTAATCCGTAGTTTCTTAGCCATTGACAACGGGGTCTGATCTAGACCCCGAAACGTTTGGAATATACAGCAATTTCCTTTAAAGTGTGGTGTTATTTCCCAATAAACCACTTAGACATTGAAAAAGATGCCACAAGTATCCTTCAGAAAACAAAAGTATGCATTAAATTAAATGCAAAAAATGGCAGCACTGAAACAATACAGGTGAGAGAAGTTTTATATGTACCAGATCTGAAAACAAATTTTCTATCTGTAAGCAAAATAATTAAAAATGGATGCAAAGTAACATTTGATGAGGAAGGCTGTCAGATTTATAATCCAAGTAATGTGTTGGTTGCAACAGCAAATTTAATAAATGAAACTTATCAGTTAAGTATTGATCAAAGTAAAGACATGCAACTTATGCTAGCTACTAAGACTGATGATGCATATTTGTGGCATCAAAGAATGGGTCACTTAAACTTCACAAGTGTTGGTAAAATACCCAATTGTACAGAAGGAGTGAAGTTGACACTGAGAAAAGCAAATTCTATCTGTGTAACTTGTCTTGAAGGCAAGCAAACAAGACAACCATTCCCTACCGAAGGCTCCCGTGCAATAGGTTTGCTAGAGCTTATCCACACAGATGTATGTGGACCAATGAAGCATGTTTCATTAGGAGGTGCAAGGTTTTTTGTTAATTTTATTGATGACTTCTCAAGAAGAGTACATGTCTACCTTATCAAACAATTTGTGGAATTCAAGAACAGAGTAGAAAATGAGCTGAATAGAAAAATTAAAATTTTGAGAAGTGACAATGGAACTGAGTATAAAAACAATAATTTTGAAACATACTTAAGGAAACATGGAATATTGCACCAAACAACCAATCCATACACTCCTGAACAAAATGGACTGAGTGAAAGAATGAATAGGACCTTAATAGAGCGAGCTAAATGTATGATTTTAAATGCAGAATTGCAGACCACATTCTGGGCAGAAGCAATGGTTACAGCTGCATATATCATTAATCGCTCACCCAGTTCTGCTTTATGTGATATGACGCCCTATGAAGTATGGACTTGAAAGAAGCCAAATTTGAGCCATATGAGAATTTTTGGATGTCCTGCTATGGTGCATATACCTAAAGAACATAGAACTAAGCTTGAAGTGAAATCACGTAAACTGATCTTTGTTGGTTACAGTGATTGCACAAAGGGGTACCGATTTATAGAACCCGAAACAAAAAAAAAGGAATTGTAAGTAGGGATGTTGTATTCCTAGAAGCTTCAATTAAGAGAAATAAAGTTAATAATGTATCAGAAAAGCAAAATACCATAATAAAAAAGGAAGAGGGTTCAACTATAAAAAATAAAGTTGATGTATCTGAAAATGAGAAGAAAATTATCGACTTATTATTGTATGAAAAATGTACAGAACCTGAGAAAAGAAACATTGATAAGGGGATTAATGAAACAAGCGAGACACAGGATACATCTCAAAGTATTTTGGTTTCAGATGATTCCGATCAATTTGAAGATATTCAGGATGAATCATATTTACCTGCTGAAACAATTGATTTTCCTCCGCAACCAAATAGAGTTTTGAGACCACTTCAGCATCGAATACAACATAATGTTGATCAGACTCCCACATCATTTATGTGTATGAGTAATGAGTCAACAATGAGTTTACTAATCTGTTATCCGCAAAGTTTTGAAGAAGCTCTTAACAGTGACAATGCTGATGAGTGGAAAAGAGCAATGAATGAAGAATATGAGTCATTGTTAAAAAATAATACATGGACACCAGTTAACTTACCAGAAGGAAAAACAGCAATTTCCAGCAAGTGGGTTTTTAAAACCAAGTTGGATGGAAATGCTATTGTTGCACGTTATAAAGCTAGAGTGGTAATCAAGGGTTATAAACAAGTCAAGGGCATTGATTACCATGAAGTGTATGCTCCTGTAGTCCGTTATTGTTCTATAAAATATTTAATCAGTCTAGCTGCAAAATATGGACTTAAGATACACCAAATGGATGCAATTACAGCTTTCTTACAGGGTGAAATCGATGAAGAGATATACATGTCCTTACCACCTGGTTATGAAGACAAAAATAAAGTAGGCAAATTAAATAAGTCTATATATGGATTGAAACAAGCTAGCAGACAATGGAACAAGAAATTAAATACTGCATTAATAGATATTGGAATCAATCGTTCAAACTTAGTTCCATGTGTTTACTATCGCATTATATATGAAAATGACATATTATTTATAGCGGTATATATAGACGATCTGTTATACTTCTTTAACAATGAAGAAACATCACAAATGATGAAGGAGAAGTTACTAAAAACATTTAGTATGAAGGACTTTGAAGAGCAGAGAACTGCATTGGTTTTAAAGTTACTCAAAATGAAAATCAAGAAGAGATTTCTATAGATCAGTCTTTATATATAAAAAGGATACTCATCTGGTTTGGAATGCACAACTGCAAGTCAGTGTGGACACCTACTGATGTAAATGTTAAGTTGAGAAAGGCTGAAAGTGAAGATGAAGTTGTAAAGGATATTCCATACCAGGAAATTATTGGCTGTTTGTTGTACCTATCGCAAGGAACTCGACCAGACATGATTGCTGATGTTTTGACGAAGGGACTTCATCGTACCAAGCATAATGGTTTCACCACAGCAATGGGATTAATTATGGAGCATCTGCGTCCAGGAGAGGATGTTGGAAATATGGACGCATGCGCATAACGACAAGTCAAATACCCTATGTATAAGAAGACTAGATACGTTCTGACATATGTTTATGTCATCTTCTGTCATATATATATTGTGTGTCATTATTACCGTTTGTGTAATATATAATGGTTAATCCTAAATTATAAATTGTCCTAAATTATTTCATCATATGGACTCACCCAAAGAATTAGCGGCACTGGGAGAGAAATAAACACTTTTAAAATAATGAGCAAAGGAATTAACTATTATCTGGGGATTGGTATGGTATTGTTCCTGGTAGGACATTCTTCCTGGAATACGTGAGGAGGTGCATTTTTGATTAATAAATGACCAAAATACCTTGGGATCGGTTTGTATTTTGTTCTGTAGGGTATTTAAGTAAGTGTGGAAAGAATCCTTAATTAGTTTGTTAACAAGTTTTCTCATATCGCTAAATTTATGATAATAATATTCAAAGTTTTTAAATAATTTGTGATAGTGGTTCTTAACCTTTAACTATGGACGCGCGGTCTCACAGACCGCTTGGGATTTCAAAAATCGCGTTTACCCCACTTCCCCGCGTTCCCCGTATCTGCCGCGCTTAGTAGCTTCGGTTTTAGTGTCAAAACGTCTGCGAAGGCGAGAGGTTGTGTCACCGGCTGTAAATTGGGTGAGTTATTTTGTTTTTAATTTCGATCGCGGTATGTGAGACCGCATGTCCATGGTTCCCTTACAAAAAATAATAAATGCGATTTTGTTTGTTTTAGGTAGTTTATAATCAAAATGTCACAAAACATTAAGCCAAGTACTTCTGGTTGTAAACGATCTTCAAGGTCACCGTCGCTATCACAAAAGCATGCAAAAATATTACGTGTCAACGATCCTTCTTTTGAAAACGAAGTCAGTACCTTACTTTTAGCGTCAGATCAGTCAGATAATGAAGACAACATTAGTGATTGTTTAGTGTATGAAACAGACATCATAGAACAACATAATAGTGACCAAGAAAGTGCCGGAACAGATAGCAGACAAGACTTTAGGAATGATAGTTCGGATGATGATAGCTCAGACAGTAACGTGCCACTTTCAAATATTCAAAGAAGACTTGAAACTTCAAACTCACTACCTAATTATTACTACGGCAAAAATCGTTACAAATGGTCTATTAATCCACCATCTAAGAGGGTAAAAACTCCTCAACATAACATTGTTACCTGTCGATCTACTTCTCGTTTGACCAAGGACGAAAACAAGGATCCTATCAGTATTTGGGACAAACTTTTTGATATAGATATGCGGCAGACTATTTTGATATGGACCAATATGAAAATTTCTGAATTCAAAGCAAAGTTCAAGCGTCAAGATAGATCTGAATTAAAACCTTTAGATATGGTAGAGTTGAATGCTTTTCTTGGATTATTGTATTATTCTGCTGTTTTGAAATCCAATCATGAAAGCTCGAGCTACATTTTCGCTACAGATGGTACAGGCTGTGAAATATTTAGGTGCACTATGTCTGAGACTAGATTTTTGATTATACTACGATGCCTACGTTTTGATAACCCAGTTGATCGTCTAGAGCGACAAAAGACTGATAAGCTAGCAGCGATCTCTTCGATTTTTGAGAAGTTTGTCACAAACTCTCAAAAATTATATACAGTTGGCGAATGTGTCACTGTAGACGAAATGTTGGTGAAATTTCGAGGGAGGAGTCATATGATCTCTTATATGCCAAAGAAGCCGGGAAAATATGGACTGGTTGTTCGTGCTTTATGTGACGCTAAAACTTTTTATTTCTACAATGGCTATATATATTCTGGCAAAGGGTCTGATGGGATAGGATTGCCAGCCGAAGAGAAGAAATTTCTGGTTCCAACTCAGTGTGTTTTGCGTTTGACGAAACCGATTCAAGGATCAAACCGCAACGTGACAGCAGACAATTGGTTCTCATCAATTGAACTTGTTGATGAACTAGCTAAAAGAAAACTGACATATGTTGGAACCGTGAAAAAAATAAAAGGGAATTACCAAAAGAATTCCAGCCACACAAGTCTCGTGAAGTTGGTTCTGCTTTGTTTGGGTTTACGAAAGACAAAACTCTGTGTTCGTATGTCCAAAAATTGAACAAAGCTGTGGTTTTGGTATCATCAATGCATCACAGTAACACCATCGACGATCGCATCAATAAACCTGAAATTATTCAGTATTATAACTCTACCAAAGGAGGAGTGGATGAGACAGACAAGAAATGCTCTATTTATTCAAGCAGTCGACGAACTAGAAGGTGGCCTATGGTTGTGTTTTTTAGAGTTCTGGACTTGTGTGGTGTAAATGCTCATATTCTACACAATCAGCACTTGTCTAAACAAATAGAAAGAGGAGATTTTCTCAAGAAGTTAGCAAGATCCTTGGTCGTGCCTCATATGCAAAGACGCGTCATCAACTCAAATTTGCCCAAGGAATTGAATTTGACACTAAAGCGAGTTTTAGGAGCAGACTTATCTTCAGAAGAGCCTCCTTCTTTGGAAATCGAATCCTTAAAGCGAAAGACCTGTAGAATCTGTCCACCTAAACTAAAGAGGAAGACTAACTACACTTGTGTTAGTTGTAAACAAGCGATATGCCTTCAGTGTTCCAAGCCTTTGTGCAATGAATGTCAATAATTTTACTGATTTTTGACCCATGTCAGAATTTTTATGTTTTAGGTTAAGAAGTTGATTTTTTGTTTTTTATGTTCAGTATAGTTTATAGTTACAGATAATTACCCTTGGTTTATGAAAAAGTTATTATTTTTCAAGTTATAGTTTTTTTTTTATCTCAGGTAAATTTAGGCTAAAAAGTGCCTTAAAATATTATTTATATAAATATATAAGAAAAAAAGTTTATATAAGCTAAACTATTGTTATATTCTTTGATTTTGATGTCTCTAATGTAAATAAAAAATAAATAAGTAAAACTAAAACAATTGTTTACTTTTAAAAAAATCAAAACTTATAGCGGTCTGTGAGACCTCGCGTCCATGGACATGTTACAATATTGTGACGTCCACAGTTAAAGGTTAAGTTTAATATTTTGGATTAAATCGTGGGAATACCATATAGGGTATTTTGTAAATCTGTTTTTATACGGCGGAATGAAGCGATCTAACAATGCATTAAGTGTATTATAAAGGATGTTGCAAGCTGCATTAGGATCTGTACATGAAGACAAGGTATTCCAGTTAAGATTGCATAAAGCAACGTATAGGCCGTGGTAGTCACCCTTTATAAAGTTATGTGTTCTCTTTCTGAAGTCTAGCGGAAACCGGTTGATATGTGGAACTTGAACTCTGATTGAAATAATAAGCGGGGGGTGATAATTGTCGGGTTTAGTTCAGCCTTAACTTTACATGGTGCACTCGACAAGACTAAATCAAGCAATCCACCATTGGCATTTATAATATTGTTTTCTTGTTTAAAGTTATTAAAATCAATAAAAGATTGCAATCTAGTAGTTTTGATATTAGTGCTGTTGAGAAATAGAATGTTGAAGTCACCTATTATGACAATGTTAGAGAGACCGATAGTGAATTGCTCAAAAGCATCCAAGAACAACTCAAGTTCAGTACTAGTTACAGACGGAGGTATATAAATGACAAAATATATATATATATATATATATATATATATATATATATATATATATAATAATATAATAAATATAATATATATAATATAATATAATATAATATATATATATATATATATATATATAATATATATATATATATATATATATATATATAATGACATATAAAATTACTAACATATGTACATTCCAAAATGTCTATGAGTGGCACTGTTGCCAAGATATTATCTAAATTTAATAAAGATGTTGGTAAAGTTACCTTAGATGCTAACAAAACACCACCGCCTCTGGTTCTGTTGGTTGCTATAAAATCCCTGTCTTTGCGGAAAACTCCGTACATAGAGGATGGTAGCAATTCAGTACTGGTAACATTATTACTAAGCCAAGTCTCTGCGAAGGCTATAAGATTTATTAGCATAGAAGCTCTTTCCTCCTAGATCAATATTAAAATCACCTATAATTATAACTATTGCATCAAGGTTTACGTTTTCCAATATGTCATCAAAGTTTTGTAAGAATTCAGCATTACTTGTACTTGGTGAGTGTAAAAACAATATTTGTGGTTTTTTATCACGGTTTCAATCCCAAATATCCACATATTCATATTGTTCTCTATTTTTTAAATTTCTTTATACTTATAACCTTTTTGTATATATATTACTGTCCCTCCTGTATATATATTACTGTCCCTCCTGATATGCTATACACTGCATTATATCCAGTAATATTTATTTCATTTCATGTGAAATCTTTGGTAATATGTGTCTCTGAGAGGCATATAATTATTGGTCTATATTGATTTGCTATCCACGTGAGTTGAGTTTTGTGTGCATTTAAGCCTTGAATATTTAGATACATTAATTGTGACTTTAACTGCTACATTTGATTCCCATTATTCCGCATTCCTGTATAGTTTACTTTCTCTTACAACTTTTCCACCACTCTTTTGTATGCCTCACAATTTCTATCATAAGCTTTATGTTTGTAGTCTACATTAGGTAGCTTTAAAATTTCTGAAGCGTATTTACAGTTTACACAGAATTCTTCACTTGATTTATAGTCCTTTGCTTTATGGTCACCAGTACATACTTGACATTATTTGAGATAATCAGATTGGTTCTTTAGGAGAAGGTAGAAGATTCACTACTGCAACATCATTTAGAAAATAACATTTCGGAACCTCCACAGATATGGAACCAGATGAGAGCCTACTACTTCCTAATTACATCTAACCATTAATGTCAGGGTAGCTGGTGGGGAAATACTAGCGCTCCTTTCACCGTGAACTTTACTTTTTTACCACACGACTCGAGTCGAGTCGTGGAATTTATCATAGATATAATAATCTAGAAAGTTACAAATGGAAGCAAATGTATAAATAAAAACTGATCTAATAAACTATAAACAACATAAAATATGAAAATCTACACAAATGGCAGATGAAACTACAAAATTAGAAGATAAGATGTTCAAAACTACTACTAACTTGGATTTTTATGTATTGTATGTGTGAAAGACCATAGGCATATTAACAAAAAATGCCGTTTTCAATGAATGCAATGGCAGAAATTCCAAAAATCTGTTAATACAAATATAATATTACACGAGGATGAGGACAAACGAATCTTAAACACTATTCACTAACAAATTATCTACATACTATATACTACAACTACCATTCTAACCAAAAGAATTGAGTTTAAAGGAGAATATGGCACAAGCTCCCTACTGAGAATGAAATTGTTAATAAAAAAACTGGGTGAACCCCCGATATTTTAGTAGGTAACAGGATTGATCATTATAAATAAAATACGAGTCTTATATGATATATGTTCAAAAGTCCATGGTTTGTAAGACAGAAAATATTGAAAATTGTCAACTAAAGTAAGCAGTTGAGAGCATATTTAACCAAGTAAACAATTTCTCTACCATTCTTATTAAGAAAGGATGTTTAAACCAATATTATTAAAAAAGAGAGTTAATGAAGCAGAAACATCGCAATAGTTAAACTGCTTTTTTTAATATGGAGGTAAATAAACATTGGTATGTCGTGCACTGCAAAACGATATGTTACTTGTTTTGAATGTAATATTTTGATGTCGTTTGCCTTAACGAAGAATAGATAGTTTTATTCTAATATTAAATCGAAAATTTTTCTGTTGGAGTGTAAAGTGATACTATGTTTATGTAATTGAATAATTCACATATAAGGAATACAAGGATATATTTTTAATGTATTTTATATTACTATTTTTCGTGTGAACATGCAAATTCTACTTTTTTTTTGTTGCTTGTTTGTTGATCCTTATTTTACTACACTTTCTCGTTCTCCATTTAGAAAAAAAAACAGTTTTTAGTGTAATATTTTCATACCGTCATGTACAAGGTTGCCAGTAGTACTGAAACATCAAAAAACTTAATAATCGAATAGCTCTATAACTATATAAAATAGATATAATTGTTAAGACTTTTTAGTTCACATGGACCAATACTATCACGTGCCAAAATATCTGCACTGCCTTATGTTACACCCTGTGTAATACAAGATGGAAACAGTAAAACGAGTAGTCTGAAATGAGGCACAAGAAAAGAAAATTCCTTTAGCCAAAATGGTTTTCAAAAGATTTTGCAAAAAACTACCATGACAAAATATCAAAGGTATCATATTAAATGATTTCCTGATGATTTTGTTCATATCACAGAGACTTCCGAAAATTACAGATAATGTTAACTGAATTGGATGAAGTAAAATGTGAATTCGGTTTAAAAATGAAGTTAAGAAAAAGTGTAGTAGATTCCTAGAACTGAAGATAAAACTTATGAGCAAAGTCCTGAAAAAAAAAGAGTAATTATGCCTAGTTATAATATACGATAAATCCTGGAAGAGACAATCAAAATGGAAAATTTACAGATGATGTAATATTTTGTGTTAATTGTATTGTTAAAAAATTTTGAGACCTAAAATAGTAATTTTCCCTGAAATATAAACGACCAGTCTACTAAGAATATCTTGATAAATATGAACTTTAAGAAAAATAAAACATTTAAAAAAAATATAACCGACTTCCACCTATAACTAAAAAACTAAAAATAATTATAACAAAATACAACTCTAGCAAATAAATAACACATTCAGTGTTGTAAGGTACCTACCCAGGAAGTAAAAAATGTAAACATTAAACTGTGCTCATTCTGTACAAATTAATTACCTACCAATCTAGTATATTTTTGAAGTCGGTGCCCAGCAACAATCAAGTTTGATGAAGTAGTAAATAAGTAAGCAATGAATGATTTTAGATTTGCTTGGCAGCGACTTCAAAAATATACTAGATTGGTAGGTAATTAATTTGTACAGAATTAGCACCTTTTAATGTTTACATTTTTTACTTACTAGGTAGGTACGTAACAACATTGAATGTGTTTTTTATTTGCTAGAGTTGTATTTTGTTATAATTATTTTTAGCTTTTAGTTATAGGTGGAAGTCGGTTATATATTTTTTTAAAATGATTTATTACTTTACTTTTCCAATTTGCTGAAAAATATTGTTATATGTTATAATATATTACAATTCATAATTTATTTTTTAAAAAGAACTGACTTCAAATAACTCAAATTGAGGACTGTTACAAACGACCTACACCATAAATTATTTTTTATGGTGGAATTTATCTTTCTAGAAGATAATTTAAAATACTCAAATCGATTGAGCCGTTTTAGAGAAACTAGCGAACTCCCTTAACAACTGCTTTTTTTCCGATATTCTGGAAAACGAAAAATCTCACGTTATAGAAAATTATAAGGAACCTTTTCGTGATATTCTTTGATACAATGCAGTTTACATAATCAAAATTGCTTAAGCTGTGTTTGCTTCATCGTCTTCCTTTTTGGAAGTCGATTAAAAACGAGTTAAGTAATTTCGAAAAGATTGTTGAGGAGGTCTTGAATTATTTTGTCTGTTCATTGGGTTTTCTCTCCTCCAATTTTTTTCCTGCAACAGATAAATATTTAAAAATTGTATATGTAGAACAAAGTGTAGTAAGGCAATTTCGTAAAATTGCCCGGATTATTGGCTGTCTGTACAGAGATTCTTCGTCACAGTTATTCTAAGAGAAAGAGATGTCTACAAAATGATCAACCAGTATTCATGTATATAAGTAATGTATTGTATATTGTGTAATACTTATCTGGAGACGTTTCATCTCCGAATCTGGAGTCGTTGTCAATTTTACGAAATTGCCTTACTACACTTTGTTCTACATATACAATTTTTAAATACTTATCTGTTGCAGGAAAAGATTTGGAGGAGAGAAAACCCAGTGAACAGACAAAATAAAAACGAGTTGTTTAGCTTTTGTGTACGTCAAGGAAGTTTAATACTGAAAAAATGTAACGCATATAAAACATTTTAAAAAAAAATATAACCGACTTCTACCTATAACTAAAAAGCTAAAAATAATTATAACAAAATACAACTTTAGCAAATAAATAACACATTCACTGTTGTTAGGTACCTAATCAGGAAGTAAAAAATGTTAACATTAAAAGGTGCTCATTCTGTACAAATTAATTACCTACCAATTTAGTACATTTTTGAAGTCGATGCCAAGCAAATCTAAAATCCTTCATTGCGTACTTATCTACTAATTCATCAAACTTGATTGTTGCTTGGCACCGACTTCAAAAATATAGTAGATTGGTAGGTAATTAATTTGTACAGAATGAGCACCTTTTAATGTTTACATTTTTTACTTCCTGGGTAGGTACCTTACAACATTGAATGTGTTATTTATTTGCTACATTTGTATTTTGTTATAATTATTTTTAGCTTTTTAGTTATAGGTAGAAGTCGGTTATATATTTTTTAAAAATGTTTTATTTTCGACTTTTTAGTTTTTTTTTTGAACTCAGGTAGTTTTCATTCTTTATTTTTTATTTTGTATGTATAACCTTAATAGACAGAACCAGGTAACATCGAAAGCCTCAAAATTACACAATGATACTTTATCATTTAAATTGACAGGTAAATCTTTACGAACAAAATGTACTAGTACGCGTTGACTTAATAAGTCCAAAATATATTTATGCCTTATGGACTACGCCATGTAACCTTTTTTCAACTTTTTTTGACAACCTTGTATAACTAGATATTTTCACTCCAACCTATGTAGCAACCAGCCTGTACATACGACTGCCCACGGCAAGCAAAAATTTGTTTGCTGCCTTCTGTATACTATAGGACGGAGTAGAATCCATCGTATATTTACGGAGTCAAATACTTCCTATATTTCAACCATAGTATATAACTCCTTGTGGGCTACCCCATAAATTATTTCCCTTTCAACATTTTATGTTATCGCCCTGTGTAACATTAATTCCTCTCCACACTTTATGCATCTTCTTATGGGCTATAAAAGAAATAATTTTTTAATCACACCATATAAATATAATTCAACTCCAGCATATATGTCAACCATTCTGTATATGATTTGCTTATGTCCACATCATATAACAGTTTTTTAATCACCCTATATAATTTTAATTTCACATTTTTTTCAACATTTTTATACCACCAAACGTCCAGTCCACCCTATATTCCAACCATCCTGTATATACGGCTGCCTACAGACCACTATCATTCTAGTCCGTCCTATATTTCAATCTTCATATAAATGCAACTACTTCAACAACTTTACTTTGTGATTTTGTTTGGTATAACTAAACACCCTGTCTATAGGCCACCAAGTACCAGTTTAAAGTTTGACATGTGTTGTCACTGAATTTTCTATTAGGCCGGGAGAATGAGACAACCAAAAGTACCGTCTTCGCAAAATGGAAAAATTTGCATTTAAATAGGTATTTCTGGTATACAAACAAAACGAGCTTGGTATCATTTATTTAAGGAGCCGAAAATACTATGCTTTACTACCTATATGCTTTAGAAGTACATAGAAAATTTTCAAATTCGCAATTAAAACTTACAGTGCCTAAAATTACCGCACTATTACGTTGAAATTAAAATATTTATGAGGAAATGTCTGTTATGTCATTTCGATGAAATTTTTGATAAGAATTTTGGAATTTTCGGCGATTTTCTGCAAAACAAAGTTGCACGTCGCAGAAAAATATACGAGATCACCTAAGGATCTTCCTTAACAGATTAAACGTTAAAAAACTATACACATCCATAAGGAGTTTTTGAAGAATCGGCCAATATGTTAGGGATATTGGTCGATTTCCATGCACGCATGTGTTCATTCACAAATTTCATCACTTTACCAATAGAATCCTTTTCCAAAATTTGAAGTTTCACCAATCCGGATATATACTCTATTAAACAAGACCATATTCGTTCAAAACGGTGCACCACAGGAGAAGAAATCAGGTAACATACATACAAAAAAAAAGCGAAAAAATACGCGACGAATTGATAACCTCCTCCTTTTTGGAAGTCGGTTAAAAATGTATTAAAATAATATTTATTGTATCTATCAATATTATTGTTTTCATTACAATAAGTTTTGATTTATTATTAGTTATAAGTAATATTAATATTAGGTAATTTAAGGTAAAAAATAACATTTCTAATATATAACAAGATGTGCAGTTCATTCTTGGGTCTAAATTTATTAAAAAACCTAGTATGCTGTGAAAGCTGACGGTTGGCGTTATAATTTCCGTAATGTACAATTTTCCTGAATACATACACACAACGTTAGCATTCGAAATGAGAGATTCGTGGGTTAAACGAATTGTAATGATTGGTTAGGCCAAGTTTGCGTACGAAAACTCAAGAGGGGAAAATTTAAATAGGGGATGTGAAGCGGCGATACCTTTGTGAATGTTTGGAAAAGTACGGTTTGATATTTTGTAATTGTGTGTTCTCTTTGATGTCGGAAAATAAGCTCTCTGTTAAATCCTGCCTCATGTGTATGCACTGTTGGAGTCGAATTTTTCAATCAGTCAAATGAATCAATGCAATTTGTGAAGTTTCTGAGTCATTTCACTTACGTGCCGAGCGCTGCTTTCTCCTGCGGTGATGGTGGAATTTGAATTCCATAGGGAATCAGAAAACTTTTAGCAAACGTGCTTCTTTGAGAAACATGCAGATTGGGATATAATTAAAAAGAAGCTTTATTTATACTTCGTTTTGTTTTGTTTAAATAACTGAGTAATGAGAATGTAAGCTTATTTAAGTTTAAAATATTAATACACCGGAAAACATAATTTTAATGTCTATATCTTTGTCTTTCAAAAAAGGTAAGCTTTCCGGCGAATATAAATTTATAATCTGGTTATACACCACACAATTTCCAATCGACACAATTTGTCCCGAATTATCGCTCCCGAAAGGATAAACATGTGAGGGCAGCTATTACTTTTTTAGGTATATTCCCAATCAGCAAACCAATGTTTTGAATTAAAAATGATCGGCAACCATTGAGGATAAACGATGGAAGCGAAAGCTACTTACAAAATATTCTTTTCCTCTCTCTGTTTCTCTTTCTTTGTGTCATTCTGAGTAATGGATATAAGTTTCAGATAAATTTAAATAATTGTCCCTATTTAGTAGGACTGAAGTATTAATCCTAATGTGTAATTTAGTTCTTAATTTAAATATATCTGCAAATGAACATCTGAAGTTGAAGTTAATTAAATTTTTTAATTACATAATTTTTTACATACAGTTGACACAATTTCTTATGTATCACTCAGTGTGTAATCCAACAAATTTTTAATGATAAAAGACCTTAAATGCTTCTTATTCAAATAAGGGATCGTTTAGAAGAATGTCCTTTACAAACACATATGCTGCTCCTTGAAAATCATTTGGAAATATTTTTTTCTTTTTACTTTTAGTCATTCTGCAACACTAAAGACCGATAACTGATCTATTTGTTTTTTATATCATAATTAGCTACTGCCCAAAGCCCAACCATGTTGTTTTGTATTCCAAAAAATATTTTCGCATTACACTAATGCAACCCACAACACACTAATCCATATATAGGGTAATTCACGTTATGTTAAATGGGATAGCATTGCTAAACGAAAGGTCCATTATATGTAGATATATTTAAAAATTATTCTATGTACAGCAAGTTCCAAATATATGAAACATCAATTTTGCATTTAATTCATTGGTAAGAACTTTTTCAAAATTGATTCTGTTAGTTGTGATATTCCTTGTCGAATAAGGTGAATAACCTCGTATAAGCAGTAAACATGCTGTTTACTTTATAATATGAAGATAGTGAACACACAAATTTAATGACAAGTAAAGTAGTGTTCTATCTGACTACTGACGTATGTCAAGTCTTTAATTTAATATATCGCGGAACAGATAATTTGACTGGTTATTAGAACGAGAAGCAAATTTTGTGCAGGTATTTTATATTAATTTGATGTTATATTTGTTTATTTTCTATAACTCATTGATTTTCTGTAAAAGAACTCGATATAATACCTACCTGGTCACTGTTTCTGACTTAGAGAACTGTTTATTTCAAGATCTAGGTAGTGTGGTGTCGATCAAAACATGTAGTTATGCATGTCAACCCATAGTTATCTACTTTCATATGTGTAAGTGTGACCTTCCGTTAAGCAGCTTTCGCTTCAATAATTTCTTTGCACTGGCTTCAAAAATATTCTAGAGTGATGGGGAATTAAGACCTACAAAATAAACACCTTTCAATGATTATTGTGTGTACCGAACAACTGTTCGATTATGTCTTGTTCTATGATACAAATATGGGCACTTAGTAGGTACGTTCTTTCATATGGATGTTGGGCATATTTCATCTTAAATAGGCAGACATAATTAGTAGACCAAAACCTAATTTGTCTAGAATCTATGAACAAACATGCTCATTGTATTTGTAGCAATGCGAGTGAAGAAAAAAGATTACAGCGTTTGTTTTTTCAGTGTCACTGCGCTCTTAAATCAAGTGCTTTATAAGGTGACATGCGAAGTGACGAGTGATTTGCTTGGTTGTAATTCAAGAACTGACGAAACGGAATAATAATGAGCAAACGGAATATCTGCTACAAATAGTCTAAATTAACGGGTATGATCTTTAACTGAATAATTGTTATATCTTTTACTTTGTACATATTAATAAATTATTATTCATAAACTAACTTTTAAGCATCACCTCATGCAAGTAGAAAAATCAAAAAAGGAAAAATTATTGTAGCAAGTTAAAGTCTTTCAGACACGGACAATAACGAAACATGTCAAAGTTGTAAAGTGTGTTAGGTACGCTAATGGTATATGGTAAAACAAATCTGAACATTTATTTACTTTTCTGTTATGAAGTGTACTTTACGAGATACATACGGAAAATATGCACAATACAAAATGAAAAATGTACTTAAGACCATTTGTTGTTAATGAAAATAACTTGTAAAAAAATATCATAATAAATCGTCAAAATTTCTTTAAATTTCTGCAATAGTGTTATGAATTTACACACAATGTGTATAAATAAAAATGTATTGGTTCTTGAAATTCGATATGTCATCAATTTTTAAAAAAATATGATATTTTGCTGACGGTAGTTTTTCTTTCACCTTCTGCAACTTGGTTTCCATTATTGTCTTTATGCTCGGAGTCTTTAGTCCCGACTTCCTTGAATATTTAGAAATTCTGTTATATGATCAAGCGGTTGTTGAAAATTGGTCTCTAAAGGCCATAAGTCTTAGATGTCAATCTTGAATTTCATTTGTGCCCCATCGACGTCTGGTTCCTACTCTTTCGGATATTATTAAACCACGCTCCACAATTATTTTGTCTGTTCATTGGGGTTTTCTCTCCTCAATTTTTTTTTCCTGCAACAGATAAGTATTTAAAATCGTATTTGGAGAACAATGTGTAGTAAGGCAATTTCGTAAAACTGCCCAGATTACTGGCTGTCCGTACAGAAATTCTTCCTCCAGTTATTCTGAGAGAAAGAGATGTCTTAAAATAATTAGGAGTATTCCTGTATATAAATAGTGTATGGTATGGTATAGTGTTATACTTATCTGTTTGGAAACGTTTCAACTCCGAGTCGTTGTCAATCGTTTTGTTGAGTTTTTCGAGGTATTTTTAAAAAGTTTTCGCACTGATATGTATGTTGCTGTTTGCCAAAAAATGTTGACAGTGAAAATATGACAATCTTTTCGAAATTACTTACGCTCCACAACATTTTATAACAGTAGTTGGAATACTGTTGTTCGGCGTTCACATACTCTAGGCATTTCAATATTTCTAAATATCGATTTTTTATCGCATCAAATAGTTTTATTCTTGGTAAATAAAAAACGCAAAAACAACTAGACTTTTAATTGATAAAAAAAGTTTTGAAGAAAATCTATGTTTTCCCAAAACCATATTAAATTTAGATATCTCCTTCTGTGTGTTGCGATTTCTTTGTCAGTGCCATATTTGTATATAAGAAATAACAAAAATCGTAATGCCCACTTCTTCTATTTATTTACTGTTCAAACAGGTTTACAGCCAACTACAGAACACGAAAGAAAGCAAATTAATAGTAACATTAAGAAAATTAACAATAACAGTTTTAACCTAAGTTTACAAAAAATATCAACGATAATTACAGAACCTAAGCTAAGATTAAAGATTGCACCTTAGAACTGAGAATACACACAGTTCAGACATTTATATAATAAGATGAATAGACTATTTCAGTTATCTAAAAAGCAGGTCTTTATGGCTGAAACAGTGCAATTAAAGGTGTCAAGCTGGTAATTCACCTCATTACACTTCGAACACATTTTATAAAGTGGAGAACGTTTTAGAATATTAGTACGGGAAGTGGGAAGTAATGCCCACTTCTAACCACCTATTTAATATTTGTCGGCCTTGAAAAGGCATACGACTTGGTACCCTTGAATACACTGCTCATAATTGGCCATAATCGTATATATTTTAGAGCCATCTGGATCTGGTTGACATAAAAAATAATTATAGTTTAAAAAAACTAAAGAAAAACGCTTTAATAGCAAATCAAACTAAAAATCAGAGAATAATTTTTAATTATGAACAGTTTATACTACAGCAGTAGAAAGTCGAACAATCAATCATGATTAATTACCTCAAAATAAAAGTATAATAAAATTTAAGTTATTAACAGAATAATTCGATTCAGAGCAAAAAGCGTGGGGTGCATTTCACTATATTGGCATAACTGTCCTCTTATAAATAGTTGTCAATAAAATAATTGTAAAATTTAATATTTCAAGTACCCCACGCTTTTCAGAGCAGCAAGTTCTACTACTGCCAACTTGATGGCATTAGTTATTAGACGAATTTGTATTTCGGCAAGAACAGTGACAAAAAGACAACAAATGGGAAAATTCAACTTACAGAATTGTATTGTCATCGGCCCTTGACACTTGTGCCAATTTCCAACTTAATTGAACTTCTTTAAGTTGGTGAAAATTACGTTGAAAGTTTCCGTTACATAGATAGATACATACGTACAGATCGACCTAATAAAAGCGTATTAATGAAGAGACATATCGAAACAATATCCGTGGGATAAAGGTTTAAAATATATGGTGTAGCTTATCGCCTACACTGTTCAAAATTTATATTCAGGAAGCCTTAAATAACTAGAGTAACAGTCACCTAAGGGAATAGCGTTAAAGAAGAACCCGCATATCATATATTAAGAAAATGAAAAGAAAAATATAAAAGTTGGAGGCTGAATATTAATTTGATGAAACGAAAAATATGAAAATAGGCAATAATGAACCAGAAATTACAAATTCTGGAAATTAAAAGAGGTAGTCAAATGTACTTCCCGGTGGCTAAACTTTCGGAGTCATGGCAGTCGATTGCAGACCTCATTTCTGGAAACAAGACGGTGCTCGTTAGTATCTAGGGAAGGCGAAGATTCAGGCCCTCGAGTGTGAGTTGTCAAAACTTTATACAAGTAGTTACACACCATGGGAACGAGGTCGACTTGTTAAGCCTTAATACAAGTAGTTGTCAGACCTGCTTTCCCTCGGGATTGTGGCAATGAGACGACCTGGTGGATAATAGTGGGCCCGTCACTTGAGATGTCCTATCCACGCCCTGTATGGGGCGCAACCTAGTATTCGACATGATAGCCCTTTGCCGACCTCTCTCCTGCTACTCCTAAAATTGGGCCAAAGCGTCCCAGAAGTAGAGTCACCTTGAAATCGGAGGACAGTCTTGTCTAGAAAAGTACACTTGTAGGGAGTCGTGGTTGTCACCCATCAGCGTGGACCACCTTAAGTGGGATAGCTGTTCTCGTTGCTCGGTCATACCCGCATTTCACCTTTGCAGGATGGGAAGGTCGACGACGGCCATTTAAGGTGAAGGACTGGGGACCCGTTCCTGTCGGGAATGACCAGTCTAAGATCCGAGACAAATCCTACTTTAATCCACACCTGCATTCTCAAAAACCGTCTTTATCACAGTGAGGTGAGCAGGTCCACCAGCAGAGCTGTACTATTGCCTGTACAATAAAGGAATGGTCTTCGAGTTGCAGAAAGCAATTTTAAAGAAGGTATCTAAAATAGAGCACAAGAGGGTACGAAATTAACTGAAGCTCCTTATTATGACCCAAAAGCACGAGATTAGAGAAGAAAGTCGAAATATTTGTAACGATCATTCAACCCATTTGAACATATGGCAAATGACAAAAAATTACAAAAACGGAATAGACACAATTGAAATGGATTTCTTAAGAACGGCATGCAGAATTCAGCACATCATAAATAAAGAAATAAGAAAAGCTAGAAGAATATTTAGCAGCACGAACAGAATAGAAAGTAGAAAACTGATATGGAAAGAGCATGTGCAGAGAATGAAAGACGAGATAAGCCTAAAGGAGCTGTAATATATACACCTAAGAATAGAAAAAACAACAGGCCGACCTATGATTTGGCAAAACGATGCAATTTCAAACAAATTGAGAGACAGGGAAATAGAGGAAGAAAAGTGGAAAATAAAGATAAATAGCCCGCGAATTTTGGCTGTAAAACTTCCACTAAATATATATAAATCAAATTATAGTTTCGTTAGATAGAGACAGAGTTTTCAGCATGAGCTAAGTTTGCCTTGAAACTGTGAGTCTTTCTCATTATGGTGAATCGCCAATGTACTGATAAGTACCGTTAAAGCAACAAATTTAACTTGATTTGCAGGAAAAGTATTTTTTGTGTAGCTTTATCTGGTAATGAATAATTTCAGTTTTTGATTTGCATCAGCCCCACCACACGTCGAAATTAAATTAATCCCTTGAAATAAAATATGAAAGCTCTGGAGGGAGTCTCAACACATTCTTTAATTGACATGACCTTTAAATGAAGATAAATTGTTCAGGAAAATCAAAATTTAATTAGAAAGTAATAGTGCAAATGAAGACAATTCTTTTGTGTTGTCTCAGCTATTGTATCAGACAACGACCGAAAAAAACTTTACCTTAAATTTTTCCTTAGAATAAAGGAGCAGGTCACGTTCAACGAACTCCTGTGCCTTTCTGTTCGTCGACTCTGAAATATCCCCCAAAGCTTTTTCACCGACGTCCTCTTGTTGCCTGTCGTTGACAGCTCTCCTGAAATGCTGAAAAGATTCCCCAGCAAGGTGAGGAGAGAAAAACTGAAAATCGCCCGTGGTGTGACGGTGGTTGCCAGACTGACTGCAAGTTCATGCGTGACGCGTGCCTTTCCGCGATGCGTGTTCTGCATTATCCCACCTATTTCTCGAAAATTCACTGGAAAAATATGACGATTCTTGTACGTGACGAACATAAATTTTATGAGTGCGGTGTGTAGATGTTTTACGACTAATGTTCAATTTATGTATTTTTATGGCATTATGATTTGTGGTGGAAATCTTGTTCATTATACTAAAATCGAAAAAAAATCTAAATGGCCTTTTTTAACTGTTTGCACATGCCAAAAAGCAATTTGCAATATGATAAATAGAATCTAATACAACAAAATTTTACACTGCAATCAAATTACAGTAAATCATCTGTTTCAATATTTCTATTCTAGTTCATGATGTATAAGTATTTCAACACTCTGCTCAGCATCAAGAATTATTTGAAATGTCAGTCTGAATGAACAATTCCAGTATAAAATAGGAATTCTAATGTGATTTATCATTCAAGGAAAACTTTGTTAACTCAAATCCCACTATCTACTTGTATACCTCTAAATTTAATTAAGCACATAGTTTTTCACCTTTATAATCAATTTGAAGCTGCCGACATTTTATACATACATAGTTTATGTACATCTTTGGTTTTTTTTTACATTTATGACATTTTTGAAAATTTTCATATTTTTGACATTTTTGAAGATTTGCAAGTTTTTGAACTTCTGACATATTTTTTTGATGGCACACAATTTTTATATTTTTGATTATTTGACATGTTAAACAGTTTAGATATTTTTGTCATTATTAGCAATTGACATTTCGGCATTTCAATATATTTCGCATTTTAACATTTTTTTGCATTTTACAAACACCTAAACCGACAGCTTATTTACATATTAGCACAGGTAGTCGTATATAGGTTGCCATTGTGCTTGAGATAATAAAAATGAACAAATATTAAATTTACATACCAAACAATAGTGCATAAAAACTATTTCTAACAAATTTTGCTGCCCTTTTTCATCTCCTAAGTCGAATTTGTAAAAAAACGCTTTAACTGGATTTACTCCGAATACTAAAACTATCTGAAAGCCAAATTTTATTAAAGTGGCATCAGCGGTTCGAGTTTTTGACCCCCTTTCATCCCTTAGGAGTTGAATTTTGAAAAAAATAGAAGCGTGCCTCAGTTCCTAAAACTCAAACTCTCCATTCAGCTTTCTCTTTTGTGTATTGGTACGAATATTGTGAAGTTTTTTACATATTTTCAAAAATTTACGCTGTTATACAAAAAAGATCTCGTTTTATAAAAATACTAGCTGACACGCTTTGCACGGGCTACACAAATCGGCGTATTTGACTTACTTACCTTGAATATTTGCCTTATTTTCCAATCTTCACATCCCCAACATGTTTAGATTTGGTTGTTAAAATTATTCATGAGAAAAATTTATACGGGACAAACCGCTTCTAAAAATACTTTTGTTTTTGACTTGTTTAAGAGTTTTGCCATTTGATATCGTGATTGTCCGGCTTTTCATTTTCTGTGTAGTCATTGCCATTTTTGAGAATTTTGACATTTTTGGCACTTTCATACTTTTTACTTTTTTGATAATTTTGGCATTTTTGACAATTTTGACATTTTAAACATTTCTTACTCTTTTGTCATTTTTAACATTTGTGGCAAATTTAAAATTTTTAACATTTTAGAGAATTTCGGTACTGATTGACTTTTTTCACATTTACTTTAACGTTAACATTTAAGTTAATTTTGCCACTTGTGAAATTTTCACATTTTAACTTTATTTTATTTTACTTTTTGACATAATCTGATAATTTTGTCAATTTTTTATTTTCTTATGTTTTCACGCCTTCATCATTTTTTGTTACCTAAAAATTGCTGAAACCCATCCACATTTAATAATCGAAATCTCTATTAACTTAAATAAATAATATAATGCTCATATCTGCATTATTTTTGGTTTTCGAGACGTGACGAATTTTTCTTACATATTACCCGTTTTTATTTATTTTAGAGGAGAACATTATTAAGATACACACCAGTATTACTTTATATTTTGGAGAAATTGAATTCACTGTCAAACAATAGTGACCCCCATGTTTGCAAAATGGCGAATCATCACATATTACTTAACTTAAAATGAATTAACCACTTAATTTTCTTGGCTGCATTATTTTAGGTTCCTGAAAAAGAGTAATTTTTTCAAAGGACATTTCCCCACCTGTCCCCCATGAGATAATAGATTTTTTGCAAAATGATTAAACTCATTTTTTTATTTGTATAGAAGACTGTATGCACCTTTTTTTGTTTTGTTTCCTAAATATTAAATTTATATAAAAAGCATAGACACCCCACTACCCCCCATCACGTAATCAAACAATATATCTAAATAAAATATAACCTACGTAACTGGCGAATATTGGACCTTTCAATTAGTGACACAATTTTTAAAATCCGTTCACTACTTCCAGAGATTAACCCCTGCAAAAAAAAACTACAAACAAACCAACAAACAAATTTAACAGCTTTCTACAGGTTGTCTCATATATGAGGCGATAACTTGGAATCTATGAAATGGTAAAAGATACAAACACGATTAAGTAGAGAAAATGTTGGGAATTTTAGGACCCAGTCGACCACTTAAAGAAAAATTACACACTCTCTTTCTCTTGCCGATCTAAAGTTATACAAGGCAAACCAAAAATGGCAGTTTTTTTGCTTCTACTACTTTTATTATAAAGAATATCACTAAATGAGTTTTCCTCGATAACTTCTAGACTAAAAGTTGTAATGAAAATATGTGATAATAAGAATTCGACAGATTTTCTTTTGTTGCTTTGCAAATTGCAAAACATGTAGCATAATTAATTTTAGAGCGGCGAAAATTCTGAAGACTGCGTGTTTGTGAATAGGTCATCTATGATTTGTATATTATGAATCATAAAATTTACATCGCAGTGGCCTACAAAATAGCACCAAAAAAAGGAATGTTTAAAATACAAGACGAGACTTGCATAATGGTCTATTGCAATTTGCACAGCAACAAAACAATATTTTACAATTTTGACGCTTTCATTCGATAGACCTTACTCTTACTTACCTACAACATTCATAGGTACGCGTAATTTTTTACTATAATATACATTTTAGAAATAATCAACGAGAAACTTAAATTTTCCTGATTTTAACAATTTTTAATTAATTTACAAAAAAAACTGATTTTTTTATGTTTTACGTTTTTCCAAATACATGGCTTTACCACGATTTCAAAATTTTTACATGTTGTCTTGTCGTGGTACAAAATATTTAATTGGACTATTGAGGCTATAATCAGGACCGTACTAAAACTGTGTACTTTGATTATTTTTTGTCCCAAAAACATCGTATAAAACTTAACATATATTATACCAATGTATTGGACTTTCAATGCTTAATCGATATTATAATAAAATTGAAAAAAAAATAGTTGCTGATGGCCGAGAAGAAACAAAACGTAGCAGTGAAGATTTAATAACACCTTATTGTGTAAAAATATCTATCAAAAAATGTTCCCCTTTACCGTTTTTTTTGTATTCTTTAAACTAAATGTGGTAGAGGCATAAAAGAAGAAATTACATTTTTAGTTTTTCTTGTATAGCTTGAGAACGGTGAGAGATAGTATATTTTTTCTTTAAGTTGTCGAATGTATCCTGAAATAGGCAAATTTCTCTCCAATACTGAATTGTTGCGGCTGATACTTGATGTAAATCCATAATGAGAACATAAAAACGAAAATTATATTTCGAGATTTACACTTTATTTTATAAACGACAGATTAAAATCTTTTTAATGGCTCTGTATAATTAGTTTAGTTAAGTAATATGTATATATATTGGTGTAGTTAGAATAATAGTTTTAGTATTTTGTGAAACTTGATAAAGGCATTGTATGCCGAAACACGTATCGTTTATAAAATAAAGTGTAAATCTCGAAATATAATTTTCGTTTTTGTGTTCAAATTTCTCTCCATTTAATCGTAGTTGTATCATTTACCTTTTCTTAGTTAGCAATGTTATCCCTTCATATGGGAGACGCCCTGTATATTAGTATGGAATATAGATAAATAAGATCACAAGACTACAAATCGGAATTCGTTCTGTGTGTAACGACGTTTTGCTATGATTCGTTGGAGAGAAATCACGAAAAAATCCCTAGGTTAATAAAATCTGTCAAACAAAGTAGCGCAACTGATGAAGGTTCTGGATTCTTGCGGTCAATTAATTGAAAAATCTCGAAATATATTTCATAAAATAAATATGATATTATCTCGCCGTCGAAAGAATCCTATATATTAACACCGTCTAGTAGTTTTTGCGTGCTGACAGAGAGCATTTAAATCGGTAAGTGTGAACTTTAGCCAAATTTTATTAAAATTTATCCAGTAGTTTTTGTGTGATCTGTGTTCTGATTGGAAAACAGCATTTAAATTGGTTAAATTGCCTACTTTACCATTTCCCCCTATTTTTCATTCGAAAAGGGATATTTTATTGCAGTTAAT
The DNA here is from genome assembly GCA_034190945.1 of Octodonta nipae. Lineage (NCBI taxonomy): Eukaryota > Metazoa > Arthropoda > Insecta > Coleoptera > Chrysomelidae > Octodonta > Octodonta nipae. The sequence continues at coordinate 43,577,539 of CM067224.1, read as the reverse complement.
AGAATTTTATATAAAGTCCCTCCACAACGAGTTTTATCAAAATTTATGAAAAAAAAATTATGTTACGTCAGACAAAAAGACAGGCAGACCGAAATGTGGACATATAGAGAAAAAAGCAAAACATTGATGTTTTGTATCCTAAATCAATGTCTATATACACCCCCCCCCAAAATATTTTTAAAATTTCAAAAAATATTTCATGTCCAGATACTTATCGTGTTACAGATTTATTATAAGTACAGATATATTTAGAGATATCAAAATCAAACGTACTTGGTATGACAATAATAATCTCGAGTAAGTTATTCATATTTACTGGTATATTTTTACCCACAAATTTAAGACAATTCGATAGTGTATTTATGTTTGGATAGGTAGTTACATGACTCCATTAGCATCCATTAGCAGAAAGGGCTTGTTTCCACGAAAAAAGAGTTCCTTGAATGATACTTGTGGCATCTTTATTTCATTGTTTATGGAATTCTGTATATTTCAATAATTTCAAACGTTTACCTTTCTCAACAGCAATATAGAAACTTTATAAAAATGTACAATATGCAAAATTTAAAATTAAAAATGGTATCATAAGTTCTAAAAATAACACATTGTAACACAATACATCAAAACCTGACAAAAGTTTTGAACCAGATGTGTAGTCGTCATTGGATCTGAGTGTAGATATTCATTAATAAAGTATGTTGTTAAAACTCCAAATTATGTGGACTAACTCCCAGGCAACTTCTTCGATATCGTTCAGTTGTGCTCAGAAATCATTTCAAAATTCGAGCCATTTCCTGTTACTATAAAAAATACGATGAATACCAAACGAGAAGCCGTAATATCACAGATGATGTATATTTATGTCACAATGATATACGCTTTATTTGGTTTCCGAGTCAGAAGGAAGACCTCCACAATTTTCAATTAAACTTGTTTCATGAGAGTTCCGAAACGCGTTCCAATGAAAAGCCTGCGGATTAAAAACGACCGTTTCGGCACGTTCTGCATCCGGTCTTCTTAACTATGTCCATACATTTCAACTTGAAGTAATACTAACGAGACGCAACCGTGAAAATCGTTGGCAAGGGCGTTCGTTGTTGCACCCCAATTGGGGTTCAGAAGCCTTCGGAAGTTTATTTCGTTCACAGGAGCTCCCAATTTCTTAAAAGTAAAAAATGTGTATCGATCATTTTCACTGAAACAATTTATATATTCTTGAAAGGGACAGTCATTTTTAAACCTGAATTGAAAAGCCGGGTCAATGACAATTCCGAAAATGTTGGGAAATTTAGAAAAAAAATTGTTTTACCTGACAATATTAGTATAGAAACAATTTTTTTCAAGGGTGTAAATAAGTGCAATAATATGGTATTATCTCGAAAAATAAATCTGCACGTATTATAGTGAATTTAAAAAAAATAGAAAATTTGGACTTTCTTGGTTGTTGCCTCGAAAATTTAAAAATGATCCAAAAACTAATCACAAATGTACTATAAAGCAAACTTAAATTGAATGTGTTACATAAATGAAGAATCCGAGTCATAAATATTTTCAACCACTATATTGTTAACTTATTGTTCAACTTCATTTCGTTATGATGCTCCAAGATTCTTTCTGTAGTATCATAAGTCAACAGCTGGTACATATTTCAATGCTAGAAGTTTAACATCACTAGGTTTTTCATCTTAAGGGGCAAAGAATGTGGTTGTATTATCCATGAGCTTGGAAAATTCAACAGTACATTTGTTTAAACTGAAACCTTGTTGACTGTTGAAATGCTCCATCATTAGGTGTTACAAATGTTAAACTTAATTTTGTCTCGACTGATAAAAGTACTTCTGAAAACAAGATGTTGCAAAATCCATGTTCATGTCCTGATTGACACTTATCACCTTAAAATTTTTGAAGATGAGTGTCCTAGAACTTTCAGGAAAATGCACCCTTTCTTTGCGTCTTTTGAGGTTGCACAGTACGAAACTATGACCCGGCTCTGAATATTGGCAAATGATCTTAAAAATGTAGTATTTTAGCAATGTTTGGTTCTTAATTTGAGCAAACTAATTATTCAAAAACAGATTTCGTCATGATCTCGTCATACATATAGAAAAAGAAGTGCTAGTGTTAACAAGGTGTATACAGAAGTGGTAAACTTAAAGCTGTATTTTATAAAAGACGTCGCCAGCGGGAACATGTGGTAATGGCAAATTAGTTAATAGTCAAAACAAATCATTTCAACCTTTGTATCATATAAACCCAGTTTCGGTTCTCTTTTAATGACGTATAAAACACTTCATACTTGAGTATCTTTAGCTGTTTCTCTACTTGCTAGGAGGCTTTATTTTTAGAATTTTGTTCTGAATTAATCACATTTTGGAACCTGTTACATACTAAATATAGATGTCATAAGTGCCACCCGATGACAGGTGGCGCTAAAGGTAGTATCTCCTGGATTTACCTACTTTTTCCTGACAATACTTGACCAGCCAAGTTAAAGTCAAAAAAGTTGTGCACTAATAGTGTTGTACTTACCTAATTTTAACACACAACGACCCGCAATAATTTGAAGAAAAAGGAAATGCCTAAAAATAAATTCCGTAAAAACTGAATTTCCTTGGTTTTGCACCGAAGTGTTCAATTACTATAGAGTTTTGGAACTACTGAAAAACAGTAATTATAACCAATTTTAAAGAGTTTTTTATTTTTTTTAAAAATTTATTTATTATTACTGGCTGCGTCGCCACAGTTTCAGAAGGGTTGGTAAACTTGCATTAAAATGTTGGTACATGTAAAAATTTAAGCTCCAGAAAAATCACGTGAAATAACACAAGCTACTTTTAGAAGCAATAGGCAGGATGCGAAACCGCTTTAAATGCCAATATTCAATTTATCCGCGAAGATAACTAGTAAGACTTCTTCCTATACGATGTTGAATGTTGTATTTTCTGAAATATTTTTTGACATATATTTTAAATAGTAACATTTTTGATACGAAATTTATGGTTTTAATAAATATGCTATTTCTGACACGTTCGACATTTCTGGCATTTTGTATACCTTTTTTCCTTTCATTAAACATATATCCGCCTACCGAATTAACTCACTCATTAATTGGTTTTATTGTATGATGACAACATACCAATTTATACATTTCATTCAGTTTTCAATTCCTGAATTGGTAAATTTACCTAACAACCATTCTGCCTGTATACCATTTTTAGTAGCTATTGACAATATTTGGAGAACAGTATAAATTCATAAATATTAATTAAAAAATTATTGAATTGGATTTTGACGATAACACCACCTTTTCAGTAATAGCTCAATGCTGCATGCACTATGGCAAAAATAACCTTAATAATGTTTATACTAACTTTAGTCATTCAGTGACCACTATTCCACTTTACGAGAACAATTTTCGATATAGGTATAAAATTTGTATAAAGAAATACACCTCCTGATAGAGATGTGGCGTTATTAACATAGCAGCTTTTTAACAACTACTAGTGTTCGCCCAGGGGTCGAAATTCGACTCTATTTCATCAATTTGTGAACATTGTTGAGCTTCAAGTGGAGGAAAAACCGGATAAGTAGGTATTCCAAATAATTTTGAAAAATGCGTAACCCCCCCCAGCTTCTGATTACATTGCACTTTGTAACCTAAAAATTTTCGTCATTTGCAGGTTTAGTCGAGTTTATAAAATAAAAAAACATATATGTCCAATAACCTTATGAAAGCTACAATTGTCAATTTGTTACACCACACCTTCGGAAGATTGTGAAAATAATGTAGTAATAAAATAATTAAATTCACAACAAAAACACAGAATAATTAAAACGAAAGTTACTGATACTTGTCCGAAAAACAAATACTGATCTACTACATTGACTATTTTACTACTGAACTTTAAACAACTCTTGATACTGAACTATCAGAAATGGTCTTCACATTTGACGGCAGGTTACGTTTTGCCTATATATTTACTCAATAGTTTGACCGGTTTCAAAGAAAAAATATGTTCAATAAAAATATATTTATTTGTAAAATAGACGTATGTACCTAACTTACCATAACAAATCAGTAAATGTATTGAATTTCTTTATTTTTAAATACACATCGTTAAAATGTCATATATTTATTCTAGGTAAAAGTTCTTGTAATAAAACCAGGATTTTTCAGGAATGGAACCATGTAATACAAAAAAAAATGTAATACAAAAAAAAATTGTTAATTAGGTAAAATGCATGAACTCAAAACAGTAACTAACTGATTCCCTACCTAAAAATAATTGAAAGATTCTGCCTTTGAATATATTCAAATATGTAGTTATAATTTTTAAGATAAAAAAAAAATATTTACATTATATCAAATAATAAATTAATATTAAATGTAACATATAAAACAATAATGAATACCGACATTTTTCAAAAATAATGTTTGATTTGAGACTGAAAACTTTCAATAATAGTCTTAAACTAACAAATAAAACGAAATAGAACTTTGGCATTTCACAGTTAACGATTTCACCTCGTAAGCAGAAAATGAAATCAACCATCTCAAAAATTAGTGTGAAGGTGTTGTATCTAGTATTACATTCAGAATAACTACAAAACATAAGTACATATTAACAAACCTTCAACCAAAAACTTAAGGTTCAGTATAATTTCATTAACTTAAATGAAACGCATTGTAAGCAATGACTCTTGCTGTTTTGTATGGAAAATATAAAGAAATATAAGCACCTGCTGTTAATTAATGATAAATAAGTAGGTAACTTTAGGAACAGGTCAAAATTTGTTACTTTTTAGTTTAAATTAATTCGTCTTTCACATTCTATTATGATTTTTTCTCAAGCAATCTGGCGACACTATTACTGTTATCTGTTTGGAATTGACAGTATAGACGTAAATAGCATTCTGCACAGAAGGTCAAAACAAAAATAAAGACAATCAGTTGAGAGACAGAGGAGAAAATGGTACCTAACCGTTTTGTCTTTGCCTATTTATATATAGATTATTGTATAACTGTTATTGTCTGCATGAAATAACAGATAACATATATGTTTACTACTGCTTAGCGCCTATCGAACAATAACATAAATAGTCCGGGCTTAAAAATGCACCAGACGTCCAAAACGAAACCACTGAGAATGCAGTTGTTCTGTTTCGAGGGAGAAAATAAATAGCAGATAGCAGTTTTCATACTCATCGTTTATGTTTGTGGTATACGTTAGGTTGGCGTTCAGATATAATTTTCTTCATCGTTGTCATTGTTGAAATCTTTTCAATTTAATTATAAATGGGGGAATTGGTAATAGATAATGATTGATATGTATTAGAAATTGTTTCTACAATATTAACATATAATGAATTAGTTCTTTACATTAATCCTTTGTGTTTATTATTAGTAATACAAGAGATGGCGACAGCGATTTTAACTGCAAATAATATAACTGTTATCTGTTATTTTCAGTTGTTTTTGTTAATATACTCTAATTAATTTTAAAAATATAGTTTTCGTCATAATGATCCCTTTCATTTGATATATAACATGATGCGTTAGAAACAATTTTAATTTTATATTTTCCATTTAATTGTGTAATTTGGCCCCCAAAATTAAAAGTAGAGGTTTCTCCTTATTTTTCCAGTAAATTTCAGGGCAGATCGTATACCTTTAATTTTTGAATTCGTTATATAGTTTCGGGGATAAGGGGGGATGGGTAAATTTTGGTATATTTTCGCTAATATCTTTTTTTGACTATTTTTGTTCTATATTTCCTATTTTTTCCAAAATTTTAGGCTCAGTAGTTTCGGAGATCAAGGGGGGACCGTCGATTTTTTTAGTTTTTCCCCCCAGAAGTATCCCTAAAATCAGATTTTTTTCTTTTACGATATGTACTCCTGTTCGGGTCAAAAACTATACATCGATATGAAATTTCAACCTCTTCCCTCCAGTAGTTTAGGAGAAAATTGCTGTGATGTGACAGAGCCAGACATTCGGAGTGATATTTTAAGGGTATCCGTATATTGTATATACTGAACCCTAAAATGGGTATTATCGGATCCTAGCACACTTATGACCCATCACCTAACCTATAAGGATATTACTTCAATCGTAAGTCGTACAAAATTACTTTGTACAATAAAATCGAATCATAAAGACAATCTTGTATCTTATCAAGATTTTAGAGGGCTCTAGTCGAAGTTTAATAACCTGTAGTTCTACACAGTCGAATCAAATATGGTTCTACACAAATTGCTCACTCAACAATAAAGGAAAAGCAAATGACAACATAGCTGTTGTCTTGAAGAAATAAACGTATAATGAACATCAATGGGTGAATTACGTGGGCTTAAATATTGCAGACTGGCTTAACCACATGTGTTTGCTCCTTGCACTTCATATGCCAGTCAGAAAACAGTGCTCGAAGAGAGTAAACCTGAATTTTACCACAAAGAAAACCATGTAACAATTTAGACTATCAATTTCGTATAAGCTGTTTATAAAGGCCCTTGATAATTTACCTTAATGAGGATCCTGCCTTGGTAAATTCTGCCTCAGCGAAAAGCCGGTTCTTGTTACAGTGGTAGGAAATTTTTCAAATTCAGGAAGAGTTGAAAATTATGAGTACTGGTGAACAAGGCGCCTGAAAGTTCCTGATCACTTATTCATTTTATACCAATGCGATATGACTTTTTAAAATACGGTACAATGCGTTAGATATAGAAGCAATTTCTTCAGACAATCTTCTCATTTGTCAGCTCCCACTATGTCAAATTTAATGTGTTCATGCAAAATGCCAAACCTTTCCTTTCTTATTAAAGTGATTCTCCGTTGATCAGTAACAAATTTAGCCACATTTCTCTACTTTTTCTTCTTCACCTTAAGGTATTGGCTCTTACCTATTCTGCCTTCATTAAAGCCTTTTCCTTGGTCTCATTTCGTGTTCCTTCCAATGTAAATTTTATAATTTGTTTAACTAGGCTGACGTTCTCCATTATTTTAAAATGTTCTCTCCATTCTGTTTGCCATTGTCTTACTTTCATATTCATAAAATATGAGTTAGATATACTTGGTTTACCTTTGTTTCTCATTTCCTTTCTAAGGGTGTACTTTCAAGTTATCCTTCAGAATTTCATTTCGGCTCTTTATATCTTTCATTCATCCTTTACCGCCACTATTCAAGTTCCACTTCCATAAATTAAAATAGTTTCTGCCATTACTACACAATTTCACTTTAGTTCCATTTTTGTATTGTTTAATTGACGTTTTATTCCGCTACATCAGTTGGTGTGTTGAATTCTTGATGAATACTATCTTGACGTTTAGCCTAAGTCTTATATGGCATTTTCAAAAGGTACACCATTTTACTCCAGTTATACAGTACCTAATACGTATTATTGTGATATAACTTAAAATAGTTTTTGCCATTAGTTAAGACAATTTCATTTTAGAGGCGAGATGTGGCATCAAAATTTATGATTTTCGGGAAACTAGTGCTCAGAGGTTCCAACTCTGGAGCCGTTCCATGTCATCAGGTTCGAATGTCGCAATAAAATTTTCAGGTTGATTTCACCTGTCAGATTCAAAACCTCTGTGGGCTAGTTTCCCGAGAATCCTAGATGTTGATGCATCTCTCGTCTACATATTTAACGACATGTATCAAATACATAAACAATTATTCGAATGGAAAGCTCTTGTGGGAAGCGCAACTGATGAAGGTTCCCTACCACAAACAATATATATTATGTACATTGCCTAGGGTACAAAAGAATGACATCTCGAAGACATAATTTCTTTTTTTTTTGTCTTGTTTTATGGATGGTTGAAGTTTTATTCCACTACATCAGTTCGTTTATTGACTTTTTGTTGAATACTGTCTTGACGTTTCGTTTAAATCTTTTTTGGCATTTTCGAAAGATACTCCACTTTACCCAAGCTATACAGTAGTACCTAGTGTGTATAATTGTGACATAAATTAAAATAGTTTTTGCCATTACTTAACAGAATTTCACTTTCATTCCCTTTCTGTCTTGTTTTATAGGTGGTTGACTTTTTATCTCGTTCATCAGTTAGTTTGTTGAATTCTTGTTGAATACTGTCTTAATGTTTTGCCGAAATGTGATTTGGTAATTTCAAAATGTACTCTATACCACTTCAGTTATACAGTACCTAGTACGTATTATTGTGATATTATACATGCCACATCGACCCCCTTCAAATCCACTTTGTTCTTCAGTCTATTGTTTCAGTCCAGAGATCGTGATAACGCTATATACTTACACTTTCATCCATCATGTAATTGCACCTCATATGTTTGCTGTTTCTAGAGGATTACCGACGATATTTGCCTCTATAATGAATATTAATCAATACCAGAATTTTTGTTGAGCTATTCTTACTAGTGGTTTAGAATAGTATCAGGTATGATTTGTTTTCAGCTGAATTGCTGTACAGTAGGCCTACGAAAGTATTGTGTTTTTGTTTAATAGCTTGTTCTATGTCATTGTTCCACATGTCAACAGCACCTTTCTCTCTAAATTTGTTGTTTCTCCCTAAAGTTTCAGTCATAATTTTCTTATCCGTTAGTGACATAAATTTGTAAAAGCTTAAGTTAGTATATCGGAAATATTAAAAATGGTTGATCGATCATAAGAGTTGTGTTGCCATATTCTATGATGTCCAACATAACTATTTCATCTTGTTACTACACAAAATCTTGACGAGCACTGTCTTCATCCTACACCCAAATATCTCTGTTGTGAAGATTCTGTATCATGGTCAATATTTAAAACAAAATAAAATAACTATAGTAGTTTAGTTAGAGTTTTACAGCACCATCTATATAAGAGAGGACGTTTCTAGGACTCGGGCAGAAGATGGTACAGCATAATCAAATACATGTCAACAAGTTTCTTACACAAATTAATGAATTTAAACGCCAGTAATTGCCCTCATAATTGCTATTTCCTATAAACAAATAAAGCAACATTGATAAGTAATAGGATCAGTTAATACAAGTAAAAATAAACAAAATATTTAAACTGGCATGGATAGAAACGCAATATTCTTGAAATCCAGAATGCCAATCCATCTCAAGAAAGGACACAAACGTCTAAGAAGATATATACAAGGGCGTGCCCAGCTTTTGGTTTAGGGAGGGGCATAATTGGAACCGAAATTGTCCTAAAGAGGGACAAATCGGAAAATAAGTTGTCCTAGAGACAGGGACAAATCAAGGCAAGGGGGGCAAACCAACAATTTTGTAGGAAGCTTTAATAGCTCATGGCAGGTTTTTCAAGTCATGGGGGGGCAGCTGATATATGTGATCGAAATACAAAAGAAAAACAGAAAGACACTATATTCGACATAACAGAACTCTACTCAAACTTTTTTTAATTAATGAAATTAAACTTATTAGAGATATATTTTTTAATTCTTATGAGGCATCAACAATTTTTAGGTTTTGCGATAATAAAACTCACATACCCAAGGGCGTAACTACGGTGGGGCTGCTTGGCTCATACACGCTCTCTCTTAATTCAAGTATTGACATAAAATTCAAATATTAAACTTTTTTGTTTCTATTAATATCAATAGGATTATTTTATTGATTAATTAAAATATAAAGTAGTTTTGGTAACTACTTTTTGTCGTACTGTAACTTCTTTGCCCTACTCTAAACCAAAATTCGGCTTTTCTGAAGAACATATTTTCGAAGAAATCGATTGTTTTGAATCACGTTTTATGTTTTCTAGTAAAATTATTTTTTTACCCTTGGTGGCTACAGTGTAAGTGGATTGGGGATTTTTAGCCATATTTTGTTTAGTAGTTTTGTTTTTCTTTATCTCTTTTAAATTAACTTCGCCTTCTATAGTATGTTTTCCCTGGTATTAGTCCTTTTTAGTATACATTTGAAATACGGGGTATGCTGTGGCGCCACTGGCATATATCGGTAATTCTCCTGTAGATAAGTTGCAGGTTTAAAAATGTTTATGATCCTGCAGTCTGCTCTTTCAACATGTTATCATTAGCTAAAGACATGTCTTTAATAATATCTGGATTTGATGAACAAGCGGACTATCTTCAGTGTAATATTCCTGAATGCCATGAGACCCGGAAAGATGGCAGAATATTAGGTAAATAACCCAAAGAACTCAATAATATCGCAGGAAGGTTAAAAGACCAAGAAAATGCCTCCATATGACATAGGAAAAATATAACTGAAAAAAACTGAGCCTACACAATGAAACAATTTTAGTCAATATGTGAATATGGTAGCGCGGAGACTATACAAACACAAATTAAATTAAATAAGCATGGAAAAAACTAAAGATCATACTGACTGATAGATGCTAATAAGGGCAGTTCAACAAGTGGAAAAATTAAACAGTATCTGCGTTTTGGGAACTCAATACAGGCAGGAAAATAGAATTTATACCCTACTTTCAAATATAGAGGATAGTAAAAATAAATTGAATATTGGAAACTTGCAAAATTCTAGCAGGATTAGGAACATTTGGTAACATGTGGATTAATATTTTGACACTACATTACTATCTCTTCCTCTTCTTGGTGATATTCTGATCAAAATAACGGTAACGTGATATCTTTTGTAATGAATCGTGTGGAAATTATTCAACTCCAAAGCTGTAGTCATTGTCAACCACTATGTGTTTTATCCCTAAGTTTACTCATACATTTTCTCTTTGATATAACTTTTCTTGTGTGTCAGAAAAATTTCCAGTGACGGATTGGCTGGTTGGCGATCATTTGTTACTGAGAGTACACTTATATTGTTCTTATAACAATAGATGCCATATCCAGATGTTTACCATCATAAACCTGCCCTGCTTAAATTTTCTCTTTTTTAAATCTTATGTTTTTAACAAGATGTGTTTTATCGCAGCCTGTCCTATAGCTGCCGGTTCGAGTTAAAACATGAATAAATAGTAATTTATATTTATTTATCTCATCTTAATGCTACCATTATAACACTTTAAGCCGCTTGAGACATTTTTCACTATAGATTCATTATAACGGATGGTTTGTAATTGCCTAAGAGCCAGTGAAAGGCTACCGGTATGTATTTGACCAGATCTAGGGTTTTGTACAATAAGGCCCCTATACTTATTTTATATGACATGGGGACTCACTAAGCCCAACGTGGCGGACACGGCGCACGCCCAAGTGAGACAGGTATGGATTTTTGGTCAATTTTAAACGTATTTCACCACGTCTGCCGTTTTGCAATTTTACAATATATTATTATTATCGAAAAACAACAATGGCAGAACATTATCGCGCGTTTAACATTGTAGCAAAAAGTTTTTAAACTGCAGAAAAAAAATTAAATTTTGAAATTAATTGACCAAACCTGCCATTGATATATTTTATTTATTAGGGTCTTATAAACCCACGTTAATTAAGACACACTTCAGCTGACGGCAAAATCGTATCTACTATTCGGTCAGATGTATGCATAGACTGTCTATAGCTGTCCCATATTTTTCCCCTAAAAATTACTATTGTACTAACTCTAGGCTATAGTATTCTCTTGTAAACAATATACTAAAACATATAAGGTATTGATCATAAAAAGATAAATATATTTAACACACAGTTAGCAAATAATCATTCAAATATTTATTTGATTTTATTCTTTTTAGTTATTTAAGACAACATCAAAAAACAAGTTAAAACCAATACAATATTACAAAATGAATGAGTCATATTATAAGTAATATAAAATAAATTTCTTTTTCATCAACTTTTGAATCTTCACTCATCATCATCGGAATCATGTCTTTCATGGTATGAGTCGTCTTCATCCTCCATTGAATCGGAATCAGTAAATATAAACCTATGAAATAAAAGTATTTTGTTAATTGATCAGAAAATAGTTAATGAAAAATTGATAACTATGAACATACCAGGGACTTGGGTAATCAAATCACTCACAGAAGTTGGAAGTTGATCTCCTTCGAACCAAATTTAATTTTTTTCAGCACTTTCAAAGCTTTCGGCTACAATGTTAAATGCGCGATAATCGTCTGCCATTGTTGTTTTTTGATAAAAATAATAATATATTGTAAAATTGCAAAACGGCAGACGTGGTTAAATACGTTTAAAATGGACCAAAAATCGATACCTGTCTCACCTGGGCGTGCGCCGGGTCCGCCACGTTGGGCTTAGTGAGTCCCCATTTCATATAGAATAAGTATTAAGCCTTACTGAACAAAATCCTAGGTCTGGTCAAATACATACTGGTAGCCTTTCATTGGCTCTTAGACTATAATGGTTGAATCATTTGAACAAATTATATATAAAATCGTAACTAGAACTACAACGTTTATATATGTAAATATACCAATAAAAAGTAGTTCCGGCTAAGAGGTATGGGCAACCGCATGTTTGCGAGTTACGGATAGTTCGTAAATCCTATCAGAGTTACTGTCTAATTGAAAAATAACATTTATCCAATTGCCCAAATAAGTAATAAACAAATAAATAAATAAACCTTTATCAACATTTAAAATCACTGCATTTGCAAAAAGAATACAAATAATCTTACAATTACTTTTTATTTGCCTTGTTAAAAAATCGCCACCCTCGTCACTCAGCATCTGTCAAAAATTCCTCAGGAGTAGTATGCCTTTCTGCATAAGTATGTATAGAGTTCCTTACCAAACTATATTTTTCTCATTCCCCCGAGTTCGCGTATATATATTAAAACTAAAGAACAAAAAAACAACGACGCTTATAAAGTGATATAAAAGATTTTTTAGTGAAAATTTCTCTTAGTTATAGTGATATAGCAGGAAGTGCTAAATTACCTCGTGCTTCAAATAGTTTTATATATAAAAATCACTGGCTAAAAATAAAAATAAAAAGTGCAAGTTGTGCATGTATAACTTCTGAAATGGAAACTAAGATGAGCCCAATCTCAAATTTTTAGAAAAAAGGGGGTTTCATCTCAAATCTAGCCACCATAAATAACTTTTAAAAAGACAAAAAAAACCGTTCATTATATCTATCTATATCATCTGATACCTCTTTTCAAAGGTCTTTTTTGCCAATCTTTTTGCACATCATTTTCTAAAATCAGATTATTTTCTATAGAGTAATGAACTCGAAAAAACTAAATTTCTGTAAATAATTGCTAATTACACCAAAATTGGTTTAGGGTTCAGGGTCTCCGATTACGAATCCGAGATAAGATTTCCAAAATTCAAAATGGGAGATCCAAGATGGCGAATAAAAATTTAAAGAATCAGCCGTTTTGCACCAAACCTCACAAGTCGAAAATTTTGCCTGCCATCTTGAATTTTGTAAATTCCGGACTGATGATGAGAGAGCTAAAAAACCCCTATATACCAATTTTGGAATATAGCGATTGATTTTAAAAAATGTCATCCACTATCTTTGATCCGCCATTTGTATTTTGCAAATCTGACCGAACGGTTTAGGGTGGCCGAAATCAGTTTTTGTAATTAGTAATTGTTTTCCAAAATTTATTTTTTTACGGTTTCTGGGTCATTACTCAGTAAAAAATAATCTGATTTCAAAAAATGATGTTTAAAAAGAATGGCAAAAAAGAAAGTTTTAAAATGGGTTTCACATGATACCCCTTTCTATTCAAACTTGCAGAAGTGATACTCAAATCCGCTTAGGTATTGAAATTGAATGGTGGCCGACACGTGTAAAATATAAATTAATGTTTTTTTTGTATTTTTCTTTTAAAAATATTTTAAAAATTATAGTTATAGTACTTCATTGAAAGCCCGTGGACGTATTGCTCTATTATTTACGTTCAGTGACAGAACTATCAAATGATAGGTATTGACTATGTTTTATTCTGAAATAATCTCAAAAGTGACAATTTTCTTACGAATGGATAATATTATCTTCACGTGATAATCAATTCATGAGTATCATGTACGATATAAGTACATAGTAGCATTGAATATAAACAACTCATAGATTTTTCGAACAAATGTATTTTTTTTAAGCGTAAAAAACGGTTTGTCTCGATTTCCAGCAAAACTACAAGTCCTATGGAAAAAAAATATATATAGCAAAGTTGTAGGTAATTAAAACATATACAACTTTTGTCTTTACACTTTTTTCACATAACCTCAAAATGTGTATAAAAATTCAGAAAACCAAGTTTTTGTTTTTTTATTCTTATCTTTTACAAAAAAATTAGGAACTTTGTTGAAAACTTATCTTTTTATGCACCAAACACAACGTAATTTATTTGATTTAAATATTTATTTTTTCACCTTTTTTGACTTAATATCGATAATTTCCAATCGAAAATTCTTACATCAAAATTTATGCTTTTTTTAAAATGTCGTTGGGATTTTTGTTTCTCTACTTTCTGGTGGTTGAAAAATATATACATTACTATGGTAAATGTTCTCAGAATACTTGCTAACGGTTTTTACAGCTGCTACGAAATAACAGGTAGTAGAGCCCAGACCCTCCTAGCTCCGTCCCATTTCACTATGAAATGCCTTTTGATGCCCTAAAAAGTTCTGTAGGTCACTTAGTATAGTCTTAAAATAGCAATAAATAGGCATCTACACATATAATTTAAAGAAGATATTATAACTTTCTGAAAATATTGTAGATGTTTTATTAAATATTAACTTTAATAACTTAAGTTTTACCATATTATTGTATATAATTCATCAGAAGGTAGAGATTTCAACGAATAAAATACACACTGACTTTTTTAAAAACACAAATATTTTGACGTGAGAATTTTCCATTGAAAATTACGGTGATTTTTCGATGTTAAATCAAAATAAGGTGAAAAAATTAATTATTTTTAATAAAAAAAATACAGTGTGTTTGGGACATAAAAAAGTTAGTTTTCACCAAAAACCAAAAACAAGTTTTTTTTATATTTTCATACATTTTAAGGTTATGTGAAAAACTGAAATACAAAAGTTTTAAATCTATTTGTTACCTTCAACTTTGCCATAGGACTTGTAGTTTTGCCGGAAATAGAGATAAACCGTTTTTTACTCTTAAAACTCACCATTTCCACTTCCCGACCTCAGATCGCCTTAAATTATTTTTCCTTTTCTTGTTGTTGTTGTGTTCTCTTTGTTTTCCAAAGAGTTTCATCTTACTTTTATTTTTTTGGTTTCAAAAATTATCGACTCTGGTCTAATCGGAGATAAGTATATCATTGAAATATAAATAAATGTAATGGGAATTTATGTCTGACACACAACGTATGTCAGGATGGTAATGTCACATGTACACCCACTTGAAGTGTTTTTGATAGGTATAATCCAGAAACAGTGTTCAGAAATTTAAAACCGTCATTCTCAGAATGTTTTTCGGCGCCGTCTCTAGTGGATACAGTTAAACTAAGCTTATTATATCTTTTAACGTAATTAATTTTCCAAACTCTAGCAGGATGTTCTATCACTTGAGTTTTTTCTAGCTATCTCTCACTCTATACAGCGCGCCATCATCGAGGACAAAACTCAAGCTCTGTTCATCAACGGGAGAAGCCCCATGATAGTTCCGACAGGAAACTTGACCGTCAACGCCAGACAAATTCCATGGAAGAACGAAGTCAAATACCTTGGAGTCATCATCGACAGAGGGTTGACTTTCACAAAGCATGTCCACCAGACTCGTAACAAAGTCTGGGCTGCCAGTGCCAGACTTTTTACTCCCTAATAGGAAGAGGAAGCAAGCTAGGACTATTATTAAAGTACGCTTCAATAGCATGGGGACACACCAGCAAGAGCAATAAGCAGGCCATCCAAAGGCAGAAGAATATATGCCGACGCCTCGCAGTCGGCGCACCCTCGTTAGCTTACGCCAAATTGAAACAGCACTCAAACCGTCAACTACAAGAGCTAATCGACGCCAGATTTATTGACAGATACAAACGGCCTAAGAACCAGCTCTGCCTAAGTGAAGGAGAAGAAAACGAAGAAGCTCAGAGGTAGAAGAGGTACCAATCAAAGAGAAGACGAGAAGAACACAAACCCACCAAAAATGGAAGACAACGTGCACGCCCACAGAAGGGTTGAATACACTATATATCATAGCACAGAATGACCCACAAACCACAAAGCAGTCAGTTTCTGTACTACCAAGCCAAGCTATCCCAACAAGAAGACAACGTTTATGCAGAAGGAAAACGCGTATTAGCGTGAGGACCTGAGTTAATTCTCATTGGATGGTAAAGGAGCTAGAAGTGTCCTCAGTAAGTTTCTGAAGGGCAAATCCAGATTCTGTGCTCGCGCAAAGGGTGTTTGTGGGTTTTTCCTAGCTTTATATCACTTTATGCAGCACGCCTTGAAATAATTTGATCCCAAATATACGGTCAATTCCTAAGTGTGTGGTAGTAAACCGTGAAAATACAGGAATTAATTCTGTAATGCAAATTTAAACAATCTAACCAGGTCTACGGGATGTAGTCCAAACAATTCTACTTTTAAAATGTAAATAATATCGGCATGTGGGAGAAGTTAGAATGACGGTTAAACGAGTCGATGTACACAACGAACTCTACAATGGAAGCCAAGAGAGGACGTAGAGGATGACAGCCTTTCAAAATGTAGGGATGATTAAACTTAGGATATATCTGTCATCAAAAGAAATATGACCAGAAAATGATCAATCTCTCACAGACCATTTTTTTTTAAAAAGTTAAAAAAATCGTTTACACTCTGAGAATAAATAAATAAATAAATAATAATTGCTTTATTGTCCAACAGTCTCCCATTTACAGGACAATTTAAAAATACAACATTGCGGTACTAACTATTTGATTTAGGGTACATGTAAAAATATCACAATAATTGCATATATTATTAAAATTATTGCACATAACATAAACTGGTGATTTCAACAAAATTTTCATTGAGTGAAACGTAGGTACATTAAAATTAATTTGATTTAACAATTCGGAAAAGTCTACCATATTATTTACTAATTTAAACAAGAATACAACAGAAGCACAATTTCTCCTTAATTCCAAAGAAGGCAGTTGAAAACGTTCACATAACTCATCATTAGGTATATTCCTTTCTGGATATAATCCATCACTTTTGAGAACCAAATATTTCAGGAATTTTCTTTGGACCTTTTCGACACGTTTACTGTGAATATCATAATATGGATGCCAAAATCATACTTGCATATTCAACTTTAGAACGAACATACCCAAAATATAATGTTTTCAATGCGGAAATATTAGTTAAGTCTCGGCAGTTTCTCAATATAAATCCATAAGACTTTAATGCTTCAGATGTTTTTACAGATATGTGCTTTACAAAGGTTAATTTATCGTCAAAGATAACTCCCAAATCCTTGATACTAGTATTTCGCTCCAACAGCGTACCTTGACTTGCATAAGGAAATTTGATGGCTGACGTTTTCCGGGTATATGTCCCTACTTTGCATTTTTTCGCATTTATTTTCTATTGCACCAGTTTTCTATAGATACTAATTGGCTCTGAATATTATGACAATCATTTACACTTTCTATTGTAGAAAAGATCTTAAAGTCATCAGCGAAGCATAACTATTCTGTCGATATTGTATTACATAAATCGTTAATAAATAAAAGAAATAGCAGGGGTCCTAAATTCGATCCTTGAGGAACTTCTGATTTTGCTAAGTATGAGGCCGATTTGAAGCCATTATAAGTCACGTAAATTTATCTGTCTGATAAGTAAGATTTGAGGAAATTTACTGCTTGGATAGAAAATCCAAATCCTGATAGCTTGTTTAACAGAATTCTATGATCAATTCTCTCGAATGCCTTACTGAAATCTGTATAGATCAGGTCGACTTGTGTGTTGGTGTCCAGTGCTTCTGAGATATATTGAGTAATTGCTACCAGGTTGGTTGTTGTAGACCTTTTATCAATAAATCCGTGCTGATATGGAGATAGTTGATTGCGTACTAGTGGAAATATACGATTATACAGTATGATTTCAAATAGCTTTGAGAAGTTTAACATTATAGATATAGGTCTGTAGTTCTCTAATATATTTTTCTCACCATTCTTAAAAATGGACCAAACCTTTGCTACTTTCCAGGCTTCAGAAAATTTATTGCACTTGAGACAGGCGTTAAATATAATTGTTAGGATTCCCGATGGGGCTCCAACACAATATTTTGCTATAAATGACGGAATGTTATCAGGTCCAGAGGTTAGTTTATCTTTTAGTTTCTTACTCGCTGATAATACTTCATTCTCGATAATGGGGTAAAAGTTTATATGAATAATACTATCAGAGTTTGTGGGAGGTATAATATTGTCAGTATTTGTGTTTAAATACACACTAGAAAAGTATTGAACAAATGCAGTTACTATATCCTTCGGTTTAACATATTGAATTAAATGTTTTGATAATTTACTATCCCAGGGGTCCTTGAATTGTGTCTTCTCGTATGCACATACGACCAATATTTATTATGATTTTTTAATACTTCTGACTGAATACCTTCAAGGTAGTTGTTATAGGCGCTTTTTATTTGAGCTTTGACAATTTGTCGTAGTCTCTTGAATTCAGTAAGATGAACTATATGGCCCTGTGCTCTAAATTTTTTGCGGTATTTCTTTTTTAATTTAATATTTTTGTTGATATTACTATCATACCAAGGAGGAAACCTATGAGGATAATATCTGTGCAAGGGAACATAAACGTTATTATAGAATAAAAGTTGGCTAAGAAACTTTTATTATATACTGTTGTTATTAACACTAAATACGGATTGGGAAAGTGTAAAAAGAATCGAATTGTCCTTTTTTATTACATCTCTAGAGATTTTTTTAACCAAACAATCAATCACGGCATAGTATTTTTTTTAAACATTAAGTTTTTGCTAATTTCAAGTTATATTTATTCTCAAGAACAAAATTTTGTTAATTGAGATTTGATGACTAAAAATAACGGATTTCGCTTAAAACATTTTTACTTTTTGTTCCCGTCTGGAACTGCACCAGCTCTCGAAAGCCTTTCTGGGGTTACGGTCACGTGTCACACGCCATCCCGCTATTAGTTTCATTATGAATTTCCATTGCTATGAAGGGGGCCTGAACAGCATTAAATACATGCTCATGGTTTCATTCCTTTGTTGTAATTGTAATTCTATTTCCACTAACATGGTCATGGAAGAGGGGTGACTTTATGGAAGATACGCGGGGTTATAATTTATTGTGCAATACAACGACTTGGGGATAATTAGATAGGGCATGAAACAGAGAAAAAATTGAGGAATTGTCGATTTTTTTGTTGTGTAAGCAACATTAATGTCGAAAAATTAGCTAGCGAATTTGAGGGGAAGAAATGTTTATAACATTTGGGAATTCGAGTTTTTTATAAACAACCGCAAAATTTTTTTATAATATTTTGAAATAAGTGAAGATTTTGTAACGTTTTGCAACGGATTATTGCTGAAAAATCAAATTGCTCTGTAATTTTATAGATTCTTTGAAAAATTACATCAGTTCAGTACATCCGAGCTCATCAGTAGAATTGTATACTACTAGAATATGCCCATAGATAGCCTTCAGAGATATAGTGCAGATATGCAGAACATTTTGAGACATACCCTATTTGCAAAATTTTTATCTTAAAAATTCATACAATATAATCGTCTAAAGTAATGAATTATTCCACCCCAGCCATAAGAAGAAAAATAATTACAGAGTGGTTAAAGCTATTAGATATACTTACAGCTACAGAAGAAATATTCCTCGATATTCTAAAAATGGATAGTAGGTAATGTTACCGAATATGCTTTCTCTGAATGATTCCATAAACACTAACTTTTCTACGGCATCTGATTTGGTCCAACCTGCCCTACAGTATGAAATACTGTATAAATTTGGAATTAGTGACAGTCTTTTTAGTTGGAGCGGCTCTTATCATAACGGTTGATTTCCTATTTTCCGCTTGAACCGGGTATATTATAAACCAATTTTGAAGTTTGTCAAACGGCAACTCGAAATTTTCAGAAAACAAACCCTATCTGATGGCTTGTTTACATGAAATGTTGTTGCACATTTGGGTCAAAATTTTTAACGAAATCATTCAACAGTGCTCTTAGAGGAGAAATGAATAGACTACGAAAAAAGCATCATAACAAACCCATATGACAAGCAAAGAGACGAACATGTCACATAGAAAGTGTTGAAAGAGGCTATAAGTAATCAGCCAAGAGATAACCTGCTAGAAATATTACAACAGCTTTTTTCTGTTAAATCTCCAGCTTCCGTCGCAGCACGAGTACGTAACTATTTTTAAGTCAAATCCTAATCATAAAAAGTGTCAAGAAAGTCATACAAGGATAAAGGCAGCATAAAGTATTTAGTAGGAATACAATCAATTCTTCATTGACATAGTTAACAACAGTGATTACTGTTTATAAATAGTACAAAGCTAGCCTGATTTTGAAAAAAAATAAACATACAATTCTCAACCTGGATTCTTTTATAAATGTACAATTTTTTGTAGGTATATATTATTATGAAAAGTATTGAATGACCATAAATTGGCCATTTGGAAAGAATTCATAAACCTAAAAACTAGGTCAAAATACTTTTCAATATGGAAATGTGAAAAAAAACATTTCAAAATATTTTTAAAAATCAATCACTTTGGTAGATTAATCTAAATATTTTCGGTACGTTGAACAGGCATTAACGATCTTGGCATAATTAATGTTTAAAAAAATAAGTATTATTTTGTCATATATAGATTCTAACAACAGGAGTTACAAACTATAATTTGTTTTAATACGAAAATATATAGGACGATCTTGATGAAATAATACATTAAATTATTGTAATAGTAATTATGTACAAGTAACTTTAAAAAACTACAATCCGACTTCAAGGTATAATAACAATAGCGACACTAAAAAGTATTCTTAGGGTTTTTTCCAAATCTTCAGACTAAGAATTCGTTCAATCGGCGTTTTGAAGAATCTGTTTTAAGTTTTTTGAGTTATCTACATTAAGTAGTTTCCATTACAAAATTTAAAAAATCAATTTAAAAAAATCTAATGCTCAATTGTATTTCAATTGTATGTTTTTCGTTGAAAGTAGAAAAACAATAAACATTTACGATCAATAACTTTTTTAGTAGCAACAGGCTCGGAAATCCTAAGAACAGTATCCAGTTGAGTTTAAAGCTTAAAGAGACCGTTCAATGAACAGTTGCTAGCAGTGCTCTGCGTGAACACTCAGGACCGACCGTACAAACATAAAAGTCATACTCTGTAAATATAACCATGGGCCTACAGACAAGTTAATTAGACGGACAATTCCGATGCACTGATATAAATCTATTAAAGATATTTACAACGTATTCAAAAAAGCGAATAACAGAAATGGCAGATAGCAATACGGAATGGTACATTTTGAAGAAGGAGAATGATCATCCACATAGCAGTCTAAAAAATCCACCACAAGCAAAATAAAACATTTAAAAAAAATATATAACCGACTTCTACTTATAACTAAAAAGCGAAAAATAATTATAACAAAATACAACTCTAGCAAATAAATAACACATTCAATGTTGTTAGGTACCTACCCAGGAAGTAAAAAATGTAAGCATTAAAATGTGCTCATTCTGTACAAATTAATTACCTAACAAACTAGTATATTTTTGAAGTCAGTACCAAGCAACAATCAAGTTTGATGAATTAGTAGATAATTATGCAATGAAGGATTTTAGATTTGCTTGGCACCGGCTTCAAAATATACTAGATTGGTAGGTAATTAATTTGTACAGAATGAGCACCTTTTAATGTTTACATTTTTTACTTCCTGGGTAGGTACATAACAACATTGAATGTGTTATTTATTTGCTAGAGTTGTATTTTGTTATAATTATTTTTAGCTTTTTAGGTATAGGTAGAAGTCGGTTATATATTTTTAAAATGTTTTATTTTAAACGTTTTAGTATTTTTGAACTCAGGTAATTTTCATTCTTCATTTTTTATTTTGTATGTATAACCTTAATAGACAGAACCAGGTAACCTCGAAAGCCTCATTACACAATGATACTTTCTTATTACGCGTTGACTTAATATGCCCAAAATATATTTATGCCTTATGGACTACGCCATGTAACCTTTTTTCAACCCGGTATAACTATAGATAATTCCACTCCAACCTATGTACCAACCATCCTGTACATACGACTGACAACGAACAAGCATGAATTTGTTAGCTGCATCCTATAGGACGGAGTAGAATCCATCCCATATTTACGGAGTCAAATCCATCCTATATTTCAAACATAGTATATTACTCCTTGTGAGCTAGCCAATAAATTAGTTCATTTTTTACATTTTATATTATTGTCCGTTGTAACATTAATTCCTCTCCACACTTTATGCAACTTCTTATGGGCTATAAAAGAAATAAATTTTAAATCGCACTGAATAAATATAATTCAACTGCAGCATATATTTCAACCATCCTGTATATGATTTGCTTATGTCCACATCATATAATAGTTTTTTAATCACCCTATATAATTTTAATTTCACATTTTTCCAACATTTTTATGCCAACTAAACGTCTAGTCTACCCTATATTCCAACCATCCTGTATATACGGCTGCCTACGGGCCACTATCATTCTAGTCCGTCCTATATTTCAATCTTCATATAAATGCAACTCCTTCTATCCAAAATTTGAATTTTCACCAATCCGGATATATACTCTATTAAACAAGACCATATTCATTCAAAACGGTGCACCACAGGAAAAGAAATCAGTTAACATACATACAAAAAAGAAGCGAAAAAATACGCGACGAATTGATAACCTCCTCCTTTTTGGAAGTCAGTTAAAAAATTACGTACTTCATTAGTTCAACGGTAATAGAAATAAATAAGACGGATAGCAGACTAAAAACATAACATCAATCATACCGAAAGTTAGTTCAAAAAAATACATAGACCTAACAAATTCATCATAATTGTGGCAGATGACAAATAAAATGCCTTCATATTCACGAGCAAGACGGAAACACGTAAATACAAGACATATTCGTAAACAAAGCCTATAAAGACTGTTGCGACAACCAAAATAGAATGGAAAAACTATAGCACTCTAAAGCCTGCAATACATGTTGGCCGAGCGTCGCCGAGTGAACGCCAATATCAAGGTGTAGACAGTATATTTGCATTGTCTTGCCGTCGCTCGGTATCGCTCGCCTAGTTGGCAGAGGTAACTCAACCGCCAACGTGTATAGAACTCATTTGGCGTAGCTTGTTACAACTTGCGGTCACTCGCGACCACTTGCCGCACTTCGGAACGTTGTCGGTTTTTCGGCACAAATCAAAGGCGCTCGGGCGCACTCGGCCAATAGTGTTCACATGCCCAACGTATGAGCATCTCTTCAAAACTCGGCTATAGTGGCCATTTGCATTGGTTTTCGACAAACTTCAAACAAAACAAACGTCGAGGCAGTACCACTTGTCTTATATTAATTTGACTACGCTCGCGTTGGCCTAAATTCGGCCAACGTGTATTGCAAGCATAGGAGATGACACAAGTATACATCACATGAAACCAGTAGAAAACTAACATCTTATAAAAGGGCGTTTCTTGGCGGCGCAGAAGATCATTAGTTCAAAACATTTTGTCTACATTAAGAAATCCACCCAACTTGGATTAAAATCCCGCTTAGTAATTTTCGAGTCGAATACCTGTCACAGAACAGGAAAGCCTTATGACAGGACGGAACTGCGTATAGATATATATTGATTTATTTTAATGTGCCTTTAAAAAAAGTTAATCTCAAGAGAAGGACCATTTCTTCATACAAGAAGATGAACTACTCATGAGCTGACATTTATCACTATTCGCCCACATCTCTGTGCAATGGTATAACGAATAGAGTACTGAAGAGCTAAAACAAACAATTTAAGCTTTGCGTCAGTTCTGTCGACGACGTATTCACTATTTAACCTATTTCTAAAAAGGAGGAGGTTATTAGTTCTCCGCGCATATTTTTTGTGTTTTACCTGATTTCTTATCCTGTTGTGCACCAGTTTGAATGACTATTGTTTAGTCTAATACACTATACGTCCGGATTCGTGAAACTTGAAATTTGGGAAAAGAATTCTATTCGTAAAGTGATAAAATTTGCCTAAAACATTGGTCGATTTTTCCAAAATCTCTAATTGATTTGTATAGTTTTTAAAATTGTAATCTATTAAGGATATACTTGTCTGTGACTTGCAAAAAGCATTTTTGCAGAAAATCGCCGTAAAATCTAATGTTCTTATCAAAAATTCCATTGAAATAAAGTAACTGAGAGTTCCTCTAATTTTTTTATTCCAACGTAATAATACAAGAATTGCAGGCACTGGAAATTTTTGTTTGAATTTGAAAATTATCCAAACTCATTTTGTTTGACTACCAATTTAAATAATCATCATTTTTCCACTTTGCGAAGACGGTGGGTGCGTTTGGTTTCACATACTCCCTGCCTAGTAAAGTATCTTTAACACGAGACATCGGCGGTATCTCGTGTTTTATTTTTGGAATTCTGGTTCTGTCAAAGAGTAATTTATAATGACCGTTTATTAGAATGAGAATTGATTATTTCATAAAACCGTGCTGTGTAGTTAATTATGAAAACACACCGAGGAAAAATAAAAAATTAAAATTTTACCGTTTTCTGAATTTTCATATCAATAAGGAATTGAGAAAATGGATTGTAGCAAGTCAACATCATGGATAAATAAATTTTATTTTCTGTTTTTTTGTCATTATTGAATACATAAAATATAACTTACTTGTTGTTCTGTAAACAAAAATAAATTTTAATTCTTATCAACCAAGTTTTTAACTAGAAGTGATACAAGTCATCTCAACCAGATTCAGTAGGATTCAGAAAGGAAGAAAAAATTGATTGCAATAGTTCGTCGTCGAGGATAATTTAATTTAATGTTTACGTCGATTTTATGTATTGAGTAATGATTACTAAATACATAAAATGTATAATAACTGTTGTTCTATTAACAAAAATAAGATTCAATAATCCCTGGAATCAAGAAAGTTAGTCATGTAAATACTTTTCTTTCAAGGTAACCAACATCAAGTTTTACTGTCAAAACTTTTTGAATTTTCAACATTTTTATCTTGATCCATCTTCAGTGAAACCTATGATTAAATTGTAGGTATATAACCAATAAAGTTAATTAGTTTTTCTTATTTTCATTTACTTACTATTGTTAACCTTAACTACAGCTTCATCAACTGGTGAAGATGCAATTTTTCACCCGTGAACCAGCATGAAGATTTTGGTATTTTATATATTGTATATAATAGGTAATATAGTTGGAAAGTAACTCTATTATGTGCATTGATAAATTTTTCTCCCCAAGAAAATGTTGGGTGGCAATGAATGTTTGAAACAAAACAGTTTATTTCAACAACATCTTCAAAGCCTCCATTAGCGCCAATAGCTTTCCCACTTCATTGTTTTCGTATTTCACCGAAACACACAGAGACATTTAAGTCACACCAACAGGGTAATATTAAATGATGTTCAGAAGAGCACACACGACAATGACGACATCACATTATGTCTAAAAGCCTGTTACCGCAAAATTCGCTATTGTAAATTTTATCTCGAAAGTTCACGTTTAGTAAACTACCAACACACTACGTTCAAAACAGACTTTCATGAGTTTTTCACTATGTTCGCATGGTAGAACATATTAAATAGTTCATTACTACTACGGTAACAGAAATAACATCATTTGAATTGCTCTCTGGAGTACATATTATCCTTCCGAAAGGCACTAGTTAATTTTCCTTTTCCTCATTTGTCAGGACGAGTTTTACGTATTCATAGAACGTTTTGTTGTGGAGTCGATGTTACGCGTCAGTTTCCCATAATTACGAATTTTATAAACATATTTTCTGTCTCTCCTTCTTCTCCTTGGAATTCAAACTAGGGTAACCTTGGCAGTGAAAACTAAATGTACATTTTGTCCATTTTTTGATAGAGAGAATATTTGATTTCTTAAAACTTAAGTTATTTCGAAAAGATTGTTGAGAAGGTCTTGTTTTATTTTGCCTGTTCATTGGATTTTCTCTCCTCAAAATTGTATATGAAGAACACAGTGGAGTAAGGCAATTTCGTAAAATTGCCCGGATTACTGGCTACCTGTATAGACATTCTTCCTCACAGTTATTCGGAGAGAAAGAGGTCTCTACAAAATGATCAACCTGTATTCCTGTATATAAGTAATGTATTGTATATTATGTTATACTTATCATCTGTGTTTGGAGGTGTTTCAACTTGTGTATTGTATTATACATTATTTTAAAGGGAAAAAAATAACGAATTCAATGAAATAATAAAATACACGGTGTTCCATTTAAAAATATATAATGTTGTGTAGTATCTTCAAAACCATACTCGAAAAAAAAATTGAGTACTCCACTGGATTCTATGCAAATTTTTCAATTAGGCGTAGTTCTTAGCGCAAGAGTATTTCTAATAACTTCGTAGATATAGAAGGGGTCCAAAAAGTATAAATTATCAAAATCGCCCTGTATCTTATAAATGGAAACACTTATGCAAAATCTGATATTGCCATCCTGAGTTTCACAAAAAAGTAGAACAGGTATGTGAAAACCGCAAGACTCTATCTTCAATAACAACCTAGTAACCTGGCAATCTCCACCAAAATAGGATGCACTGTACAACACCTTTCTTTACTTTCAAGGGATGGTTAGTTAAAAATTAAAATATCGATTAGTATTAGTAGGTTTTCGATAAGTGCTTGTACTTATTGTGTTGTTTGTTTTATCTATAAGTACATCAAGATAAAAGTAAGTAAGAAGTAAGTTTATGCAAATTTTCCTTCTCCATTGTAAATTTTATTGTGAATTTT
Source organism: Octodonta nipae (assembly GCA_034190945.1). Lineage (NCBI taxonomy): Eukaryota > Metazoa > Arthropoda > Insecta > Coleoptera > Chrysomelidae > Octodonta > Octodonta nipae. Next base: position 43,550,613 of record CM067224.1, on the reverse strand, counting down.
TGTCAATTGATCTAATATAGAAATGAGTGCAGTTCTTCAGCACCATACTACCAAATTACAAAAATGTCATCAACGTATCTCCAGCACACTTTTGGTTTATTCTTATAATTGCCTATGAATCTTTCTTCAATATATGTCATGAAAATATTACTGATTATAGGAGACAATGAAGAACCCATGTCCATACCAAATTCCTTCAAATTTAAAATATTGTGTCAATATTTAATTTTGTTTTGTTTTGTAAGCTAATATCTTGCTGCAATTTATTTTTTATAATTTGTAATGATTTATCAACAGATACATTTGTAAAAAGACTAACTATTTTGTAACTTACTGGTATTTCACTTCTGTTGATAATAATGCTTTTTAATTTTGTTAAAAAATCATTGGTGTTTTTTAAATTGCTTGGATTGTTTTCATAACGTCTAATTATATTTAGTAAAAATTTTGAAATGTTTTATAATTGTAAATTTATTGAACAATTAGTCTCATTGGTATTGTGTCTTTATATATTTTTGGAACGTCATATAAACGTGGAGGTCTACTGTCAGGTGTTAAGTGTTTTCCTTCTAATGGAGTGAATTCTTGTTTGCGTTTTCTTATGATGTCTCTAGCAGCTTTATCTATATTTTACGTAGGATCTTTCTTGAGCTAAAGATATGAACGTGTATTAATAAGGTTCATCATTTTGGTGGTATAACCTTTGTCGGCAAGTAAAATTTTAATTGTGTTGTCTTTTTTAAAGTTTTCTAGGGTATGTTTTTCTATAGAAGTAAGATTATGCTTCGTTTTGTTTTGTCTCTCTAGGAGTCATTTATTTATAATTCGGTATTCACTGGACACTTCTGGAGGGAGTGTTTGTGCTGTGTCTTCAATCGCAACTATCTGATCTACTTTAGGTATATTTTGTGGAGTGATTAAATAATTTAATCCCTTAAAAAGTACTGTACGGATTGTTCTGTTGGTAAAATGTGTTTAGTTGATAAATTAATCCCAGTTTTATTAATGAAATTTCTATTAGGTCTAAGTACTGATTTTATGTGTTTTTCATTTAAGTGGTGTTTAAATTTGTTTATATTTCTGTTTTCACATATTTCAAATTCCAAACTGTATGAATCCTTCAAACAATTACAAATGCGGGTATAGTCTGATGGAATGTGCGTTTCTTGAATTAATTTTCTAATATAATGTTATTTTTAAGGCTTACCTTAAATTTTCGATGGTATTGTATTCTATTTCTAACTATTCTAATACTACCTCTGTCTTTGAATGGCATTTTTAGAATTATTCCTTCATTTCGGCATTTTATTAGGAACGTTAAGCTTTTCAGTGATCGTGATACTTTCTTATTTAGGTTTTCTAATTTTCTAAAATTTTTTATTGAAATGGTCCATACCCGGTAAATAAGAAGTGTTCATCTAGATCGACAGCCTCCATTTGAATTTGTATATGTGTAGATCTTGATGATCAATATCAAGAATCAGTGCTACGAAAACAGAATCTGATTAGTAGAAATTAACGAAAGATCGATGCAGCACAGAATCGGCTAGAATGCTCAATAAATGAGTTGGTCAGACCTGTCGAGAAGGTCTACGAATAAATATAATGAAGCGTAAAAATATAATTGAGAAGGTCAACGACGTTGTTTATCGCTTTGGCCAGAATCCGGGGGCTAATGTAAATGGATAATTCTTATAGTAGCGATCAGAAATAAGGTGGGGGCAGTGTTATAACATTTAGTTGCTTAACCTTGCTAAAACAGGAATCCTTCTCGAAATTAACCATTAATCACAAAAACCATAAACAACTGCAACAAAAACTAGTAATGAACGCACAATTGTTGATGAAAAAGAAAGGTATAAAAGTAGCAGGAGTAGTGGATCAGCTAATGTGCGATTGACTCATCGAAGTGTTAATCCAAGAAAAGTAGTGTAATATTTATTATAATTTTTCTGGAGTAAATTTAGTGATTTAAACCTACAAAAAATTCTTAATACCATCAGTACTAAATTGATGAAATCACTCACCTTTGATGGTAGTACATCATGATGCTTGTACTAGCAACAATTTGACGCAGTGGCTGAAGCTAATGGATGACATGGCCAAGAATATTCATGTCCGTCGATAAACAAGGAAACTTCGACAAGATCATTGCAGTCTTAATTAAAAAATATGACCAACCACTTAGTCAATTATACCAGATACAATTGAGTGGAAAAGTCCGATACGAACAGCCAAAGAGGAGTCGGCTTGCTCTTCAATAAAAACTTCGTACGATACATACATAACACGAGAAGACCCTCAGATTGAATGACCTATATAACAATCAAACTATCAGATAAACAAAATGTTAAACTTATGCAGGTATACGCTCTAATATTACGAAGACGAAGTGAAGATTGTACATCAAGTTATACAATTTTCCACATCTTACCCCAGATGAACAGCAGAAGGTCAAATAATTGATCACAGTGCACTGGCATTGGTACTGACACCGTACAAAGGTCTTTCAGCAGAGAATAGATACTGGAAAGGCTCAACCAATAAGAATACCACTTAGGTGACTACCATTGGGGAAACAGCAGATAGTCGAGGGAAATATCGAGTCTATGTTACAAAACGGAGTTATTGAGCCATTAATCAGCCCATGCCTCGTTCTTCTTGAAACACATAGATGGAAACAATCAGTTTTGCTTGGGAAAATTATTCTACAGAATTAAGAAAGCAACCAACATAAGGACTCAAACCCAAGAAATGTTTCGTGTTTCAAAAATCTGGCTACTGACTACTGATTCGCTGAGAGATTTGCTACCATTGCCGCGCATCTAGAGCGGCATGCATACCTTTCAGTAGAATGAAGAATGTAAAATGGCATTTAAATGACAGTATAGGAAGTTCGTCAAGGACACGGACGGCAGCTACCGGTTTGGGGTCCATCCTTTCTCAAGTAAGGGATAGTGAGAAGCCGGCGATCAAATACTACATATTTTCGAAGCCAGAAAGAAATTACTGTGTTACCAGAAGATAACTAATGCCATTAATAAGAGTAGTAGACCATTTTTACAAATATATGTCTGGTAGCCAGTTTCTAATTAAAACCGATCTTGTCGCTTCCAAGCGGCTGCTGGACATGAAGGCACCAGAGGAGTGGGCCCGATACAACAAGAAATTACAACAATACGACTTTGGTTGTAGAGAACAGTTCCGGCCGTTTGCCCAACAATGTGACGAAGACCCTTTCAAACTCATTGAAGACATTGCCAAATGATCGAACAAAGAGAGGATATCTCTATCCGGCAGAATCAATCAAATGGCCGACACAGGTAGTGAAGGAATCGTTTCACTAAAGAATTTAAGGGCAGCCAGGCCTCGATAAGACTGGATAGTTAGCCATTCGGGTGTCCTCAGAATTGTGAATCAAATGGGACTCTCTAAATTAAAGAGAGATATTGCACAGAATTTGGGAAGTCAATGGATTACTGGAGGTCATCTAGGCCAAGCATTTAATTGGGTAAATTATTGTGTAGCCAGTAAGAGCCCAAAGACCCATACCAAAAGCAGAATACAACAATACTAAATAGGCATCCCTTTTACAGAATTTCAGTTGATGTCCTTTGACCATTCCCCGAGTCTGAGAAGTGTATCAAATATATTCTGATCAGAATAGAAAATTTTAGCAAATGGCCTGTGGCATGTGACTTAACCAATCAAAAGGCAACCACTGTGGCAACAATGTTGGTGGAAAAGTTTTTCAGTAGGTTTGGTGTATAGTTAGAGTTGCATTTGGAACTTTGAGTTTAAGATATTCCAGTAGGTATGTACAATGTTGGGAATCAACAAAACGCGAATCACCCCCTAGCATTCACAATTAAACTGAAAGGTAGAAAATTTGAATAGGAACTTAGAACAGGATCTATCTAAGTTCTTTAGCAACAACCAGCTTCATGAATACACGTTACGATCACAAGGCGACTTTGCCTAACCAGATTCTAACAAGGAACAAGGTCTGGTAATACATTCCCCAGAGGAGCAAACATGTTGTCCAAATCTGACATCAGCTTATGATAAGCAATATACGAATTAGATAAGAGAATCAACGACATTGTTTGCCGGATTGGCCAGAGTCCGAAAGCCAATATGGATGTGATTCATTTGGATTGAATAGCTCATTGTGATGATGATTCCAATCGGGACGATCAGAATTAAAGGGGAACACAATTACGACGTTTAATATTTACATGACTAAAAAAAGCCCTTCTCCAAATTAATCACCTACAATAAAAATTGATGACAAAATCCATCCTTCTCAACACATACGGGAGGATGACGCTCGAGCAGCAATTCAGTTGTTGGAGAGGGAAGACATGAGTGATACAGTTTATATAGCTAAGAAAATGAATAGTAAATTATTTATTGAGAATATATGACATAACAAAAAATATTTATTTTTGGTGTGAATCAATGTAAAAACAGACGAATGTATAAACATATTCTTTTTTGAAGTCTGGCAAAAATCAATTTATCCCTTTACGATTAATATCCTTTGGAATTTCTGATTCAGCAAACAAAATTGGAAATCTATACAAACCTTAATTTGTTTAAGGAACTGTGGTTTGTGCAGACGAAAAAGAATGTTGATTTTACTTTTTATAATCCAAAACAACAATTAAACATCTAAAACCCCTCAGCAAACGAATCGCTTGAGAGCATTCGCTTCACTGAAAACTCGAATTTCGTTACTTCCCACAGGTAATTACAGCACGGAGTTTTTGTGGAGAAGGTAAAGGAAAAAACACCGCTTTTACGAGCTGTCAAAAGGAAAAAAATTACCAGAATAAAAGTTACACTTTACGCACCTTCAATCACGGAATGGACCTTTGAGGATTTTTGTACCTACGTGCATCACAACAGGACGGCAACCGTCCACGTGAACTGACCCGAATACTAATCTTAAGCTCTACCTATACGTGATCGTTTCATTAGAACTATGAGTGTGTGTATGTGAGTGTGTGGTTTGGGGTTATTCCGTGACACAAAACACCTGTGCGCTCTCGAAGGGATTACGGGGCGTTCGGTCTTGTTAGCGGAGGGCTGACTCATAGATGGACCCTGGAGATATGTTACGGCACTTTCCAGAACGATATCCGCCAGGATAAGTTTCAATAAAGGCATCTCTCGAGCAGAGAGCCGTTTCAACGGCACAGGTGCACGCAAACGGTTTTGTTCCGTAAATTTATATTTTTGTGATATCTAAATTTCCCATTAACTAATGACACTTTAATGCCATCGGCTAATGAATATGGAACAGTGTGTATTATTTAATATGTGTCGATGACCTGAGCTAATTATTGTTACGGTTTGACATGAACTAAACTTTTCAAATTTACTCTACAAAAGTATTTCTTTACTGTGCTATAAAGGAAAAGGACGAACCGATGGTATCCAGGGAGCGATTTTCTGGCATACGGAAAATAATTTACAGACTGAAAAATTTAGTTGTACCGGATAGTAATGAAATAAAGTCCTGTAAGTCATTTATTTATCTGAATAATGATACCTGAGTTTTAAAACAAACAACTCAACGCAATAGTATACAAAAAATATTCTGAACTAAATAATTTTTGGGTATTTATTCTGTACTAATAACCTATACAGTGTGGCATATGAAAAACAGTTACATCTCGCGTCTTCAAATTTAACGAAATGCATCAAATGCATAAAGAAGTGTTCGAGAGGACATTCCATTGTGGGAAGCGCAACTGATGAAGGTTCCCGACCAGAATCAATATATATTATATTTATATATAATATATATTGTCTTGCGTACAAAGGAATGACACCTCGAAGAGAGTATTCAATATCTCTGACAGGTGAAGTAACCTGAACATTTTATCATGACATTCTGTCCTAGGAGTTAAGAGAGAACAGCAATTGCACGGAACGGCTCCAGATTCGGAACCTCTGTGTACTGATTCTCTTGAAAATCCTAGATGTCGGTCTTACATCTCGCGTCTTCAAATTTAACGAAATGCATCAAATGCATAAAGAAGTGTTCGAGAGGACATTCCATTGTGGAAAACGCAACTGATGAAGGTTCCCGACCAGAAACAATATATATTATATTTATATATAATATATATACTATATTTATATATAATATATATTGTCTTGCGTACAAAGTACTGACACCTCGAAGAGAGTATTTATTGATATACATATTATAATTTGCTTTCATAAAAGCACAAATATTTAAACAAAAGGAAATATTACCTTAGTAGGGCTTGACTGCACCGAAGAATTTTCTGTTGTAACCAGGACAGTACTTGTGAATCGAAATTAGTTTCAAATCAATGATTTTCGCAAACCAATAAAAACGAGATATGTCAAAAATTTATTACACATTTAATAGAAACAGTCCGAAAACATCTCAGATGTATTTTGAGTTATATCCGGAGAACAAACTACAAAATTCCATTCTTCTATCGGGATTACCTGAATGTAGTTTCTGGAAGATGTTTGTTTTGTAATATTTTAAACCACTTTCTTTAAACTTCCTCGTGACACATCCATATATAACGAAACTTGATAAGTCAATTTAAAAGGGTTCGGATTTTTCTAAAAATCATAGCAAGAAAACGTTAGTTTTTTCAGAATTCTTAAATTTAGGAAATTTATTTTTACTTCTGCCATTAAGTTATTTCAAGTACCATCTTCCTTTCTGTTTCCATAATTTATCATGGGTTTTCGTAAAGCACCAAATATTCTTCATTAATTTTAAGTAGGCTGTTGCCTTTCTGGATATAACTCAATATACTTTAGGCTCTCTATCAAATTTGTAATAAACTCTTGAAATATCTCGTTTTCCTCGATTTGAGAAACACATTGTGTTTGAAAGTATGTGTACTCTAATTTCGTTTCATACTATCAAGTTTATAAAAGAAAACTCTCTATTTACGTTGATTTAAATATGTGTGCGTTTAAGAAAGCAGATTATAATACACTGTATATCAATGCAATCGGAATAAAATGCACTTTTTCCGTGGCGTCCATAAAAAAAGTTTACGATGGTAGACGAAAAACGAAACGTCGGTTGGCAAATCTGAAAGTCTGGTGCATTGGATATATTTCTCAATGGAGAATTTTTGTGATTGTAGAAAAACGAATTACTTTGTTTTATATCACAAATTTATAAAATAATCATAATGATAGTATATCACAAAGTAATGGCTTCCAACATCAACTATTTGAAGAATTTTTGATCAACTAAAGTAGGTAGTTCTCTAAATTCCACATATTGTTCATTTATCTTAAACATACAGGAGATCAGACAAACCAATAATGTATCATAAGCCTCCACAAAGTGCCACATAACCATTCGACATAAATATACATATTTAAACTTTTAAATAAATCCTGTGTTAACTATTAATAAACATTATTTGGTTAAAATATATTATTGTGTCAGAGTACTTTAGATCTGCAAACAAAAAGTTCGTTTTTGGTTGAGATATTTTATATCAATATTTGATTTAAATGACAGTTTGTATAGAAAAATTAGTGTTTACAATTTTCCTCGGAGTTCAACGAATATTTAAAATAGTAGCTGAATTTGTCCAGCCGTTCTCGAGTTTTGTCCCTAACAACTCATTTAATGTTTCTTTTTTATTGGTATATACAGGCTGTCCCATAACTAATGGACAATATGATAACTGTAGTTAGAGGCGGTGAAAATATACCGATTAACACAAACATGCCTTAGTAAAATGTTTGTAGTAAACGATTTACAGGGTCCTAAAGGGGGTATTTGGATTTTGAAATTTTGTGATATTTGAAAAACGGCTCCATATTGCAATATACTTCGTGGGTTCAATTTAAAATTATAACAACTAATATTTACTTTCACTTTTCTAGAACTTTATTTACATTTAAAACAGCTGATTCACAATACATTCTCATATACGCTAGTCGTCGCGGTATATATCTGCTCGGCGATCGTGGCGGGCTTCTTTTATATCACCAGCGTAGAATTCTCCAGTAGAAATCATCATCGCTCCTTCCGCTGTCGAGTCTTTTCGAGAATCCTATTTTTTATATTGAAGCGTTTGTTGTCGTGCTGAAATGACACAGGGTCGGCTTTGGGTAAATTTCGTAACACTGCCCCCCTTTAATTCTGATCGTCCCGATCAGAAACATCCCCTCCATGGTAGGGAGCGAGTCGTTCTAAATGAACCACCTTCAATTTAGCCTTGGAGTTTCGACGGATCCGGTAGACGACGTCATTAAGCCTCTTGACCACCTCGTATGGACCATCCCAGGCGGGTGTAAGCTTTGGGGATTTACCCTTGCTCCGTTGGGGGTTGTACAACCAGACTTTGTCCCTCTCCTGGAACCCGACTGAATTGGCCTTGAAGTCGTATCGCGTCTTCATCCGGTCACTGGTGGCCAACATCTGCGTTCGGGCTAATTCGTGCATTGCCAGCATGTTATGTTGGCGCTGGTCGACATAATCGTCGATGTCTTGGGAAGGTTCTTCGGGGGAGCCAAATGCCAAATCGCAGGGTCCTTTCCGAATAGGACCCTGGCTGGGGTTAGGCCTGTACTATTATGTACGGAAGAGCGATATGCCAACAGGAATAAGGGAATATGCTCATCCCAATCACGCTGGTTATTGCTGACGACCTTGGATAGGTGTTGTTCCAAGGTCCTGTTGAATCTTTCCACCATTCCGTCTGACTGTGGGTGTAATGGTGTTGTTCTCGTTTTCCTGATCCCCAACATCGTGCAAACCTTCTGGAATACATTCGATTCGAAGTTAGGCCCCACCAGTTGGGACTTGGTTTCTCGTCCATCAGCGCTTTCCCAAACCTGCTTGAGCATTCCATTGTCTACTCTTAGAGAGTCCCACTGAGCCCATAACGATTTCAGCACGCCGGAGTATCTAGCTACCTCGTCCCATCGTGGCCTGGGTGCCCCTCTCATTTTGAGTGACAAGATTGGTTCGATGTCTGGATCAGCCATTTGGTCCTGGATGCACTGTTCCGTTGTCCAGTCTTCATTGGCCTGCACTCGGATCTGCCTGATGGAGATACCCTCTCGCTGTTCCGTCTTCAGACAATGCTTGCATTCCGCTCTACAGGGTCTTCTGGATCGGGCATCGGCATTATTGTGCAACCGGCCGGCACGGTTTTCCACCTTGAAGTCGTATTGCTGTAATATCTCCATCCATCTGGCCAGTTGTCCTTCCGGTGTCTTCATGTCCAGCAGCCATTTGAGTGCGGCATGATCTGTTCGGATTAAGAAATGGCGACCATACAGGTATTTGTGGAAATGGTCTACAGCCCTTATTATTGCAAGAAGTTCTTTTCTGGTGACGCAATAATTTCTTTCTGGCTTCGAGAATCCACGGCTGTAGTACTCGATCACCCTCTCTTCACCATCTTGCACCTGGGATAGGACGGCCCCCAAACCTGTGTTGCTGGCGTCTGTGTCTAAGATGAACTTGCCGGACTGTGTAGGAAAGGCTAGGATTGGGCTGGAACATAGTGCTGCCTTCAGTCGCCTGAATGATGTTTCGCAATCCTGATTCCAATGGAAGGTCTCTTTATCAGTGGTCTGCCGATGTAGAGGGGCGGCGATGGTTGCAAATCCCTCAACAAAACGCCGGTAGTATGAACAGAGGCCCAAGAAGCTTCGGAGTTCATGTTTGTCTCTTGGAACTGGCCAATCACGGATGGCTTCTATCTTGTCTTCGTTGGTGCGGATTCCTGACTCGGACACTACGTGGTTTCTTTTTGGAACAAGGAACACTTCTTCGGATTGAGTCTCAGGTTGGCGTTATTAATTCTGGAGAATACTTCGCCCAGGTTCTTCAGATGGTCGTCGAATGTCTGGCCCATGACTAGAATGTCGTCCAGGTATACTAAGCACGTCCTCGATGTTAACCCGCTCAGTACATACTCCATTAGCCTCTCAAATGTAGCGGGTGCATTACATAACCCAAAGGGCATGACCGTGAACTGAAACAGCCCTTTACTGGTGGAGAACGCTGTCTTCTCTCTGTCGTTTGCGTGCAGACCAACCTGCCAATATCCACTTTTTAGGTCTAGTGTGGAAAACCAACGGGTGCCTGCTAGTGTGGTCAAAGTGTCATCGATTCGGGATAGTGGATAGCTGTCTTTCTTCGTGACATCATTCAGCTTTCTGTAATCCACGCAAAATCGGGTGGTTCCATCTTTCTTTTTAACTAGCACGACGGGAGCAGACCATGGACTGATGGATGGCTCAATAACTCCATTTTGTAACATGGACTCAATGTTTTCCTCGACTGCCTGTTGTTGCCCCAATGGTAGTCATCTAGGTGGTATTCTGATGGGTTGAGCCTTTCCGGTATCTATTCGATGCTGGATGATGTTGGTGCGACCGGTAGTTCCATTTTTACTGTTAAAAATTTGCCAGTGTTTTGTGATAAATTGCTTGGCTTTCTTCTGGTTCTCTGGTGTCAAGTGTGTCAAGTGGTCAGCAAACTGTTGTAGGAACTCTTTATCGGGCCCTGTCTCATTCACCGACGTCTGGTACTCTTCTCCGCAATTAATGATGGTCTCTACTGGCTCGAAACAAGCTATCTCTTGACCAGTGGCAATTCTGATGTCGTTATTGGACAAATTCAGGACTCTGATTGGTATATCTCATCCGGTTTTAACTATATCCCGTCCAACTTAGTAGTCATGAGCTGAGTGTACGGGCTCCACCATTCCAACGCAGCTCCCAGGATTGCTGTCCAGCTGCCCATGAATAATCTGTTCCGTTCGACCGGGAATTCTAGCTGAAGACTTTGCCACAATTTTTATGGGGGTGACTGATTTGTTGACGGGCCGTGTCAATACAAATTCCTCATTTAGGAGCTGAAGAACATCATATCTCGGGTCGAACATAAATCCATGCTGGCTAATTAGGTCCATTCCCAGTATAAAATCGTCCTCAATATTCGCTAACAGGAACCTATGCCGGATCATGTTGACCCTTATCTGTAGCACGACATCTGCCTCACCCTGTATTGACATGGACTCGCCGGTGACTGTTCTGAGCTGGATGTTATTGGTAACTGATCGAATTTCTGATGCTCCCAAAACCCTGGACTTGGCAATGGACATAGCGGCGCCGGTATCGATGGTGATGGTAACTGCTCGCCCATTGATGGTGCCTCTGGTGACTAAGCTGCCGCTATCTCGACAAAATCCCGGGATGGATAACGTTTTGGGGGCTGGTGGAGGGTCAGTCAGCATTCGCCACCTTATGCTGACTAACTGACGGTCCCTGGACATGTAGCTGTTCTGTTGGTGATCGTTCATGTGGCCTCACTCGACAATCACATTGGAAGTGTCCTGTCCGTCCTCAGCGGTAACATGCCCCTCTGGTGCCAGTTCTTTGTGACCGTTCTAATATTTTGTTCAGACCAGCCAGCAGCGCTTGAAATGGTGACTCTGACTCTTCCTGGTTGAAGGAAACTGCTCGGACCCTCGGCTTGGACATGTTCATGACGGCCTCTACTTCCAAAGCCCGAAGTAGAGCTTCATTACTCTTCTTGACGCCACTTAGTCTTAGATTTCGTTGAACTTCCACATCCCTGATGCCGTTTATGAAACTCTGTGTGGCCCACTGGTCTTTCGTTTCCTCTGGCAGGTCTGGATAGGACAAGTGAACTAACCGTCTAATCTCTGCTTCGAATTTTTGAAGACTTTCACCGGATTTTTGCGTTTTTCCACTCAGTTGGACTTGGTATACCTGGCTCAAGGATTGATTGTCGTATCGTTTGTCTAGGATGGCGATGATCTTGTCGAAATTGCCTTGTTCATCGACTGGAATGCTTTGGAGGAGTTCTAGGGCCGGACCTCTTAATGAAATTACCAGAGAAGTAGATTTTTCTTGATTATCCCATCCATTAACTGTAGCCACGGCCTCAAATTGCCGTTTATACATGGGCCAAGATGAACTGCCGTCGAATGTGGGTGGTTTACTAAAGGAACCTTTGGTACTCACGGTGTTCTGGTATTTTCCTCGCTGTAAGTCCTGTTGCATTTTTTTGATTTCTGTTTCTACCTTGTTTTGAATAGCACTGATTTCAAATTTCACCTGGCTCTGTATGGAATCGATGCCATCTACTTTGGTTTCAAGGGCCTCCACATTATTTTTTAGGATCTTTATATCGTCGTTTATCTCTTTTATATTTGATTCTACTATTTGCATTCTTTCATTAACTGTTTCGTTAACTTGTGATACTATTTGCATTAGTTGTTTAAATTGCATTTGTCTTTTTAATTCAGTTTGATCTTGTTTTTGTTCAAATATTTTAAAATCATTTTCTCGTTTTTCTTCAGATATTTTAAAATCAATTTGTCTCTCTTCATTCAATTTCGAGAATAATCCCTCAATTAAATTATGTTGCTCACTTTTCATCGTAGTGACAAGATTTTCTAATTCTATTTTACGTTTTTCATCAAAAGATTTTACTAACCTTTGTTGAATTTCTTCTTGATGTTGTTTTTCCTTCTTGTCACGTTTTTCTAGAATCTGTGCTATTTTTTCGTCTAGTCCATCCGTAACCTGTTTGATAATTTTTCTGGTAGTTTCGTCGGTTTTTTCCATACTTCGGGTTTCCATAAATCAAATTACGATTTTAACGGCACTTAATCCTCTACTTCTGATCACCAAATTGCAATATACTTCGTGGGTTCAATTTAAAATTATAACAACTAATATTTACTTTCACTTTTCTAGAACCTTATTTACATTTAAAACAGCTGATTCACAATACATTCTCATATACGGTAGTCGTCGCGGTATATATCTGCTCGGCGATCGTGGCGTTCTTCTTTTATATCACCAGCGTAGAATTCTCCAGTAGAAATCATCATCGCTCCTTCCGCTGTCGAGTCTTTTCGAGAATCCTATTTTTTATATTGAAGCGTTTGTTGTCGTGCTGAAATGACACAGGGTCGGCTTTGGGTAAATTTCGTAACAATATATTAAACTGAAATTTAGTACAGCATTGTTTCAAAGGGCAATAAACAAGAGGTTGTTATCATTTTTCATGGCACTCTTATAGGGTGTTTGTTACGAAGGTCGAATTAGGCAAATCCGTGTTAAATTTTTTAACATCCCTTATAATTTGCGTTTCGACGATAAATAATGAAACCGTCATAATTTCAATACAAAAAACATATACTTATTGAATCGCCATATTTCAAGGCGTTTTCGAGATATTGCCATTCTTAGACTGGCGCTTAGTCATTTAAATAAAACATTAAGGGTTTTAAAAAATATTCAATTTAATAATGAAAACAAAAAAAAACAGATTCACCTTATTAAATGTAGAAATTGACCACCATTAGCATCAATGCATTTTATTACACTTTTAATGAAATGTCGTCTTATCTCGAAATATTCTCATTTCGGGTATTAATTTTATTGATGTACACCAAAGATTTCATGTATCGCCATACGCGAAAGTCCATAGGATTCAGTCCAATCCAACGATGGGGAAAGTAGTCATTTAAATATTGCTGGACTATAAGTGGATAATGTGGCGGCGCGCCATCGTGCATAAACCACATATGTTGCATTGCATTTAATCCATTTAATCTCGCCGGAAGTTCAAATGGACAAATGAAGTGATCACCAATAATTCCATACCAGATATTAATTGGAAATTGTAAATACAATATTATATTTACAATTTCTGAAGAAGCTAGACTTGGCGAAACATATATCAAATAAAAATAAATAAATAGTGAAAATTTAACCAAGTGTTTGGTGTAAGTAATCTTAAAAGTGAATTTTACTCCAGTGAAGACTGAAACATCAGCAATGTTTTAGCTTTGTCTAACAAGAATTTTGGTTTATAATATAATGAGCAATAGAGTATAGCGAATATTTTTTTGTATTTTTTTTATTGTTGTCATTTTTATGAGGAAAAAAGTATATGTTTTACTCACATAAAAGACATCCACTCACTTTCCTACGCTTGCTACTAGCAAAAGACTATTGTAAATTAATGTGGTTCAGGTCGTGCATGGATTCGGAATATAACAACTACATCTGCACTCTTAACAGCCAAAAGTACCAGAAAAACACATTACCAAAAATTAACAGCTTATCTCGGCAAACTACAAAACAACAATTTCCAGTCAGACAATTAGAAGGTTCTTACATTCATATCGTTTGAGACACACGTTAATAGCATTTCAAAAATAACAACTTAACAAAAATCAGAAATTTACTGTAGTGAGCTTTTGTTTTTTTCATTTTTAAATGCCTTTTTTATAATCGAAAAGCTGTGGAACCTTTGGTGTGTCACAAATTTAAAACACAGTTTTGCACCCTAACACCAAACCTTTATTTTCAACACTCAACGCACGTTTCAACAACTCTAAGTTGTCATCTTCAGGAGTAAACCCAAACTGGAGATGCAGTTTTCACACCTAATTATCTTTTTCGATATTTCCCAAAAATAGGGTATTTTACGATTAAGCAACACTATTATTTTCACCAATCTCGTTTACTGTTGAATAGAATAGAGTAAAATATTTATTTGCCTTGAACCAGCATTGAACTAAAACCGCAACATCTAATTCATACATTTTTTTGGATATTATAGGTAATGTGTCATCGAAGACATTACACCAATATTCAGAAGAAAACTTAAAACGAGCATTATTTGAAATTCAAGAGGGGCGTATGTCTGTCAGAATGGCCAGCAGGGAATTCAGAGTGCCCAAAACGATCCTTCAGGATCATAAATCGGGAAGAATTCCTAATGTTCCTAGAACAAGAACAAAAATTGGAAAATTGGATAATTAAATTGGCTAAATGCGGATTTCCTGTAAAAAAATCCGATTTGCTGGAAACAGTAGAATTAATTGTAAAAAAACACAGAAAATGAGTCTCTGTTTAAAAGTGGTAGGCCAGGACAACAGTTGTATTTAATTTTTTTAAAAAGACATCCCATAATATCGGTCCGGGAAGCTGAGAACATAAATAAGGCACGTGCTATTTTGTCAGAGGAGTATATTAGAGCATGGTTTCGTGATGTAAAAAAGTATCTTATAGATACAAAGAACGAAGATGTTTTAGAAAATCCAGACCGAATACTCAATGGCGATGAGGCAGGATTTTCTTTAGATCCGAAAACTGGAATGGTTCTAGGACCGAAAGGATGGAGAAATCTATATTATGTTAAATTGGGTAATGAAAAAGACACTATAACAGTGCTCATTACTTTCACGGCGAGTGGTAAAATATGTCCACCTCTAATTTTGTTTCCCTATATCAGGCCCCCAAAAAGCTATAGTTGATAATATGCCCTCAAACTGGTTTCTGGGGAAATCCGATAGTGGCTGAATGAAAGGGGACGTCTTTTTCGATTACACTGCAAATGATTTCAATCAATGGGTTTCACAAAATAACATTGCAAAAACCAATTTTGTTCCTAATAGATGGACATAAGTCTCATATGACTACCCATATAAGTGAATTTTGCGATAAAAATGGAATAATCTCATACGCTTTACCAGCAAATTCTACACATATATTACAGCCTGCTGACGTAAGCGTATTCAAACCGGTAAAAACGGAATGGAAAAAAACAATCAAAAAATGGCAAAGTCTTCCCGAAAATATTAATCACTGTGTTAATAAGGTAAATTTTTGTAGAGTGTTTCAAGAAGCCTTACATAATACGAACATGCAAGATCATATTAGAAGCGGTTTTAGAAGATGTGTCCTGTACCCATTCAATACAGATAGGGTTGACTATTCCAAATGTGTAAAAAACTTGTTAGAACAGCAAAATGGCAGACTCATTGCTAAAGTTTGCAATTTGAAAAATATAACTGAGCGTGGGATAAATGCCGATACCATCATGGATGAAATTAATGCTCTAGAGAATGAGGTCACTGATAGTACATAGGGTTCTTTAGAGAATACATATGCAGACTCTATGATTCCTTCGGAAAATTCTTCCCTCGACTGATTTTCAAATTTGTAACACATACATAATTTTTAATTACAATACTCAAGAAAATGCTCACAGTGGTCTCAATGGAAACTTAATATGCGAGGAGGCTAAAATTCAAACTCATGAGTCTATAATTGCCAATGATTCCGTCAATAAGGCCGAGGAGTTGCCCAATACCGAAAATAATGAGGAAAGTGTACTCTTGTTATTTTGAAGCAAAGCACTTCCCCTCCTTTGAATTGGCCATTAGGGCGCATTATTGACGTACATCCTGAAGGTGATGGTGTTGTACGCGTTGCAACCTTTAGAACTGCAAGTGGTACTTTGAAGTGACCTCTTGTAAAGCTCTGTTCACTGCCAGTGGACCCTTAGTTTTGAAATTAGTAATTCAAGGCTGGCGGAATGTTGCGTTCCCGCAAGTTGTTTAGTGAATTGTTTAAATATGATTGAATTACCTCAATGATTTTCAAACTTCTGAACCTTTTCCAAAACCTTCCGTCGCGCTAATGTTAATTTTAAATGTGTTTTGCTTATAAAATAAAGACAGTATTCGTTTTTCGTGTATTGACTTCCGAGCTATTTGAACGCTTTTTTGATTTCGTCTTAAGACGACCGCTTTTTGTTGTTATTGTGTTACGATTTCGCGAGTTATAGTTCCGGTCGTAACAACCGCTAAACCGCTTTCATTTGTTTTTTTTTTGTGTTAACAAAAGCGCATTATTTGTTTGCTAAACCCGCATTTTTTGTTTGCTCAATCAATGAACATTAAGTCGCTATTTTTTGTGTAACGTGTTGTCCAGACGAAACTCTAAAACAGTTTCTGCCGCTGCGGGGCTAGCCTCTGAAGAAAGGAGAACCAAGAAAACACCACCTGCAGAGCTTCGACGTAAAACGTCAGTGATTAACTTTTATTTGGTGATTTAATTTACGCGAAAATACAATGTTTTATTGATTGTTTCGCTAAAGGTCCTTCGTCAATTACATACTTGCACTGAACCAGCATTGAACTAAAACCGCAACATCTAATTCATACATTTTTTTGGATATTATAGGTAATGTGTCATCGAAGACATTACACCAATATTCAGAAGAAAACTTAAAACGAGCATTATTTGATATTCAAGAGGGGCGTATGTCTGTCAGAATGGCCAGCAGTGAATTCGGAGTGCCCAAAACGATCCTTCAGGATCATAAATCGGGAAGAATTCCTAATGTTCCTACAACAAGAACAAAAATTGATGTTCTTTTTGATGTTCTATCCCCTTAATCTTTATCAATTTTAACTATAACTCTTATTGTCTGTTTAATTTGTTGTCTACTTTTAGAATTTTATATATTTTTCCCAATTTATGTGAATGATTTTCTGTTTTGAACTTTGACTTTTTATACATGGTACTTTACGTTCAAATTTAGATATTTCAATTCTGTTCCTCAAAATTAGCTTTAATTCCTGTATAAATTAAATTCTAATTGTATTTTTAGCTGCTATGAATTTGATATGGATATGTGTATTGATTATGCCATGGATAATTAAATTGGCTAAATGCGGATTTCCTGTAAAAAAAAATCCGGTTTGCTGGAAACAGTAGAATTAATTGTAAAAAACACAGAAAAAGTGTCTCTGTTTAAAAGTGCTAGGCCAGCACAACAGTTGTATTTAAACTTTTTAAAAAGACATCCGATAATATTGGTCCGGGAAGCTGAGAACATAAATAAGGCACGTGCTATTGTGTCAGAGAAGTACATTAGAGCATGGTTTCGTGATCTAAAAAAGTATCTTATAGATACAAAGAACGAAGATGTTTAGAAAATCCAGACCGAATACTCAATGGCGATGCGGTAGGATTTTTTTTAGATCCGAAAACTGGAAAGGTTCTAGGACCGAAAGGATGGAGAAATTTATATTACGTTAAATTGGGTAATGAAAAAGACACTATAACTGTGCTCATTACTTTCACGGCGAGTGGTAAAATATGTCCACCTCTAATTTTGTTTCCCTATATCAGGTTTCTGGGAAAATCCAGTAGTGGATGGATGAAAGGGGACGTCTTTTTCGATTACATTGCAAATGATTTCAATCAGTGGGTTACACAAAATAAATTGCAAAAGCCAATTTTGTTCCTAATAGATATAAGTCTCATATGACTACCCAATTAAGTGACTTTTTCGATAAAAATGGAATAATCTTATACGGTTTACCAGCAAATTCTACACATATATTACAGCCTGCTGACGTAAGCGTATTCAAACCGGTAAAAACGGAATGGAAAAAAACAATCAAAAAATGGCAAAGTCTTCCCGAAAATATTAATCACTGTGTTAATAAGGTAAATTTTTGTAGAGTGTTTCAAGAAGCCTTACATAATACGAACATGCAAGATCATATTAGAAGCGGTTTTAGAAGATGTGTCCTGTACCCATTCAATACAGATAGGGTTGACTATTCCAAATGTGTAAAAAACTTGTTAGAACAGCAAGATGGCAGACTCACTGCTGAAGTTTACAATTTGAAAAATATAACTGAGCGTGGTATAAATGCCGATACCACCATGGATGAAATTCTATAATTGCCAATGATTCCGTCAATAAGGCCGAGGAGTTGCCCAATACTGAAAGTAATGAGGAAAGTGTTGTTATTTCATGTAAAATTCCCACTATTATTGATGATTTAAAAGATAAACGAAGAGAGGATATCCAAACAAAAAATGTTCTCGAAAATTGCTCTAACAACTAGCCCGAGCCAGTTGGTCAAAATAGTACCTCTATAAATAACAAAGTGTATTCGAGTAACTAGAAGCGAAAGCTAACATACGAGAATTATGCGAACCGACTTGAAGAGGGCAGATGTGACTCTGCCGAAACGTCGTCAATTTACCATCGATCCCGGCAGCGATCGGTTATCAACTACGCGGATGAATTCCCGGAAACCACCTAAAACATTTAGTGCCGCGAAAACTTAAAAACAAATATATATATATATATATATATATATATATATATATATATATATATATATATATGTATATATTTATACCCCCCGGTGGCCTAGTGGGAAAGTCCGTCAGCTCATACAATTGTACTAAATTGGAGCTTGATATAGCGGACCGGACCCGGGTTCAAATCCCAGCCAAGTCAAGGTTTTTTTCATTAATAAAAAAAATTGTGACACAATTCCGGGGGGGACAGTCGTCTCTGACGTAAATGGCAAAAATCAGGGAAATAGACATTTGCCCCTTACCAACCCGCACTGAGGCAGCGTGGTAAGGTATGCCTCATATCCCCTGTAAAAATTCTAAGAATATTCTTCGTCTTCTCAATCCTTCGAGACAATTCTTCCTACAAAAAGACCTTAAGCTCTTTATCAGTTTCCTCAAGACCTTAAGTGTCTCCGATTAGCTCTTCAGCTTTCGCTTCATTAATACATTCCGTTACGAGTCTAGTTATACAAAAGGCCAATTTCCTCAACCTCTAGCCTTGAGTTTCCGATAAAAACTGCCAAAATTATGTTCGTCTTCTCAATCCTTCGAGCGAGTTCTTCAATTCTTCAGTCCTACACTTCTTCTTCTTCTTCATTTCACTTAGCAAAAACCGACCATTTGCCCACCTATCTTCAATTCTCTTCAATACAGTCCTTCAGTCCTTCTCACAGATCTTAAGCTCTTCTTCTTCTTCGTCTCTTCTCAAGACCTTAAGTTCTCCATTTCCACAGCTCTTCAAGTTCCTCTGCAAAATCTTTCAATTCTTCAGGGAGGCTACACCATGAAAAATTGGTTGAATATAGCTGCATATGATGATGATGATGATGATATGTATATATTTATATTTATGGAGACTGTCACATCTATGAAGGACCTGGAATCCCTCTTTCAAAGGTAGGTTTATTTTCTACATCCCCCGCCAGCATGTCCTTGCCTACCTTTCACTCTTCCCAGTGAATGCCCCTTGCATCCGTAACTAGTGACCCCCACAACGCCGATTTGGCATTGAAATCACTCAGTATTACCCATTCACCTCCCTACCTCTCCGTTTCCTCCATCATTTCATCCACTTTCCTCTTGTATTCCGCCGTTCTTATGTTTGGCGAGATGCAACACGCCATGACACAGAAGTCATCAACCTCAACCCACATGTATCCGGCTGCACTGTTGTGCCCTCTCACCCCAACATTCTTAGTTGAAAACTAGACCGCTACATCCACACTTTCATCCTTCAGCACATTATTTCTGCTTGTAGTCAACCTGCCTCAACAATCACCACTACATCCACTTTATTACTTAGTCCAGTCTGGATCGCCATATCATGCGCCGCTCTCGCCCTTCCCAAATTCACCTGGAGGAACTTAACCATTACTCACTCTCTACGCCTTTCTCTTACCCCTTTCTCTTTCTACCTTTTCTTCCACGCTCATAGCCTTCCTATATTCCCTGCAGTCTGCAGTGTCCCATCTATGCCCCTCTTCCTTGCACAGGTGGCATCTCGGTGTCCTTGTACACTCTTTGACCTTATAACCACTGCTACCACAATTGTAGCAGCAGTCTTTTCTAGGATAGAAATCAGAGTGCAAGGTGTCCCAAACCCCAACACCTGTAGCACCTGTAACCGCCGCATCAAGCCCCCTCACGATCACCTATCTACTCCCTCTATCCCTGACCGTAAAATTTCCTCTCCCGACTGCGTCCTCCAGCTTAGGAATTAGCTTATTAGCTTGCCCTTTCTCAGTTACCATTATCAAATCTCCCGTCTTAGTTTGTTTTACTGTTTTCAGTTTCACACCCAGTTCCTCTACGTTCACTGATTCTCGCAAATGTTTAATGGTCTCAGCAAATGTCTTCCCAGGGACTTTTTTAATGATAATGGCATCTTCGTTAACTCTCTTTCTCCCATCCAACGCTTGCCTATATCTTTACCTCCGTCGTTAGCACTTTCACCCACTTTCCTCGCCGGTTGCTGGAGGACTAGATCCTTATCCGTCTCCCAGAACACCATCCCCAAGGCCTTCTTCACCATATTCACGTCACACCCCTCACCCACAGATATCGTAGCTCCCGCGAGTTTCTTCCTCACGATATCAGCTCGCAGTTTTTTGAGGCCGTCTAGATGCTCCTCCGTAACCCCTTTCTTTTCCTCTATTTCACCCATGACCACCCTAAAGGTAGTCTTAGTGACCCTGTTTACCATATAGGAGTATTGAAACTCCCCACCCTCTGAAGCTTCAACACTCTCCGTCGTTTCCGGAAATATATCCCTTGTCAATCTCCCTAACCCCCTGTATAGACGCCCAGAGCTGAGTAATACCACCAAGTTTATCACTTTCGGATCCCATGCTCTAGCTTCACCCGCTGAAACACCTCCTCTGGCCATTCTTCAAAAATGGCTGAGTTCACATCCTCCAGACTCTCTGCACCTTCAATCTTCTCCCTTATATCCGGGATTGAGCTATTTCCCAGCTCTTCCTGCAGGCTCCCCCCTCCCTTCTCCGGAGACTCAGCATCCTCACCCACTCCCCTTACTTTTACTAAACATCACACTCTGGTATTCATCAGTCATCAGAGTGCTACACATACTCCGTAGCTTCGCAATACTCTTGCAAATCGCTTCATCGAGACCTGCTTCCTCCCTGACTCTCCCCGCCAACTCCCTTACCACCATGTCTAACTTTGCTAGTGTGCGCTTGGCTTTCACCCGGATTTTATCTCCTACCTCCCTTTGTGTGAAGAAGAGCTCATCACTAAGGCTATTCTCCCCACTAGGAATAGGTCCTCTTCCCACTTATCATCGTTCCATATATAATCTATTACCGCCCTGTTAGTTTCTAAATCCGCCAGTTCCCTGACGCTCCCAATAGATGACCTCCTCCCGATCTCGGTCGCCTTTTCAACAGCCTTGTTTCTAATGGTTACCGCCCTTTTAAACCTCTTTGCTTTATTCAATTCATCCTCAATATCATCAAGGCTATTCCTAATATCTCGCGCAGTCCCGGACTTTTCAAATTTTTTTTTGATACCATTCCCACGAGTAGGGTCGATATAACTGTCCAGCTCGGCAGTGCGCCCTTACCGAGCTAAGGCTCCGTACCCAGAAAGGTCGCCTGGTATTCCTGGGGCTCCGTTAACAACCAACTATCGTATAGCAATTCAGCCCTCAGCACGGGTTGCATAACACCTTGACTTACTGACTTTTTAACCAGGTTTTCCCCGGCTAACCCTTCATACCCTCTCCGCCATTACCAACATACCTAATTCCACGAGTTGCTATTAGCTAGCTATTAGCTCCACATCAGGAAAACGTCAAAATGCATCTTACATAATTTATGGATGTTCCCTAATTGGGAAATGGGTTGGACGCAATTTGGTCGGCACAACTACAACAATTTATTAAACATATTACTTAAACTATTCCAAACAGAGTGGTGGCCTTTAGAGGATCCAGAGGTGTACCTACAAGATATTGCTTGTATATGTCACACAAAATAGTTTTACGCACCTTCCCTGAAATTTTCTTAATTACTCATTCATTTCATGGAACATTAATTTGTTATAGTGGTTTTGTTTATCACGAAACGCAAATAAATAACTATTGATCAACATCAAACTTTTATCAATTTCAAGAAACAATACATAATGTTTAAATGTTTTGCTAACATCAACCTCTATTGTTGCGCAGTGTAATTTATGACTATATTGTTCTCCAATAACCAAAATGAATGTTATCATAATGAATTTTTACATCTGATTCATCATAATATTTATTCAGCGAACGCAATCGCAATCATTCAAACAACAGCTAATCCAGTCTGAGAACTGGCCTATCAATTGACTATTTAATTTACATGTTTACTTCCTGAAATTTCTATTACACTGAATTATTTTTCTTTTACACATTTACATCTCAGTAATCTTGTAAAAGACAGAATTATTAGAAGTTTTACTGTATATCAACATTTCCGTTTAATCAACAAAAAACAAGGCATTAACTAAATTATTTTATTATCTTAATGTGTGTCAGATGTAACCTGGTTCATATTTACGGGGATTTACTTTATGGAAATAAACAAGTTACCAGTGCATAAAAGCAGAGATTTGTACCAAGAGTTTATTAGTGCGCTAAAGATTCTGGTTTGATAAAGATGAAGTTTTTGTTACTGATTTTAGTTTTGTTCATAATTGCATCATTAACACACGGTAATATAGTACTAATTTATACTAAAATTTTGTTTGAAGATTTCTAGTGCAGAATTATTTATTTCATTTTTTGAATTATTTTTTTGTTTGGTTCCATAAAGTGTGAATTCAATAAAAATTCATCGATTTATTGCAGATGGATTTTCGATTCAACTGTTTCTCACCTCTCATTTCTCATCTCTCATATCACTACTGAAATATTTATGTTATTGCTTTCCAACGTTCTGTTATGTCCAGCGACCACGTTAGATAATTACTCAGATCAGTTTACTTTTCATGAGATGTACTATTCTCTGTACAATATTGTATTTTAGGAATTGTACTTTATGGCCGTTGTTGAATACTTTTTTGGGAATTAGATATATTTTTATAGCAAATAAGTATAGAAAAAATTGTATATCAAATGACCAAATATATGTTTTAATTTTACTATTAAATACGAAATCCAATTATGATTGTCATAATTAACCCACTTATTTTTGGAATTTATTATGTTGCTAATTTTGAACATTTGATTTTTAAAATTAAATATGCACTTTATTTTGAAATTTATTTAATAAGGTTCCATAGCTGATAATTCTGACACGATTGTCTTTTTTCTTCTATTTAATTAGTATAGGTTATGAAAAATATTATTTGGAATATACTTCGGTTAATTCCTGTACGAAAGATTGTTTATTTATTGTTTGAAATTATGCTTCATATGTTTACAATGATCAATTTAATAATAATTTAAAATAAAAGAAATTACAATACCACCTAAAGTATAAAATGTCATAATTTTCAAACAAACTGAGATAGAAAGTTGAAATTTTCATCAGCTGTTGTTGAAATTTAAAACTCATACCAGCCTCAAATAATTAATACAGGTAGTTCCAGAAATAAAATAAAAAAATAAAATTTAAAAAAATTCATCTTCATTCTTTCAAAAAGCAGGTACCTTATTTTTTTACTGTTAAATTCCTATTTATATCCGCTTTGGATCCATATAAAATTTCAGGAGCTGGCCGTACTAATTTTAAAGTAAATTAGACATTTTTTATATTAAAATTCAAAATATTTGTTTTGTTTGTTATTTAACAATAAGATTGAAAGTGAGCAACAAAAACAACTTGGGCAATTTGGATGAGTTAAACTGCAGTGTATTAAGAAATATTAGGGAAAGGTACCACATAATTTTCTATAACGTGAGATTTACGGTTTCCGAGCAAATCAGAAACAACTGTACTACACTTTAATGAATTTCAATGAACCTTTGCTGTTTTCCCTAAAAGGGCGGAATCAATTTGAATATTTTAAATTATATTCTATAAATATAGTTTGATTCCGTATATTTTTCAATAATGTAACACATACTGTTTTTCTGAAAATATGTGCAAAAAAGGGTAAAATCAATGTAAATCAGAAATTTTTATTGTAAATATCTAGCTTAAATGTCAAGATATGTTATAAAAATATATCGTACAGGCTGTTTGTAACAGTTTCCATTTTACGGGGCTTACAGTTCTGTGAAATGGCAGAAAATATTCCATTAGTGTATCGAAACAAAAATTGTTATGCCGGTGATCTTTTCTATATAATATATGGCTGTAGGTGTGTGTGTGTGTGTGTGTGTGTGGGTATGCGTGCGTACATAGAAATTCAAGCTGCACTTAAAAATCTTAAAAACAAATGTGATATTGGGTGATACATAAGCAGTTGCATAAGAAGATGGTTGAAATATAAGGTGAATATTTATTCAGGGTGGTTCAAGAAATGTTGTATTAGGTGGCACATAAGTAGTTGCATATACAAGGTTGTTCAATAGTAGTGTAGTAAAACTATAGTTATACAGAGTCGATCAAAAAACGTTAAAAGAAATTGTTAAATAAGCATATCCAGTGAGGATATTTGAGTTATGAGGCGGAGTATAATTACAGTTATACAAGAGGGTTAAAAAATATTGGAAGCAGTTCCATACAGGATGGTTTAAAGATAAAGTGGAGGAAAATTATTCTTATATAGTTTGAAACATAAGTAGTTGCTTATACAGGTGGTTGAAATAAGGGTGGAGTAAAATTATAATTTATCAGTATAAGCAGAGATATTTGAAATATAGGGCGGGTATAATATAGTTAAAGTGATGGGTTCAAAAATTTTAGAAGCAATTGCATATACTGGGTGGTTGAAATAAATGGCAGAGTAAAATTATAGTTATACAATGTGGTTCAAAAATGTGAAACTTTTATCAAATAGAATATACCATAAACAGTTGCATATATGGAATACTTGAAATATAAGGCTAAGTAAAATTATATGTATACACATTATTAGAAACATTCAGTAAGGTAGAGAGAATTTATGATTGTACAGGGTGGTTTTAAAATATCAAGTCGGCAATATAGTTTAATTAGAGTTGTACAGGATAGTTATACAGAGTGGTTGCAATATAGGGCAAATTAGAGTTATGCTTATAGAAAGTGGTCCAAATAATATAATAAGTTAAAA
This sequence comes from Octodonta nipae, assembly GCA_034190945.1. Lineage (NCBI taxonomy): Eukaryota > Metazoa > Arthropoda > Insecta > Coleoptera > Chrysomelidae > Octodonta > Octodonta nipae. Next base: position 43,524,933 of record CM067224.1, on the reverse strand, counting down.
TGTTACAATATATGGGAAAAATATAGAAAAATAATACAAATCAGAAAACGAGAGAGTGATTAGAATACACTATAGTAATCAATAGAATTGCAAATCAGATAAAAAAACAAAATATGTCACAACAAAATTGATTATATTTTAAGTCGCTTAAAGACGGTTCTTTTTTAGATATAAATTATAATCTTTTGTGCTTTAGTAACTAACATTATAGTTTTATGATGGTTCTATATAATGAAAATGTTTAATGATATAATTTATTCCTGTTTCAGCTTGTAACAATGTCAGTTGCAATAAGTCCTGCATTGCCACTGGGAGCTGGGGTGGAGCATGCCTAAACCTAATTTGTAGATGCTTTCATAATCCAGGAAAATGATGCAGAATCTAATTTAATATAAGTTAATAATTGTCATATCATATAATAATTTTACAAATAAATTCCTTTAAACATTTATAGTATTTATCGAGCTTACATTTAAAATTTCATAATTTGATTTGCCTATACCAATTCTCAGTTTATCAAGTTCTTAAGATGTGCTAAAATTAAAGCATACAACAGCAAACGATTTACCAAATGACAGTACATATTTTGACACGTTAAAGAAGCCACCAAAACGGGTTCTTCTTCATCTTGCTTCTTCTTCGCTGCAGACTGCATATTGCCTGTTATGGTGTCCCGCGTTTGGTCGGCATACCTCCTTTTCTACATCACTTAGATTTATATAAGTATACATTTACTGAAAGACGGTCTTCTATTGCTCGGTTTTTCGTTCTTCCCATTTATTGTTTGGTTCCTTGCTTTTCTTGTTCAGATCGAATATTTTCAATTCGTTTCTCATGTCTTCATTTCTTACCCTCGTCTGTGTTTATATGCGTTGTATGTTTTTCTTGATACCCATTTCAAAGCTGATCATTGAAACAGTTATTATCTTGTAAAATTTAAACTGCTAATGTTTTCTGATTCTGTTTTTTTTTTAATCATAGGAAATGTTGCATAAAAGATAGTGAAATTTTTCACTTGGTCGAATGAGGTCTGTCACGACAATGCCATAACTTTTCGGCTTTTTCAAATAATATCTTCATTATCTGAGGTAATAAATCAATCCCTTTTTGCTAGTTGTCTGTTTTTTAGCAACATGAAGATTAAATGGGTTTACATGTTGAGCTCTCTGTGCATTTCGCTGATTTCTTGAATTCGTCAAGTGTTTATATTTTTTCCCTTCATTTCCCTTCATTTATCAGATATTCTATTATGATTTTAAGTTTACTACTGAGAGTGGCAATATAGATTGCATAACCTATGTTTCTGTGTGGTTACTATACCCATATTCGTTTCCTTGTTTAACAATTGAAATAACTTTAGCGCTTTGGCGTCCACAATAATATGTTGTAAAAATAAAAGCTTTCGTCTATTCATCTACATCAGGATTACCGTTATCTCAGATGAGGTCCTCGATACCTCTGTTCTATACTACATCTAGATATAAATAGGCAAAGACAAAACGGTTAGGTGCCATTTTCTCCTCTGTCTGTCAAACGATTTTTTTATTTTTGTTTGTTTAGTAGCTGTAGATGACCTTCAGTGCACAATACTAAAATGTATTTATAATATTGGTTCAATAATTAAATAATAAAATATTAAAAATCATTATTTACATCCTTACTGTCAATGTCTAACAGCGCCGCCAGATTGCTTAGAGAGAAAAACATAAGATAAGTTGACTCCAATGTGAAAGACAAAGTAAATGACATGTAAAACTAAAAGTTTCGGCACTTCGCTAAAGTTATCCTACATAGTCATTTTATTGAAATAGAACCAACGAAATATTGTATTACATATAATCGCCGTTTATTGGGCGCCAGCAAGTTTGCAGTTTGCAACATTCATTGCATTGTAAATATGGTTTGTCAACTAAAATCAGAATTATGTTGCACCTCATCAACTTATTTTTGATAATATCTTCTTTATTTTAACTTTATACTTTTAATTCATTTTTTTTGTCGGATAACTTTCATATTATTTAACTAAGATTACAAAAAATCGTGAAATTATGCACAAATAAATAGGTAGATCTGACAACCCTGAATGCTTGGCCATCTGCCGGAAATTTGATTTAAATTTTGACACTTCATTACTTTTGTAGCGATTAGGTTGAAAGTTTTCAATTCAGTCAGAAAAGTATTTTGAAGGTTTCAATTTCACCTCAGATAAATAACATTTATTCATTTATTATTATTACATTTATTCTATAGTAAAATATATTTTTTGACATATTTTACCTTTGAAATCTTACATAGCTGGCTTTAAAGTTTCCAACCTAAATGTTTAAAAAAATAAATTCTAAACGCTCTACACGACAACAGAAACCACTGCGTAATTATATATGCTAGGTTGGTTTATCAAATGATAAACAATTTAGTGGCTGGGAACAGCTCTTTCAAACAGTGTGATGACCATCTTTTACAATCTTTGGAGTCGCCTATAGTTCAATAGGAAAACATATAGTGTTGTAAATTATAGATCAGTATTGATTTTTCGGACAAGTAGTACTAACCTTCGTAGACAATATTTGTAATTTTTTGATGAGATTATAATTCTATCATTCTTATAATATATTTTTCAAAGTAGTCCGAAGGTGTTGTGCAACAAGTCATCAATCAGCAGACCATGGAAATGACATTAAATATTAGAGTTTTCATTGGGTTGTTTGTCATCTCTATTTTTAAATAGTAAATAACAGAAACTTTTGTTACAAAAAAAAAATGCGACGATAATTAGATCGAACACGTTACATAGACATATTTATGTAAAAATAATTCTACAATTATATAAATAAATTAAAAAATATTTCATCATTTATTTTTATAAACGTAATCCAAATATAATAATAGGAATAGCAAAGGCCTGGCATACTTTTCTAATTTCGGCTCAACTCTATCTATATCTTAAACAGACAAATAACGTCAATAATGTTCAACTCATAATTTTAATGAATTAGTAGGGTCAAATTTCGACCATTGGGCGACCGCTAGTATAAATAAGAAGGCAGTCGGTTAAAACTGTTTCCAAGATTTTTTTACTAGTTCGCTATAACTGAGGCTAACAAAAGTATGTTAAAAGATACAGGTATGTATTTTCTTATTACTAAGAAACTTCTATTTAGTCAAAAATAATATATTTTTATTCTGGTAACTAACTTTTAAATAAAACCAAATTACAGATAAAATTGTTTATGCTTTAATGCCTGTAGAGCAAGTGAGTAGGTACCTTCTTTGACGTGATACAGTTTTATTTTTACGCAGTTTTTTGTATAATTTTTAGATAAAGTATAATTATAAGAGAAAAGTCGGGTCCATTGATGATATTTTCTGTGACCTGACTAAAATTGAGTATTTGAACCTCGTGATCTGTAGGCAGAAAAATCACTGGCATTTAAGTTCTAAAAACGTCATCTAAATTTGACCAACCAAGGTCAATTGCAAGACCGTCACGTTTTAACAGACCTCACATATCCAGTTTTTTTTCTTTATTAGAAACAGAAATAGATAAACATTCTGACACCAAGTAATAAACCTCCAAATATATTATCAACAACGAGAAAGAAACAGGTGAGTGTAATTTCAAGTGCGGAAAGAAGAAAGTTAATGACTATTGTTTGCTGGGACTGATTCTTGCATACCACAATTTCCAGTCCCGGATTAAGTAATCTGGAGCCCAATACAAGCTCTACAGATACAGATTTTTAAGTATAAAGTGGCAAACACATCTATGCTCAATATGCAGAACATCACAATAGGCCGTGTTGGACGCAGACAACTAGAAAAACTACAGATCAGATTGTGCTAGCACTTTAGAGTTATATTCTACAAAATAAATTGTTGGTATATGATTACGGGAACAATCTCGAGAACTCTAGAAATCAATTTCGTTCAGGTATCTAAAAAACAGGCATATACCACCCGATAAGTCTAGAGTATCGCATCCATAGCATAAATGCATTTGTATTTGATGCAGGCCAGTGGCGACACCAAGTTTGTTTGTCGTCCTTCGTTCTATCTCTGCCTTACTTATGGTGTTCACAGTTCATTCTCATTCTGTTCAGAAAACGACGTACGCTAAAGAGAGAAATAGCACGAAAAACACCATTCATCATGGCGTCATTAAAAATTGCTTCCATGCTCAGTATTATAGTATGATCGCATGTATTTCTGAAAGCCTATTTTATAAGGAAGAAGGGTTGAATTAAAAATCGATTTCTTTGTTGATTATTTTGCGTATTGCTGGTTTATTTTTGGTTGGCCTACTATGCTCAAATTGAAAGTAGTGTTGAAAGTTAATTTGACTTATTTAATCGAATGACGTCGATGTTATTAACATAGTAGTTTAAAGTATAAACTTTATAAATATAAAAGGCATTTTTAGTGGAAGTTGGTAGCAGAATGTTTGTTTTAGTTAAAGTTTTTATAGTTATCTAAATATTAGTAATTTTGTTGATTTAATATTTTCTAATTGTTTTTTAATTAATTCAAGAAATTTGTACATTTGTAAAGTGGTGTGGACCCAGTAATTGTAAAAAACTTAAGTACTACCGTACTCTTCTTTTTATAAAGACCCGCCGAATATAGTTTGTTTAAGTTATTGTTTGTTCCTGATGAGTTAATTAATAAATGTAATTTATGGTGAATAAAAATTTTCCTTTTGAACTAATTGTGCTCATCTATCAGATTAATTTGTAATAAATCAAAAACTGAAAATACTATCTGGTTTTAATAAAAATTACAGCCGATTCTCGGGCCGATTCAAGTTTTATATGATGAAATAATGGGTTGACCATTGCCTTAGTAGGACAAGGTGGAACGTTCATGTGGTATTCAATAAACAACATCCTAATAAGTTTCTCTCAAAAGCCGAAAGGTCAACTTTGGATACGCGGGGCCCCATTTTAGGCGGGGCCCGTAGTCATTGCGACTCTTGTTAAGGTAGTTAATCTGGCACTGCAATTCCACACTTACGTTAGAAAAAGAATGGTTGGTAGATTATTAGTAAGTGCCTAGACAACGTTTGCATTAATGGACTTAACAAACCGCACGCGAGGATTCAGAAAGCTAACGTATTCAACTAGTGCAACGATTAAAGAGCAAGAACAAAGGAACTGCTCTCATAAGACATTTGAGAGATTTTCTACAGCTAAAATAGGTAAAACTAAAGAGACAATAGCATTAAAGAAAAAAATCTGCGAAACAGTATTTTATATTGTTTGTGGTACTCCCTATGTGGGCCAACCTGAGGTAGATTGGATCAAATTTGGAGACTATGAAGAGTAGGCTCAAGAAGCTTGTACTAGTTATTCAGGAATTTAATTGTAACGAAACTCTCAATGTTACATATATATATATATATATATATATATATATATATATATATATATATATATATATAATTCAACATTTGATACTGCTAAATGCATTAAATGGGTGTACGATTATTGTTTAAATAAGTTTACTTAAGTGAAAAGAGAAAGTTATTTGTCCCTGTGATTTCTACATTAGCTCTGTTAGTATTATTTAATCCTGTTATCAGTCCGTAAAACATTGTCTGGTTTGCGGTATTTATCCTCTTTGTTCTTTACTTGGCCTTAGGCCCCTTAATGAGAATTTATGAAGTATTTAATTTCTGAAAATAAATAACGAATTGAAAGAAACATTGAGCTTATTTTAAATCCAGAGCATTCACCAACAACTTTTCATTTTTTACTATCACTAATAATCTCCACGAAATATACATAGTTTACCGACAACGCATGTTATAATAATGTTTTGACGAATTCTGAGACCTAGGGAGGTTATTGTAAATAGCATGGTAAAATAAACTCTAATAATAATTAAATTTATATTATGTTAGCATGTTCATTTCATTTGTCAAACTTCTCGTCAGCAAATGTCGACATACCGTATATAGCTATTATTTTGTCAAAAAGAACACAAAAATGACAGCGGCCGAAGTGACATTTAATGTTTTGAAGTTCAAAATTAAGAGTTGAAATGGTATTGAAACAAGTTTTGTCTTATTTAAGGAGCAATGGGAGTTATCCCGGGTACTTTACTATGGCTACGGTGCCCTTTCACCACGTACCAATAGTTGTAGAACAATCAGGAAGAGGTGAAAGAGCTTTTGATATTTATTCAAGGTAAAATTTAAATTTACATCAAATTTTATTGGGCCATATATGCTTCCATAATATGTTTATAGACTTTTAAAAGAACGAATTGTTTGCTTAATGGGACCAATTAATGATATGACAAGTTCACTGATAATAGCCCAACTTCTATTTTTACAAGCAGAATCTACAACGAGACCAATACATCTATATATAAACTCACCTGGAGGTGTTATTACATCGGGATTGGGAATCTACGATACAATGCAATATATAATGCCCCCTATTTCAACATGGTGTGTTGGACAGGCGTGCAGTATGGCTTCTTTGCTCCTTGCCGCAGGTGAGTTCTTGAATTTCGTTTGTCAGTTTACAAGTTCAAAATTGCTTCATTTCACTTAGAGAAAACATGTCATAAAGCTTAATAATTATCGTTTTTTAATATTAGTATAAACCTATTAAGTGTCCTGAAATTTCTGAAAATGTTCAAAAGTTGTAGAAGTACAACAGAAGTTCCTTTATTTTCGGCAAAAATAGCAACCAAATTAACAATTTTAGTAATATTTAATCACATTGCAGGGACAAAGGGAATGAGAAATTCTCTTCCAAATGCTAGAATTATGATTCACCAACCATCTGGTGGTGTTACTGGGCAAGCGACTGATATAAAAATACAAGCTGAAGAGATTCTAAAACTAAAGAAACAGATAAATCACTTATACGAAAAACATACGGGAATGGCTTTTGAAAAAGTGGAAAGCAGTTTAGAAAGGGATAATTTCATGACCCCACAGGAGGCTTTAGAGTTTGGTTTGATTGATAAAGTTTTGACGAAGCCTGTGAATACGTGCAAAAAACTGGACAACGACGAAGACAGAGAAACAGTTCCTGAAAAAATTGAAAAAATTGTAGATGAGAAGGCGAAAAACAAGGATTTCGTATTAAAACGTTCTACAACTGCACCAAAACTCAATAACAGAAATTATGTTAAGTATCGCGAAAAATGTAATTGATAAGTATTCACAAATAAAATGTATGGTCCAAAAATATTTGTTTAGTTAAGTTATACCGCACGGCTGGTGATTTGTCATCCAAAAATTAGAAGTAGTTCAAACATAAGTCCGAACATGCTTAGCTTATAAGATTTTATACTAAATGAAGCCGTTTTAAAGAAAATTCTCAAAATGTATTTTCATTAAAAGACTGTTTTCGAGAAACTTAATAAAAAATAAGATTCCAAAAAATTGTCAAGCAACAAAAAATATTAAAATGATCAACATCAGCTACACTGTCGACATGCAGCCTAAAATTAAGAATTTTTGTACTTGTTGTACACATGGAGATTTTCTTTAATTCTTCGAAAGCTTTCGTGTAGTCTTTGTATGAATAGATGTTATAAACAATTTACTTCAGATGCCCCGAGAATAAAAAATAAAGTATATATATAAGTATATCAGGTAAACGAATTGCCTAACAAAGAAGACCCGCAATTCTTTTCTGAAGATATGACGCCCGATTTGGATCTCTATGCTATAATTATACATTCCTATTTGGAAAAATAATTGAAGGGTTCAAATTAATTAAAAAACTTAACAATACACAATAACTACTTATATAGGTAGTTAAGTAGTAGATAGGCACAAAAAAATAAATTCTGTCCCCGTATATTTTTGGATGCCAAACAACCATCAGTTCTGAAACAGCTTTTGAAATCCAAAACTATTACAAGTTACACAAGTACAATAGTTACACCAGTAGATATGTAAACAAGGCAACATATACGTTTAATACTTGTTTTGATCAAATGTTGTGTAGAGGTGGGTTTTTCTTAGGTAAAGGGTGAGCATTTTTTATGTCTATATATTTTCTAAAAGTAATAGTTTTGTTATTTTACTTCATACATCTACGAGAGAGACCGCCGCACCTAAGTATTTTAGACCGTCAGCTGCCGACAGAACTTGGTCCACCATTTTCTTGCTTCTTACTCGAAGAGGGTTGAAAGGTGTGTTACTGTTGAATTTAATGAGGCCAAATTAGCGTGAGAACTGGGTGTCTAACATATGAAAAACTCGTTTTACATTTTCCAAAAAAATATATTTTACTTCAATTTTCTGGCCTCTGCTATATTGACTAAATGAATGCTATTGTGCAACTAAACATCAAAATACGATATGCATAATTATTGTTGCATTTGGTTAATGGGTTGAGATAAGGATTGTGACCCTGTAAAAAAATTAAACAATATGAAACGCCACGTATTGGTTGAAAAAACTCGAAAAAAAAAGGAATCAACCACATAATTCTCATGGCTGTATTACGTTTTGGTTCCCGAAAAAATAATGAATTAAAAAAACATTATTCACCTGTCCCCCATGAGACAATTGAATTTTTTTTAATGGTAAAACTCGTTGTCATTTATTTGAGGAAATTAGTATATGCAATAATTTCCACGCCTGTTTCACTTTTAATTTCCAGTCAGAATAAAATATAGCCCATGTTACTCGCTCATAGTGTCATTTTTTTTTAATCGGTTCACTGCTTCCAAAGATTACCGCCTACAGACATACAAATATTCAAATTTTACCTCTTTATATAATAGTATAAGTGCTATTATTAAATATATGAAATATTTGAAAATGTATTTTTGCCAATGATTCTATTTCATTATAATTAGAAACATAGTTCTTGCCTTCAATATTTCTGACACCAATTATTGAAAAAAGTACAAATAGGTAATTTTTGATTATATGCACTATATTAATGACGTAAGTAATTTTATATTAATGTTTAAGAGAATATTTAAAAAAGTGAATGAGCGCCAATGAGTTAAAGATCATTATTATCAGAATAAAAGTTATTTCTTTAGAAACGTTTCAAATCAGGCAACTCCCCTATATTTACCCTATAATGGCGTTTGATGTTTACATTTTTTTTATCGATTAAGAAAATTAGTATTGTGCCAACTCTAAAATAAATGCAGAACCATTTAAATAAAACCGTATCTATTTTCCAGCATTATGCTAACAAAATCCACTAAGTATATTCCTATGTTTCTGATCTCCAGCAAAGCAATCAAAATCGACAACAAATTTGACTTTGTAGCTCGAGAAAGCAATACAAACGTTGAATAATTTATATATCTTGCAGCAAATCGACTTATTTTATTCTATTAGAGTAGACTTTTATAGAAACGGGATTTAACTAGGCGGGTTCCGGACCTTTCGGTTCGGCTGGCATCTCTGCCGTTGAAATTCTCATCCTTTACTTTACCTTGCAAATAGGTAATACCCCATTTGAATTGCCAATACAACGTTTGAGATAGCACGGCGAGAAGCGCCGGACGGGAAATAGATTCTGTCAAAATGGCGGTTATATTGGATATAGAGAAGCTATACATTAAGATTTTGACACGGTAAATGGGGATACCTCCTGAATGCGGATAATGCTATGGATAGAATTGAAATTGAAAGTTTGTCTAAATGGAATCTCGAACTCGGGAAGTTTGTTGGGACAGGAATTTATGTTACGGAAATGGCCAATAAAATAAGTTTACTAGTTTGGGCGGACAATGAGGAGCGCGTATAGTCGTCGAAGTGTTGGGAAATATAGATTCTAATCGGAAGTTATCCCATAGAGAGGTTCAATAGTCCATGAAGTGAAGTTGTAAACTAAGGAATACAATTAGAACGACAAAATATAACAGACACTTTTTGTAATAAAATATAATATTCTAATAGTGGTGATTTTTTGGAACTCAAGAGTTGAGGTATTATTTATTATTATATATCCTTTCTATCACAATTCTAAAAATACTGTAATATATCTGAGATGTAATTATTAATTATCCGAATTAGTACGCAAATATTCGCTACTAAATTTCTCTAAGTAAGCTATTCTTCGCTTCTTGGTAGTTTTTTTACACTGCCATCTTTTTTATATAAATTTTAAAATGTCTTTGTTCATCAACTCGTTTTTCACTGTTACTCTATTACTGATGAGTCTGTAAAAGCTTGATATCGAAACACTCCTGCTTAATATCGTTTGTATTGGTAAGACTTTCTAATACTTTATTCGCGTGGTTTTAGTCTAGTGTTTTTATTTGATCATGATGATTTGGGTAATTCTGGATCGAAGGTCTTCTCTAAACTTTGTCTTTTGGGCTTGGCACTAGGTCATTTTTGTGCTTGGCGTTCACGGAAGGGGCGGATAAATGACGACAAAATCTTGATTCATCAAATATTTGTTCAACAAAAAATATACCTATTGGTAATCAAAATTAAGATCTGGCAAATTATTGCACATTACTGGAGTTCAATAACAACGTTTGCACTTCGTATCAAATTTTATTTTCTCCCTAACCCTCAAAATAAAATTTAAAATCTGGCAAATTATTGCAACAACATTTGCAGTTCCCATCAAATTTTATTATCTCAAAAATATGTCGACAACGTTTCAAAATACTACATATTTATCCTTTTCAGTATTTACCTACCCGGGAATACCAAACAAGAATATTCTGGCTGCGCCGCAAGACACTCCTCCTTTTCTAAAGATGTTTCTAAACTTTTCCAAATTGGCAGAACTCCTTGTGTCGTCATAGTATTCTAGATATTCCGCTAAGGAATTTTAGCTGGTGGTACAAAAACACTACCCCTCTCTAGGTCTAATCATGCCGATCTGTTACCACTCACTGAATCTGAAATCAGCCGCTTGAACTATGGACTTGTGTTTGCAGATGCGTCAATTACGGAAAATCAAGCTGCAGACACCATATCAATAGGCCTGGTATGTGGAGCTAATTTCAGATTTGGTCGAACTTTAAGGTTAGATCAAATCCTTAATGAATCTGATTCAACTCATAAGGGCTCAACCTGGTCATCTCAGACTTTTATATAGACATAAAATCGTGTCCGTCTCTTCTATGACATCTAAAATTTCTAAATTGGCCTTACTACAATACTAATCTATATCTGCCACTAAGACTTTGTGCTAGCTGCTGGATTCAGACAACATCAGTTCCTATACTAGCATCATTTTGCCGATGATTATTAGCAGTTAGATGTTGTGTAAAATTTGGTTGGGTTAGTTTTGTTAGTTTTAGAACTTGAACAAATTGTTTATAAAATTCGTCTATTCCCGCTTTTAGTTGCTATTTAATAATCTTAAGAGTACCAAGTAACTTATAGGATTACTTATTGATTCCTTACTTTGTTGGCTATTTGATTTATAAAATAGGGTGCATTTCCGGGAAATATCTATAAATTGTGTATAAATAAGCAAAGACAAAACAGTTCAGTAACATTTTCTCCTCTATCCCTCAACTTATTCGGTGCATAATGCTGAAATTTATTTATAATATTTATTCATTCATTAAATAAAATATAATTAAAAAAACATTATTTATATCCATACTGTCAATGCAAAATGGGTTACAGTAACAGTGCCGTCAGACTACTTGAAGAGAAAATCATAACATGAATTTACTGGAGTGTGAAATACAAATAAATGAAACGAAAACCTCACAAAGTTTGACCCGTTTGTTATTCTACACGGGCATGCTATTGAAATAGAATACGGCAAATTTTTTTATTACATAATAATCGCCATTTATTGGGCTTTCGCAAATTTGATAATTTTATTTCTGACAATGTTTGACAAATTTTAATATTATACTTTCACGTTTACATCTTTTTACTTCTACTGGACAAATTTCATATAATTAAGTTATAGTAAGATTAAAGATAAATAGTTAGTCTTAAGGAGTAAATGATTAAAATTTGACTAAAAAATACCAAAGAGTTCATTTTTTTTATTAAGTGTGTTAATAATGTGGTAAATTTCCGAGCTTTCTACCCAACATATCACAAACATGTTCTATGGTCGAAGGATCGGGGGATCTGGGCGGCCATGGCAACAGATTCTCATGGCCGTCTTCAAAAAATTTAAACTAACTCAAGCAATATGAGATCGAGGATTATCTTGTTGAAATATCGGCTAATGGATGCCATTAGCCGATTATGATAGGGGAATTACTACATACGGCTCCACTACTTCCTGCTGATAACGTCGCGCTGTCAAGTTGTCTCGAACAAAAACTAAAGCTGACCTACTTCCATGTACAATAGCACCCCATACCATAACACCTACTGTTCGGTGTACATGTCGTTCTCCTCGACGTCGTCTAAAAATTCTTCGGCCATCATGTCCACCCAGGCAGAGAAGACGACCTTATGTCATTCGACATTCCAGTATTCCGTCAATGCTCAGCGGTCAGAATTAGCACAAGACCTTATACGGCAGTAAACAGTTCGGCCTTGTTCTCCTAACCTCTCATCATCCAAAATTCATGTCGAAAATCAGTCTCTAAATGCCATAAGTCTTATACGTCTATTTTGAACTTCATTTGTGCCCCGTTGGATGCCCGGTGCCTACTCTTCTCCGATTTTGGGTATTATCAACTCACCCTTGACAAGATCTCATAACAGTAGTTGTTTTTCTGTTGTGCAGTTCTCGAAATAAAAACCGGCCTCCCGTAAACCAATACATTCGGAGAACACGTCGCTGGGCATTTTAACATTACTAATCGTCGATTTTGGATCTCATCAAACTGTTTGTTTTTTTGGTAAATTACAAAAAATGCAAAAAACGACAACACTATTAATTGTTAAAAAAGTTTATATGAAAAAACATTCACCAAACTTGTAACATTACATTTTTGTCGCAAAGTATAACTAGCAGTGTATTCCATAAACCCGTAAAAGAACAAGTTAACGAAGAAATACCTGAGGTTTGAATTATGCAAAACGTATTTTAAATAGCCTAAACTGGACGTTGGATGTGTCATTTATCTACAATAATTGTTTTCTTGTAACTAAAACACGAGTATTGATTTCAAATATTAAAACCAACGGATAGGATAAAATTATTTTCAAACGTAAACACATACCTTTTTTTATTCTGTAGCATTTTTGTTATTGCTATAGGCTTATTGGGTTTTTCGCATTGGAAAGATTCTCGCTTTGTATTTGGTATTGATTTGTTTTGATGTCTATTTATTTTAGGTTAAGATTGTTGGTTAGATTTCTCTTGACGTTCGAGGCGAATTGCTAAGGGCGGAATCACACGTTCTAAATGGGTTAATGACATTTATAGGAAGAAGATGTAGAAAAGTAGATTCGAGCATGGTGTTGTGGATGTCGCAGAAGAAGAACGTTGTAAGTAGGAAATTAGACGATGTTGGTATTAGAATTTGAATGGGTTTGTAGGATTTTGAGACGTCAGTTGTCGGAAGTAGGGAGTTGGCCGTTGACCGGCCTGGCGAACGGTTGTTGCCCGTTGACCGTCCTAGTGAAAGGATGCATGTTGTGTAGTACCTGGAAAGACAGGTTATGGTGAAAAAGTGTGGTGATAGATGTCTAGAAGTGTAATCTGAATTTATATTGGCAATTTTGTGCCATCCATGTTTGGGATTTAGTTGGATACACTTTAATCGTTGGTTTCGTTATTGGATTTGTGATAATTTTGAATTTGAACGGAAACCACACTCGTGTGAGGATTTAAGTTCATCACTCATTCTCTTAATGATCACCGGTTTCAGCAACGATTAATTGATGTTCTCATTTATGAGGATTTGATTGCTGAATATTTGCATGTACTCTCCTTGGCCTTCCTGGACGACTAACTGGTCAACCACCAATTGAACATCGTACGTAAGAACTTTAGCCCACCCAAGACCTTGTTTATCTTCCGTGTATGGGGCTATCAACTTCACTTAGTTTGCCGAAGTTTTGGCAAGTCTTGTAATTATTGGAACGGGTTCCACTTTGGTGTATTGGGAACCGGAAATCTTCGCTAGTGCCGTAGCAACGACGGCATAGGTTTGCTTCGATTCTACAGAGAACAGCTGAGTGATGTGTCATCGCATTTGAAAAAGGTACCTTCGTAATGTGATTCAGTGTATTTGTTTTGCTCATAATTTGCTTTTCACATTAAAGAGAATTGATTTTTCCGAATAACATTTTGAACTTATTAAATTTAATAAAGAACCTGATTATTTAGTCAAACTTTTGAATGTTAATTTGCTCATATAAATTTGATATTTATACATTTCCTGTAGTGCTAAATTTTGAACATCATTTCATGTGTATTGATTTATCAGGTATTGATAATGTTTGGTATTTTGTGAAAGCGTCTTGAGAGCTCATTAGTTGAATTATTTTGGATGTTTTAAAGATAATATTTGTTTCTAGATTTATGAAATCATAATTGATTTTTCTTGAAGTTTAAATGTAATTAAACACTTTTGTCAGTAACTGAATTTTTGGCTTCAGATAGATGTCATTAATGACTTAGATATTATTTTGAATATTGCTCGTTTAAGTATCTCATTTCTGATTTAAGATATATTGTGCATGTTTACGGATCACAACAACATTTGAATATTTTGATTAATGCTTTTGATAACATTTGTTTATTTTATCTAGGTTCATTTGATCATTAATTGATTATTACATTTGTTGATTTTGGTAATAATTTGAACTTAGTGTATCAGGTATGTAATGTTGATTCTTGGTTCAGCTATAGATATGTGTATCTAAGTACATGAAGTTGGCTACAGGTCGACTTGTGATGGATATTTTTTCAGGATTGTATTGAGATAATTTACAAGTTCATTAAATTCTTCACTGTTTTATGACGTTGTGACGTAACTGACAATATACTGAGATTTTATTAGCCATGGAGGCCTTATCTATAGATTTCTTGTAGCCGCGGAGGATTGGTAGGTTATCTTAGGCGGTTAGCTGGGGTAAATAGGCAGAGAATCTACCTGGCGCCCAGAACATCTTTATATTGGAAAGTTAACTTACAGTTGGCTTGGCCCTTGGCACCCTGGTGTTTACGTTTACCACGTGGGCCGTAATAAGGTGGTAGGTTTGCCATTACATCTAGGCATTACCGACGTTTTTCACATTACAAACTTTACCAAATTTTAATATTTTTTTCCTCAGTATAGCATTTATGTTTTATCACAACATTGAAAATTGAAACATCTCCTTCTGGTTGTTGCAATTTCTTTGTCAGTGAGTATATGTACTTATGTTTTGTATTTGTAATCTAATTGCATTTTCTGCTTACGAGATGACACCGTTAATTGTATGTTGTTAAATGAAAAACTCTATTTTTTTATTACTGACTAAGAAATTGAAATCACAAAATATTTTTGGAAAAATGTAGGTATTAACTAATGTTTAAAAACTCTATATTTAACATTAATTTATTATTTAGTATGTCCTGTATCCGAGGCTTGCTTGGGTGCTGTAAGAATATAAAATTTTTGCGATAGTTGGTTTAACTCGCATCCTGGAGAGCCAGAGACTCTTCTGTAAGGTTTTCCATACGGAAAATACTGAAAGAGACATGATAATGACATTGAAGAAAAAGGTAATAAATATTAATTTATGTGTGGAACAGTATCTAGAATACTTAAACATAAGACCAAGAAAGAAACACAAATAAGAGACCTGGACACTGACTGACGTTATTACACTCCAGGGGTTGTGGGAAAATTATATGAATCGTGCAATTTTTCAAAAAAAAAAATTAATTCGCTAAGCGCTTTCGACTTTGTAATCTGTAAAAGTGGGGTTAAACCTGAAGGAAATGTGGTGGCCAAATTATTATGTTTTGTCATAGATTTCTATGTAAAGGAATAAAGGGATTATTTAAATTCACTTTGGTATTTTTTATTTCGTTATCTATGTCTTCCAAAAATTTAAGTCTGGTAAATTTTTTATTTACAGCTGGGTATTTGAGAATGGAATTAGACTGTGGACTAAAAGTATGTTTATTGAATGCTAAATGGTTCCTAAATGCTGATTTGTTTGTATATTTTATGTGCTCACCTCACAAACCCTGAACAGATTAAAAAGTCCAGAAATGACGTTCTTGGGAAGGGTTAAAGGTTGCACGCGTATGGACAGAATTACAAAAAATAGAAGAAATTAAAAAGCGCATGTAGACAGAATGCAATATGATAGAGTCCCTAAGAAAGTATTAAACTCTAAAAGTAGACACACAAGAAGTCCTGGAACACCAAGAATAAGGAAGGTGTCGTAACATGCAAAAGCATAGTATCAGAAATGGAGTAAAAGAAGATTTATTATTTAATATAATGTTAATATTTTTATAGGTATATGAATTCTTTTTTATTTTTTTTTTTTGTTTTGTTTTTTGGTAATAACATCAAATAAACTTCAAAGTATGCATATTTCAAATAGTCCAAACGTTTCAAGGTTCAATCCGTTTGCTACGGTAATTAACTTAATACAAAAGAATAAGAAAATTAAAAACTAAAACCATTCGTACTGAAAAATTTAGTAAATCACAATTTGACGTTAATTTCAAGTTAATTACCATTGAAAACGGGGTCTGATTTAGACCTTGAATTGTTTCGAGTATTTGAAATATACAGACTTTTAAGTTTATGTGGTGTTATTGCCAAAAAACTGAGAAAAATTTAAAACCAGACATGGCACAATTATCTTTCAGAAAACAACTGTGAATTTTTTCATTTTGAAAATGATAAGTACATTATTTTTATGTGTTCTTGGGAAATAACACCACAATCGAAACAAAAATCTGTATATTCAAGGAAAAACCAAACGGTTCCAGGTCTGTATATCTAGAAACAACGAATTTTTCTTATGTCAACTTAAATGTCCAATATCAAAATTTCATTTTGGATATTATATTTTTAATACAATTTGAAAGCCATTGAAAACGAGGTCAGAATAGATCTGGAAATGTTTGTTTTTTTCTTAAATATACAGATTTTTGTTTCGATTGTGGGGCTGTTTCCCAACAACACATAAAAATAATCAAGAAAATGCCACAATCAACATTTAGAAGCCAATTATAGCTACATATTGCAATAAACTCCATGGATTCTAATGTCATTTAATTTTAAAAACTGACATTCACTTAAACTTTCTAGAACTATTATTTACACACATAAACATAAAATATTTTCAGCAGCTGATTCTATACAATAACATCGAAATCATAAAAAGAAATAAATTGAACGCACTAAACTAACTGATTAAAAATAGTCAAATAAAAATCAGCTTATATAGCATACGTTGAGTTTCCTGCTCGTTCTAGATTTTGTTGCCCAGGGTCGAGATTGATAGTTCTTGCTCATTTTGAAGACTTTAGAAATTGATGTGTTTATGTTCTTTGGAACGAATACTGTTTTACGTTGCTTTCGCCAGGAACGCAGTCCATAAATTTTATAATACTGCCCTTGCTTTAATTCTGATCGTCCCGATCACAAACATGCTCTGCATGGCTGTTCCGTCTTCAGACAATGTCCACATTCTGCTCTAAAGGGTCTTCTTGATAGGGCATCTGCATTATTATGCAAACGACCGGTACGATGTTCAACCTTGAAATCGTATTGCTGTAATTTCTCCATCCCCTTGACCAGTTGTTTTTACGGTGTCTTCATGTCCAGCAGCCATTTGAGGGCGGCATAATCTGTTAGGGTTAGGAAATGAAGACCATAGAGCTATTTGTGGAAATGGTTTACAGCTCTTATTATTGCAAGTAGTTCTTTTCTGGTGACGCAATAATTTCTTTCCGGTTTCGAGAATCCACGGCTATAGTACTCGATTACCCTCTTTTCGCCATTTTGCACCTGGGATAGGATAGCTAGAACTTGCAAGTCTGTATAGGAATTGCTCGGATTGGGGTAGAACATAGTGCTGCCTTCAGTCGTCTGAATGATGCTTCGCAATCCGGATTCCAACGGAAGGTCGCCTGTAATATGAAACACGTGGCCCAAAAACTGTACTTCTTTTTGGAACATGGAACACTTCTTCGGGTTGAGTCTCAGGTGGGCGTTCTTAATTCTGGAGAATACTTCGCCCAGGTTCTTCAGATGGTCATCGAATCTCTGACCCATGACCAGAATGTTGTCGAGATATACTAAGCATGTTCTCAATGTCAACCCGTTCAATACATATTCCATTAGCCTCTCAAATGTAGCGGGAGCATTACCCTGAACCGTGAACTGAAACAGCCCTTTACCGGTGGAGAACAATGTCTTCTCTCTGTCATTTTCGTGTAGACCAACCTGCCAATATCCACTCTTCAGGTCTAGTGTGGAGAACCAACGGGAGCCGGTTAGTGTGGTCAGAGTGTCATCAATTCTGGGTAGTGCATAGCTGTCTTTCTTCGTGACATCATTCAGCTTTCTGTAAACCACGCAAAATCGGGTGGTTCCATCCTTCTTTTTAACTAACACAACGGGAGCGGACCATGGGCTCAATAACTCGATATTGTAACATGGATTCGATGTTTTCCTCGACTGCTTGTTGCTGTCCCTATGGTAGTCGCTTAGGTGGTATTCTGATGGGTTGAGCTTTCCCGGTATCTATTCGGTGCTGGTTGATGTTGGTACGACCGGTGGTTTCATCTTGGCCGTTAAAAATTAGCCAGTGATTTGCGATAAATTGTTTGGCTTTCTTCTGATCCTCTGGTGTAAGATGTGTTAAATGGACAGCAAACTGTTGTACAAAATGTTTATTGGGTCCTGTCTCGTTCACCGATGTCTGGTACACTTCCCCGCAATTGATGATGGTATCTACTGACTCAAAATAAGCTACCTCTTGAACATTGGCAATTCTGATGACGTTATTGGACAAATTCAGGACTCTAATGGGTATATGTTGCCCGTCCAACTAAGTAGTCATGAACTGGGTGTACGGGCTCCACCAATACAAAGCAGGTCCGAGGATTTATTTCTAGCTGCCCTTGAATAATCTGTTCCGTTCGACCGGGAATTCTCCGGGAATTCTGGCTAAGAATTTTGTTAAAATTTTTATGGAGGTCGCTGAATTGTTGACGGGCCGTGTCAACACAAATTCCTCATTTAGGAACCGAAGAACATCATATCTCGAATCGAACATAAATCCATGCTGGCTGATTAGGTCCATACCCAGTATGAAATCGTCTTCAATATTCGCTACCAGGACCCTATGACGGATTCTGTTTTCCGCTATGTGCAGTACTATATCTGCCTCACCCTGTATTGACATGGACTCGCCGGTGACTGTTCTGAGCTGGATGTTGTTGGTAACTGGCCGTTTTGAGTGACAAGATTGGTTCGATGTCTGGATCAGCCATTTGGTCTTGGATGCACTGTTCCGTTGTCCAGTCTTCATTGGCCTGCACTCGGATCTGCCTGATGGAGATACCCTCTCGCTGTTCCGTCTTCAGACAATGCTTGCATTCAGCTCTACAGGGTCTTCTGGATAGGGCATCGGCATTATTGTGCAACCGGCCGGCACGGTGTTCCACCTTGAAGTCGTATTGCTGTAATTTCTCCATCCATCTGGCCAGTTGTCCTTCCGGTGTCTTCATGTCCAGCAGCCATTTGAGTGCGGCATGATCTGTTCGGATTAAGAAATGGCGACCATATAGGTATTTGTGAAAATGGTCTACAGCCCTTATTATTGCAAGGAGTTCATTTCTGGTGACGCAATAATTTCTTTCTGGTTTCGAGAATCCACGGCTGTAGTACTCGATCACCCTCTCTTCACCATCTTGCACCTGGAATAGGACGGCTTCCAAACCTTTGTTGCTGGCGTCTGTGTTTAAAAAGAACTTGCCGGACCGTGTAGGAAAGGCTAGGTTTATGCTGGAACATAGTGCTGCCTTCAGTCGTCTGAATGATGTTTCGCAATCCTGATTCCTCTCTCTCAGGTCTCTTTCTCAGTGGTCTGCCGATGTAAAGGGGCGGCAATGGTGGCAAATCCCTCAACAAACCGCCGGTAGTATGAACAGAGGCCCAAAAAGCTTCCTGACTCGGACACGACGTGGCCCAAAAACTCTACTTCTTTTTGGAACAAGGAGCACTTCTTCGGGTTGAGTCTCAGGTTGGCATTATTAATTCTGGAGAATACTTCGCCCAGGTTCTTCAGATGGTCGTCGAATGTCTGGCCCATGACTAGAATGTCATCGAGGTATACTAAGCACGTCCTCCATGTTAACCCGCTCAGTACATACTCCATTAGCCTCTCAAAGGTAGCGGGTGCATTACATAACCCAAAGGGCATGACCGTGAACTGAAACAGCCCTTTACTGGTGGAGAACGCTGTCTTCTCTCTGTCGTTTGCGTGTAGACCAACCTGCCAATATCCACTTTTTAGGTCTAGTGTGGAGAACCAACGAGAGCCTGCTAGTGTGGTCAAAGTGTCATCGATTCGGGGTAGTGGATAGCTGTCTTTCTTCGTGACATCATTCAGCTTTCTGTAATCCACGCAAAATCGGGTTGTTCCATCCTTCTTTATAACTAGCACGACAGGAGCAGACCATGGACTGATGGATGGCTCAATAACTCCATTTTGTAACATGGACTTGATTTTTTCTCGACTGCCTATTGTTGCCCCAATGGTAGTCGTCTAGGTGGTATTCTGATGGGTTGAGCCTTTCCGGTATCTATTCGTTGGTGCGACCGGTGGTTCCATTTTTACTGTTAAAATTTTGCCAGTGTTTTGTGATAAATTGCTTGGCTGTCTTCTGGTTCTCTGGTGTCAAGTGTGTCAAATGGTCAGCAAACTGTTGTAGGAACTCTTTGTCGGGCCCTGTCTCCTTCACCGACGTCTGGTACTCTTCTTCGCAATTGATGATGGTCTCTACTGGCTCGAAACAAGCTATCTCTTGACCATTGGTAATTCTGATGTCGTTGTTGGACAAATTCAGGACTCTGATTGGTATATCTCGTCCGGTTTTAACTATAGCCCATCCAACTAAGTAGTCATGAGTTGAGTGTAAAGGCTCCACCATTCCAACGCAGCTCCCAAGATTGCTGTCTAGCTGCCCATGAATGATCTGTTCCATTCGACCGGGAATTCTAGATGCAGACTTTGCCACAATTTTTATGGAGGTGACTGAACTGTTGACGGGCCGTGTCAATACAAATTACTCATTTAGGAACCGAAGAACATCATATCTCGGGTCGAACATAAATCCATGCTGGCTAATTATGTCCATTCCCAGTATAAAATCGTCCTCAATATTCGCTACCAGGACCCTATGCCGGATCATGTTGTCCCCTATCTGTAGCACGACATCTGCCTCACCCTGTATTGACAGGGACTCGCCGGTGACTGTTCTGAGCTGGATGTTATTGGTAACTGGCCGAATTTCTGATGCTCTCAAAACCCTGGACTTGGCAATGGACACAGCGGCGCCGGTGTCGATGGTGATGGTAATTGCTCGCCCATTGATGGTGCCTTTGATGACTAGGCTGCCGCTATCTCTGCAAAATCCCCGGATGGATAACGTTTTGGGGGCTAGTGGAGGGACAGTCAGCATTCGCCCCCCTATGCTGACTGGCTGACGGTCCCTGGACATGTGGCTGTTCTGTTGGTTACCCCTGGTCGGTGATCGTTCAGGTGGCCTTACTCGGCAGTCACGTTGGAAGTGCCCTGTCCGTCCGCAGCGGTAACATGCCCCTCTGGTGCCAGTTCTTTGTGACCGGTCTAATATTTTGTTCAGACCAGCCAGCAGCGCTTGAAATGGTGACTCTGACTCTTCCTGGTTGAAGGAAACTGCTCGGACCCTCGGCTTGGACATGTTCATGACTGCCTCTACTTCCAAAGCCCGAAGTAGAGCTTCATTACTTTTCTTGACGCCACTTAGTCTTAGATTTCGTTGTACTTCCACATCTCTGATGCCGTTTATGAAACTTCGTGTCGTCAACTGGTCTTTCGTTTCCTCTGGCAGGTCTGGGTAGGGCAAGTGAACTAACCGTCTAATCTCTGCTTCAAATTCTTGGAGGCTTTCACCGGATTTTGCATTTTTCCATTCAGTTGGACTTGGTATACCTGGATTGATTGTCGTATCGTTTGTCTAGGATGGCGATGATCTTGTCGAAATTACCTTGTTCATCGACTGGAATGCTTTGGAGGAGTTCTAGGGCCGGACCTCTTAACGAAATTACCAAAAAAGTAGATTTTTTTTGATTATCCCATCCATTAGCTGTAGCCACAGCCTCAAATTGCCGTTTATACATGGGCCAAGATGAACTGCCATCAAATGTGGGTGGTTTACTAATGGAACCTCTGTTCTGGTATTTTCCTCGCTGTAAGTCCTGTTGCATTTTTTTAATTTCTGTTTCTACCTTGTCTTGGATGGCACTGATTTGGTCTTGAACTGTGTTTTGAATTGAACTGATTTCAACTTTTACCTGGCTTTGGATGGAATCGAGGTCATCTACTTTTGTTTCAAGAGTGTCCACGGTATTTTTTATGGTCTTAATGTCATCATTTATCTCTTTTATATCAGAGTCAACTATTTGCATTCTTTCATTAACTGTTTCATTAACTTGTTTTACTATTTGCATTAGTTGTTCAAATTGCATTTGTTTTTTTTCTTCAGTTATTTTAAATTCATTTTGTTGTTTTTCTTCTAACAATTTAAATTCATTTTGTCGTTTTAATTCAGTTTGATCTTGTTTTTCTACAAATTTCGAGAATAATCCTTCCATTAAATTTTGTTGTTCGCTTTTCATTGTAGAAACTAGTTTTTGTTGTTTTTCTTCCATCGTAGAAACAAGATTTTGTTGTTCGCTTTTCATCGTAGTGACAAGATTTTGTAATTCTACTTTACGTTTTTCATCGATATTAGTGACAAGATTTCCTAACTCAACTTTAAGTTTATCATCAAAAGATTTCACTAACGTTTGTTGAATTTCTTCTTGATGTTGTTTCTCCTTCTTGTCACGTTTTTCTAGAATTTATGCAATTTTTTCGTCTATCTTTTCCATACTACGAGTTTCCATAAATCAAATTACGATTTTAACTGCACTTAATCCTCTACTTCTGATCACCAAATGTCGTATATTTCGTGGGTTCAATAATTTTAAAATTATAAAACTAATATTCACTTTCACTTTTCTAGAACTTTATTTACATTCAAACAGCTGATTCAAATACAATAACAATCCCATATAGGCTAGTCGTCGCGGTATAACTGAACTCTCCAACGTGACTTGCTTCCTTTATAAGCCCAGCATAGAAAATTCTCTTCAAAACCTTCATCACTCCTTTCGCTGCCGAGCCTTTTCGAGAACCGTTTTTTTTTATCTTAGAGCGTTTGTTGTCGTACTGAAATGAACAGGGTCGGCTTTGGGTAAATTTCGTAACAATATATAAGTCAATAGCTCTACGAAGAAACAGAGAGTAACACCAATATTGACAATTTCCTTGTTGCTCACTGCGTCCACAATTTGTGCTTTTGCTTACTTTTTGTCAAATAGTATTGCACCAGAAGTAATGCATTTCCTCGTACCCGGTATGTTTTAAATTTTCTGAAAACTATGCTACGGTTTACGGTGTGAACAACTTTCGTGAAATCCCGAAATGTCATTGGTGTTGATATCAATAGTATTTTAATTTTATATAAGTTGTTTTCGAGAGTCAACCGAACTAGCAGTCATTTTGTCGGCGTTTGTTTTCTTAGTTGATTTTTCCTCTTTACCAATTTGTTAAGTTTCAAGAAAATCAAAAGTGCAATTATGGAGTTTAATTACAACCTCGAACATTATCCCCCTCCCTCTTGTCACATTATTAATAAATAACTTACGAAGTAATACGACCAAAAGTCGATGAAGTTACATAAAGTTATTGCACAATCCTTATGACCATTCTCGCCTACATCATCATACTCACTCGATGGTATTATATATTGTTTTTTTACCAGCATATAGTTTACAATACAAAATTAGTAGTGAATGAAAAGTAAGTTGCGGAAGTTTCCTTGTAAGTTCAGGGTGTAAATTTAATCTAATAAAAGAGTATTTATAGGTAACCATTTACAAAAACTATCACAAAATTCATTGCTTATTTAAAAAAGTCGATTAGCTAACCATTTATTCCTTTATGCTCACCCATTATGATCAAATAAAAATACTTTCCGGGATGATAGAAATCAGTTTTATTTGATTATCACTGATTTCATCTACTACATTTCACTACATTTCATCTACATTTTGAATACATATTATATTCAATTCCTTACTCCAACTTACAGAATAGTTAATATTTACCTTTAATCTCCAATATAATGAAATGGAATTACATTTTTTATGCTCACGCACATCACCAGCATATTTTCTATATCAGTTTTTATGTGATAGTTACAAATGATAAATGACATTTAACAAATTGTTCGAGATGATTTATAACAATGTATATTAGCAATTCTGTTTCAGTTAGAATGGAGAAATAAAGAGTCAGGTCACGATAAATGTTACTCATGATTATTGTGCCAGTTAGAGTGAGGTCCCGTCGTTTTCGTTTCAATATTGTTGGATGATAAAAGATACATTTTTTTCGGAAATTCTGTTTTCCTTGAAGATACAAGATAAAATGACATATTTAGCTTACAACCTCAAACATTAATCTTCATAAATAGGACAGAAATAATGTATGTTTTATGTAAAAAACGTGTACTTGAAGTCGCTAAAATGTTTGAATGATGTTTCCATAACTCTCAAAAATATTGTAAATTACATGGTCATCAATATTTTTCCGCAACTACATGCTCGATCTTACGAACAATATTATGCGAATTTTCGGTTTTATTAATCTTGAAGACGCGAGATTTAAGACCGACATCTAGGATTTTCGAGAGAATCAGTACACAGAAGTTCCGAATCTGGAGCCGTTCCGTGTAATTGCTGTTCTCTCTCAACTCCTAGGACAGAATGTCACGATAAAAATTTTTCAGGTTACTTCACCTGTCAGAGATATTGAATACTCTCTTCGAGGTGTCATTCCTTTGTACGCAAGACAATATATATTATATATCAATATAATACATATTGTTTCTGGTTAGGGAACCTTCATCAATTGCGCTTCCCACAATTGAATGTCCTCTCGAACACTTCCACTAACCAGAAACAATATGTATTTTATTGATATATAATATATATTGTCTTGCGTACAAAGGAATGACACCTCGAAGAGAGTATTTATTAATCTTTTTGGACTATTCCAAGGTTTTTGACATCATAGACCATGGTTTGCTTTATGCAGTTTTTTTACGAGAATAATGGCTCTTCCCAAGCTTCCTCTACATCTTATCTCTCGGGCAGGCACAGCGTTTATCTTCTATATAACATGTATATTGTGATATAATTTAATTATATAAATTTAATATACTGGAACTAAGTTCGTATCCTCCAAATTGCCAGCCCTTGATGTCAACAGTTTAGTGAAGAACAAACAACAATGAAAAAGCACATTGAGCAACCAGCTGACCTTATGGACCGGTAACAGAAATATTTGAATTCCTTTATTCTTCTTCTATAGCTAAGGGCTGAAGGTATTTTGTCCAAACCATCAAATCCATTAAACTTGGACCCAAACATCTCTACAGGTTAAGAAACGCACAGAATACCTTATAAAATAGATAGAGCTAACTATAGCTACAATCATGATTTTATTACGATGCTATTGTTGGACCAAAACAGCGCATAGTATGCGCGTATGTGTTATAAGAAATATTTCCTGATGAAGTAATTAAAAAAGACAAGAAGACTAAGACGGTATTATAGAGTGCTCCAGGGGTGCCTGTAACTGTCTCCGTGTTGTCAAATAATGAAGGTGTAGTCGACCAACCTCAACCTAAGCTTAGGTTGCTTGTCGTACGTCTTCAGTGTATGTTCTTTCAACCTTTTCCTTGACATGGTCAGTATAACCTGACTTTTCTCCAAACTGACATTTACCAAAGTATCTAAGTATTGAAATAAACAAAGGGATTCTTAGAAACTACTTGTGTTTTTATGTAAGTCGCCTAGTTCTTTTTCCAGTTCGGTGCTGTTAGTATTATTATCTGTTAACTCCTACCACAACCCCCACCGGTCTTGTTGTTTATGTCCTTATTGTAAATTCAGGGTTGGTTGATTGTACCTCTAGGCTAATGTCCGATGTCTTTTATCCGATGAGTTTATAATGCAAATATATCCATTACTACTATTCTTATTACCACATTTAGCCAGCAGTACCTTCCACGTGTTTGGTACATTAAGTTCAAGTTTATTAAGTTCCCCGCATTTATAAATTTCAGTGGCTTCTATTTTTTATTTTCTATATTGACGAAGTGTTAAAATTTATTTTGTGCACTGTATGTAGTTCGTGTTGTCTGTTTGTTTCTGATATTTAATTTATGTTCCAGCTCATACTGTAATTAACCGGTTGGTGCTTCCCACGTATACTTTCAGGCAATCCTCACATGCTATACTGTAGACTCCGTAGTTCTCTGACTTGATTTTATCTTTTGAATTACCGAAACTTTTCCTATGTTAGTATGAGGTTTAAATACCGGATTTATGTTATATTTTCTGTCTGTAGTTTCTCTAATGTAAGGGAGGATGGTTTCATGTTTGTCTTCATGTTCACTCTCTTCGAGGTTTCATTCTTTTGTACGCAAGACAATATATTTGATATATATTATTTCTGGTCGGGAACCTTCATCAGTTGCGCTTCCCACAATAGAATGTCCTCTCTTGTTCACTGTTGGTCCTTGGCTGTTGTGTATATTGATTAGATTTGTGTGATTTTGTGATTTTGCGGTGAGGTATCTGTTGGTATATGTCGGTTTCGTGTACACTCTAAATTGAAACTGTTATTGTTATGGAATGGAGTTTTTATTGTTAGTCTCGGAACTTTTGAATTGAATGATTGAATGTTTTCACTTTTATTATTTTTACCTTTCCTATATAATCTCCACACAATTTTCTTAGCAATGCTCCGGCTATTGAGACCCTTTACGTTGGATTCTTGAAATATCAGTTGACTTTCGTCAAAAACAGAATATACTATATATTTTGTATTATAGATATTTTTTCTTCAAAACAATCAGCACATAAACTTCAAATTGTAATATCAATCAATAATGAATCAAAATCTAATATGAATCGACAAATTATGAATATTAAACAATACCTTAACTATCAAATGATGTAATTAATCTAAAAAGATTTGTTTTATGATTCCAGTTTCTGCAACCACTGTTCCTTGTAGATGTCTTTCTGCACCTTTTAATGTGAACGGCTCCTCTTGATTTCATACTTAGTTGAAATAATGCTAACTTATCTCCACTATTTGCTCGACTGCTTTCAGCTACTGTTTGTTTCCTTTAGTGCAATACCATGTCACTTCTTAACCTCAAACAAAGTTTATTGCTGCACTGATAAATTTTGAATCATCTTCTTGTCATGCACTCCCTGGAGTTTATAGTTTTTTAATTTGACATGGAGCTCCAATTTATCACTTTTTTATTCCGCATTACTGAATTACAATTTTTCAACATTTTGTTCCGCTTGTCCAGTTTTGATTACCCATATATTCAATTTTGCTCAAGATCTTTTCATTTTTTATAAAATTGCAATTTCTATTTTACTCTTCTCTGATCAAGTTGCCATTGGCAAAATCTATTATTATTGATTGTCAACTTTAATAAAATTTTTCATTATTGCCGACTAATAATGCTTATTGTCGATTCCGCGCTCCATCTTTGTCTAATTTACTGAATTTCAAACCGATTCCTTCGTAGGTTACTTTACAATTTTGATCTGAATATTTTTGTCAGATAAAATTTCATTTACTAATTTTGTGTGGAAATAAACTTTTAACTTTTAAAAATTATTTATCCTAAAATGTGTTTATAAAAACCTATAATTGTGATGTATTACCCCTATTGTGTCTAAAATATGAAATTATTGAAGTTCTGGACTATTTAAATTTTGTCATTTCGCTTCCCCGTTTGTGTATTAATTTCAAGGTAAAGTTTTATATTTTCTATCTATTAAATATTTTCTTTATGTTCTAAATGCTTTTTCATAAAAATTTTCATAAATGTCAAATGTATTTGATTTCAAAATATTATATTTGGCTATTTAAATTGTTTACTCTTTCCTTATAAACCCTCAGTTCATTGTCTGGCTTCATTATTGAACTATTTCTATACGATTATTATTATTTCATTTAATTTTTTACATTTTATAGAACCATCGTTACAAAATTTCTATTGAATTATTTAAAATTGGTTTTGTTTTATTATATTGAAATTATGAATTTATTTTGCTATAGGTATTATTGATTCTGGATTTTTATTTGTATATGTTTATTTCACGTCTATTTCTCAAAAACATTTTAGATAATATCCGCATATTTTAATATGTCAGATATTGCCCAAATCATTTTTCTGACAAGAACATGTCATCTTGACAACCTAGCTTTTGATAATGTCAAATCTGAACATAAAACTGATAACTATTCAACATTTTTATAGGTCCTGTGCACTTCGAATGTCCATATCATTTTCACTATACAGAGCCTTCTTTATTTTTTCAGATAATTGGATGCTGACTGGAACATCAGACTCAACAAAATATTTCAAATAATGAATTATATTATTTAACTATTTCTATATTTACAATAAATTATATTATTTAACTATTTCTATATTTACAATAAATTATATATTTTAAATTGTCTCTATTTCATTTTATAAGTTTTAATTTTGATTTCAATAATAATATTTATAAATACAACTGATGTTGTATACTCCTTTGTCTTTTTCAGTGTCTATTTCTTTTAGTCGATAACTATTCATACCATCTTCTGTATATATTTCATAAGATCCTTCGTATGGTAACGTCAAATTTGGCACACTGTTGATGTTTCCAATTTGTTTGACGAAGATTTCTTACCACTACAAGATATCCTTTATTAAATCTAGTCTTCTTTTTGTTGTTCATTCTTCTCACATATTTTCTTGCTGCTTTCTTCATATTCTTGTTGACTTTTCCGTTCACCCGAAAATATTAAAATATCTACATAATGCAATACAAATTCACATTTATCCAATATATAATGTAATGCTTTTACTAACGCTGCACATGCCGATTGTATACCAAACGGTACTACTTTAAACCTGTATACTACCCCATCTATTTGAAAAGCATTATAGTGGAATCAGCGAAACACTATGTTTTGAATCATTTTTTGTGAAAAATTTTGCATTGGTTATCCTACTAAATATTGAATCGGTGGTCAATGGTGCTTCATACTGTGGGATACTGTACTTGTTTATATTCCTTGCATCCAAACACAGTCTAATCTCGCCATTCTTTTTCTTTACCACCACCACAGGATTAGTATAACCAGAATTCGATCTTTCCCGTATTACAGTTTTTAACATCCATTTCTAAATTTGCTTATTCTCGGTATATAAATGTACAATAAATGATATTTTTCAAATCCTGAATTTTATGCACATACTGTTTGGCAATTCGACTTTCTTCATTACTTAATTTTCATATTTTTTAATTAAATGTAGTATTTAATTTTTTTGTTCACTTGGACATATCAACATTTTATCACCCTTTTGTGACTATGTAGTCTTAAATTATTATTTTCATTTATATAAATAACCTCACTTTGATCATCATGAACTTTTTCATGTGATTCTACTCCAAAATTAATGATTTTGTCCTATAAAACAATTTTTTGTTCAATATTGCTTTCCGCATCGAGTTTCCTTAGCATGTCTATGCCTAAATTGCATTGTACATACGAAAGATCCTTTACAATTAAAAATTCAATTGATAATTGTTCATCAGCAAATCTAACCTTTATATTTACCTTTTTATTTACCTCAAACAGTTTTTTGTTGTTGGCTGCTACTATATTAATCCTTTTTATTTTTATAATATTATTTACTTTAATTTTTAAATTTCCTAACATTTTTTCATCTATAACATTTCCTTCAGATGCTGTATCTACTAGAATTTTGAGATTTTGATTATTAATTTTTCCACGAATGTAATTTAGTTCTAAATTGTCATCAATTTCTTCTTCTGGCTCCTCAATTTCAATTATTTCTTTTAAATGTTGGTAGGCACATACATTGTTAGGTAAAAAATAGTCTTTTTTGAAAATTATATTTGTGTTGTTTGTTTTGGTATTTGGCTCCTTTAAAAATCGTGATTATTACTTCGGTCTTGTTGGTCAGCACTTGGCAATCTGTTCGATACAATATTCCTTTATTGTGCATCACAACTTCTACTTCTTCCGATACTTCTTCTATTTACTTCACTCATATTGTTTTCTTCTATTTTGGGTCTAATTTCTTCTTGTCTATTTCTTCTCCGAAGGTTATTAATACTCCTGTTTTCACCCTGCTATCTTGTTCCATCATAACTTCTTCGAATTTCTAAATTTACGTTTCTTTCATTCCCATTTGGTTTTGAATTATAATTTCGATTTTGAAATCCATTTTCTCTAAATTGACACCTGCCATTAAATTGATTGTTATTTCTTCTATCATTAAAATTCCGGTTTTGGAATCTTCTGTTGTCTCCATAATTTGTTCTATTTTTGAATCGATTTCTATTCTCATTCCATCTAAGTCTATATTCTTGACTGCTGCTCTTTATTTGATTTTGACGGTTTCCCCGTTTATTACTTTTCACCCTTTGAACTCTAAATTACTTACAAACCGATCCACATTTACGATATTCTGCACCACTGTGGTTTCAGCAATTCCTTCTCCATAGTGTCTTGCTATGTTCAACACTATTTCTTCTTACCGCATTTGAGGATTCATATGTTTTGCAGACGTTACCAAAGCAGAATCAATCATATATCCCCTTTTTTTCATCATACTTGACACATTCCGGTTGTTGAGTTTCCCCCAATAACGATGTAATTTCCCCTTCTATAGACGCAAACCATAACTATGCACTATAACTAACAAACCTTGTCTCATCCTGATCATAATTTCTTCTATATTGCTTATACCCTGTAGTTGAGTTTTCATCGTCCTGATAAATATACATGGATAAGTCTTCCCAAACTTTCCATTAAAATTCACAATATTGTCCATTACCATTGATCTCTCCACCATCATGTGTATCCTTGTTTGTTCTATGCGATTGATCTCTTGTTGCTACTGTTGTTGAAAATATCTATCATTTTGTGAAATCTTCTGTTCTAAGTCTTTAATCTGCTACTCATTGTCTTTCACTTTTTCATGAACTTGATTTATTTTCCCACTCATATTTTCTATTTGGCACTGACGTTCTCTTCTTTCCATTGCTAAATCATTGCTAACCTTTTTTTGTCCTTGGTACATTTCTTATCTAATCTCTTGCATTTCTTGTCTTAGTGTCCTTTCCAAATATTGTATTTTGCTATCTATTTTGTTATATAATTCTTGTTTTGTCTTGTCCATTTTTTCCGTTTAATTATTATTTGATTCTTCAATTTTATCAACTAATTCCTCTTTTAATTCAGCGTCTGAATTTCATATATTCCCAGTTGATTCCTCCAACTCTTTCCTCAGATTTCTTTTATTGTTAGATTCCATTACGGCAGTTAATATCATGCTAAGATCCACCTTCATACTTGGTGTTCTTTTCTTCGGTACGTGCACTTGTTTCCGACTCTTTCCTCATCTCCATGGTCCATCTCCACCATAGTCTCTTCTTGTACCATCTTATCATCTTCCTGACCTTCCTGGTTTATGTTTTTCTTATTTGCTTTTCTTGTTATTGTCATATTTTATTTTGTATTTTTAAATTGTACTTTTATAATTATATGTATAAATTGATAAGCAGAATGTTCTAAATTTTTGTTTAAAATTTGTATGTTATGGCACCCAAAATTCCCAGAAAATACATGAAACCAATTCAAATTAAGTAAATCAAATCAAAGTAATCAAATCAAATCAATCAATATTATACCAATATTAAATACTTAATAGAAACCTTGTGTCAAATCTTTTTTAGAACCAAATATTTTGGGAAATATCTTTTTAGTATCTTTTTAAATTATTTTTTTAAGTACCAAACCTTATTTTATTCCTGGTCTGTCGTCACCTCTACTGCTCTTCAAACATTGGGCTCCTCAATAATATTGTTAAATTTTTACCAATGCTCCTCATTAGGCTCACCAATTAAAATTTACAAATTTTGTTGTCCAACGTTCTATAGCCCCACGTTAGGCGCCATTAATAATTGTGTGGAGTTTTTATACGAAAGGTAAAAATAATAAAAGTGAAAACATTCAATTATTGAAAATAAAGTTGCAAGACCAAAAATAAAAACTCTGTAACATATATATATATATATATATATATATATATATATATATATATATATATGTATGTTCTGAGAGGCTTCCGCGGTCATAATTATGAACTAAGCTAGATTCCGGGTGAGAACCGCGTCTGAATTTATTAAATACTCGACGTTTCGATTCCTGCTTTGGAGCCATTATCAAGAGACAAAAAATGAAAAAGAGTTTCAGAGTCTACATCGAACTCGGGGCCTCAACCTGCCTACTCCCCAAGAGTCACTAGGTAACTGAACTGAAGGTGAATCTGCGCTGCTTCTTTTATTTATAGTTATCGGTCGGTTAGGAGGGGATGTCACGTGATGATGGGGCTGTGCGGTGATTGGTACGGTGTTGGTGGGCGTGTCTGGTTTGTTTAATCTGGCAATTACGGAGGTCCAAGCTGTGGGAAGGCGAGAGCTGCCATCACGTCTATTTAGACAGAGAGGTCTTTTCTCTATTTCGATGGCTTCACGAATAGTGGATGCCCTAAGAGAATTGAGAGATATGATAGTCCTACAGTCCTCGAAGTTGATGCGCGAGAGCTGAAGTCGGATCTTTTTTACGAACTGACAGATGGTTAAAGCGCCTATTGGTACGACCGATGTAGCTTTGTGGGCAATCGCGACATGAAATTTCGTAAACTCCTCTATCCTTGTTACGTACTTTGTCTTTGGGGTTACCGGTTAAGTTGCCTATAGTTTGAGTGCGGTCCGGATGATAACCGTTTTGTCGAAGGATTTGTTGAAGATTATTAAGTTCGTTTTGTCTATTGTCAATATCTGTTAAACGAATAGATCTAAGAGTCAAAGATTTCATTACAGAACTCAATTGGGCAGGGTAGTGGTGTGATTCGGCATTTAAGTATCGATTGGTATGGCTTGGTTTCCTATAGACGGTATGTGAGAATATCTAAGTTTAAAATGAACATATCAGGTCAAAAAGTCAATGTACCAAAATAGAAAATAAATAACATTAATAGGGTAAAATATATGAATTCTGAAAGTAGACAACAGAATCAATAGATAGATGAAGTTATAGTTAAATTGATAAGGACTAAGGGAGTACAACCTTAAAAAAGGGCATTCTAAGGAAAAACGGTTATCAACT
Source organism: Octodonta nipae (assembly GCA_034190945.1). Classification (NCBI taxonomy): domain Eukaryota; kingdom Metazoa; phylum Arthropoda; class Insecta; order Coleoptera; family Chrysomelidae; genus Octodonta; species Octodonta nipae. Next base: position 43,491,479 of record CM067224.1, on the reverse strand, counting down.
ATGAAACATTGTAACAATAACAGCAACGGGTTAGGAAACTAGTTAGAAAATAGTTGCAAAGGTTTAAATAGTACCATCTAAACAAGAATAGCTCAAGAACAATTCAATAAATTTAAATTTTGGGAAAATAGAGAAAGGGATCAAATGTCAAAATTTTATTTAAAGTTATGAACCAAATAAAACGATTTCAAAAGTGTAAAACAATATCAAAAGGTACAGGAAAGAATACATTTCAAAGAAAGTAACAATAGAAATCATTTTAGAAAGAAATAAAGTTCACAAGAAATATTTCATAACCTAGAATTTTCAATTGCAAAATAGGAGACTAAAACTTAATGTAAGATAAATTTAATATATCAATGAAACCAGTTTTTTTTCTAGATTTTAATGATACATAATAAAAAGGGTTTAATTAATTTTTTTTTCATAAATTATGTCAATTTGTAGTCATAGAAGGCAGAAGTTTTTTGTATTTTGTATTACCTGTCAAGTTTTGACAGTTGTCCAGTCTTTATCCATCGCTGCTAGAGTGCATAAGGACCAATTTTTGTTTAATAAATCTAGTAAACCGTGCTTACAACAAAAGTGAAATAATTTGTTGATATCATTCGCCATGTTGGGATAAACGAAAGTGTAAGTGATAACAGAAAACACGAGTGAAAACGAACCGAACTATTTGTGCAGACAACATTATGATCGGAATTCTACGAGGGGAGTCCAAAATGCAATAAAATTAAGACATATTTTAAGTTCATATAAAATTCTTTACATCAGTCTAAGAAAAGATGAATTATGGAGCAGAGGTCGACTAAATGTGTCAGACAATTAAAAGAAGCAGATATAAAAACATCACACAATAAAAGATCTTAAAAAAACTATTGTGGCAGAGCCTAGGAAGCAATAGAACATGCCCAAGAGAACAGAGTACAGTCGGACGTTTAAATGAAAAACAAAGTGATACAACGTATTTAAAAAGAAACTGAATTTGAAAATAAAACAATGATTAATGTATTTATATTTGAATTTGTACATATGTTTATTAATTGATAATGTTTATTGTTGAGATTTCATGATTTTAGTAATTAGATGTATATAATAATAAGTGATATGGGTAATTTTCGATTAGAAACTCCACATTTCTGAAAATTAAAATTAATAAAATAAACATTTGTATTTAAATGGTTGTTTGAAAAAGAAATAATGTTTGATTTATTTGATTAGATTGATGATTTAGTAAGTTTTGTAATTTAAAATGTTAATGGTCTAAACTGAATTTAAAAATAAAATACATAATTAAAAGTTGCACTATTTCATATTTAAAGTTAATTAATTTCACAAAAGATAAAAATATAAGAAATAATGAAATTAAATTTCACAATAAAAAATAATAATAATTCAAAAATAAAAACAACAAAATAGCCATAAATTAAAATGAAATGAAATCTATCAAATAGATTCAAAAATAGACTTTATACTAAAAATATATTAGAAATGAACATGTTGGTTGCCTAACAATCAGTAAGATTTAATGAATAAGAAAATTTTACACTAATAAAGCAATTATACTTGAAATATATGATAAGGGTTGGAAAGAATCAACTGCGATTCAGGTGTTATTATATGAAAGGCTTAGCAAAACCATTTACTGAATAATAAGCCAAAATGTCAATAATTTACAAAGTAATGAATAAAAATAAACGAAAATTCTTCCATGAACATTAGATATGATAAGGAAAATAATTTTATAACTTAAATTTCAATCAATCAAGAATTTGCGGTAAAATTGTTTAAATCATAATAAAAGTTTAATGGCCTTGAAAAAGTCATGACAAATTATAAACAAACAAAGCATTTAAACGAAAAAAGTTCTTAAAATAAAATAAGCCATCAGAAAAATATTATTTAAAGAAAGAGGAGAGGAAATACATGGGCTAAGAAAATTGAGTGAACGGGAAAGACAGAAAATATAACGCACCAAAACAAATGAAAACGTTCCATTTTGGGTGGCCGTGTCAGACAAAACGCTCCTAGCAGGCAGTTGTTTTTAAATTATTATATAAGCTTACGTGTGAAAGGCAGCGTTCTCTTTCGTTCCTGATTTTTGTGGTAAACAAGTCAAAGAGCGTGTTTATGTTTTTCTTTGCAATAAGGTTAAATCTTGTTAGTAAAGGTTAAGGATTAAAAAGTGTGGTTACATGAATTGTCAAAACATTTCCAATGACATATAGATTGACAGTGCCTAAAGATTCATAAGTACGGAACAGTAAATGTGTAGCGCATATCTGACCGACAGAAAATGACAATTAGGTTGGAATTTCAAATAAAAAATTTGAAAACATCAACAAAGATGGTATTTGTTGATTTATAGTAAACAAGAAGGAAATGGTAAATAACAATTAAATTTAATTTGTATGAATAATAAATTAAACAAGATGGTGAACATGGAATAATGGTAAACAAATATGGAATGGGAACCAATAATAAAGGTTTGTTTATAAAATAAAAGTTCTAATGGACTATGAATAGATTAGGAACTAATGGACTGTAATCACGACAAGGAATAAAAGGTTAGTGAAACAATAGTTGTTTGAAAATGTGTAAATAAAGTGACAATTGATTTATTTATGCTAGTTAAGGATATTAGAATAACAAATTTTAATTTTATAATGATAGTATAAAAACAGAAATTTCTCATAAATATTTAGTAGTTAGGAATGATTTCGTTTGTTGATTTATTGTGTTAATGTTTCTTATTAATTTATCTTGTTGTTTAATAAAGGATGTTGTTGAAAGTTGAAATTGAAAGTTGTGTTATTTTATTTAAATGAGCCAAGAATAACATTTGAATACTTAGAGTATCATCTAAATTCTTTTCAAGGAAAATAAAAGTTTCAATTTAGTAAAATTTTAAAGTTAAAGAGGTTTTGAATAAATAAAATGAATAATAGTGTTGAATAAGTGGAATAAATTAGAAGCAGAGAAGTTATAAGGAAGATAAAAATGTAAGTATTAATTTTAAATATTAGAACCTGTTGAACCACCTTTGAGGTAAGAGTATGAATGCTATGTAAAATTAAAAACCCTGAGAATTTAAATTAATCAAATAAAGTTTGAACAATAAAGTTTATAAAAATATCACTATGCAAAATATATAATCAAACCAAAATAAATTGGCTAGTCAAAGTGGGGCAAAGATAAAATAACAATATGTGCAATAATAAAAATTTAAAATAATAATAATAAATAATTCACAATAATTTGACAACCAACGTAGAGCAAAATAAAAATTCAAAACAAGTTGGCTAGCCCAAAGTGTGGCTCAAAAATAAAATAAGAAAAATTTAAAATATAAATAAATAATCAAGTCAATTCAAAATAATATATATGCAATATTAGTAGTGTTATGACTCGTAAGTCTACGGCCTATATTTATATACCAGTGCCATAAATGTATTCCTAGTTTCTAACTTTCCCTATTATATAATACTATTACCCCCGAAAGCATGTTACTTAAATACATTATCCACCAATGGTGTTCCTTTTCTGGAAAATTTTCTCTATTTCCAGTTCGTAATCAAGACCAAAAATATCACATAAATCTCACGAAATATCAAAGAAATTCAATAGATCGCCCACTTATCCAATAAACTTCTTAATTAAAGAAAGTTCTCCTCGTACAGATGATTTTAAGAGACTTTTCGCAAACTGAACGTTTTAATTTGCTTAATATTCTAGATTTGTACAAGCAATGTATCTAAGACCATAAATCCTTAAATTTCTAATTAAAGTCTTGTGAATTCCCTTTACCGTCGATGCCGGTGACGGCGAATGCGTCGTCGGCGTCTCTTAATTGGAACATTTCTAATGTCTACACTCTCTGGAACATTTTAATTATGCTGCAATAATTTTAATTAATACAGGTCTTCACTTGACTTTTTTCCCTTTAGTTTCGCTTCATTCGAATCCCGTCCACGATTATGAACGAGACCTGAGATCTTTTTATTGAAATCGCTGACATTGCTCCAAGTGGCAGCTGGAAAGTGTAATGTTTAACTGGCTTGACGTCAACTTCTGAGAAATTTACTAGGAGAATCTTTGAGCGATTTTTGAAAGGAAAGACTTCTCGATTATATTTTAAGTTGGTGAAAAAATGAAAATAGTGGTAAGTGAGAACGTAGGTTTTCGCGGCCAGAATTATAGCTGATTCTACTTTTCCGGATTTGGACCTTTTCGAATTAATTTATTTATATATATGAACCAGCATATAAACAAAGTTTTCCAACGTTTCGCTTACACTTATAAGAGGCTGAGGCACATTTACAATTTGTGCGTCAGTGTAACAAGTTTAATAATGTGAAGTTTCAAAGTGTGTTTGTGAGAAAAAAGACTAAACGGATGGAGTCGTCGCAAGGTAAGTAACATTTGTTTTGTTTTTTTCGTCCTTGAAAAAGCCCCATATAAGTATGTGCGAAACGGAAATCTTTGTTTATATGATGGTTCAGATATATAAAGAAATTTAATCGAAACAATGACGCGGTCAAAATCCGGAAAAAGCAGAATCAGCTACGAAAATAGTGGTAGTTCCATTGCGACCACAGACCGTGTTGCAATGGAATTTACAAACTTTAAGGTTTGCGCACGAGTATACCGGGAGTAGAATAACAACGGGGTTTCTAGACCGGAAGTGGCTTAGGGCTGCGCATCTAGTGTTTTGGGTGTGGTGTGCCCCCGTAGGGTTCCTCTGGGGGCTCCGTTGGGGGCCCCCGTGTTGTGTGTATGTCGGTGGAGGGCCCCCGTGTAACGTTATGTGGGTATAGGTTATGTGTGATTGGTGTGGGGGCCGAGGGGGGCCCCCGTGTAAGGTTATGTGTTTATAGGTGTGCTTCCTCTGGGGGCTCCGCTGGGGGCCCCCGTGTTGTGTGTATGTCGGGGGCCCCCGTGTTGTGTGTATGTCGGGGGCCCCCGTGTAACGTTATGTGAGTATAGGTTATGTGTCGTTGGTGTGGGGGCTGATGTATGGTGTAAGGTTATGTGTTTATAGGTGTGCTTCCGTGGGGGGCTCCGTTGGGGGTCCCTGTGTTGTGTGTATGTCGGTGGAGGGCCCCCGTGTAAGGTTATGTGAGTATAGGTTATGTGTCGTTGGTGTGGGGGCTGATGTATGGTGTCCTATGTGTTTATAGGTGTGCTTCCGTGGGGGTCTCCGCTGGGGCCCCGTGTAAGGTTATGTGTCATTGGTGTGGGGTATGGTGTAAGGTTATGTGTTTATAGGTTATGTTGTCTTTGGGTGTGTTTCCGTGGGGGCTGTGGCCCCCGGTGTCATTGGTGTGGGGGCTGATGTTTGGTGTCCTATGTGTGTATAGGTTATGTGTTTATAGGTTATGGGTGTGCTTTCGTGGGGGCCCCCGGTGTGTGTTGGTGGTGTCTGGATGGTGTGTAATAGTGAGGTTATGTGTGTTGTCTTGCGGGTGTCGTTCTTTAGGGGGGACCTGATGGCTGTTATGGGGGCTGGTGTGTTTGATGAAAAGTGAGGTTATGTTTGTGTATAGGTTATGTAAAGGGGGCTGAGTGGTGTGTAGGAGTTATGTTGTTAGTCGGTTGACTTCGTGTAATTCGATGAATTGAAAGCTTATGGGGGCTTAGTGATGTGTAGAGGTTATGTCGATCGCTGTCTGAGAAGATATATGAACTGAGTGGTGTGTTTAGGTTAGATTGTTCGGTGACATCGTGTAGCTCGATGAACTGAAAGCTTATGTGGGCAGAGTGGTGTGTATAGGTTATGTAAAGGGGGCTGAGTGGTGTGTAGGAGTTATGTTGTTAGTCGGTTGACTTCGTGTAATTCGATGAATTGAAAGCTTATGGGGGCTTAGTGATGTGTAGAGGTTATGTCGATCGCTGTCTGAGAAGATATATGAACTGAGTGGTGTGTTTAGGTTAGATTGTTCGGTGACATCGTGTAGCTCGATGAACTGAAAGCTTATGTGGGCAGAGTGGTGTGTATAAGTTATGTAATGGGGGCTGAGTGGTGTGTAGGAGTTATGTTGTTACTCGGTTGACTTCGTGTAATTCGATGAATTGAAAGCTTATGGGGGCTTAGTGATGTGTAGAGGTTATGTTCATCGGTCGATGGCTGTCTGAGAAGATATAGGAACTGAGTGGTGTGTATAGGGTAGATTGTTCGGTGACATCGTGTAGCTCAATGAACTGAGAGCTTATGGGGGCTGAGTGGTGTGTATAAGTTATGTAATGGGGGCTGAGAGGTATGTTGGTTCGTGGAGATCATTCTTGAGAGTTTAGGTTGGCAGTTTTCTAACAAAGGAGAGGTAAAATTTGAGGTTTTATTAACATGAATGTTTTAAATAAATAAATACAGATTAGTGATTTTTATTCATAATATGTAAAATTTGTGATTTTATTAACACTATTTAAATACAAATTCATGATTTTTATTCATACATATATGTAACCTGAAGGTGTAAAAAATCAAGGTCCTCCATGAGTAAACTATTAATCTTTCAGGGTATAGACATGAGACACAATACTGCATTCTGGACAGCCTCTACGAATATTCAAAGCAAAGACTTTATTTTGATTCCATCTTTTTAAGCTTGGGAAGTCGAACCAATGATTACAATCTTGTAATAGGTTATAAATGTGAGTTACATATCTATTCCAAACATATTCCACCCAATTTGTCCATAGTAAATTGAATATGACTATACTTGTATCCACAAAAACCTAATATTTGTATTGTTTGTTGATGTCATACACTCAAGAACATTTTTAAGAACTTTGATTGACAACAATGGGAACACTTAAAAATTGTTGCAGTAGCAGGCTATCTTCTTCCTATCATGATTTTATTAACACTATTTAAATACAAATTCATGATTTTTATTCATACATATATGTAACCTGAAGGTGTAAAAAATCAAAGTCCTCCATGAGTAAACTATTAATCTTTCAGGGTATAGACATGAGACACAATACTGCATTCTGGACAGCCTCTACGAATATTCAAAGCAAAGACTTTATTTTGATTCCATCTTTTTAAGCTTGGGAAGTCGAACCAATGATTACAATCTTGTAATAGGTTATAAATGTGAGTTACATATCTATTCCAAACATATTCCACCCCATTTGTCCATAGTAAATTGAATATGACTATACTTGTATCCACAAAAACCTAATATTTGTATTGTTTGTTGATGTCATACACTCAAGAACATTTTTAAGAACTTTGATTGACAACAATGGGAACACTTTTAAAAATTGTTGCAGTAGCAGGCTATCTTCTTCCTATCATGATTTTATTAACACTATTTAAATTAATACAAATTCATGATTTTTATTCATACATATATGTAACCTGAAGGTGTAAAAAATCAAAGTCCTCCATGAGTAAACTATTAATCTTTCAGGGTATAGACATGAGACACAATACTGCATTCTGGACAGCCTCTACGAATATTCAAAGCAAAGACTTTATTTTGATTCCATCTTTTTAAGCTTGGGAAGTCGAACCAATGATTACAATCTTGTAATAGGTTATAAATGTGAGTTACATATCTATTCCAAACATATTCCACCCCATTTGTCCATAGTAAATTGAATATGACTATACAAAAACCTAATATTTGTATTGTTTGTTGATGTCATACACTCAAGAACATTTTTAAGAACTTTGATTGACAACAATGGGAACACTTTTAAAAATTGTTGCAGTAGTAGGCTATCTTCTTCCTATCGTTTATTGACCTCAATTTTAAAAAGATTATTTAGCCAGGTATACTCTGTGAAAGGGACAAGTCTTGCTCCAGGCAATGTTCCACTTTCTAATTTATTTTGAAAATATTCTTCCATTTCTTTTAATTTTGGTTGTGTAGCAGCAACGAATATAGACTTTTATTTACTTATTTATTATTTATAAGGTTCTATATTCGTTGGTAGCAGGCTATCAAATTAGCAATTAATATGATCGATTAATTGTTTTGTGGGACCGTTGACGGCGTTGAACGTTCTAAAAGTTTAGATTTTCAGTTTTGTGTTCTGTGATATGTGTTGTAGGGTTTGCTGTGAGTGGTTGTGAGCATGCGTGATAGTCTTAGAGCATGTACCTTCTGGAAATGCAGTGTACAAATGTCGTATAAAACTAATTAAAACACATAGTTGTATACAATGTTTTATTTATTTATGTAAAACACTATTCAGAAGCCAAAAATAAACTACATCAACATTTTCTTTTGCACATCGTACTGGGTCATTGCAGCGGCAGTGAAAAATGCATGGAGAGTGAGAAGGTTTCAGGTTAACAGTGTCTTTGTAATTTTCCAGATTGATTAGGTGATAGTGTGATTCCCCATCTTCGTTAAGCAGTTTTCTCAAATTGTGAATTTTCAGCTCTTCAAATAACTTGATAAATAAAAAGTCATATTTCTGATGACCTCGTACATATATGTGCGTGCATTTGGTTAGGAAAATTCTCAAAATATCGTTTATAGTATTCAAATCGTAGTGGCCACCAGAGTAGTGGAGTCCATGTAGCCGTTCTTCCAAATATCGTACTTGCCTTTTGTCTGCTGCTGATAGATAGTTAAACAGTTTGGGTGGTTTAAATAAAAACACACCAGAGCGTTTACGTGTCTTGATAACCAATTCCTTGGGAACAAATTTTCCCTCGATTTCGAAACCTTGAATGTCGACAATTGCAATTTCCATGGTGAACCGATGAAAAGCTGAACTGAAACTTATTTTCTAAACAGCTGAGTGATCTAATATAAGCTTCGAACAATTTCGCTGAGTGGGAGAAATTCCATTAGACAATCGTGGATAATAATGCAGAAGGCTCGGGTTTTATCGGGAAATCCCGTCTGACTTTCAATATCCAGCCGAATATCTACAGTCGAGGATTTCATGGTGTCCTCACGTCGAGAGCAATCGATGACGAATAGGGTGTGCGTCTTGAATGCAATATAATCCAGTAGAGGGTGTTTGCCGCCGCCAAAGCTGGGATAAAAGTCCGTATACCTTTTGTACGCCTCACCGTACTCACTCTTTGAAAAATCTAAATCAAATCTCTCCATAGGCCAAAATTCGCTATTTAAATTTAGACGAATATTGGAAATGTGAATATTATCAAATTCCGTGGGATCTTCTTTGATGTTGCTGTGGCGATCTGTTTGGAAGGCTAAGATAACGTAACGAGGGCTTTCCAGTGCGGCACACGTCTTCACAGCCCAAATTTCACGAGTAGCACCTGTTTTGAGAGCAGGCAACTCATTTAGCTCCCATTTACGAAACGGTAAAATTATACCGGAATCCGCTTTGACGGCTTGCAATAAATCCAATTTAACGTCATCGTTTGGAAAAATGTGACGGACTTTGAGATCGATGTTGTTTATTGTCACTTTGCCCTTGGTTGCAGCATCCGTGATTATAAGGCAATCATCATCGCTACGGCTTCGCACCAGACGAATTGTTTGTTTACCACACATCACTTGCTTGTAGTCGTTGAAGATGGAAAACAAATGTCCCAATGGAATGTACATGTGAAAAGTTTTATCGGCGGCATTCATATACGCTTTATGTGGAAAATTCCACCCGGCTATGAATAGGTCCTTTGAACTGTTGGGGTCGTAGCACAAGTATCCACGAATTGTACTCACGCGACCAGGGTCTCTCACGGTTTCAATTTCCTTGCCGCACAACTCGTACGTAACGCTGTCGAAGAAGAAAGCTCCAGCATTTGGTGATAGAGAAACATCTCCATTGCCTGCTGTCTTCACCACTTGACCCTGGATTGAGATGCAGGAATCAGCCATGGAAAACCAACAATCTGTTTGATTGATGGTGATTTCAACGATATCATTGTTGCCGAATGACTTGACGTATGGATAGTAGGTTCGCAACTCCTCGCGTCTTACACTATCATCAAAATTTGGCTTGCGGAAGATATCGAACATTTGATGAGTTGACATGGTAGCCGAGCGTTTGTAGAAACAATCTGTTTGAGAGCGTGAGTGATCTCTTGAGAGGTTTCATAGAAACTGATGGTGGTCGAGGAGCGGTTGACTTCTTATATGGTTCTTCATCAAATACAAGTCGACCCATTATTATTATTGTAGTTGTTTCAGCTCAAGTCGAATGATGATTTCTTCACCACGAAAATTCACAAGTTCAGAGTCTTGATTCAAAATTTGCAATGTGAGGTTATGTATTTCGCTTCTGTTAATCGGCAAATAGATTAAATGCTGAGGTGTTTCGTCGATGGCAAAACCAGGATCAACTGCAACGGCAAACTCGTAAATGGTGTGTGAAGGAGTGTTGTTGTAGAAGGCTCCTGATGTGATGTTGCTATCAATGTGGATGGTACGCACTTTGATAATGTTCACTGGTAAATCGGAACTGTGAACTTGATTGCGTGGTAGCAGCTGTTTAGAGAAGCCCAGAATATCACCGATGCTGTCTTGCGGTTGAAAGTCCACAGCGTACTTGCTGCTGAAAAGCTCACACTTGAGAGTATTGTTGTTGGGTTTCAATGAGAAAATATTCTCAACGTCCTTTGCCAAATGAATGCCAAGTGCCTTTCTAATATAAGCTTCGATGTCACCAATTTCGTATGAACCTTCAGGCAAGTCTATGAATGTTTGCGTGTTTTGATCGTCAAACAGGTAGATCTTGTCACCTTTCTCAATGTTTGGGATGCTGTTGTAAGAGTGAAAACTCAATAAAGCTAGTCCGTAGTTATAGTTGGGGTCCAACTGAATAGGTGGTTGAAAATCAATCGACAGTATTGGGCTGCGACCTTTCAATGTGATGATCACAGACATGACTGAAAATTGGCTGCTTGTTAGCTGCTATATAGGTATATGTAAAAAACAATAATGCAAAATATTTATTTTTTATTATAGAGAAATTTCAAGCATAAATGACCACAATTTGATTGATTGTATGTCTGATAAGAGTCATTGTTGTAGAGGATTTTCACTCCATTGCCAAAGTAGTCGGCTAATTCTCGAGGTGGTTTCAAACATCCAAAGCTATCAAAGTACTGAACGGTGTTTCCATTTCGCACATAAGCTACCCAATGTGTACCGTGATGACTGCTGGTATCCAAATTAACGATGGCAGACTCCTTTGTTTGTGAATGTTTAGGTAAGGCGTCTCGCATAAATACTCCCCTAAAGTGGGGGATCTTCAAATGTTTGGCATATTGCTCAAGCTCGTGATTGTAAAGTGCTCGATTGGGTAGCTTTATTGGGAGTTTTTTTGCTTCTTTAAGTAAAGCCCGAAGCCGTTGCGGGACTTTTTAAGAAAAATACCGCTTCCTTTCTTCGCAAGCTCTTCCATGGCTTGATTATGGCGCTGGTCCTCCTCCAACTTCTTGCGGGCGTTCTTTGCATCTATCACGGCTTTGGCTACTCCACTGGCTCCCCCGGCAAGAGCTCCAAGTGCTGACAACCCCGCAAATAGGGGTATTAGTGGGAGAAAACCACCAATTTTCGACTCAAAAGGAATGACTCGAGGTACACGGATTTTCTTGCGACCACCTGCCTTCTTAATGACTGCTCGGGCTGCTCTCAACGCCAATAACGATGTCTTACGGACATCACTTCCAGATCCGACAATAGCTCTCTTGATTGGTAGAACCACATTCTGTCGAAAAGATTTTTTTCCACATCGTTTTTTGATTCCAAGCCCCATCTTGCGTTTAGCCTTCATGCCTGTAGTTATAAGCCAAGAAGCTGCTTTTTCACCAAGTGAAGCGTCCTTTGACTTGAATCTCTCCCAGGCTCGATTTTCCAACTCGTAATCAGCCTTATGACGATCCGCCAAAGACTTGTATTTACTGTAGGCGATATCGTGCGCTCGACAAGCAGCGCCTGTCTTATTGATTCCCTGCTGACCTTTGGAGAGACGGTCTAGAAGTTTTGTACCGGGCCCACAAAACTGATAACCAGGTAGATGTAGTTCAAATGGTAATTTATTGATTGCACTATTCAGTAGACTACCTCCTTTGGGAGTTAGCATGATACTGATTGAAACTGAGATAAACTGGTGTATTTAATTAGTATACGCAATAAGGATGATGTCAGTATATCATAAGATGTATATGAAGCAACAAGATGTCCAACTGCCTATCGAAAATTTGGACTTTGTCGAAGAATCACCATCATCAGCAAGTCGACACGGACAATTGTTACCAAATTCCCTACGAGCAGCATTCTGCGGACCTAGTGGTTGCGGAAAGACCAACGCATCGTTATCACTGCTATTCAATGAAAACGGTCTACGATTCGAGAACGTCTACATCTATTCCAAGTCACTCTACCAACCAAAGTACCAGCTCTTACAAGACGTTCTCAAGCTGGTTAAAGGTGTATCGTATTTTCCCTTTAAAGACAACGAAGAAGTAATTGATCCGAGTGAGGCACGCGAATGTTCAGTATTCATTTTCGATGATGTGAATGGTGATAAACAAAACAAGATTCAAAATTTTTTTTCGATGGGAAGGCACAGGAATATCGATTCAATATATTTATGCCAAACGTATAGCAAAATACCTAAGCAACTGATTCGAGACAATTGCAACGTAATTGTCATATTCAGACAAGATGAGGTAAATTTGAAGCACGTCTTTGATGAGCACGTGTCTCCCGACATGGACTATGATAAATTTAAGACAATGTGTTCGGAATGCTGGCAAAATCGTTTTGGCTTTATTACAATAGCTAAGGACTTCAACTTGAATGATGGCCGCTACCGTAAAGGATTCGATAAATATATAAAGGTTCAATAAAGATGATTGGTGTTAGTTGATAAAAATGTCTTCATTGAGTAGCAACATTGCTGCCACTGCTCGAAAGAAAAAGATCAAGCAATTGGCACGTTCTATTCGCAAGAAATATCTTAGTCTGAAGCTGGGAAAGTCGGAACATGATGAAACATTGAATAAACTTTTTAGACCGGTAATGACACCGCTACAAGATATTGCCTCAACTACGGCAAAAGTTCTCACTAAGATGCCAATACAGACCATTAAACGTGAAGTAATTAAACAAGAAGTGCAGCAGCTGCCACCAGTCAAAAAACATGAGTTGGAAGAGACACAATACCTCGATGAAGAACCAATCGCTGAAACTAGTATACATACCAATGATGATGATGAGGTGGAGAACGAAACCTTTTACGAGGATCCCGGTAATCTCTCTAAAGAAGCAATAGAGGACTACATGGATCAGTATCCTCCAGTTGCACACAAATATCTTGAAGACTATATCACTAAAAGCGATGATATTGACAACATATATGGACCTATATATGACGCTGCAAGTTCCAAATGGTTTCTTGGGCAAAAGGAAATCAATTTCAGTCGTAGTACAGGTCACATTATCGTTGATGGGTTACAGTTTCGAGGTACTCCAGGGTTATATCAACTAATATTTTACAAGTCCCCTGATTACGCTCCCGATGATTTAGAAGCATACAGAAAAGTGTTGGTAATGACATCAGCACACAAGAATGCAGCAGGTCGTTTGAAAGCTTCAAGTCTATATAAATATACTGAAATTATAAAGCCAATGTTTCCTCCTTTGACAAAGAAGCAACGTTTTGCTGGAACTGGTATGAAGTTAACTTACAATAACAAGCCAATGGAATACGTCTACTGGGATGATCCCAACGAATTGGTTGAACGGTTGAAACTACTGATTGCATCCAAGGAAGCAGGCAACACCTCTCACGACAACGAAATAATTGCCATTTTAAATGAACTTAAGGAAGCTAATATTATACGAGATAAATAAATTTCGAAATTGAAAGTGTATATTATTCCTTATCCTATGGCAAACATATCAGTTTCATGATGACTTTAAACAAGTTTGGGCGTAGTGCCCATCAGCAACTAATGTCATCAACATCACATAACCTAGCTTTTATGAAAGTGCCATTTTCCTTTACCGCGGAGGGAAATATCGATGCTGAGAAGCTGAAAATTACCAATGTCGAAGTACCGACGAAGGCCATGGATGCCGCCAACAAGCAGTACGTTGATAAGAAAATAGCAAACGGACTTCAGCAACTACATAGTGATTTTCAAATAGCTTTCAGCAACTACACTGGTGAAGTTCAGCAAACCTTATCTATGTTTAAGCAAAACGAAAAGGTTAGCGAGGAACGTGGAGCTCAAAACTTTGCTGCAATGAATACTCGCATGGTGAAAACCGAACAAGCTATGGAAACCCAAGTACAAAATATATCGCTTCTCATTTCAAAATTCAATATATTAGAAGCTCAGTTGGAATATGTCCGGAAAGAATATAAGAAAACCATCACAAAATTTGAAGCCTCGTTTAATGACAACCGTATATTACAGGAAAAACGTATAAATGATCTGGAACTTTCTCTGAAACAAGCTCCTAAAGGTGTTGATGCAGCAGAAGTATTAAATATTGTTCGAAAGGATAAGGCTAAAGATCTTTCTGATCTAACTGAACTTAGAGACAAGATGACAAAAGTAGTGCCTGACCTATACCGAGACATGCAAAAACTACATGATGATATTGCAAATCAAATGTTGGACCAAAATCAAAAACTTGAAGCAATCGCAGACAGTATTGCTGCAATTAAAAAGCATCATTAGGGTCAATAAAAACATGCCTTTGTCTATTTTTAAGCAGTATACAAGATGGCTCCTATAGCGAAACATTCCAAAGAAAAAGTTCAAGTCGTTAAGGAACTGCATAGACCTGTGAGACGAAACTTTCCTCGCCGACGTGTAATAATCAAAGGTTTCGATGACTCCTGGCAGTCTGACCTCGCACAAATGGATCTCTATGCAAAATCCAATCGTAATTTCAAGTTCTTCCTCGTGGTGATTGATTGCTTTTCAAAGTACGTGTGGACGAGACCGCTGAAAACGAAATCCGGTGAAGAGGTAACTCGTGCCTTTGAGAGTATTCTCAAGGAAGGACGGCACCCGAAAAATCTCCAAACCGACCAGGGTAAGGAATACTACAATAGTTGCTTTCAGAAACTAATGAAGTCATACGGAATCAACCATTATAGTACATTTAGCGGAATGAAAGCTGTAATAGCTGAACGAGTAATTAGAACGTTGAAAGATCGGCTCTACAAGTACTTTAGTTTGAATGGCACCTATAAATGGGTGGATATTCTACCGGAAATTGTCAAGGACTATAACCATCAAAAACATTCCAAGACGAAGATGAGACCTGTGGACATTAATAGGAAAAACGCTCGAGATATTAAAGTTTACAATAACTTGAAAATTTTTGGACCAAGAAAATTTAAAGTCGGAGATGTTGTGCGAATAAGTAAAACCAAACACGTTTTTGATAAAGGTTTCCTTCCTAGCTGGAGTACGGAATTATTTAAAATTACACAGGTTAAAATAACTAATCCGGTTACGTATATTTTGGAAGATATGAACGGAACACCGATTCAAGGGAGCTTTTACGAAGAAGAATTGCAAAAGGCAGCCTATCCCGATGTGTATCTCGTCGAGAAAATTTTGCAACGAAAAGGAAAACAGGTTAAAGTTCGGTGGCTTGGGTTTGATTCGAGCCACGACAGTTGGATTGACGGTGAAAACAGACTGTAATTCCAAGATCAACCACAAATTTATGATGTATGCTAAACAATAAAAATGCTAATTTGATCATATTTTGTTTTATTTAAACATATAATACTAGATATGTACAATATAATTGGGAAACAAATAACACATATACTAATGTGCCTATTATACAAATACATAAATTGATTTATTCTAATTTGGTAATTTGTTGGGCTTCGTTGGAAATCTCCGTGGCAACGTTTTCATTCATGATGGATTCTATACTTTTAACCAGGTCAGAATCATACAATGGCTCAAGAGAATGATGCTGATTTCGCAGTGTGTTGCCTCTAGCGAACCACTTTAAGTTCTCAAGTCGGAACTTGAGAGCATTACCTATATCTACAGGATGGGAGACATTGTACCACTCTTTAACTAGTTGAGCATTAGTATTTTTCTTCAGCACTTTGTTTATAGTTGCATGGAAAGACACTCGCTGCCTGCGTATGAGGTACCATTCGCTCTTACTAAGAGCCAACAGAGCCATGCATCTCTGTTTTTTGTGGTTGATGGACTTTGGAGCTACTCGATGGACTACGTCTTTCCTCAAGCGTTTTACTACCTGATGCTGTATTTTGTTAGAGACCACGTTCAGAATCTCACGATGACGTTCCGATGCTTTGACAGATTCCTCTTCTAGTCTAACTCGATGCAGTTCGGCTTTGGCCCTAGCTTCCTCAGCTTGAATACGTTCTTTTTCAGCCTTAACTCGTTCCTCTTCAGCTCGCATACGATCTCGATCTGCTTTGTTTCTCTCTTCTTCCGCTTGTAATCGTTCTTTTTGCATTTGAATCATCTCAGCCTCAGCGGTATTCTTTACTTGTATCATAATTTGCTTAAGTTCATCCAACTCAGTCATCAAATGCTGGTTTTGTGCAGAAATTAGGTCGTTGTGTGCAGAAATTTGTTTGAGACGCATTTCCTCGTGATGTTTCTCGTAAGTGATATATTTCATTGAGATGCGTTTAATTAAAGTGTAGAGGATGCGAATTTCTGTAGCTTTCTTGCTCCGCATCTGCATAAGCAGCATTTCAAAGTCGATGGCGCTCATGCAAATGTATTTCTTTTGAATTATGTTTGCATCTTGAATTTCTTCGTATTCCATTGTTGGCTGCTGCGTCTTGAGCAAATCCATAAAATGATATTTTTTTTGTCTGTACTCACCAACGTAACCACACCACTCCAGGACATTATCATCGATGAGCACTTTGTCTGTCCACGTCAGCTTCCAGAAGAAAGCGTTACATCTATCATTTTCAATGTCGAGACCAAATTTGAGACATACTTCCGTATAGGTTAATTTACCCATCGGCGTAACCCACAGTCTAACATCTTGATCACTTTCAACTTTATTGTGTTTAGGTTGAATAGATGCCATCTTGGAATTGTACTATGTTAATCAATTGTTGCAAACGAACTGAAATTTTTTCTTCTTTGTTAAGATGACTAAAGGATGTATCATGTGACGTCACAGAAAAAGGGAGGGAGGCCCGCTAAGAGGGGCCATGATTGCCAGATTTCCATATTTCCCTAGATCCCGGAAAAACAAACTTAGTGCGTATTGTTTCTTTAAACAGCGATGAGAAAAATCCCTATACCTAGGGAAAACACACGATTGAATTGATTATCTTGGCAATGTCGCATCATGATGATAGCTAATGGAATGTGGAATATGCATTGGAAACTAACCTAACCCTTCACCTATCACAGTCTCACACGGACACGAACCACAGAACACACGACGTTACAACCTGTCACCACACTTTTTTATTCACATGAAATTTATAATAAATTAGGTATTTACTAATAGTTTTTTCATTTTCCTTTATACATTATATCCCTCAACATTATTCATCATACAATATAACCATACCTTTTCCTAACATATGACAGAAAGTGGAGGGAGGTATGGCTCAACCAACCAATGAGGGTGTAGTTTATGACGTCATGGTAAAGTAGTGGGAGGCCCGCTAAGAGGGGCCATGATTGCCAGATTTCCATATTTCCCTAGATCCCGGAAAAACAAACTTAGTGCGTATTGTTTCTTTAAACAGCGATGAGAAAAATCCCTATACCTAGGGAAAACACACGATTGAATTGATTATCTTGGCAATGTCGCATCATGATGATAGCTAATGGAATGTGGAATATGCATTGGAAACTAACCTAACCCTTCACCTATCACAGTCTCACAAGGACACGAACCACAGAACACACGACGTTACAACCTGTCACCACACTTTTTTATTCACATGAAATTTATAATAAATTAGGTATTTACTAATAGTTTTTTCATTTTCCTTTATACATTATATCCCTCAACATTATTCATCATACAATATAACCATACCTTTTCCTAACATATGACAGAAAGTGGAGGGAGGTATGGCTCAACCAACCAATGAGGGTGTAGTTTATGACGTCATGGTAAAGTAGTGGGAGGCCCGCTAAGAGGGGCCATGATTGCCAGATTTCCATATTTCCCTAGATCCCGGAAAAACAAACTTAGTGCGTATTGTTTCTTTAAACAGCGATGAGAAAAATCCCTATACCTAGGGAAAACACACGATTGAATTGATTATCTTGGCAATGTCGCATCATGATGATAGCTAATGGAATGTGGAATATGCATTGGAAACTAACCTAACCCTTCACCTATCACAGTCTCACACGGACACGAACCACAGAACACACGACGTTACAACCTGTCACCACACTTTTTTATTCACATGAAATTTATAATAAATTAGGTATTTACTAATAGTTTTTTCATTTTCCTTTATACATTATATCCCTCAACATTATTCATCATACAATATAACCATACCTTTTCCTAACATATGACAGAAAGTGGAGGGAGGTATGGCTCAACCAACCAATGAGGGTGTAGTTTATGACGTCATGGTAAAGTAGTGGGAGGCCCGCTAAGAGGGGCCATGATTGCCAGATTTCCATATTTCCCTAGATCCCGGAAAAACAAACTTAGTGCGTATTGTTTCTTTAAACAGCGATGAGAAAAATCCCTATACCTAGGGAAAACACACGATTGAATTGATTATCTTGGCAATGTCGCATCATGATGATAGCTAATGGAATGTGGAATATGCATTGGAAACTAACCTAACCCTTCACCTATCACAGTCTCACACGGACACGAACCACAGAACACACGACGTTACAACCTGTCACCACACTTTTTTATTCACATGAAATTTATAATAAATTAGGTATTTACTAATAGTTTTTTCATTTTCCTTTATACATTATATCCCTCAACATTATTCATCATACAATATAACCATACCTTTTCCTAACATATGACAGAAAGTGGAGGGAGGTATGGCTCAACCAACCAATGAGGGTGTAGTTTATGACGTCATGGTAAAGTAGTGGGAGGCCCGCTAAGAGGGGCCATGATTGCCAGATTTCCATATTTCCCTAGATCCCGGAAAAACAAACTTAGTGCGTATTGTTTCTTTAAACAGCGATGAGAAAAATCCCTATACCTAGGGAAAACACACGATTGAATTGATTATCTTGGCAATGTCGCATCATGATGATAGCTAATGGAATGTGGAATATGCATTGGAAACTAACCTAACCCTTCACCTATCACAGTCTCACACGGACACGAACCACAGAACACACGACGTTACAACCTGTCACCACACTTTTTTATTCACATGAAATTTATAATAAATTAGGTATTTACTAATAGTTTTTTCATTTTCCTTTATACATTATATCCCTCAACATTATTCATCATACAATATAACCATACCTTTTCCTAACATATGACAGAAAGTGGAGGGAGGTATGGCTCAACCAACCAATGAGGGTGTAGTTTATGACGTCATGGTAAAGTAGTGGGAGGCCCGCTAAGAGGGGCCATGATTGCCAGATTTCCATATTTCCCTAGATCCCGGAAAAACAAACTTAGTGCGTATTGTTTCTTTAAACAGCGATGAGAAAAATCCCTATACCTAGGGAAAACACACGATTGAATTGATTATCTTGGCAATGTCGCATCATGATGATAGCTAATGGAATGTGGAATATGCATTGTATGCTGTGTTGACAAATTTAGAGCAAAATGCTAGTTCAAGTTTAAATCGACCAATGAGAGCACGGCTTATGACTTCACAGAAAAAGGGTAGGAGGCACTCCGTAGAGTGTGTTGAAGCTAGAGAGATAACAAAGTTCGCTATACCATTCGTTCTAATAGGAAGTAAAACAATGTTCTGTATTTAAAATTTTATTTCAAAGCTACCCCTCACAAAACACAACGTCAACCACGGAACAAGAAACTAACCTAACCCTTCACCTATCACAGTCTCACACGGACACGAACCACAGAACACACGACGTTACAACCTGTCACCACACTTTTTTATTCACATGAAATTTATAATAAATTAGGTATTTACTAATAGTTTTTTCATTTTCCTTTATACATTATATCCCTCAACATTATTCATCATACAATATAACCATACCTTTTCCTAACATATGACAGAAAGTGGAGGGAGGTATGGCTCAACCAACCAATGAGGGTGTAGTTTATGACGTCATGGTAAAGTAGTGGGAGGCCCGCTAAGAGGGACCATGATTGTCAGATTTCCATATTTCCCTAGATCCCGGAAAAACAAACTTAGTGCTTATTGTTTCTTTAAACAGCGATGAGAAAAATCCCTATACCTAGGGAAAACACACGATTGAATTGATTATCTTGGCAATGTAGCATCATGATGATAGCTAATGGAATGTGGAATATGCATTGTATGCTGTCTTGACAAATTTAGAGCAAAATGCTAGTTCAAGTTTAAATCGACCCTCACAAAACACAACGTCAACCACGGAACAAGAAACTAACCTAACCCTTCACCTATCACAGTCTCACACGGACACGAACCACAGAACACACGACGTTACAACCTGTCACCACACAAAACACAACGTCAACCATAACATCATCATTTCAGCCCCCTTTACATAACCTCACTTTTCATCAAACACACCAGCCCCCATAACAGCCATCAGGTCCCCCCTAAAGAACGACACCCGCAAGACAACACACATAACCTCACTATTACACACCATCCAGACACCACCAACACACACCGGGGGCCCCCACGAAAGCACACCCATAACCTATAAACACATAACCTATACACACATAGGACACCAAACATCAGCCCCCACACCAATGACACCGGGGGGCCACAGCCCCCACGGAAACACACCCAAAGACAACATAACCTATAAACACATAACCTTACACCATACCCCACACCAATGGCACATAACCTTACACGGGGCCCCAGCGGAGACCCCCACGGAAGCACACCTATAAACACATAGGACACCATACATCAGCCCCCACACCAACGACACATAACCTATACTCACATAACCTTACACGGGGGCCCTCCACCGACATACACACAACACAGGGACCCCCAACGGAGCCCCCCACGGAAGCACACCTATAAACACATAACCTTACACCATACATCAGCCCCCACACCAACGACACATAACCTATACTCACATAACGTTACACGGGGGCCCCCGACATACACACAACACGGGGGGCCCCAGCGGAGCCCCCAGAGGAAGCACACCTATAAACACATAACCTTACACGGGGGCCCCCCTCGGCCCCCACACCAATCACACATAACCTATACCCACATAACGTTACACGGGGGCCCTCCACCGACATACACACAACACGGGGGCCCCCAACGGAGCCCCCAGAGGAACCCTACGGGGGCACACCACACCCAAAACACTAGATGCGCAGCCCTAAGCCACTTCCGGTCTAGAAACCCCGTTGTTATTCTACTACCGGGCGTTCCCAGAAAAGGTACATGGTAGCTAATCACTCACATACATAAGAGTAAACTGCACATATATGATAATATGGCTTTATTTAATTATCCACCATAATATTGGGTCCATCGAAAGCTCTAAAGTTAAAGCTATAGGAGTTTTTCACCTGCCCCTCAGCTAATTTCACTTTGTACATAACTAGCTTGTTATTATGGTCTGAGGTCAGCAACTGAAACTTGCAGTTCTATTATATATATATATATATATATATATATATATATATATATATATATATATATATATATACAGACACTGGGCTAGAGCTACTAAATTATGTAAATTTTTAAAATTGATTGTATTATTAAACATAGCATAGCAAATATTTAAGATAAATAATAAAATACATCTAATAAATGATGAGCAAATGAATTTAGAGAGGAATGTCCCATTACAAAAACTTTTAGTACTAAAAATTCAAACAATCTACAAACAGTGAGAATTCAGCACCCATTTCACCTCCATATATTTTCAAGAACAAATGACGATTACTACATAAATCCGTTCGCAGGATGAATATATATTTTTTAACCGACTTCCAAAAAGGAGGGGGTTACTAATTCGTCGGCACCTGTTTTGTATGTATGCTCAGTGATTATTCAAAAACGGCTTGGGCAATTTTGATGATATAATTTTCTATATCGTGAGATATATAAAATCAGAAGAAGCAGTAATTAAGGGACTACACTTCAGTGAATTTCAATGAATCTGCAGTGATTTCTCTAAAACGGCACAACCAATTTGAATATTTTAAATTTTATTTTACAAAGAGGTGTTCCAGTCTGATTTCGTATACTTTTCTATAACGTAAAACATACCGTTTTTCTGAAAGTCTAAAAAAAATTGCAAAAAACAGTGAACATCAACGTAAATGTCAAATTTTCGTCATAAATTTCTAGCTTAAATGTCAAGATATGCCATGAAAGTATATCGTACAGGGTGTTTGCAACGGTTTTCATTTTATAGGGCTTGCAGTCGAGTGAGATGACACAAAATATTTCTTTCTTTTCTTTTCTGTTCGGTAGTAGGTGTGTGTGTGTGCGAGCATCGAAATTTAGGCAGCCAGAAATGTGCGCAGTTTACATATAGAGCGAAGTAAAATTACAATTAGACAGGTGGGTTCAAAAAAACTTACAAATAAATGTCATATTGGGTGGTAGATGACCAGTTGGTTGAAATAAGACAAGCAAAACTTAAAAAAATGGATATTTGGCTTATAGTGGGGAGAGTGAAAAAAATGTTAGAAGCAGTTGCATAAAAAGTATGATTATTATACAGGCTGGTTAAAAATGTTGAATACTGTGGAACATAAGTAGTTGCTCATACTAGACATATGGGGCGAAATAAAATTGTAGGTATGCAGGGTGATTTAAACAATAGAAAAATAGAAACAGTCAATAGACTGGAGAGGAGTAATACTTATACAGGGCGATTGCAACATCGTGATTCAGAAAATGATAGACAAATAATTTATATTAGGTGACCAATACACAGGGATATATACAGGTTGGTTGGAATATAGGGTGAATTAGAGTTACACTGGTCCGAATAATAAAAAACATAAAAATGTTAAAAATATGTGGATAATACAAAAAAAATACATATTAGAGAGAGATCGAGAGATATGAATACGCTAAAATAATTGTACATTAAATTAGATAAAATAAGAACATATGTCAGAAAATAGATTGCAGACAGTTTCTAAAGAGTTTTTTAAGCCAGCTGAAGTCGGTTCTTTTTTAAATATAAATTATTAAAATCCTTAAATGGGGTTTCCCTATTTCTGTTTTTATACTGTACCACAAAATAAGGTGATATTTTATGTACGTTTTTGGGAATTCGAGGTAAATCTTCCCCTACTGTTAAGACCTGTGAAGAAACAATTGGTCGTTATTAATTAATTTGATTCCGTTTGAGAATGGCAGTCTATGTCGAAACTAGTTACGGTAATGTATTTATTTATTTAAACTTCTGATATATAGAAATGAATTGCTTTTCTTCTTTCGTTCGTTATAGTTCAAGGATTGTTTAGAAACAACATAAAAAAATTGAAAAAATTAAAAATTCCAAAAATAAAAAAATATTCATTCTGTCACTGCTTGACCATCGTATACCTATACATACATATGTATATCTATATATGTAAAAATAAATGTGTTTTACATTTATTTTTCTTATGTGGACACACTCTTGCTCCGTCGAAAACACACTGTACTTCTCGGCAAAGGAGCGCGCTGTCAATGTAAAAACATGACTAGTAGGTTTTAAAATTACGTCGAAGTAAACTGAAGAACTGAACATGAATTATTTTTGTACAATATAATCAATTACTGATTGTTTAACTAATAAATATAATAAACTTTGTTTACAGAGCACGCTGTGGTTTGTTTTATGTTAAAACAGTAACTGTAGAGCAGTGACATTATAAAACGACATTCTTTATATGGAATTAGATGCAGACATGGAGAAACGTCGCTTTGAATTCACCATATTGCCTGGAAGTAACGGCAAAACAAATGTTTGTTGCAATAACCTCAATAGCTACGAGTGACAATAAAGTGTATGTAATGCCAGAAGAATTACAATCAGTAGGGCACCATAAGGAAATTATGAAAACAGATGTATATACTAAAGTAAAAAACCGTTTATCTAAAAGGTACTAAGTAAGAAGAGTTTGGATTACAATGACTAATGAACAATAAAAAAAATTACATAGACGAGGACGGGAACATACAATTTGGTGATCGATATCTTGAAGAATTAAACCCAGAAACATCTATGACTGCACCTAAGGAAGATACAGATTCATTATATAGACTTCTGGAAAAGTTGGTAGTGAGTACTCATGAAAATATGCACCAGAATTTGAAAAATATTGCGGATAAATTTATAATAGAGAAATTTACAAGCAAGCATTCAAATGCTACACAATGGATGGACTTTTTTGAGAAGGAGTGGCATGGTTCCAGATGTAGTAGGATGAAAAAAAATTGAGATTCTCCGACTACTTATGGACAAAAGTTGTTCTATGATGATAAAATTGGCAACGAACTCACAATGGAGTCACTGGAAAGATAAATTTTGCGAGTCTTTTGCCAATAAGAGTTGGAACACAGAAACTTATGCGCTTTTTTTAAATTCAAGGATGGTTCACTGTTGAATTATGCTATAAAAAAAGAAAAGCTCCTGCTAGATATGTGGGGATCAATGGTGCAGGAACGCTGGTGGATTTAACTGCAGCCAGTTTGCTAGAATTTGTTCTGAATAAGATTGATCCAGAAAGTTTCAAAGATTTATTAGATTTGTTTAACGAAATAAGCAAGCACGAAAATATTCTAAATAAAATGTTTTACAGTGAAGGGACAGTAAGCAGTTTACAGGAAGAATTATAGGAATGAAGATTTGAAAATTTGTGAAAAGTTAAATAACGGAAATCAGTACAATTCCTAAGATGCATGGTGCTTCAGAACGTAAGAAGATGACAGAATAAATAAAAAGTTTATAAAGCATGTAAATAATTCGGTAATAGAAACCGATATAAATGAAAATGTTCCAAAAAACTAGTTGTAATACCATTACTCAATGTCAAAATGAGAGTGAATGATAAACTGTAAATAAATGGAATATATGATTCCAGGTCAAATGTATCTCTTATTAATTCTAAGTTACTGAAACTTAAACGAAGGGAATTTAGTAACAATTAGTGATGTTAAAAAACCAAGTGGTTTGACAAGTTTAAAAATAAAAATATTTGTACTATCGATGTTTATATAATGAATGAACAATTTCAAGTACGAGTTCTTGATTGGTCTAGATTTAGTATAAACATTCAGATTGAACCAGAATTAAAACTTGGAAATAACCCAGACACATTATAAGAAAGATAATGACAGGAAAAAATTGGAAATTTCTACAACTGAAACTGAAACACAAAAATTAAAAAATGAATATGTTAAAAAATATAACGTGAATTTTAATTAAGGAGTGAGAGCAGAAACTTCGAAATTACAGTAGATCATTTGAACGAGGAGCAAAGAGCCGAAATAAATCATTAGTTAGCAAATATACATCGGTTTTCGCGAAACATAAATATGACCATGGCACTGTTAGTGGAAATGGGGCACGGATAGATTAAATAATAGACAAATACTACAGTAAAAGACCCTACAGATGTACTGTAGAAGACAAAAAGGAAATAGAAGAACAAATAGCAAAGTTATTGTATTGTCATGTAGCCCTTTTGCCGCGACTGTTACATTGACATTTAAAAAAGAAGAAAACAAAAAATCCAGACTTTGTATAGATTTCAGAATAAAATTGTAGTACCCCAGGCTCAACCATTACGTTTAATTAAGGATCTAGTGATAAAAACAAGAAATGACAAGTTTTTTTCATCTTTGGAAATTAATTCTGCATTTTGGTCTATTCCTTTACGAATTGAAGAAAGAAATAAAACTGAATTTGTGACACATGCATGCCATTTTCAGTGGACCTGTCTTCCATAAGGCTTAAAGTGGTCAATCGTTACGGGTTTATCGGAGTAACCTAGCGACTTCACGTATCCCCACAGAAAATAGTCAAGCGGCGTTAAATCGCACGATCTTATAGGGCAATTCACGGGTACGAAACGTGAAACTATGCGGTTACTAAACGTTTCTTTCAATAAATCAATTGTGGCACGAGCTGTGTGACATGTTGCCCCGTCTTGTTGAAACCACAGCTCGTGTGCATCCTGCTTGTTCAATTGATGAACGAAAAAGTTAGTAATCATGGGTCTATAGCGATCACCATTGACTGTAACGTTCTGGCCAGCATCGTTTTTAAAGAAGTACGGACCAATTATTCCACCAGCCCATAAAGCACACCAAACAGTCAGTTTATCTGGATGTAACGGTGTCTCAACATGAACTTGAGAATTATCATCACTCTAAATACGGCAATTTTGTTTATTGACGTATCCATTCAACCAAAATGAGTTTCATCGCTAAACAAAATTCGCTTATGAAAATCGGGATCAACGGCAATCTTGTTTTGGGCCCATTTACCGAATGTACGCCTTGTTAGGTGATCGTATGGCTTCAATTTTTGCACAAGTTGAATTTTGTAAGCACGCAAACCAAGATCTTTTCGCAAAATCTTCCATAAAGTGGATGGACACTTAATCCAATTTCTGTGCACGATGGCGGATAGACTGATTCGGGTTTTCCTATACGCTACGCTCTACAGCAACAATAGATTCTTCTGTACGCACTGTTCGACATCTCTGTGGATGCGTATTATCATTTAGAGTAAACGTTGTGCGAAAACGGTGCATAGTTAATCGAATTAATTGCTCCGATCGACGATTATGTTGACCGTAAAATGGACGTAGTACCTCTAAAAAACACCCGTTATATTGAGGACATACTCGTTTTTTCTGAAGACATATTGATCATTTGGTACAATTACTAGAAGCAATCAATATAGAAGGTTTTAGATTAAAGTTTAACCAGTAAAGGATAATTTAAAGTGAATTAGAAATTTCCCCGTACTAAAAACACAAAAAACTTAAGATAGTTCTTGAGAAAGATAAACTTTTATCATGAGTACATTCCAAAGAGTGCTATAATCCTTGAGCGATTGCATAATTTACTCCGGAAAAACCAAAAATTTGTATGGTCTCATAAATGTCAAGAATCATTTGAAATAGTGAAGAACATGTTATGTTCCCAGCCGGTTTTGGAAATATTTGATCATGATTTGCCAATAAATATTTACACGCATGCTTCTCTAGAGGGTATTGGAGCTATCTGGAAACAGTCACAAAACAATGAAAAGAAAAAAACAGTTGCTTATTTTTCACAAATACTGAATACAGCTCAATAAAAAAAGGCTATATACCTAGAATGTTTAGCTTTCAAGGAAGCAGTGCGGTATTGTCAGTTTTGGCTCAAAGGCAATTCATTTACAGTTTTTTCTGACGATAAGCCGCTGAAAAATATTAATTTTAAGTCACGTACGGATGAAGAACTAGGTGATCTAACATATTATCTGTCACAGTATGATTTTAACACAAATTATGCGGCAGGGAAACTAAACTTAGAAGCAGATTGCCTAAGTAGAAACCCAGTATTGGAATGTGACGAAAATTCAGATGAGTTGCTAAAGATTGTAAATTTAAACAATCTCGACGAAATTGTGAGAGACGACGCTGAAAATAAAATACTACACAGGGACAGGAAGAAATTTATCAAAAGGCAAAATCTATATTACAAAAAAGTCAAGACAAAAGAAAAGATCCATCTATCTGAAGAATTTAGAATTAAAAACTGTACACGACGACTTATGTACATTGGAAATGGACGAATGCAGAAGAACATTAGTCCATTTTATACTGCTAAAATGAAAAACATTCAAATTTGCAAAAACGGTGATGTTTGTAACAGAAATAACTCAAGAAGAACAGACAAATGTGGACTTATGCCTCAACTAGGTCCAGCAACAAAGCCTTTCGAAATAATGTCTATAGATATAATAGGAGGTTTCGGGAGCTCACGATCAACAAAAAAATACTTGCATCTCTTAGTGGTCCACTTTTCAAGATATGCCTTTATCATAACATCAAAGACATATGCGACAAGTGATTTCATAAAACTTGTCAAAAACGTAGCCGAAATAGAGACACTTGGTATGGTTCTTACTGATTAATACTCTGGAATAAATTCAAAATACTTCAAGACATTCTTAAATGAGCAGAATTAACCTTCACTGCGGTGAATGCACCATTCTCAAATAATTTTAATGAACGTCTTAATCAAACAGAAAATACATCCAAACATGTTATACAGGAAAATTAGTTCACAAATCCGAAGACCCACAGTTAATTCTGCGAGAGATTTTTTTCTAATAGAAAGCAACTAGTGTGCCGTTTCCACAAACTGCTCTTAGGTAGGTACTACACCTTGATTTGCAATTAATTAATTTATCTGCATCTTTCAGAAACCATTGTGAGGAGTGGAAACCCAAATGAATATTAAAAATAATATAAAAAGACAAAAAAGACGATAAGGGTGAGTAGAAATATAACTAAAGTTAAAGAGTTAGGGAAGAAGTAGCAAACAAAAGTGAAATTCCCTGGTCACAATAATAGTCAAAAAGACAGCAGATGGAATAAATCGATTATCATTTGGAGACCGTGGGAATATAAAATAATTTGGTCAAGTGCGAGTTGGACTCGCATACTAAGGGTTCCGTACCACCTTTAAGATGCTAATATTCCAGTTTCAGTTACCGTAATATCTTTTTAAATTTATAAAAAATATACAGTTTGATTTTCCACACATAGATTTTTATTTTATCTGCTTCAGGATTCGCTTTATAAGAATATATATATATATATATATATATATATATATATATATATATATATATATATATATATATGTTACATGCAAAATATATCAGCACTTAGTTCACACAGTCGAGAAGTCAACGGAATTTAAAGCGTACGTGACTTCTCAGGGATATCAAATTTCATCTTGAATTATATGCAAACAACTTCCCGGAAACCTACACGAGTCCGTTTACCCAGTAAAAACGCTGACTTGCATCAGCACTTTTGTCAATGTTATAAAAGCAACTGGAAACGTTCTCGTGTTGTCATTCAAATAATATCATTTATAGCATTAAGTTATTCAAGTACTTTAACTATTTAAATTGTTCACTTTTAATATTGTATGTTTCTAAATAAATATATTTTTTTAAAAAGTGAATTGAATCAAAGTGAATATAAAATTGGCGCAGTCAGTAGGATTGTCCAACACAGTTAGAACACGTGAATACTAACTAACTGTGGAGATTTGTAAATCATTGTGGACAAAACCTACTTGAAAAGGACAACAACTACCAAGTACTAGCAAGGGAACACGCAACCAGGCTAACCAGTGCTAGCGGAGAACAGTCCGATGCGAGGAATAATAACGTAAGAATCACATAAAGTAACTATTTTTTATTTTTTTTGAATGACCACCAGTTCTTTCATTTATATAATATTTTATTCCTCATAACCTTACATTCCTAAATAATTTTGAAACTATATATTTTACATAATCATATTATTTTATTTCCATTACTTTGACTTACATATTTCGAAGTATTTGAAACATTATTTCAAGTTTATTATTAATCTACCATTTATACATTCCTATTTCAAATTTGTTATTACTCTATTAAACATTGCTCGATATTAGATTTTGATAAACTAGATATTTACCATTTACATTTAAAACCTCAACATTTAATTTTTATTTATTGTGCGAATTTATACATTTATAAAAATGGCCACCACTAGACAGGCAGCTACACCAACCGTAGAACCCTATAAGCTTTCAGAAATATTTGCCATAATTCCTGAGTATGATGGTAATCCGATATTTTTGAATACTTTCATATGCTCCTGTAATACTGCTTACAGCATGGCAACGGATAATCAGCAAGTATTGCTAATTCTCCACATCAAAAATAAGTTACGCGGTAGAGCGGCTGAATTAATTAATTCGCGAAACCCTAGTCAATTAGCTGAAATTCAAACCCTACTGGAAAATCATTTTGGAGATCCTAGAGATCTCTCGGCTCTCATACAGGACTTGCAACGAATGCGGCAAACTCCTAATGAATCCCCCCTCACTTTCTCTGCTAGACTCCAGACGCATCAAGCGAAAATGCTAGCAGCTATAAACAAACAAAATTTAACTATCAAAGAAAAACAAGCACAGATTGACTTAATAGAGTCAATGGCTCTTAATAGCCTCCTCACGGGTTTAGAGCCCAAAATTGATCAACTCGTTCGCGCTAGCGACCCGTGCAGTATTCTCACTTCCATTTCCAGAATTAAACGAGAACTACAACTATCACATTTAGAAACCCAGAAATTTTCAGGTAATAGAAGTTTCCAACAAACCCCTCGTAAACCAAATAACGGTCCACCTCCAAAACAATGCTCTTTTTGTAAACGCATGGGCCATTTAAGCAACGAATGCTTATTGAGAATGAGACAATTTCAACACAACCCGAATTCTAATCAGAACTATTCGAATTACCGCCCTCATTTTTCCAATCAACCTGCTAATCAATCTACAAATGTTAATCCCAGTCAACAATTTTCACAGCAACAATTTCGTCCATCTACCAGTAGACAACCCCAAATGTCTGGCAATTACAGACCGAACCCGAGTTTCTTTAAACATCAACAACGCCAACAACCAAAGACTCATCACTTGAACAATCTGCAATTCGGACCATATCACAATGACTATAACTACTCTCAAAACGAAAATCATTACACCTCTTTACCCGATGAGTACGGAAACGTACAAGATTATCACCCTAATGATTTCGAACAAAACAATGAACCAGAACATTTCAATACTGAACAGTTATACGAATTTTATTCTGACGAACCTGATTCTTCTCAAGTAAATTTTCATTTGACCCCCACTCAGTCAGAACCCCCAGACCAAGAAATTTCAGAAATTCAAACCCAAATTCAGACAATGAATCTGGACGACTTCAGCCCCAATGTCAACTTCCCAGAACAGAACTTTCTGTAAGACCCCTTCTTTCCGTCAAGTCAAAGAATCTTTATTATATTACTGACTCTTCAAACACCTATAAACTTCTTATCGATACGGGTGCAGGACTTTCAATTTTTAAACCTGAAACCTGCCAACGCTTCAAACAACGATTTCCCGAAAACGTAGTCATCCAAGGAATCACCGATCAGAAAATCTTAATCAACGAATCCACCCTTGTACCTTTCAATGTCGCCGACCCACACAAGGTATATATTTGCAACATCGACATTGAATTCGACGGATTACTGGGTTCAGATTTCCTTGAACACTATAACTGCGTTATAGACTTTAACAGCAAACAACTTGTCACTAATTTTAAAACTTTACCTCTCTACAAAGTTACGGATGATACTGTCATGCGTACTCAGAACCCTTCAACTTTCAATAACTGCATCCCGGTTAATACAATCTGTTTAGAACCCCGAACAGAACAAATATGTAAATTAAAATGTAACCTCACTAATACTGATGCTTTCCTATCATCTGCCGAAATAGAAAAAGTTTATCTTCCCCGTGCCCTTGTTAAAATTAATGAAAAAGGCGAATTCCTTACTTCAGTTTTAAATGCAAATGCTATCTTACTTTGCCTCGAATATTCCGACATATTCTATTTAGAAGGTGACCAACTGACCTTTACAAACGAAATCAAACATTCGATAGACACTACTAACGCAAAACCCTCTTTCACAAAGTCATATCGGTACCCCCAAATACACAAACAAGAGGTAAAAAGTCAGATATCAAAGATGCTCGACCAAGGCATTATACGTCCGTCTAATTCGCCATGGTCATCCCCGGTTTGGGTAGTTCCCAAAAAACTAGACGCATCTGGTACCCAAAAATGGCGTGTCGTCGTCGATTATCGTAAATTAAATGAACTTACCGTTGACGACAAATATCCCCTACCGAACATTTCTGATTTACTTGACCAACTTGGCAAATACCAATACTTCACCACCCTCGACTTAGCTTCCGGGTTTCACCAAATCGAAATCGATACTAAAGACATCCAAAAAACAGCATTCACAGTTGATAATGGCCATTTCGAATTTGTTATAATGCCCTTCGGTCTTAAAAACGCTCCATCCACCTTCCAAAGGGTAATGGATAATATTCTTTTAGGTGTTCAAAACGAGAGATGTTTAGTCTATATGGACGACATTATCGTTTATTCTCCGACTATACATGAGCACATAGCCCGACTTTCTGAAGTTTTCAAACAATTGCGAAAAGCCAATCTAAAAATCCAACCCGACAAATGCGTGTTTCCTCGCAAAGAGGTCGCGTATCTTGGCCACCTTATAACTCCCGAAGGCGTGAAGCCTAACCCCTCAAAGGTAGATTGTATCTTAAATTTCCCCCAACCAAAAAACCCAAAAGATATCAAGTCCTTCTTAGGATTAGCTGGTGATTACAGGCGATTCATCCCCAATTTCGCCAAGATTTCAAAACCTTTGACAAGATTACTTCAAAAAGACACACCTTTCCAGTTTGATTCAGAATGTGTCAAATCTTTTGACGAATTAAAAAGAGCCCTTACTTCTACCCCCATACTCATATACCCTAATTTTGAAGAGCCATTTATTCTTACAACCGACGCCAGTTCATTTGCTATCGGCGCAGTGCTCTCTCAAGGCCCCGTAGGTAAAGATTTACCCGTAGCCTATGCCTCCAGATCTCTCTGCAATGCTGAAACTAAGTATTCAACCATAGAACGAGAACTCCTTGCAATAGTGTGGGCGGTTAAACACTTTCGTCCGATAATTTTTGGCCGTAAGTTTTTACTTCTGACCGATTACCGCCCGTTAACTTGGCTGTTTTCTATAAAGGACCCTGGAAGTAGACTTGCAAGATGGCGCCTTAAGCTCGAGGAGTACGACTATCAAATAATTTACAAACCCAGCAAAGTAAATAAAAAAGTTAACAACTTTAATGAATACAGATCATTTCAAGCAAACAATCATCTAACACCATTTACAGTACTCCCAACAAACGAAACTAACGATGACTCACAAGAACCCCAGACGAGAAGTCCCATTAATCTCCAACAAATCTCCGAAGAATTTAAAACTTTTGTCGAGCGATATCAAACCGTCTCTCTCATAGATTACGACAAAATTCAATTTTCTAATTGCCAACTCCTAGACCGAGGAAACAAAAACATCCTAGTATTTCCCCAAGACTCTCTCATGAAAAATTTTCACCATGACATCATCGAAGACATTTTTGAGGAAAATGCTGATTTCCGTACCCCTAGAGTAAATGTCTTTGCAAGCAAAAGTGTCAGAAAAAGACGCTATTACATCGTCCCTCTCCCTTCTGACCCAGAAATAGTCAACGAGATTCTTTTCGCATCTCTGTATAATAGTAGAGATGTGTTTACTGAAAATGAAGTATTCTGTGTTGAGAATAACATTCAACTGCCCATTTTGGAAATGCTTTCGTTTATCTTTTCCGAAATCGATATCAAATGGAAAGTTTGCCAAAATATCGTCCAAACGGTTGAGAAAGGCCAAATACCCATCATCCTCGACCAATTCCATAACGGCAAAAATAATATACACCGAGATATCAATGAAACTATCCGCAGAATAAAAGAAAAATACAATTGGCAAGGACTGACTAAGGACGTTGACAATTTTATCAAAAACTGTCAATCTTGCCATAGAGCAAAAGTTTACCGGAAAAATCTCGACAGCCCACTTGTCATTACTGAAACCCCACGGACACCCTTTGAACGCGTCAACATCGATATTCTAGAAGTCCCGACAAAAAACTACGCATTAACTATCCGGGACGAATTAACAAAATTCTCTCAGGCCTACCCCATAACCGACAAATCCGCAAAAACCGTTGTTAGTACCTTACTACTCTATTTCCAACACTTCGGTACTCCATTACGGATACATTGTGATTATGGCAGGGAATTCGACAACACACTAATGAGAGACTTGTGTAAACTATTTGACATCAAACTATCTTATTCTAGTGTGGGACATCCCCAGTCAAATGGTTCATTAGAACGATTCCACTCGACCTTATTATTATTATGATTAGAATCCATAAACTAGAAAATCCTGACGAACACCCTTTTAACATCCTCCCTTATGCAATCATTGCATATAACAATTCTGTAAACAAAACTCATGGATTCACCCCTTACGAACTTGTTTATGGACATACTTCGAGTAGGACTCTCTACAACCAACAAGCCCTGATAATTAAGTACATCAGAGATCTCAATAATCGTATCTCTCACTATTATAAAATTGCTCGCGAAAGAACGGAAATCCAAAAACATAAAGCGAAAGTCAGATTTGATGAACACGTTTCTGAAGACCTCCCTAACTATCAAATAGGCGATAAAGTCTATATTAAAGAATCCCAGATCAAGGACAAACTCCAAAATAAATTCAATGGTCCTTTCGAAATCCTGGAGATTCACAGAAACTCCGCAACAGTACTAAACCCTAAAACTAACCAAAAATCAAAAGTAAATTTCGACCGAATGAAACCGTTCTCAGAAAGTTAATTTCTGTTTCAGGTTTTGCCTGCTGTTCGGGTCAGCAGTACCCCAATTTCAAATACAACCAATAAACAATACTTTAGGTATCTACTTCCATAAGGAAGCAGAAATAACTGTATCCAATGATAAATGGACACTTTTAGTACACAGAAACATTTCTACACTAGAACAAGTATTTACAACAAATAACAGAATATTACAAACTCTTGTAAAAACTGTTAACTTCAATTCTTTTGCTATGAACTACTTTCGCGCAGACGTACAAACCCACATTAACCTTCTCAATCAA
This sequence comes from Octodonta nipae, assembly GCA_034190945.1. Classification (NCBI taxonomy): domain Eukaryota; kingdom Metazoa; phylum Arthropoda; class Insecta; order Coleoptera; family Chrysomelidae; genus Octodonta; species Octodonta nipae. Next base: position 43,456,527 of record CM067224.1, on the reverse strand, counting down.
ATTTCTAACTCAATCAAACAGAAATTTACTGACAAACACATGGACACTAAAAGACACAAACGAGGTATACTTGATGGGGCAGGTACCCTTTTTAAGGCAATCACCGGCAATTTAGACGCCGCCGACGGAAAATACTTTACCGAAAGTATAAACCGCTTAAATCAAGGCCAACTTCAAATTGAGAACTTACAAAAAAACCAAATAAGTGTCACCACATCCCTAATTAAAAACTTCAACGAAACTATCCAAAATCTTAGAATTGACGAAAAACTATTTAACGATAACATGATAAAGCTGGAAAACACTATCGGAAAAATTAATGATAAGGTCGCCTACGTCGAATCAAAACTCGCACTACTTGAAATGTGTGAAAAACTTATGGAGAATTATCTCTACTTAGAAGATAATTTAAATGATGTTTTAAATTCTATCACATTCGCGCGTCTGAAAATAATTCACTCTTCAATTTTAACACCAGAACATCTTATTACCTCATTACAGGAAATATCGCAAAACTTAGTCAAAAGTAACCTTCCATTGGCTGTAAAGTACTCGAGCAGCGCCCAATATCTGCAAATTATTGAACTAGAGGCATTTGAAACATATACCGATCTTATATTTGTGTTAAGAATCCCTTTAGTCGAACAACATCCTTACACAGTCTTTCATTTATATCCTATCCCTATATACGATGAAAGAACAGGTTGACATCATATGCTATCCTTAACTCAAAAATATCTTGCAAAGAATGATGATTCTTTAATGTTTATTCCTATCAAAGTGCGTGTAAACCGTTAGCCACTCGTAAGAAACTCTGTTCTGAACTTCACGTATATCCTATTGACAAACGCGTTATGTGAAGCTCAACTTCTAAAGAATGTCCAGAAGGTACCCGACAACTGTAAAAGCTCACTAATATTCACTCAAGGGTACAACGTTCAAAAACTAGAACCCAATACATGGCTCATAATTACTTCTGAACCCATAAGTGTTACAGTGAATTGCGCTCAAACAAACCCAAAAACTCTTACAATCTCCCTCAACTCCATATTGACTCTTCAATCAGAGTGTAGTGCGTTTATAGGAATTACAAAAGTTCAAGCCGAATCTGGTAAACAAACCGATGTTCTAGAAACTTTCCAACCAGTAACAGTGCCGTTCAACTGTTGCGACGCAGTGCCAGAAAAAAATATAATTCCTGAACTTCAGCCCCTGAAGCTGAACACGCTTAACGTAGAAGAATTAGACGTAGCAAATCACAAATTGGAACAATATTCCAGAGACCTCCAAGCTTAGAGACGCAAGTTTAGGTATACCCTTTATGTTCTCTAAAAACACCATTTTTAATATTAATTTATATCATTAACTTTTTATTTTTCTACACATTATTTTTATTCACATTTCCTTTTACTTTATATTTTATTTTGATATGTTTAGGTTAAGCATTTAATTATTACTCATATTATTTTATTGCTCATTTATTTTAACATTTTTTGATTTTATTTTACAAATATCAATTTGATTTTTACCTTTTACTTTATTTTATTCATATTTCATACACTTATTACTTATTATTCATACCATTCAAACATCATTTTATGTTATTTTATGTTTCTGTTCCTAAAAGTTGATGTTATAGCATCAACTTTTGATATGTAAGGGGAGTTGTTACATGCAAAATATATCAGCACTTAGTTCACACAGTCGAGAAGTCAACGGAATTTAAAGCGTACGTGACTTCTCAGGGATATCAAATTTCATCTTGAATTATATGCAAACAACTTCCCGGAAACCTACACGAGTCCGTTTACCCAGTAAAAACGCTGACTTGCATCAGCACTTTTGTCAATGTTATAAAAGCAACTGGAAACGTTCTCGTGTTGTCATTCAAATAATATCATTTATAGCATTAAGTTATTCAAGTACTTTAACTATTTAAATTGTTCACTTTTAATATTGTATGTTTCTAAATAAATAATTTTTTTTAAAAAGTGAATTGAATCAAAGTGAATATAATATATATATATATATATATATATATATATATATATATATATATATATAGTTTTATAATTTGGCCCCCAAAAATTATTTTTTATTTTACCAATAAACTTTCAGGGAAGCCTGTCTGAATTTTTAGGCTCTTTAGATAGGAAGATAAAGAGCAAAATAGTTCAAGTTTTAAATTATAAATTATTAAATCTGTTATTCAAATTATTTAAAAATACAAATAAAATATACTCTTCAAAATTTAAATAGTGTAGTTTCTAAAGTGGGAATTAAGTCGATTTTTAATATTTTTGTTAATATCTTTTAAACAAATGATTTATAAATATGATATAATTGTAATTCAGATAATGAGCCTGATATATTACATGATGCGTTTGAAAATAGAATTTTTATTTTCCATTTAATTGTATAATTAGTCCCTAAAATTACTATGGGGGTTTTCTTATAATTTTTCTTATAAATTTCAAGTAAGCCCCAGTACCTCTAATTATTTTCAAAATTTTAGACAGTATGGTTTCGGAAATAAAGCGAGAAATAAGAATGTATTATATCTTTATGTTAATATCTTGTAAACAATTAATTTTAAAAATATGAAAAATATATATTTGTATTCCTCATGATGAGCTCTTTCATTTGATGATGCGTTAAAAAATATCTGTTTATTTTCCGTTTAATTCCATAATTTGGTCCTCAATATTAATATTGTCACAATTGAACACAGCTACCACTGGCATTCAGGGACTCCGCCGCACTCATCGATGACACCTTTAAGTACCTTTATCATCGGTTTGCCGTATGCGAAGAATGGAGGGGACCGTATCTCTCAACTAATAATTATTCTTCATTTGTAGTTAGTTGTATTATACCATCTGAACAAACAACTCATGTAATTAGCAGATAATAAAGTGTATTCTGACCACCCAACAAGGCCTTAGAATAACTTAGCCCCCAGAACCTCTCAACATCCGTAACAAAATTGGTGGAAGCGCCGCGCACTTTCCCAACACAAGAATAAATTTGAAGACGTTCACAGTGGCGAAAAAGAAAACTGATAGAAGATGTTGAAAAAAGTGAAATTGAAACATCAAACGATACCCCGAGAAAAGAATTTTCTATCGAAACTAGAAGTTACACTGCTAACGAAGACACAACACAAAAGCATTATCCAAATATGACCGAAAATTCTCAAGACGAAATTTTTACTTCAGTAATACCTAAAACGTTCAGTGGAAATTCAGGCGAAAATGTCGATGGGATTTCTTCGAATTTTTCCTGTAAACTAAAAAATTTAGGTCTTAGAGTTTGGGGAATAAAGAGGGGAATGGGTAATTTTTTTAAATATTTTTTTAATATATTTTAAAATAATTTCAAAAAAATTAAAAAAATATGTTTGTATTCGTCGTAATGAGCCCTGTGATTTGATATATTACATGATGCGTGAGAAACAATTATAATTTTTTATTTTCCAATTAATTTTATAATTTGCCCCCAAAATTAATATTAGGGGTTTCTCCTTATTTTTCCAGTAAAGTTCAGGTAAGGGGCTATATGTTCATTTTTTTCAAAATTTTTCAGCTTATGGTTTCGGAGATAAGGGGGGAATGGGTAAATCTTTTTATATTTTTGTTAGTATCTTTTTATTAATTTATTTTAAAATTTGTTTTCGTCATAATGAGCACTTTCATTTGATGTATAACATGATGGGTTAGAAACAATTTTAATTTTATATTTTCCATTTAATTCTTTAATTTGCCTCCCAAAATTAAAAGTATAGATTTCTCCTTATTTTTCCACTAAACTTTAGGTCAGGTTCTATACCTAATTTTTTTCAAAACTTTACGTTTTATAATTTCGGTGATAAGAGGGGGGGAATGGGTAAATTTTGGTATATTTTCATTAATATCTTTTAACTAATTTTTTTTAAAAAAATATTAATGTTCATTTGATGTATTACATGATGCCTTAAAAATTTTATTTTTAAATTTTCATTTAATTCTATAATTTGCCCCCGAAAATTAATATAAATGGTTTCTCCTTTTTTTCCTGTAAAGTTCGGGCAAAGTTGTTCTATATTTCCTTTTTTTTTTCAAAATATTAGGCTCAGTAGTTTCGGAGATCAGGGGGGGAACGGTCGATTTCTTTAGTTTTTCCTCCCAGTAGTACCCCTAAAATAAAAATTTCTTCTTTTACGATATGTACTCCCGATCGGGTCACCAAACTTGATACCAAATTTCAACCTCTTCCGTCCAGTAGTTTAGGAGAAAAATGCTGTTATGTGACAGGTGCAGAAATCCGGAGTGATTTTATAAGGGTCCGTATATTGTATATACGGAACCCTAAAAACAAGAGGAAGACCAGAAATGAGTTAGACAGAATGGATGGATAAGCTAATACAGCAAGGGGTATTTAGATGAGTGAACATCGCAAACGACCGCATCCCAAAATTTGCAGACTAAGACTGTTAGATAGATAGATCAAAATCCATAACCAACAAATTTTGTAGTACATAATTTGCAACAATAGTCAAAAACCCTGTTATGAGAATTCAAACATATAATAATTTTTAAGTGTTAGTCTAATTTTATGAATTTTTGCTGGTTTCCGCAACCATATAGGGAAGACAACCCTTACTGGATTTAATGGAAACATTTCATATATTCCAAACTTTTCGATCAATAGAAAATTAAGAAAGCGGCTAGTTTAAAACTTTCCTGCAGTGTCAACAGTTCAAGCAGCGGGTCTGTTTGAAATAAGGACTTTCTCAAAAAGTTCCGACTTTCTCAAAAACTTTTCAACAAATTAGAATTGAGGATGATGAGTTGGGTGCTGCATTTGAGAAAACGTGCTGTTAATTTTTATCTCTTTTTGTTAGAGAGCACGATAGGAGAACTGATTGATTATTCATTATGGATCGCTTAGGAGATTTATTAGGCTTTTGTGGTCGGAATTCGGAGATTTTCATCGCTATCGAAGCATTAAGGTACTTAATGTAAAGCGAGAAGAATCGTTAAATAAATTCTATTCGCGGAGGATTTATTCAATTATTTTGTCAGGTTTGTTTACTTCGGAATTGTTGTGATTAATTTGTGGGCACTTTTTTAATTAAAATGGAGCAGAATGTATTGGTCATTTTCGCTGAAAATAACGTATAAACTTGCCTATATTTAGTTTCGTTCCTGTCATTTACATGAGCTATATTTTTGGTTTTGCATTTAGACATTGCACGTACTCCCACCAAATTTGGAAGCAGGTATTCCACTCGTTTTTACTCCAGTTAAAATAGTGTTTTTGGGCGTCGACTGTTTACTTAGAACTGTACACATAATGATCTAACCATCCAATGTTTACTTGCAATCAAATTTGAATTGTTTTGAAACCTATGAGAAAAAACTCAGAGTTTTTTAATACTGTAGCTTCTTATTGTTTATCGGCTAACAGATATCCAAAAAGACACTACTTTGATTCAATTTTATTTAATTTTCAATTAATAATAGCTAATAATAGCGAATGATTATTGCTTTCATTAAATACTGTCGCCCCCGCCAAATGTTTTGTATAAAAACATTGAGAAAACTATAGCACCTCATCCTGATCCTACAGAATTAAAAATATAAATTTCTACTAAAAGCTGAACCGAAACTAAGTCTACCTATGACACAATACTTACATTTGCAGTAAAAAGAATAGTTCGTTAGTAAAATGAATAAATAGGGAGTTGACTCTTAGTATTGAAAAGCGATCTGTTTATTTGCATATTGTTTATGCCGAGAAGGATCGGGCGGAGTTGATTAATTAGGCATTTTTTGAATGCTCTGTCTCTTCATAAATGTGGGGTGGACTATTCCTCAGAACTGGAAGTCAGTAGGAGAGTAAGCAAGTCCAAGAGCAGTTTATCTGAATACTGATTGGGTGGATAATATTATTACTTGTTTTTACCTTTTTGGAAAAAATCTATTTTAGAGGAAAATATTTGATCTAGAGTGACTTCGAGATACTTTGGGATTCGGTTCTGTATTAGCAGTCTGCTCTCGGTGCAATTTTACAATTTTTTACTGGTATATGCATTATGTAGGTCTAAATCGCGCCCTTCATTTTTCATAGCTTTTGATTTTAGTCTTCATTTACGGATGTATGATAATTAGGTCGCTTTTTACTATCGCTTTGGTCATACGAGTATACAGGTTAAACAATAGAGAAGCCAATACTGATCATCGTTAGGTTTCAGGTTTTTAAGTTAATTATACTTACTCTGAAAGTTCTGTTACTAAGTGTGTGATTGATTAGGATTCCTATCCTTAAGAATGGTATGGCACAAAGTAGTTTGTAGATCATACCTTGCCTAAAGATGGTGTAGTACGGAGCGGAGATGTCTACAAAGGTAACAAATGTTTTCAGGTTCCCCTGAAAGCCTGCAACTGCAGTTTGGTCTAAATCCTTCTTGTTCAATAGATATAAGTTCTAATATTTCTTGCTGATTCTGTTATACATCTGACTTTTCAATAATTCCTAAATGCATCTCTGGAATGCAATCGACCAGTAGTTTTGTAAAAATAAGTAGGACTGAGCTATTTTATTTTCAACTCTTTTCTATACAGGGTGCTTCTAAAATAGTATCTCAAATTTATTTGTGTATAGAATTCATTAAAATAAGCCATAAAGTCCTTATTAACATGTGCCATAAAACGCACCATTTGGAAGTTATATGCCCTTAAAAGCGCTCAAACAAAACTGTTTTATTTCTGCTATTGACAAAACGATCAAAATAAATAGAAAAAAAATTGTATGGGTCTGAATCTTAAATATTAATAATTTTATGTAAAAATATTGTTTGTCCAAATTGATATTTCCAATGGTTTTCGAATAAATTGAGTTTGAAAATTACTCTGCTCTTTAAGTTATTAGGCCAAAAATTACAAAAAATTATTATTTACATAGTATTTACATTATTAATATTGTATTAGGATAGAATTACCGTGTACTTAAATAAGATGTTCAAAATGTCCACAATTGTTAGTAAGACAATGGAATTCCTCCCGCACTTTTTGAAGCGTCTCTGGTGTAATCCGCTCACACTCCTCCACTATTCTACATCTAAGTTCAGGAAGTTCAGGAGTTTTATACACCACAGTTTTTATATGGCTCCATCAAGGGGCGTTAGGTCGGGTGATCTTGCTGGCCATTCATTAGACCCCTTCGTCCAATCTATTTATCTGGAAATATCTCATTAAGCCGATTTCGTACGGCAAGGCATACTGTGGAGATGCTCCAACCTGTTGAAAAAAGAGGTTTTCTTCGTCTAACAATAAAGTTTTATCTTGTTCTATTTGGTTTTCTAGTGATTCCGTTATAAGGGGATTTATCACATTTTCGAATAAGTCGAAGTACAATGCACCCATTAAATTTTCTTCAACGAATAAAAGCCCAAAAATTTTATTTCCGAGAATTCCGGCCCATACGTTCGTTATGCTCTTCCTGAAAAACTTGTTGATTGGTTTTGTCCCAGTATCTACAATTATGTTTATTGACAAATCCATTTAAAAAAAAACCTGCCTCGTCAGAAAATCAAATCATTAATTCTAATTTTCTGTCATAATCATCCTCACCAAGCTGAAGTAAAAGCTGTAGTTTGTAGGAAAAGAACTTATTTAGGCGAAACGTGCACAGAGCCGACAGAAATATTTGTTAACCTGGAGACTTTTGGTATTGATGTTTGAGGATTTATGACAAAATTACCTAAAAAATCTCAACCTGTGCAGCTTCAGTTAAAACTCTACGATTCTTGACAATTTTATTGCACATACTTCCGGTTTTTTAAATTTATGACCTAATTCCAACACATACTGAGTCCCAATATTTTTATCGGGATGTCTATGATGAAAAACGTGAGCCTTCTGGGTGCACAGCGTTGTTCTTCCCCATACATAAATATTATTTCAATTATTTCTTGAGAAGAATAAACCATTGTCGAAATTTGATGGTCAGTATACAACGAAACCAGAACTAATAATAAATTGTTTATATTTACAGTCATCTTTCGCAAAAATATTTAAGGATTTTTTCTCACTTGTTTATCTTGCTAGTTATGTTACGTTGATAACAAAATTAATAAGTTTTTAACAAATATAATTTTACTTCAAACACTTTAACGCTTTGAAATACTTTTAAGTAATTATTAAAATTGTTATAATGAATTTGTGCAGTCTCGGGAGAGAGATCTTGACTTTTATATTAATACTTACTAATATCAGCTGTTCTACAGGTTTACAAACAATTTATAGGTTCTGTCATGATGACGAAGGTGGCCTTAATAACACGTACAGTTTTACTTAAACAATGGAATATTGTTACCTATTAAGCTCACTTCTAAATAAGCAAATTTGAAATAAACAAAAATTTTAGTTACTTAAAAGGAAATGCCAAAGATAAGATACCATGTTGCAAAAAAGGGGTCTTTTTATAGTCTAACTAACGTAACAGTTATGATTTCTTTCAATTACAATTCAAAATTTTTAATTTTTTACGGTTTCTAGGTTATTAATCTGTAAAAATAATCTGATTGATGAATGATGTGTCAGAATATTCGCATAAAAGAGACGTTTAAAAAGAGATCTCACATGATACCACTTTGTGTTTAAACTTTTAGAACTGATATTCACTCCCTCTTAGTGGTTAAAACTGCAGCGTGATCGATACGTGTAAAATATGTCTTGCCGTAACTATAAATTAATGTGTTTTTTGTCTTTTTTTAAAAGTTATTTTGGGTGTCTAGTTTTGAAATTAAAGCCTCTGTATAAGTAATTTTAGCATGTCATGTATTTAAGTATAAATGTTGTATTATTACACATATTAGTAAACTAATCTCAACAATCATATTTCCCCTTATAAAATATCCTTATTAAAACTAGAAATCCCCTTCTAGATTACAATATCCATTTTGCAAAACATTTCAGCTTACATTATAATTGCATCACGTGGATACTAAAACCTTTAAACTCTGTCCGCATTGAGTTACGTCCGTGGCTGATATAGAAACCGCTATTGTTTTATAAATGCTATGTCGTTTCCAGTATTGATTGAAACTAATCTGCTGGTGCAGAACGCAATTTGTCTCAAATGCCATTTTAGTGAAACATTCAACTGATTGTGGACATGTATACTGAAAATTTTATTATTTCAGTTCGACTCTAAATTGCTATAGCATCTTGATGAATATGGCACTGTATAAATTATAAGTCAGTGAAATTTCACTTTGAATGAAAGAGGAAGGTATGGTTTTTTATCCCTATCTTTGTTTATTAGAATTGCCCGATCTTTTCAACAACTTACCTATGTTGATGGTAATCTATATATTTAGGAAAAGGAATTAGCTTACAAAATATATAAAATAATTGTACTATTTCTATTAGAATATGTTGAACATAATGAGTTTTAGTAGAGTGTTCATGTTAAATGTATTTTTATTCGACTTCCAAAAAGGAGGCATCTTTTTTTTATGTATGCTCAGTAATTTTGCAAAAACAACTTGGGCAATTTGGATGATTTAAACGTCATTGTATTAAGGAATACTACAGAAAAGTACCATATCATTTTCTAAGCCGGGAGATTTACGATTTTCCTGAAAATAAGAAAAATCAGTAAATGTCAATGAATCTTCGGTGTTTGCTCTAAAACGGCTCAATCAGTTTGAATATTTTAAATTGTATTCTAACACGAGATGTTCCAGCTTGATTCTTTATAGTTGTCTATAACGTAAAACAAGCCATTTTTGTGAAAATCGGAAAAATATGTGCAAAAAAACGGTCAACATCATGGTAAATGTTAAATTGTCATCATAAATATATAGCTTAAATCTCATAAAAGTATTACCGTACAGGGTGTTTGTAATGGTTTTATTTCACGAGGCTTACAGTCGAGGAAAGAAAAAAATCCATTAGTGTATCCAAAAAAAATTGTTATGTCAGCGACCTTTTGTATACGGTGGTAGATTTGTATATGTGTGTGCTTGCATCGAAAAAGAGATGGGGGCACTCGAAATATAGGGCAAAGTATAATTACAATTTTACAGGATATAATTATAGGACAGTTGAAATATAAGGTGGAATAAAATTAAAGTTACATGGTGGATCAAACAATGTTGTATTCGGTGCCACATAAGTAATTGCGTTTACAAGGTTGTTGAAATAAGCGTGGAGTAAACCTATAGTAATACAAAGTGGATCAAAAAGCGTTAAATTTTTTTTTAAAATAAGCAGATGCAATATGGATATTTTTGTAATAGGGGGGAGGGTTCAAAAAGTTTGTTAGATGCAGTTGCATACACAGGATGGCTGAAATATAAGGTGGAATAGAATTATAGTTATATATGGTGTTTTACAATATATTATATAGAGTAGAACATAAGTAGTTGCTTATAATTGACAAATGGCGCAAAGTTAAATTATAGACATTCATAGTGATTTAAACAATAGAAAAATTGATATAGTCAATAGGGTGGTGAGAACTAATACTTAGACAGGGAGGTTGCAACATCGTGTGGAGTTGAATTATAGTTGTTCAAGGTGGTTCAGAAAATGATAGATAAATAATGTATATAGGGTGATCAATACATAAAAACATATACAGGGTGGTTGCAATATAAAAGTGTAAAAATATGTGGAAAACAGAAAAAAATACAAATTAGAGAGAGGGGCTGAGAGAGAGAGAAAAAGAAAGAAAATACACAACAGCGGCATAACCTTTCTCAGAAGCATCAACAAATGTTCACAACTAGAAAAGTTTTCTATAGCAAGCAGGCGAGGCAATTCTGCAATGTCAACACAATAGCGATAATGTCTTGCTGCAACTTGGAACCGATAAACAAACAATCATTCAAAGATAACCGATGAGGTATCTTAGCGGATGCATTAAACACTACACGAAGGTTGGTTGTGCTACTATCTGGTATCAAAACACAATGATGCGGTATGTAGTAACAATCAGAAGAAGTAGATGGATCGAGAACCAACTCCATATGATCAAGCTCTAAATACTCTTTGGGAAAATCACAATATTGTTTGTAGAGCTCAGGTTGCTTTAGAAGGCGTCTTTTTAAAGAGTAGAAACGTTGTACGGCGAGATTATACATTCCATCAAAAGCAGGAAGTGTATTTCGAAAAGGAAGGGGCACAACGAATCTACCTGAACCCAATCTCCTGCAACCCTCGGAAAATATTTTTTCGCATATAAGATCATCAGGGGACTCTGAACCAGTGCGGTAGGAACAACTTCAATTGTCCAGAACCTTTGAAATGAATCATCTTATGATACTACATCTTCAATTTGACAAAAACGCGAAGTTGGGTTTATGACTGAATGAGAGTGGGAGTTAACAGAACCCGAAGACACTCTACCCATAAGAATGTAACCAAACACAGTGTTAATAGAATCAGGAACACCTTCCTTTCCCAGAAGGCGTCCATCCAACAAAATTTGAGAGAATATACCTAACAACAGGTCAATAGCGCCTGGGCTATTGAAACCAGGATCGGCAAGTTTCAAATTGGTTAGATATGCCATATTAGCCATATTAATGGGCGCAGCAGGAATATCATTGCAAATGCGGGGTAAAATAATAGTATCAAAAACAAAATTGCACTCGCGCTTTACTATAGAGCGAAGAGAAAGGGTAAAAGAGCCCTCAGCAGAGGTATTCTGCATAGAACCTACCCCGTTGAGTTGAATCGAAGCGGGCATAGGTCGGAAGCCAAGGCATTTCACAGCTCGCAATGAATGATGTCATGCTACCAGAATCTAGCAGACATCTCAAAGTTTGATAAGAACCGTGCTTATCTAATACCTCAACTAAAGCGGTAGATAATAACACATTTGAATTGCATGACAAAAGTGTTCTATGACAGGAAATATGCGGTAGAGAAGTTTCGGGACTTTCAACAGTATTAATGGTACTGGACCCACCAGATGTGGAAGCCAGGTTTGCGGGGGAACACTAGATTCAGGCCGAATGCCTGAATCACCACGATTTACAAAATGAAGCAGTGTGTGATGGCATTGTCTGTAGTTGCGGCAAGGAGATAAAGATTTACAGCGATTCAACTGATGAGAATCGCTCAAGCAATTAAAACAAAGTCTAAAATCTTTAACAAACTTAACCCGCGCGGATACTGATTTTTTCAAGAATTCAGAACATTTGTAAATCGCATGATCGGATTTACAAACTAAACAATTTCTGTTCTTAGTGACAAAGAGCGATGTAGTGAAACGGGAAGAAGGTTGCTTTGAATTCAATGGTAACTTTTTGTCAACACTTCGCTTTGCCTTTCGGGATAATTAATCTTACCATGGTAAAGTTCAAACTTAGCGGCTAAATTCTTTGGAACTCGTTTCAACATCATCTGAACTATACAAAAATCCCACTGATTTACTGGTAAACCCAAATTCTTCAGGGCTTCCAAATTATCACTGAAGTTATCCAATAACTTCCGAAACTCTTAAGGGCTATCTGAAGTTAGTTGGGGGAATTGTTCTAAAGCTGACCAATGAGACTCCGCGATTAAACGAGTTCGCTTGAATTTTTTCAAAAGTGTTTCATAAGCCCTCACGTAATTGTTTTGTGTTCGTTTAAAATTCTTAATAGCCTCAAAAACAGGCCTTTTAAAGCTAACTGCAAATATTTGAAATTCTGCATATCACTGAGTTTTTCATTAATATGAAGTAATGAATCAAACAAATCAAAAAAAGTACCAAATTCCAATATGTCTCCACTAAATGAAGGCAAATCAATTAGCGGCAAAGCAACACTTTCCTGTTCCCGAGCTATATTTTGTGGCGTAGAATTCTGAAACGATTTCAGTTTAGCAAAAATAGACCTAATTGAATAAAACAATTTTTCAAATTTATTGCGAATGTCATCTTCAAAGTCAAAATTATCGTTGGCTTCTGAAATTAAACCTACAAACGAATTGTGATGTTTAAAAAATTCCGAATGGATTGAATCCATCATATCAATCATTCAAAAAAATAATTCAACGTCGTCACCCCGTAATGCTTTCTCGGCAGCAAAATAAATATCTTATAATCTTTTAAACCCCGATTGTCGATAATTTTTAAATTTACGTAAATTTTCAGCGGTTTTTGACATCTTAACAATAAATTAAAATCACTGTAACGCCACTAAACAAATCTAACACGATAGAACGAAAATACTATTCCAAAAATCTACATTTTTTTACTGTTGAAGTAGAAAATATCTGACTAAATGTCAAATAAATTAAAAACAATTTAGCAAAATAACCAAACAAACGAAACGAGCTCTTGTAAGTTTTTTAAAAATATGCGAAATTTATTTCCAACGGAATGAATGAATATCTCGAACTTGCTTTCTCTTTTAACAAATAATGAATGCGAAAATTCAATGCGGTTTTCAACAATAATTGCAACGAAAAATCAATGGTTTGATCGATAAACTTTGCACGGAATTAACTCAAATTGCATCCGGCTCGAAGTTGGACCAAATTATGGAATGTCTTCAATGGCACATTACATATAATATCCAAAAAAATTTATGAATTAGGTGTTGCGGTTTCAGTTTAATGCTGGTTCAATGCAAGTATGTAATTGACGAAGGACCTTTAGCGGATCAATCAATAAAACACGTGCCGTTGCGTAAATGAAATTTTAATACATTTTAAGTCGAAGCCCAGCAGGTGGTGTTTCCTTGGTTCTTCTTTCTTCAGAGGCTAGCCCCGCAGCTGCAGGAACTGTTTTAGAGCTTCGTCTGGACAACACGTTACACAAAAAATAGCGACGTAATGTTCATTGATGGAGCAAACAAAAAATGCGGGTTTAACAAACAAATGATGCCCTTTTGTAAACACAAAGGAAACAAAATGAAAGCGGTTAACTGGTTATTACGACCGGAACTATAACTCGCGAAATCGTAGCATTAGCATTAGCGCGACGGATGGTTTTGGAAAAGGTGCAGAAGTTTAAAAATCAATGAAGTAATTCAATCAAATTTAAACAATACACTAAACAAATTGCGGGAACGCAACAGTTAGTATTACGGATAAAAAGCCTTTGAGTATTGAGAATGTCTGTCTAAAGCAACATTTCGGAGCAACAAGAGATCTGCTATTCAAGATATAAATATAGCTAAGAAGTCTCTTGAGTGAACTAAATATCGGCTTCGTAGCTAAATCAGAAAATAAATTGCCTGATTTAATGTTAGTCTGCAATGTTTTGCACATTTTTCCAAATCCTTTGGAAACTTTCCAATTAAGTTGGATAATATTAGCTTAACATGATCAGAACTCATTTGACGAGGAATTTTAGGAAAACTGAAGACAGTCGTAAGCACATTCTAGCAGAATTACTGGTAACAAAACCATAAAACACCAAGAAGGAAGAAAAAACCAAGAATAAATGACATTTGTAGTCATTTTAAACAAAACAGTGGATTTCAGTTGAAAGAAAAAATAAATATATTTTAAAAAAAAACAAAAACCGACTTCAAAAAAAATTAACTAAAAAGCATGAAATAATTTTTTGTTACAATCATTAAATACTTTTTATGAAGTCGGGGTGCCAATTTGAATAGTGAAGTTGTTAATCTTATAAATGTAGTTCCCAAAATATTTTAATTTTACATTGGCACCGACTTCATAAAAAGTATTTAATGATTGTAACAAAAAATTATTTCATGCTTTTTAGTTAATTTTTTTTGAAGTCGGTTTTTGTTTTTTTTTAAAATATATTTATTTTACACTTTTTAGTGAAAGGCACCCTCAATATCTCTCTCTCTCTCTCTCTCTCTATATATATATATATATATATATATATATATATATATATATATAGATATATTTATAACATATATATATATATATATATATATATATATATATATATATATATATATATATATATATATATATATATGTAGATGAACTGTTCAGTAAACGATTTTTAAATACTATTAGATATTGAAACAGTTAGTATGTGCAGACCAGTACATGTGTTTCTAGTTTTGATAGAAAAAAATATTAATTCGAAGAAGTACTTAGTAGTATATTGCAATTCTATATTTTTTGTAATATAGAGACACGAAACATTTACTATAATCGACCTGGGTGTAAATTCTCACAATACTAGATTTAAATATTTCAGTTTTTTCTGGTTTGTGTCATAGATTGGTTAAGTCGTATTACATATTTAAATATACGTTACTTAGTATTAGACATCACCTATTTCTTAACCTTTCATTTGTTTATTTGATTTTAAGTCACGATTCCTTTGAATCAGTTTTTAATCAAAAACTTATTTATACGAATATAACAATGTATGTATCTCCATTCATTTTTTCATGCTACCTTATATAACCAAAACAGATATTAAAACTTAATAAATTGTAACGTTTTTTTGTTTAGACGTTGCATTTTGTGAGTTTTAATGCGTTAGTAATTTTATTGATGAGGCACGTATTTCAAATATTTATGTCTAAGCTTAATGGTGCAGTATGGGTGAAGCAAATGTAAACAGAAATCTTAAATGAAATTCTTGCATTCATTTAATCAGTTTCGAAGAAGTGAGTTAGGCAGAAGTTGTTCTGATTTATTATTTCTGTGTTATATTTGTGTTGGACAAAAATATTGTGTTGTTAAACGTTAAAGGACATAATCGTAAGGTAATTTTTTTTCATATCTACATACATTACAAATTTGTTTTCCTCTATTACATTTGGAATGAAATGAACAGTACGATCAATGTTTACCCATTCTTTTGAAAGATATGATATATATATATATATATATATATATATATATATATATATATATATATATATATATATATATATTATATATTTTTTCTTTCTCAAGTAATGTAAGAAAAAAAATGTCATTTGTATTTTTTACATTTATCATGGTCCTTTTAAAATACATCAAACATTGTAAATTTAAAAAAATCTTCACTGATACGTTTCGTTTATTTCAAATGATCAAGAATTTTTTTTTTATCCGACCTGTCCTTTCTGCGTTAAAGAATTGAAACACCAATAAGTTATTAAATCATAAGTTAAGGTTTATTTGAAGTGTACTGAGAAGAAATTATTCAGGATACAAAATTGTAGTTCTGTTATACACTTATAGCTTAAATATTCAAATTAATTTTTTTTCACTTATAAAAGAAACCTATAAATTTTATTAGTGAGTGGAAAATCTGAAGCATCAAAAATTTTTCTTTTTGGAAAGTTGTTTAAAAAAAATTGGTTAAATCTAAGTTTCCGGTTGATATACCATTTCAAATGTAAAAAAAGTAATCTCTTTCGAAAAATAGCGTCAAATTTGTAAAGTATTGTTTTGTTGTTATGCAAATTTCATAAAATCATTGATCATTACAACTGGGTGACTGTTTTTTTCGCCACCATCTTGTAAACCTCTGCGATAGTAAATTTAATGATTTAGAAGATACCAATTATAGGTAACTATTCACAAACATACCTTCACAAGACTCTTTTCCGCTGTAAAACCAATTATGCAATATTATACTAATATCTTTTTTTTTTGTAAAATTGTTTGTTGCTAAAATTCTAAATATATTGTCGCATAACTGTGTACGTTAATTATCTAATAATGTGTTATTTATTTTTAAACATATAAAGTCATTATAGCTTCTCTATTTTAATTATTGTTTTTTTTTGCTAATCGCAAAGCAACCAAAGAGAATTTGTCGATTGAACTCCTTAAATCTTGCTACAATTTTTTTTTATGTTCACACGTTTCCTTTTCAACTATAAGTTTATAGTTTAGATGCCACTTAAAAAACATCTTAATATATAAAAAATCCGTGTCACTGTGTATGTTCCGAATAAACTCAAAAACGAGTCAACCGATATTCATGAAAGTTGGCATATATATATAATTTGTCCAACTTAGATGATAGGATAGTTATTATTTAAATTAATAGTCTTAATAATTAATAATTAATAATTAACTGATCATCAACGTTGGTTGTTGTTATTAATCGTACGTTCCATAAGTCAGGAACAGATGGCGCCTTCAGCGAATTTCTTTATAGAGAACTTTGCCCTTTGCACCTCATAGATGGCGCCACACTTGAATGTGATATATTTTCTTAGACTACACACTCACTCATTACGATTAAAGATATTTAGAGTATATATACTATTGAATAAATGATATAAAAATGTTTTGCTAATTTGTGTTAAATCACTCAGCC
This sequence comes from Octodonta nipae, assembly GCA_034190945.1. Classification (NCBI taxonomy): domain Eukaryota; kingdom Metazoa; phylum Arthropoda; class Insecta; order Coleoptera; family Chrysomelidae; genus Octodonta; species Octodonta nipae. The sequence continues at coordinate 43,439,283 of CM067224.1, read as the reverse complement.
ACAGCAACGCGTGGCCGGGTCTGTAGTAATTTATAAGATTTTATCAATTTATACTTTAATTACAAAAACAATACCTGCAATTATTGTTATTTCCTAATATTGAAATAAATATATTTAATTGTACAAGTAATATTTACGCTCTGAGTAGAACACTACTAAATCTTTTTACTCTATTTTTTTCCCCCAAAAAGTATTATAAAACGTAACATATGATATACCAATGTATTGGCCTTATAATAAATACTTTATCCTTATTGTTACCGAAAAAGTATAAGCCGCCTTTTAAAAAAAAGTTGATGATGGTCCAGAAGTAATCAAACCTAACAGTAAAGATTTGATGACGTCCTATAGGGCAACACTATGTGTGAAAGAACTTCCCTTTACTATTGTTTGATCTCATTTAAATTAAAAATAAATATTAGAGGGAAACAACAGAAAGTGTTATTTTTGGTTTTCAGTTTATAATTTGAGGACGGCAAGAGATAGCATGTTTTCCCTTTATGTGGTTAATTGGGGTCTAAAATGGGCATATACTCCTCCATTTAATTACGTTTCTGTCACTATATATATATATATATATATATATATATATATATATATATATATATATATATATATATATATATACTAAGGTATAATGACTTATAAGATATGTTCTATATTTTTTGTTATGCTTATTTATATTGATAATATTGGTTCATTCCAAACGTAATTGTATATGTTGTTATGTATCGTAGCACTTTAATACAATTAATCCGTTGCTAATGGGAACAACTAAAATTTTATACATGATTGTAACTTAAAAGGTTCCGACGGTTCTGAATTGTTCTTGTGCGAAATATATAACAAACCAGAAAATATAACAAACCAGTTGAGATTAACGTTATTTAATGTATATCCCCGCAAAAATAATAATCCTGAGTTTCTTGTATGGGAACAATTCAGAAGTGATCGATTTTACTGTTCGTTGACTTCCGCTATGAAAATATGTATGTATATCCGAAACAAGAATAGATATATATTCCTGGCATTTGGTAATACTGGGATTTTTTGATACTCGACTAAAATTGGCGATCAGCCACTTCCGTCCAGGCCTGAATCTCCCTCATTACAATCACATTAACGTTTCGTTATTAACCTTCAAAAAACGTATACGTTCCATTAAAAAATTGCAAATTTGATGGAACGTATACAAGTAATGCCGTTATTTTCAATTAAACCATAGTAAAGAATTAATGAAATTAAAGTGTTGCAATCTTATAAATTATGTATTGTTGTTTTGTTAAATGTTATATTTTTGAAATGTCGTTAAACAAATTTATTTAAAAAATTTTAGCGATGGGTAGGCCTTCCAAGCATGCTTTGCGAATGAAGAAACGGCGGCTAGATGAAACGGATGCTGAAAAATCGGAACGTTTAAAAAAAATTAGAACCGGGAATATTAGAAGGATAGCAAATGAAAGTTCATCTGATCGCGAAAATAGACTGTCGAGTATGAGATCTTATATGTTAAATAAGTTAAAAAACGAAAGCATACTTGATCGACGACATCGTTATAGTTTAATTCGTGATAATTTGTCAAATGAATCTGTTCAACACCGTGCTCATCGAATGAAATTAATTCATGAACATTTGTCTAACGAATCTCAGGAAAAACGAGCTCATCGACTTGGTTTAGTTCGGAAGCGATTGTTCCTCGAATCTGAAAAGGAACGTTCTCACCGATTTAGTGTAATTCGCAAACGATTGGCTAATGAGTCTCAGGAGAAACGTGCTCACCGGTTTGGTGTAATTCGCAAGCGTTTGTCCCACGAATCAGAGGCGGAACGTGCTCATAGATTTGCTGTAATTCGCAAACGACTGTCCAAAGAATCCAAAGAGGAACGGGCTCATCGGCTTAGTTTAATTCACAAACGACTGTCCGAAGTTATCTAAAAGGGAACGGGCTCATCGGCTTAGTTTAATTCATAAACGACTGTCCGAAGAATCTAAAGAGGATCGAGCTCATCGACTTAGTTTAATTCGCAAGAGATCGTCCACTGAATCTGAAATGGAACGGGCTCGTCGTCTTGGTGTTATTCGCAAACGTTTAGCTAATGAAACTGAAGAAAAGCGATCACAACGTTTACATGCATTACGGAATTATCACTCACAGAGGATGCTTAACGAAACTCCGGAAAAAAGAGCCATTCGAATTGAAACTCTAAAACAATCAGCACATCGTGCAAGAAATATATTGGGAGTTCAAGAATTTCGAACAGCAATTAACGTTTTTGCAGATGTGTCATGTGCCATCTGCAACAAATTACTTTATCCGCAACAGCGTGTTAATTTGCAGACGGCACCTTATAGCTCCATTTTACCTCGGGAGTTAATGTCAACCAATATGATTGTGACGTGTAGTCGTTGTTCCAATACTATTAAAAAACGTAAAATTCCGCCCCAATCATATTGGAATAAGATGTTTGTCGCTAATATACCACACGAATTATCTGTATTAACGGAAACTGAAAAACGTTTTTTAAGTAGAGTAGTACCATTTATAAAAATAATGAAACTGCAAAACCGTTTTAGTCAAAATTGGTGTAAAGGCCAAGTTATTTTATTTGCACAAGATGTGGTCGAACTTGCCGAGCAACTACCACTATGCCCCAAACAGATAGGTTTAATTGTTGTTGTCGAAAGTCTGGAAAATGTAAGAGGTTCCAGAGAATTTGTAGTAGATTTAGACAAACTGAGAAGTGCCCTAAACTGGCTAATATGTAATAATAGTCTTTACAGGGATGTTCAGCCTTCATTTAATAACGCAATAGACATGTATGAGTTAATACAAGTTTCCGATGAATTACCTAACCGCCCTGTCGTCATTGCTAAAACGGCCAGGTCTAATGTTCAATACAAGAATTTAAGTAATAATATAAGTATATTGCGCGGTTCATATCACCAAGGCGATACAAGGTTTGGCTTAGATTCTCGAGGCAGGCAATGTACTGCAATTGCAACAGTTTCTTGTGTGGCTTTTCGATTACTAGATCCGAGCTTATTATGTCAAAGTGACATTGATTACATATTGATGATAGGTGATAAATATTATCGTGATTGCATAGCAGCACGTGTGATCCCTGTTGTTAATGAACAAAATGCAGAATATCTGGCGGGTACAGAACTTTTGCCGTCCATTATGTATAACAGACAAAAGGTTAACATCTGTGGTTACGAGCGACCGATTTATAATGGGCATTTAATTAATGATGATACTGAAAATTCATTTCCAAATTTGAAGAACGGTCTCAATTTGTTTTTTAGGGAGCATTATTACGGTTTGTTAACTGTTAACGATACTACAGTGGCTGTACATTGCCGACTCGAAGCACAATCAAATGTATATTATTTATTTGATTCCCACGCACGAGGTGCTAAAGGTTTCATAGCACCTTTGCACGGAGCAGCTTGTTGTATGCGTTTTCATAATGTAAATGTAAAAATCTGATTGTAAAACATTCAGCAAATGAACACACTTTAAATGTTTACTCATTTACGTCCCTTATACTAATACCAGAACCACTATTAGATGAAGTCAATCAGGTCCAAGAAATTATAGAAACGGTATCAACTGCCAGATCAGGAACTCAGCTCGACGAAGGCAGATGTGCGAGCGTTTTACAACAATCTCCCGCGTGTGTGAAGGTAATTGAAACAACAAGTATGCTTTGCAGCATTGATGAGGATGTGCCAGCTTTAGAAAGTATTGTAGAAGTTAATAACTTCGGATCTGGAACTCAATTAAAATTAGCAGAAATTAAAAGGAAAACTGCTCCTCCATTAAATCTAGAACATGAACGCCGTTTAGAAGAACTGGCCTGGTATTATCTTTTTCCAGATGGGAAAAATGGCTTTAAAGAGGAAAGAGACGTACCTATAACGCCACTAGATTATTTTCAGAATCGAATTATGTCATGTATCAAACGCTTCCATAGGAACGACTATCTATTTTATGCTTTATCAGTTGTTGAGTATTATCGGGCCAAAGCTAGTATTTCAGTTTCGTGTAGAATGCGCCAAGCTCATGGAGAACAAGCACCCCAAGGACTTGTTGATAATATACACCTGACTATGAGAAACATAAGAGGATCCGCATCATATTGGAGAAAATGTTGTTCAGAGCTTATTGCGATGGTGAGAACATTAGGTCCTCCTGCGTGGTTTTTAACTTTTTCTTGTAATGACTTGCATTGGCCAGATATACTTAAAGCGTTAGCTATAGCTGACAACCAAGATGTAAGTAATGTCGAACATCTTACATTTCAAATGAAACTAGATTTGGTTCAAAAATATCCAGTAGTAGTTGCTAGACAATTCGCTCTACGCGTAAACGCACTGATGCGTTACATCAAAGCAGATCGTAATTGTTTGGGTGGTCCAGTTGTTGATTATTGGTACCGAGTGGAATTCCAGAATAGGGGTAGTCCACATCTTCATATGCTGGTATGGTGTGACGGTATACCTGACTTTTCGACACCAGAGGGTACTGCGATTATTGACAGAGTTATTTCTTGTTCTCTAAATCCTGAGAACAGTGCAATTAAAAAATTAGTAGAAGATGTGCAAATTCATAAGCACACAAGCACTTGCTACAAGAGTCGTGAAAACCAATCCTGTCGATTTGGTTTTCCCAAGGTACCTAGTGATATAACTTATTGCCTAGGACCCGACGAAGCATTGGAAAGTAGTGGACGATTTTGCTATCTTAGAAGAACTGCCGAAGAATGTATGGTAAACAATTATAATGCTCAATTACTGGAACTATGGGAAGGGAACATTGATGTGCAACCTTGTGGCAATGTTACAGCTGTATCATATTACGTCGCTAAGTACGTGAGCAAATGTGAACCACAAGATAGTGGCGATCTGATTCGCGAAACAGTAACCAGAGCTAAAAGACAAGGGGGAACAGTGTGGCGTCAGTTATTTTCTGTTGCTATGACAATATTGTCTCAGCGTTTAGTTAGTGCTCCTGAATGTGCTTATAGGTTGTGTCATTTGCCTCTTAAGATGAGTTCTCGTAAGACGGTGTTTGTTAATAGTTGCAAACCAAATGAGAGATTTCGTCTACTTCGAATTGATGGCAACGAGTCATCTATTTATAACAATATTTTTGATCGATACGTTCAAAGACCCGATGAACTTGAGGATTTAAGTTTGGCTGAATTTGCTGTGCGTTTTGAAGTGATGTGTAATCCAGTCTGGAGCGAAGAAGATGGTGACGAAGAGTTGAGAGATATGGACAATGAGCCAGTACGATTTATTCAATTGAAAGACAATACTAAAATGCGTATAAGAAACAAGCTAGCAGTACTACGTACTCGGTATTACACTTTAAATAGTGATAAAGAAGGATATTTTTACAATTTAATAGTATGCCACATTCCATTCCGTAATGAAACTAGTCTTTTATTGGACAATGAGACCGCTGAATCCTGTTTTTTGAGACGACAAGGTGAATTGAGACCGTTACAAGCTAATGTCAATGTAGAACAATTTGCACACGCAGAGCAAGTAATTCAACAAGCACTAGCTCAAGCAGCTGCAATGAATGCTGCTCGTGAAACGTTAGATGGCAATAATATTACGATGGTAGGTGCAGACGAACATATCGTTACTGATGATGATAATTATTGCGATGACACGGACGAAAGGGCAACGATGCCAGATCACTTGTTCTTTGCCAATATACGAGCACTTAATTTTCAACAAAAAAAATTATTCGAAAACGTTTCGAAGGCTATTGAAGGCGATTTGAATTTGCAGAAAGAGCAATTGCTACTGTTTATTACGGGAGGTGCCGGCAGTGGCAAATCATATCTACTTAAATTATTAGTGGAACATATAAAACGTTGTTATGCTCCAATGGTAGATGTATTATTAAAACCAAAATTTGTGGAAGTTGCATCATTAACTGGGGTTGCTGCACGACAGATATTTGGTAAAACTTTACACTCTGTTTTTTATCTTCCTATAGAAAAGGGCAATACCATGACATATAAACGTTTGACAGGACAGAAACTTGAACAAGAGAGGCGTAAGTGGCGCTATATAAATTGGCTAGTCGTAGACGAAATTTCTATGGTGTCTTATGAGAACTTGAGAATAATCCATTTACGCCTACAAGAGTTTAAAAACAATAAAGAATTATTTGGCGGAGTCAACATTTTACTATTTGGTGACATTATGCAACTGCCTCCTGTCAAAGGTCATTGGTGTTTTATGCAGCCATCATGGTTTGCAGCCGAAATTAATTTGTGGCATCAATTTTCATTTTGCGAGCTGACACTAAATATGCGCCAACGAAATGATATTCAATTCATCGATTTGTTAAATAATTTACGAGTTGGTGAATTAACTACATATCAGCTTGAATTGTTATGTGAACGTCGACGGGTTTCTTTAATGGGAGATTTCGCGGACGGAGTTGCAGTTCGAATTTATCCCACTGTGAAACAAGTGGACGCTTACAATGACGTCATGACTGCAGATAATGCCAAAATACGTAGAGTTTATGTAATAAACGCTGTAGATGAGTCTCGTGAAATAGCCACCTATGGTAAGACGCCCCCTAAAAATGTAATTCCAAAAGATGTTAATAACTGCGGAGGTCTATTGTCATCGTTGAAATTAGCTGAAGAGTCCCGAGTCATGTTAAGAAGAAATATATCGGTGACCGATGGGCTTGTTAATGGAGTAATGGGGATTGTAAAAAAATTGAAATGGCCAGCTTTACGGAGAGATCAAATTGAAGAAGGTGAGTTACCCGATTGTGTATTAATAAAATTTGATGATGTTTCCATTGGGAGCAGAATGAAAGATGAGAATGGCTTGGTTGCGATAATTCCTGCTGTCGCAACATTCCAGGCGACTAAAGGGTACGGAGACGTCGAACGCAGAATGTTACCTTTGATTCTAAGCTAGGCAGTCACTGTACACAGGCTACAGGGTACGACACTTGATAAAGCTGTTGTTGACCTTGGAAAAAAAAATTTTGCGAAAGGCCAAATGTATGTAGCACTGAGTCGTGTAAAATCCTTGGAAGGAATAGCGCTGTCTGATATAGATACTAATAAGTTATTGAGTAGGCCACATAATGAAAGAGCATTGTTGGAAATGATACGATTGCGAAGTTTAACTTCATCTAGCAGTTGACTAATCAATACGTGTGCAGCATGTCAAATAAAGAATGTTTCATGTTTGCGCGAGCTTGGATTTAAATAATTGTTTTATTGTATTATGGTAACATCCATGTTACCTGTATTATTTTTACATCTATTGCTTCGTATGCTGTAATATATTTTCTCAGCCTTATATGAATTTATTATTGTATAAACAATAAGTTTGTTTGTAATACGTTTTGGTAGAGGCTACATTTTCAACCAAAGTATATAAATTAGAAATATATGCATAACTTAAAAAAAAACATAGCTATAGAGCATTTTATTAACGTTTAAAAATGTTATTAGGGCTTTAGATTTATTGTAACTTAAACTCTTAAAGTAATTGCACTCGTATTGTTAACATTCTTTATACATAACATTTGCACGGTATATATATATATATATATATATATATATATATATATATACTTTAAGACATAAGAATTCGAATAAACCTATGCATATGTACTGTTATTATCTAATATATTTGAATATATATAATATATATATATATATATATATATATATATAGTATTAATTAATATATGTATATATATATAGTATAAATAGTATTAATTAATATATGATATGTGTAGCATGTAGCATATTTGTCTGCTTGTGACTGTAATGATGCGTGTGGGAACATTTTTGTTTGTACATAAATATACATATTTTATTTATCATTAAAAATGATTATTATTACCTGAACTGTCACACTTATGTACTGTAAAATTAAGACGTTATAAATCAAGACAACCTATGTGTTTATGCATTAATCTATTATATACACACACACATACACCCACACACACACACACACGGACACGCACACGCAAAAACACCCGACAGGTCTTATTTCCAATCAGTTTTAATAATACGTGACAATTGGATGTGGTCTTTAATAACAGTAACTCCATCAAAGCTTTTAATACCTGCGACTCCACCAAGACATAGAATATAAGAAGAAAAAAATTAGGTAAATAATTTTTTCTCATTCTATAAGAAACAATACAAGCTATGTTATTTGAAAAAAATTTCTGACCACTTTGAGATATCACGGAACTAATCCAATCTCTTTTTAATTTGTCCCGCGTTCCGAAAAAATGTTCAAAATTTTTATAATAATACCGGCTCCTCCACCAAGGCATAGAGTATATGAGAATAGGTAAGAATAGTTTTTTCCCATTTTCTAAGAAACGGTAAAAGCTATTTTAATGAAAAAAATATGGGACCACTTCGCTATCCTCCTAAACAGGTTTAAGTAAAATGGTTGAAATCCCTCAAGCCGTTTCCTAGTAATCGGTGAACAAACATAAAAAAAAAAACCAACATAGATACAGACGAATTGAGAACCTCCTTCTTTTTGAAGTCGGTTAATAAGGCAAGTGTTAAGAAAAGAAGCAAAGATAGCACTGATGTCTATTTCTGATGAAGCATATGTAGTAGAGACAAATATGGCTTCAAATTTAGTAATTAATGTCGTATAAGAGCAACTAAAAATGAAGATAAATTGGTAATTAAGAAAAGCACTATCAAAGTTATAATCATTGATGGAAAATGCCTGGAAACTCCCTTGATAGATGTTTAGCATGTTCCAGACGTAAATAGAAAGTTGTTCTCGATGCTTGCTGGTCAAGACAAAAATCAAAATAGGGAGTTTCTCCTGACATCCATAGAATGCTGGTTGAAGGTCAACAATATGGAGATCGAAATATAACTGGTACATTATTCAAAGCGCTGTAGAACCAATTTGATCAGTCCTTTCAGGGGAAATGTTATCTGATCGTATTTAACGAAAGCTTTACCAAGTTTCCATATGGCTATATCATAAATAGACAATCAAAAGTGAAAGATAAGTTACAGCACATGCTTGCTCATAGTAAAGTAGTAGGGCATACCATAAAATAGTTCCTCATTGACAATGGTGGAAAATTTGATAATGAAGATAGTTATTCGTAAAATCTTCCATCCAAATGTTTACAGACTGAGGGCATCCTACAGCCCAGAACAGAAAGGAGGTAGTGACGGCGCAAATCGCACTATTAATAAAATTACAAATGGCAAATTTCTCTTTAGCTATACGGACAAAATTTGTAAGTTTCGTAAAATACACATAAAATAGAACAGGCAAGTCTTTTGTGGGAATTTTTAAACCATATGAATTTTCGTTGAAGAGACAGCCTATAATAAAACACTTGGGCTTTATAGAGTTCACATGTATGAGCATATTCCAGTCTAGAAAAGAAGGAAAATTGACAACAAAGCTGTTAAAGAAATTCTTGTTGGATATGATGGAGAATAGCGCTAAAGGCTCTGGTTTGGAAAAGAACATCGAGTAGTTTTATCAATAGATGTTAATTTCCAAGGAAAACCAAACCGGTGTGAAAAAAATACTGAACGTGTGTTACTGTATAGAATGACAATAATCAGGAAAGGTCCGAAGAAAAGTCAAAAGAAATGATGTAAGAAATTAGTAAAAGTCGAAAACAAGAAAAACAAACAAAATGAGAAGGATATTAGTGGAAAGGAAGCTGACATTGAAGAATGAGAAGACAGGTGAGAGACCGCTGACCTCTTCAAAAACCTAATAATTTTGAACATTATATCAGAAAAGTTAAAAAGCATTGATTAATTATAACAATATTCCTGAAACATATGAAGAGGCTGTAAATGGCAAGGATAGCACAAGCTTCCAACAGTCTGGAATTGTGAGTTGAAAGCATTATAGAATAATGAAGGTGGATACTGACAGATTTACCTACTGGCGCTAGACCTATATCTTGCAAGTGAGTATAGAGAGTGAAATCAAATCAATTTGGAAGTATCAACTATAAAACAAGACTTGTTGTTAAGGGTTTCAACGACCCGGCGTAGATTAGATTGAAATATACGCCCAGTTGCAAATCTGAGGTTTAGTATTAAGCATTTAAGCAGAAGAAAGTATGCCCTTAATTCAATTTGATGTTTCCACTACATTTCTTTATGACAAGGTTGGTTAAACCATATTTATGAAACAACCTGAAAGTTTTGAGAATAAAACTGATAGAGTATCCAGACTTATTCGGTCAGTGAGGCTGATCGATGTTTATACATTAGAAAATTTTCAGTATTAGTAGTAGTATATGTAAATTATCAGCAAGATTCTGAACCTTTCATTACGGAGATAAAAGCAAAATTTCACATCACTGTTGAAGAAATTTTATATCATTTTAAAGAGCACAAGTGAACTCATTTTCGGACCTAAAATTCAACAGTAATTCGTCTATAGCATCACGTCAGTAAAGGTTATCGATAATTATTGCTTAGATTTTAACAGCAAACTCGTTGAAATAAACTATTTAAATAAAAAAACGCAAGAATACGAAGTTCTTTTTTTGCTTATATAATGAAAAGTAGTTAAGGAATCGTAATACCGTCTACATAAAAGTTGTAGAGAATTAGAAATGCTTCTAAACGAGCGTTTATACATCCTGATTGGATCATTTTTTTACCGAGTATACTCATAAAAACTGGTCAAAAGAGAATTTTTTATCAAAAATTTATTACTTTCTGGTAACTAATACTGGAATATTAATCATCGTTAAAACAATAGTTTATTATATTTATATAAGCTCACGATGAATAAGTAGTTTTTGTAGAATTGGAATTTAAATAATTAGATAGATATTTTGTAGATCCCACCTTATTAACGGGACTAGTCCGACCGGGATATACTAAAGATATTTTGAAAGTTCGTAAATACTACTTCAATTTGTCTATCTTTGATTTTCGCTATAGTGCTGAGCAATTGGTTTAGAATAGCTGAAAATAGCGGTTAAGGCACATGGACGGATCTAGAATTTCTTGATTTTTTTCTCATTAGGTTTATTACGTTTTTATTTAAATTAAATGTTAAATGCCTATATTGGCCAATTTTTTCATTGGTTTATTAAGTTCAAGGTTTCCTGTATAGAGTTTACTTATATTAATTAAATTATTTTTTTTCCACTGACTGGATCCGCCACTGTCAAGGAGCCGGAGGCGAGTAAGGGTACGTAGTTTAAGACAAATTTCAAAAGCAATGTTAATATATTTTACGGCACTATAACAAAAATCCAACGTATACGAAGTGAAGTGCATTTGATGAACTTTCAAAAGATATTTTGCATATCGCTATCGAACTTTCATGGTTAATACGATACGTTCTGCAAAATATTTCTACAAATTATATAAACTGAATTCTGAAAGATCTACTTAACATAGGGGCGGATCCAGACACGTGCTTCCGGGAGGGCTATTTCATGCTTTCGGGGGGCGATTTCATGCTTCAGGGGGGCGATCCTGTATTAAATTTACCTAAATATAATTTTAAACTCAGATTTCTTGGACTGTTACATTAAACATAGTCGTTTTGAGGTTTAAACTCATAGAAGAGACATTCTTCTAGGCTCTTGGAGTTAAGATTACCTCGTTTTAATATTAAATTTACTAACTTTAAGGACCTAGGATGTATGTTAAGTCATGGGCGGATCCAAGGAGGGGGCGATGGGGGCGATCGCCCCCTCCTTGGATCCGCCCATGACTTAACATACAATATCGATTTTCAGCGTTACTAATCTCAACGTTTTCATTAGGAGGCAGATTAAAATCCAGCTGTTATTACAAGCAAATTATGATTTTTTTATAACCACTCTTTTTATATCCGTTTTCCCCCTTTTTCTTAAATTTTATACACACTCATTTTGAAGATTTTCTGATTCTCTACAATTTTTTTATTGAAGGCATTATGAACAGATTCAGAAAAGGTTCCTTTTAACAGTATAAGCAAAAAACGAACATATCCCATATTTTTTGGGGTTTTTATGGCTCAAATAATTTACTTCTACGAGTTTGCTGTTAAAATTATGTCATTTATGTCTTATAAACTATTAATACCTGGGTGACCGAGCTTCACTCGTAAATTCAAGGTTTTATCATAAACGTACATATATCCAAATAATCGGACATTTGCTATGTAAACTAATTTAAACTCCCTAACATAATACTTTTTCTTACATTTCTTATTTACATGGTGTTACTACAATTCAACTCCTCCCTATATTTCAACCACCCTAAATATGCAACTTCTTATGAAAAACCCATCCAAACATTTATTTCTAACATTTTTTTAATCACGCTGCAATTCGACTCGATTGCAAATTCCAACAACCCTGTATATGCTACCGCTTTTAGCCATTCTACAAACACTTTTGTTTCCAATTCTTTCATTTATATTGTAACATTTTTGTAAACACTTTGCATAACTATAATTCCGCTCCACCCTATATTTGTAATTTTTACTGGCTACCTAATATAACATATTTTAAATCACACTGTATAACTATAATTTCACACCACCATAAGTTTTAACTACCCTGTATATGCATTTGTTTATGGCCACCTATTGTAATTTTTTTGAAACACCATGTATAATTATAATTTCAATCCATCCTATATTGCAACCACCCTGTAAATGCAAATGCTAATAAGCTACCTTATTGGTATAACATTCTATTATTTTTAGCGACCCTGCATAACAATACTTTTACTCCGCCCTGTATGTAAGCTATCATTAATTTCCAACTGCTTATGGGGTACCCTATAAAATTATTTTTTCTCGCTTTTTTTCTAACTATACTATAATTCGATTTGACACTATATTTTAACTATATCCTGCCTAGCAACTTTTATGGACTATCTAACATATTTTGAAAGACCCTGTATAATTATAATTATACTCCACCAATTCATATTATATGCATCAAATTAACAGGCGAAATCATGAGATCTTACTCATCCAAAAATTGCCTACCGTGCTAATGTTTTCTCCTTGAAAACTTTAAATGTCTAGGTATAAAAATATAATGCTTGTAAAATATGACGGAGCATAAAATGGTTACATGTTCGGAATATACAAACACAATTTTTATTAAAAGAATGTTTAAAAAAAGTTTCACTCTCAAATAGGTCACCAAATCACCCTGTATTAAAAGAATTTTTACAACAGTAGTCACTCTTACGTAGGTTACCAAATCACCCTATATTGAACGCTTTGAAATTACAACGCAGCCGCCTTGATTGTCACAAACTGTCACTAATTTTTTTAATAATTTAATTTCTTAGTAAAACGATTTTTCCCAAAGATGAGACTCTCGCCAATCGATTTCTATCCATCGAAACTTCCAAATGGGAAAGTTTCATCGAAATCGTTAGGGCCGTTTTCCAGAACTCAATTACATATATATATATATATATATATATATATATATATATACAAACATTGCTCGTATTATAGTTTTAGATTTATGTGATGGCTTATGCGGCTTGCTGCTGAATGTTATCACTTAAAAATCTGTATTGACTGGTGTATCTCAAGTTTTGTACAGAGTGTATGTCGGAACAACGATTTGGGTTTCATGAATGCAAACCGGTAATGCTCTATGCAGTCAAAGGCATTATTGTTACCACCTCGACAACCGAAGCTGAAGTTGTAACAACGTATCAGAGGCAGCTAAAGAAGTTATTTGACTTCGCAGACTGTTTTCAGGAGTTATGATTATGAAAGAAATTCCTATATTCCAAGTGCAGCTGTTAACCTCGCACCCAACCCTGCGGCACTAAATATTTAGAAATAAAACGTTACTTTATGGGCGGGAAAGTATCCGAATAACCGATTAGGTTAGGTTAGTTCCTGATATTCTGACTAAGCCGTTAACTAAGTTAGGATTGCTGAAGTTATGTCAATAATTGGTTAAGTATGGGGACAGTACAATGATTACCCAAAACGGGTTTTTGCATAATAATGATTAAGTTAAATTTCAGGTAGAATACTGTAACCGAAACAACAAAAGTATGATGTATAGTTCAGCTGCTACGATTGCTATTTTATCGGTATAAACATAATTTCATTGCACGAATCTGGCCTCAAATGAAGGGATGTGTCGCAAGCAAAGAATATAACACTTAAACTGCAGGATGTCAAATTGTGATTACGATATTTGTCATTGCAAATCCTTTTAATTTTTTAATTTCTTGTTCATTTTGTGTAATACCATTGAAAACGGGGTCTGATTTAGACATTGGAACGTTCGGACTCTTGAATTATACAAACTTTCAAGTTTATGTGATCTTATTCCCAAAAAAATCCGAAAAACTAAAAACCAAAGATGCCACAATTATAATTCAGAAAGCATTCAGGATTTCGGTTTAGTTTTGTATGACAGAATAACAAAATTCATCTGATTTATGGCAAAAGTCTATAAAACATGTCATATTAGAGTCAGAACATTTGCGGAAATTCGACATATGATAAAAGAAAACAATAGCGCAAGTAATATATTTGTAAAAAATGAGTAAACTGATTGCTTATCGAAAGACACCATCTAATCTATACATTTGGCTTGATCAATCAATCCAAAAACAGAGTTAACGTCGCTTCAAACTCACATTCGTGAAGATTGAAGTAGTACAATTGCATACATAGCAAGTAAAATTGGATTAAGTTCCATGGCATTATCAGTAATAAACTCAACTATAGCCAAAGAAATGCAAAGTTAATGCAACAACTCAAGGAGATAAGATTTTAGTGACTTGCAGGATCGAAATCTGATCCTTTTCTAATGAAGGGTGTAATGCGTTATGAAATTCCAGTTCCAATTCAGAGTGCATAATATAAAGCACGAAATGGAAGCACATCAGCTGACGAATGTGAATTACGCAGCTGTCTTTTGGAATAGTCAAGCTGTCGTTTATTATGGGTATCCTGAAACTCAACGTACTATAAAAATGTAGAAACTAGAAATGAGAGAAAAACATAGGGGATCTGAAAGAAAAAGCCCGATAATTTTACTAGCTCTCTCCCACACTCCTCAAGCTAAAGTTAAGACTTGCTTTCCTCCACTCAAGCAGGCATTACCTGGACACACACTCTCAAGTTCTGCAGCGACGAGGAGGTCGAAAAGAGAGAAAATGGCTCAAACAAGAAAACACCAGTCAATAGAGATTTTTAAGTGACATAAAATTCAACAGCAAACCACATACGCCATCACGTAAATAATAAAGTCATAAGCCATAATTGGCATAGTGTTAAAGGCAAACACGTAGAAGTAAATTATCTGTGCATTAAAAACTTCGAAAAGTTGGTATTTTCTGCGTTTTTGGAAAAAAGATTATCTGTTCATAATACCGTCAATCGAAAAATTTTAAGTAATGAAAATCTTCAAAATGTTTATAAATTTTTAGCGCAGCATTTTTTATAAAAAAGCTGGAAATACCGATACAAAGTGACTGTTTAAAAAAATTTTCATAACTTGGTTGTAATAACAGATGGGACCTTAATTTTTCTCCTAATGATGGTTTATAAATTTGCACAATAAATTCCTAAAAACAGTTGAGTATAAAATAATACTGTAATCAGGAATTTATTGTGCAAATTTTTCATGATATCGCACATGAAACGTTTTTGTTTTACCTGTCCCTCTGAGTAGAATAGCTAACGTGGTCCCAGGACACTTTTCATGTTTTAGTTGTAGATGGCATGAGGGGGTTACCATGAGATCACATAACTAGATGTGTCAAGTCTGCTGAAGAATCAGCAATAACCAGTAGGTGACAATTATATTTGCGACACTTTGGTTTTAATTAGGTTGCAATATATGTAACACTTTTGATTTTTATTAGGTAGGTGTCATTAGTATGACACTTTTTATTTTTTCAAGTGACACTTTCAATTTTATTAGGTGACATTTGTGAAACTTTTGATTTGTCAAGACAAGTGTCGCCAAAATTTGTTTTATTGAGACATTTGGTGACAAACTTTAACAATTGGAGACAAGTGTCAGCTAAATGTATCTCTTGATGCAAGTAACACGCAGATCACGCGTGATGTGTATGATATTTAAACACTCAGTTCACTCGTGATGTGAGTGATTTTAATATTATTGTATAACTTATGTATAGACTCTATCCCCAGTCTAACTCCAACTGTTTTATGGTTGCTTGATACTGTGTTTCAGTTTTCATCATACTAAGGGTTATGTTCTCGTTTTCAATTAATGATTTAGATACTGCAGTTACAAAATTACTACTTTTATTTCTTAATTCTGTTATGTTTCCTTGTCTTGTAGAATATAGCTTAAATTCAGGATACTTTGATAACAGTTTACTGAAACTGATTTGTAAAGAAGTTTGGTTTGCCAACTCATGTGTTATATATAAGCTTCCATTATGTGGTGAGTATTCAGAGAAAAACACTTCATTTCCAATAACAATACCCAGTGAACATAAATTAAGAATAATGTTTATAAACATTTTTATTATTATTTATTCTTCGTTTAATAACCACAACGTGCACTGTTGACAAGTATTACAATCTTTATATTTTGATCTTCTCGGTTTATTTTGGGTGAAACTTCTTGTCGTATTTCTTGCACACTGTAAAGTTACAATAGTAAAGAGTACACTTTCAGTGTATCTAAAACAATTTGTACAAGTATAAGAAATGGATACATTCATACTGTTAATTTAATAGACTGTATTTGATATTTATTTAAGATTCCCCTCCCCTCTTTTAGTCTTAGAAATAGAGTTGCGCTGTTGCAAAAATTGTAATGGGTTAAAACAAACAGTTATTGTTATTGTTCTAAATATTTTTATTTTATTATTACATATTTTACATTGTTCTTACAACATTAGTTAAAGGATTATATTTTACAAGACGATCATGAAGAATGAGACAATATGCAGTAGTTTTTTCTGGTATATTTTTGCTTGTTTCAAATTCTAATCTGACATCAACAGCTCCACCTTTAATGGTATCTATTTGTCGGCTACAGTCAATTACAAATAATGTGATTTGTTTGGAAAAGTCTTCTGGTGTTATAGAAACTTGTATGAATTCTCTGTTATAATAAACCGCTTGGAAGTTGGCAAACATTTCATAAAGTGTTGCAAAATTCTTTTGATCAAAATTGAGATTTAAATTATCATATGGGTAAACTTCAGAATTTAAATACAATTTTATATTTGTGATGTTACAGTGATCAAATTCTGACATAGTCTTGTCAATATTATTTTTTCGAGCAGTATGGAATGCTACAATAACAAAACGAGGTTTTTCCAGTTGGCTTGTCGTTTTCACTGCCCATGTATGTTTTTGACTTTGCTGTAAAAGTGGATACTCTAATAACTCCCAGGAACGAAAGCCGATAGGCAAGTCTTTTCCACGTTCTATATATTGTAAAAATTGAGTTTTGTGTGCATCAGATAATGACACATGAGGTACTTTCCAAACAACTTTATTTAGGTGAACTTTTGGTTTTTCTGTAGCTACAGAACTAACTGCAGCGTTGGTGTCTGTATTAGCACGTACCAAAATTAAATTTTGACTTGCTGAAATCACTAGACGGCGAAAATCCTCGCAAAAGCCAAGTAGTAATTTTAGAGGAATGCATACTGCAAAATTTCCGTTGGCGTCACACATATTTGGAGTGCCTTCAAGATTCCATCCTGCATTATACCATCGAATTATTTAATTTTTTGAATATGATAGATAGGTTTTAATCGTTGATGTGATTCCGGGATTTCTTGTTCGATCGACTACTGTTCCACCAAGTTCATAACGAATTTCTTCAAAGAGGAATGCAAAACCATTATTAATGAATCGTAATGTTGGACTATACTTATTGTCTGAGTTTAAAAGTTTTCCTTCCAGGTACAGAAAACTTTGAGAAGGTAGAGTGTACACGTCTTGAGTTTGTATAGGGATTCTTATCTCATCATTATTAAAAAATGTAGTATTTGCATAAGGTGTGTAGGAATGATATTCAAAATTGGTTATAGCATTATCCACAAGCACATTATCAGCCACTCGTAGTATGTTAAGCGTCATTTTTTTTGTTTAAACACACACCGAAACAAACAGAAAAGTTTTTTGAGTCTTACACTTATACTTAATTTTATTCTGCAAATGAATGCTTTGAACTGTCCTCTCTCTATAGTTCTCTTCTTTTTCTTCTTATTTTTTTCTTCTTTATGTTTAGCCGTTGTTAAGTGTGTATCTTAAAACCTAATGATATTAAAAACTGTTTATTGATAGGTGTTAACTGTTTCACTTGTTTCTTGATACTAACGTTTTTATAGTTTGGTGTGAATATTTTATAGATTGTTCCTCCTGTTGTGTTAAATAATTAGATGGATTATCATATATGAAAACCATATTAATTAAGTCGTTTTAAATGTAATCTTATCGTAACAACTTCACTTTTAAAATTAACTAAATTTCCATTTTGATCTGTTATTTTAATAATAATCTCATTTATATATCTTGTATTGATTGGTAGATAAATAACGTTGGTGGGGTTTTCAACAATTTTGTAACCAGGTGGAATATTAGGGTAAAACATATGGATTATATGGACGGGCGTATCATTGTTGAAAGAATTCTGAATTAAATTACATTCAATGCAAATAGCATTTACTTTTGAAATACTAATTGGATAATCTGAATAGTGCCATTTTTTAGGTTTTAATTTTCTATTTTTAAATCCTAATAAAGGACCAATGGTGTTAGATTTCTCAAAATCAATTTCTTTGTTACATTTTATTTCACATTTAAATGTGTTATGATTAGCTCTCAATATTAAAACAGGTTTTTCTATTTTTTTATTTTTCTTATTGTCATCTTTTTCCACAGGTTTCACATTTTTCTGTATAGCTTGTGATGGTAATGTAGGTGGTACAGCTGTCTCCTTTTGTTGTTCTTCACGATCAGCTAGCAAAGTGTGAAGCGTTTTTTCAATATCTTGTATTTCATAGGTGCCCACCGGTAATTCTAATTTCATATCGTTAATATAAAACTTGTTGTTGGTTTCATCAATATTTGAGATGGTATTAAAGGTCATAAAATCAATTAGCCCCATCACATAAGTAGCATCATCTTCTAGAATAATTGGTGGGTAAATCTTGTTACTGAGTATAGAAGCACGTTCAGAGAACGTAAATGTATATGAAGACATCTTAATCTGTCAATGGTTATTAAATAACTAAAACTATTGATATGGTTTTATTAAATATATTCACTTAAATATTTTTTACTATTTATAATTGAATTAATATGACTAAGTTCCTTTTATTGAGATAAAAATATAAACATAAGTGTCCACAATTAAAACTGTTATAGTTTTGAAATGTATTATAATTATATACTATTTTACACTATCCAGTTGAATTAAAATATTTTAAAACTTCTAATGGAGGTTTAAGATTACCAAAACTATCAAAATAGGATATTTGTCTATCATTTTTCTTGTAAGCTGTCCAATGAGTTCCTGGACCTGTATTAGAATCTAAATTGATAATACCTCTTTCAGTTTTATAAATTTTCTTGGGTAATTTATCTCTCATGAATACACCTCGAAAATTTGGAATTTGCCAAATTTTTGCATATTTATCTATATCAATATTTGTTAGCGGACGTTGTGGTAGCTTCCTGGAGGGTGTAAAAAAAGACCATAACCTTTTTTATATGGTTGCAAATAAAGCCCCTTTAAACCTATTGCAATAGACTCCATTTTTCTATTATGACGTTTCGCCTCCTCTAATTTTTGTTTTGCATTTCTAGCGTCTGTTATCGTC
Organism: Octodonta nipae; assembly: GCA_034190945.1. Classification (NCBI taxonomy): domain Eukaryota; kingdom Metazoa; phylum Arthropoda; class Insecta; order Coleoptera; family Chrysomelidae; genus Octodonta; species Octodonta nipae. Next base: position 43,419,427 of record CM067224.1, on the reverse strand, counting down.
TTGGCTATGGCCGCCGATCCCCCAGCGATACTTCCCAAGGCTGAGAGTCCAGCGAAAATAGGAATAAGAGGTAGCAAACCTCCTGTCTTTGGTATAGGTATGATACGAGGAGTGGTTGACTTCATATGCTTTTTAATTGACTTAGCAGAATTCAAGGCAATTTTTATAGCATTACCTAAGGTGGTGGGTTTCTGTTTCAACACCTGTTTTTTTATATGTCCTACAGATTTTATAAACCCAAAATTTTTTCTCGATGACTTTGACTTTGTAACTCTTTTTTTTCTTAGCCTTCTTGTTTTACACTTTGATTTTGTTTTACACTTTGATTTTGTTTTAACCATACTTCTCCTCTAGTGCTGACAGTATGTGTCTATCTGAGTGTTTTGCAAATACTAATACAATTTTAAGATTAACAATTTTTATATCAATGAAATCTTGCTGCTTTTTGATTTGGTGAATTATCATTGTCTGAATCACTGTTTTTATCAAGTTTACGTTTTCGATCATGTTCAACAAAATCAAGAGGTTCATCTAAATTAAGTTTTAATTTTTTAGAAGCACTTTCTTCAACTTCATCTATTTGTTGTGGTTTTAGTTTTCGTTTAGCTGCTCGAAATTTACCCCTTTTCCTCGGAGGTGTTAAATGTTCATTTATTTCTCTTTACGTTTCATATTATATTCAACTTCCATATCAATGTCATCATTACCATTTAGTGGTGGTTTCAATAGTTCATTCAGTTTATTTCTCATCATTTGAGATCGTGGTAGTCGTGGTGAGGACTTTTTAGTCTTATCCTTTTTATTCTAGATGTAGGTTTAGGTTTGATAACTTCCATATTACTACCTCGATCATGTTCAATAAACTCAAGAGGTTCATCTAAATTAAGTTTTAATTTTTAGAAGCACTTCCACTTCCTTCATCTTCATCTTTTTGTTGTGGTTTTAGTTTTCGTTTAGCTACTCGAAATTTACCCCTTTTCCTCGGAGGTGCTATGTGTTTTTCATAAAGATCATCATCATTTATTTCTCTTTTACGTTTCATATTATATTCAACTTCCATATCAATGTCATCATTACCATTTAGTGGTGGTTTCAATAGTTCATTCAGTTTATTTCTCATCATTTGAGATCGTGGTAGTCGTGGTGAGGACTTTTTAGTCTTATCCTTTTTTATTCTAGATGTAGGTTTAGGTTTGATAACTTCCATATTACTACCTCGATCATGTTCAATAAACTCAAGAGGTTCATCTAAATTAAGTTTTAATTTTTTAGAAGCACTTCCACTTCCTTCATCTTCATCTTTTTGTTGTGGTTTTAGTTTTCGTTTAGCTACTCGAAATTTACCCCTTTTCCTCGGAGGTGCTATGTGTTTTTCATAAAGATCATCATCATTTATTTCTCTTTTACGTTTCATATTATATTCAACTTCCATATCAATGTCATCATTACCATTTAGTGGTGGTTTCAATAGTTCATTCTGTTTATTTCTCATCATTTGAGATCGTGGTAGTCGTGAGGGCTTTCTAGTCTTATCATTTTTTATTCCAGATGAAGGTTTAGGTTTGGTAACTTCCATATTACTACCATTCATTAAGTTTATGCTATCCTGTATATTCTTGAGTATACCTTCACTCATAGTTTTAGTTTTCCCCATAAGCTTAAGACATTTTCGAATTGTTTGTTTGTTATTAGGTCTTTTCAAACCCATACCTAATTTTACTTTTGCTTTCATTGCTCCTGCAACCCCAAGTGCTGCTATACGTTCACCTATAAATGAGTCTTTTGAATAAAATCTCTGAAGAGCTTCTTCTGCTAATATTTTATCTGCCTTATGACGTAATTTTGTATCACTTTCTTTTTCATAGAATTTATCATGTTTTAAACAGCTAGCATCTAGCAGATTTGTTGGTAGACTTCCTTGCAACAGACGTTGTTTAAGTTTTGTTCCAGGTCCACAATAATTATAACCTGGTATATGCAGTTCAAATGGTAAATTATTTATAGCTGAATTTAATAAACCTTGACCTGAATATAACTTCATGATGTTATTTCATTAACTATCAACTTAAAACTAACATATATTATTTATTTATGAATATTTATCTCATTGTATAGTAATGTCTCAAAGAATGAGGGTGATAAAACAAAAAACTTCTTTAGCTATTGAAAATGATAATTTTAATAGTATTTCTGATAATAATAAAAAGCATGGTCCATTGTTTCCGTCAACTGTGAGGTGTATTCTGGTGGGACCAAGCAATTGCGGTAAAACCAATGTTAGGGTTAATCTAATTGAACACTTGAATGGACTGAGATTTGAGAATGTTTATGTTTATTCAAAGTCCTTATATCAACCTAAATATATTTATTTGGAGAAGTTACTAAAACCAATACAAGGCATCGGTTATTACCCATTCAATGCTAGCGAAAATATTCTACATCCCTTAGAAGCAAAAAAAAATTCAATCTTTATATTTGATGATGTGGCTTGTAACAATCAAGATGTTATACGTCAATATTTCTCTATGGGAAGACACAGTCTAGTGGACTCGTTTTATCTGTCTCAGACGTATGCGAAGGTTCCAAAACATCTCATTCGAGATAATGCAAATTTTTTAGTTCTTTTAAAACAAGATGATTTAAATTTGAAACATGTTTATAATGATCATATTGGTAGTGACATGTCGTTTGAACAGTTGAAAAGCTTATGTGCCATGTGTTGGTATAGACCATATGGATTTTTATGTATCTCTAAAGACAATAACATCAATGATGGACGTTACAGAAGAGGTTTTGATCACTATATATGTTTTGAATAAGACAATGAATTTCAGTATAATAATTAACATCATAAGTGTAAGAGATATCAGAAACTGATAGAATTAAATCAATAGTGGATAATAGCAGATAAAAGCGGATCAAAAGCGGATTGAAAACAGATAGAAAGCGGATTGAAAACAGATAGAAAGCGGATCAAATGAATCTATCAAAGAAGGAGTTAAAAAAACGTCTTGTACAGAAACGTAGAATTGTAAAAGAAAAATTACAGCTTCTCAAACATGGAGAAATTGTTAAGGAAAAGTTATTTTCCCCCATAACAAAACATCTAAAGGACATTGAAAGTAAACTAAGTGACAAGGAACATAAAATGGATGGAGCTAGTAAGATGGAAGAAGAGAAAACTTTTTTTAAAACTGAGGATCCTAGTCATATTGATGAGGAAAAAGATTATATCTTTAACGATGATCTGTACCCATCAACATTTTCACATCAAGCTGAATCATTATATCAGGAAACACCAAAGATTCATCGCAAACTGTCAACGAGTTTATCCACACCTACAGGTCAGTTACGATTATTGCAAGATGAAAATGAAGATCCGAGTGAAAATAAAATGACAATTCTTCAAGAAATCACATCTGATGATGAGATAGGATCATTACATTCTCCTGCAACACCTGGACGGTTCAGAAGTTAGCAAAGTCATGGAACAAGTCTTCAAACAACAAATACCTAAAAATTTACAAACTGATGCTGGTGCCGAATTTTTTAATAATTATTTCAAGAAGCTCATGTTGAAATATAAAATAAATCATTACAATGTATATAGTGAAAAGAAAGCTGCAATAGTTGAAAGAGTAAACAAAACTCTAAAAAATATGATGTGGAAAGAATTTAGTTTCCAAGGACATTATAAGTGGTTACATGTTTTACCAAAAATTGTTACCAAGTATAATAACAAAAAACACCGAACTATTGCAATGGCTCCAATACAGGTTACAAAGAAAGTTGAAAAAGATCTATTAAACACTGTATATAATAACATAAAAATTTCCCATCTAAAGAGAAAATTTAAAGTAGGTGATTACGTACGTATATCGAAAAAGAGAGGAGTTTTTGATAAAAAATATCTTCCTAACTATTCAACAGAAATATTTTCAATAAAAAAAGTTCAGCCTACGAACCCTACAACCTATTTATTACAAGATGAAAATAATCATAACATTCTTGGTGGTTTTTATGAACAACAACTACAGAAGGTTAAATATCCAAATACATTTTTGGTGGAAAAAATATTAAAAAGAAGGGGGGATAAAGTATTTGTCAAATGGTTAGGTTTTGAAAACAAACATAACAGTTGGATAAATAAAACTGATATCCTTTAATAGTGTCAGTTATTAAACACACGTTAAAGTGAAAAGACATACTACAAAATGTTTATAGTTGATGTGCAAGGTTTTCAGTATGGTGAAAATAATTTCATCTGTAAAGAAATGGCGATTGTTAATACAGATAATTTATGGTACACTCAACGTTTCATAAAAATATCGAATCCACAGAAACATTTCAGTGAAACAGTACAGCAGCATTTTAAGTGGCTAACAAGAAATTTACATGGATTAGAATGGGAGAATTATGATGATTTGGAGTATGAGCAGATATCCGAATTTTTGAAGAATTCTATACCATTAGATGTGGTGGTGATTGTGAAAGGATCTTTAAAAAAACTGTGGCTGCAGAAATTAATTTCAAACAAAATTGTAGATTTATCTGAGGAAGACTGCCCAACAATTGAGAGCTTAAAATTTTTCATGAAATCTAATCATTGTAAAAAACATTTATTTAATAATGAACTTAGTTGTGCATTAGAAAATGCTCATTATTTAGCTTATTGGTGTGTCTATTGTAATAGAAATAAAACATATGGATAATTTTAATGTATATATTAATATATGAATATATGAATATTTTATTTAAAAATGTTGTTTTAAACTTCACCTTCCAGACGATCCGAAACCTCCTTCCCCCCGTTGAGTATTAGATGATAAATGCTGAAATAAAAATGTATATTGAAATAAAAATGTATATACATATCTGTGTATACATACCTCAACTTCCTCCAACTCAGGATAGTAAATTTTCTCACAAATTAGCTGTGCTATCCGATCGCCTGGTTTTACTATGAAGTTCTGGCACCCATGATTGAACAAAAGGACTTTCACTTTCCCTCGATAATCCTCGTCCACAACCCCAGCTGTTGAAAAAGCAAATCAGTATTGTTTAATTAATTTATTTTAGTAAAACTTACCCCCGACATCAATAAAATTATGGAGGGCTAATCCTGATCTTGGGGCTATTCTTCCATAGCACCCCTCAGGTAGCTCTATTTTTATACCAGTTTTGATAAGGGCTCTACTTTGGGGTGGTATATTGCACTCTTCCAAGCTTTTTAAATCGAAGCCAGCCGATTTATTGGACGCTCTTGTTGGGGTGAAAGCTTTTGGGTCCAGTTTAACGTATTTCAACGTTTTGGTGTTATGTCCTTCATTATAGTGAATATTAAGAAAAACTTGAGATGATTATTATTTTAAAACCCCCTTATTTAAACATTTTTAAAACCCCAAGGTAATGTATCTGTAGAGATATAATTTACAATTCTTTTATCGTCGAACGGAGTTAAAGCAACTTTTCTTTGATTAATAGAATACACCTCATGTTTTTTACTTCTAATAAGTTTCTCATTTACATTGAAATTAGTTTTATTAAACAAGCATTGAAAGTAATCTTCAAATGTTATTCTTTTCAAAGATGCCTCTGTTATTCCTTTATCTTTTTTAATAATACCTAAATTATTTAAGTTAGCCTCTACATCACCCTCATAAAGATTTTTCAATTTCATTTTTTCAGCTTCCCTTTCTTCCCTTGTATAAAAAAGTTTTATGGTATACATTTTTGATTTTAACCCAATAAATTCAATCATAATTCTACCATTATTTTCATCTTTCATAAGCCCTAAAACTTTTTTATTTAATTGAGGTATGTTATATTCAATATTTATAGAATAATCTGAAGTATCAAATTTATGGTTATCTTCCTTAATATGCTCATAAATATAATCTACAAAAATGTGATAAATTAATGAATCTGTATCTGTATATAATAATTTTGCTCTATCTCCAAATTTAACTTTTATATAATTATAATGAAAATCATATAAAATTGTTTTTGAAATTTCTAAAATACTGAATCCAACATAAATGGGTTTATTAAACTTAACATTCATTCTTTTCATCTCAATTATTACCATATCATCATCAAAAATGGTTAAACTATGGAAATTTGGTTTTGATATATAATTTTTTACACCATATCTACCATCCCATTTTGTAACTAATTTAACATCCTTGTATTTCCGGACGTTTTCCATAGTCTTACCAAAAACTGCGTTATTCATTAGTTTATAAAAATTTTTTTCAAAATCATTTTTACTTTGTTTCCTTAAATTTGTATTTAATTCAATATACGATTTCAACCAAAAAAAAAAAAAATTCTTTGAACCTCTGTAAGTTTTAAACCTAAACTTAATGCCTGTTTTAAATTTCTATAATGAATAACATCATTTTTTTTATCAAAAAGTGTTGTTAATAATTTGGGGTGTTTTGATGATGACATTGGTGGTTTCATACTTTCGGGGCATAGAGGAAAATCTTTATGAAGATGGTGTAGCTCTGAAGGGTATTCTAAATCAACCTCAAGAATATATCCTATATCAGAATTATCTAGGTTATTAAGTATATCTTCTTTATAATAGTCGACATTTTCAATCCATTTAAAATCTCCAACAGGTAAACATTCACACATTGCAGTCCCATATAAATTATTAACATCAAAATACATTAAAAATGAGGTAGGTTGATTTGAATCATATTCATTCCCCATATATTTATTATTTGCCTTTCCATACCTATTACTACATTGTGAAACTCCACCTCTAATTCCCCTTTCTATAAACATAATTTTATCTATATCTGTAAGTAATTCTAATGTAACGTTAGAAATCTTTAAACAACTAGCATAAGCTAAGCCTGGAGCTGTATAATATTTCAAACATTCTAAATTATAAGTTTTTAAACAAACTTTTCTAAAATTTTCAAAAACATCAGCAAGCAATAGAACATCAGTTTTCAAATATAATTCCATGTATTCACGTAAATTTTGTATTTTAAAAGTATTCCAAACTTTACGTGCATGTTCATAATCACTTTTTCCAACATTACAATTTTTAAGAGAACTAAAAAAATCTGTAATAGATGGTAATTAAGAATCTGTTAATTTATCCCAGTTGTCTAAATAATCATAAGGAAAGATACCTTTCTTAGACAAAAATTTAAATTCCTCATCAGTTTTACAAAAACTTCTAATAATTACTTTTTCAGAATCTTCTAAATAGGATCCTAATTTATCTAAACTACTAGCCATAAAACGGAAGGAATCTAAAAATCTAAACTTTAAATTTGTGTTGGAAATATATTTAGTAAATGATATGTATTTCTCCTTATTAACTGGTAGTAAATCTATGGCACCAGGTATATCTTTTGCTAATGCTCTAATAATAAAATGACTATCATAACCGGATAAATTATGAAAAACTACAGGTATCATAAAATCATCTTTATAATTTAAATTACAGGAAGAATGAGCAGCCCCTCTATAGTTTCCTGAAAAATGACAGTGATCTTTAACCTTTATATCAGTTTCAGTAAAAATTTTTCCACAAAAATGAGAAATCATTTAATTGTGAACTCGTTAATGGAATCATTGGAACTATATTTTGGAATATAGGATTTAAATTCATTGCAATTTGTTGTAGACGTTTAACAAACCAATTAATACAGTCTTTTCCTGTATATAATTCAAATTTGGAGAGAGAATTATCAAAACTACAAACTAAGTAATAGACAATACAACATGGAACATGTTTTTGATATTTAATAGTACTACTACTACAATTGGGCTCATTAACCTTCTCTAGTATACATTCTAAATCTGCATATATTACAAAGGGAACTTTCTCTTGATTTTTAAAATCGGAAAATGAAACAAATTTTTCCTGTTCAGTTGGAATTACAATTTTATTCTTATTCATATGTCTACAAGTTATCATATGTTTATATAAACTTTCCTGAGAATAAAAATGATTCAAACATCTATGGCAATAATATTTTTTATGAGCTAAATCATTGCTTTGTCTATTAAGCAATTTAGATAAATCTTTTATTAATGTAAAATGATAATAATTTTGATGAGAATTTATCCTCTCACTCAAATTCATTTCTATATCATGATCATCATCACCATCATTATAATTTAATGGAAGCATTAGTAAATTTATGGTTCTCAAAGATTCAATTTTACTTAAACAAACAGGGGTAACATCTTTTTTTTCTAGAGTAAATACATTTATAGATAAATTATTCATTTTCTCAAATTTGAAAATATCTTTTAGTGAAATTGGAAACTTGATACCATCATATTTAAGAATGCTACTAAAATGGGGGTAAGATGATGTTCTACAGGGATGTTTTGAATTTAGATGAGGATGAAGAGCTGCTGTAATAGACCATAGAAAACAGTATTCATCATTATTTTGAATATTAAGAATCGCCCTAGTATTTTGTAAAAATTTAGGTATTTCAATATAAGTTGAGACACCTACATTTATTGGAGTATAATTATTAAAATTTACTTTTAAGTGAAGAATTTCATAAAGACTCCAACCTGAGTCTCTTTCTTGAAATTCTTCTAATTTTGTTAAAATTGAACTTTTAATGTAATCATCATAAAATAATTTCAAATTTGTAGTAAAATCAATTACTCTATTTTTTGTTTGGAAATGCTTAATATCTGTTTCACCAGATTGAGGTTTAACAAAATTAGCTAATAGTGTAACATTTACTTTCAACAGTGAATTTTGAAGCTCAGTTTTTACTTTACTTATAAAAGACCTGCGAGCTTTATTGAAAAATTCTAGGGGATCCCTTATACCTAAATTAATGATTGCCCCAGTTCTCACGCGATTATTAAAACACGATTCTAAATCTTGCCAAATTAAATTTTGTTTCTTACTGTTTTTAAAATTCTTTCTTTTTTGATATGAAAATTTTTGTTTGAAATATTTTAATAGTGATAAGTTTGATTCTAATTTTAAAAAGTGTTTTCTATCTAATACAGATATATTACGTTTAAAATATTTTTTTTTAATCAAAATAGTAGAATTTAAATATTTTACCCATTTACAATAATCATCTTTGGTTTTAATTAACTTACCCACTTGTTGAATTTTAGACACAACACCTTCAACTAATGTATTTATTTCACTAGAGGTACTCATATTTTATTTTAATAGCGGAATACAACTGATTGCTATGAAGTATAAACGTTAAATGTATTAAAATTAATTAAAACATTTATCGTTCCATATCATATGACGTAAATCATAAATTTCCAATCTTCAATTAAAAACATTCTTGTTATTCATGCTAAATTACATGTGTACATTCTTTTATCATATGACGTAAATCGTAAATTTTCAATAGTCTAATTAGTAAATTAAAACATCCTTGTTATTCATGTTAGATTGCATGTGCACATTTTTATTATAAACTTACAAACATATCATTTATCAATGTAATGTAATATTTGCGTTACTTTAATTATCTCAAGCTTATAGCTCATTTTAATTATCCCGAGCTTATTATTCATGTTAAAGTAGTTTAAGTAAACAACTCAATTAATCTCATTAGATAAATATTACTTGTGTGAATTTTTATTGAACTTTGGTTTGAAATTATGTGATTTACATCATTATTATTTAAATTTCAATAGTTATAAAAGCAATATTTGTTTAATATCCACTCATACCATTCAATCAACCCGTTAAAGCAAGATCAACAGAAAAAGAAAAATGAATGTACCCACTACATTTATCGTTGAATCAAACAACAAGGAAATTCTATCAACAAATTTTTGGTAGTGTTTTTAAAAAATTTATTTATGTAAGTATTCATATTTTAATTTTTATAGGTTTTAAGTAATAAACTGTTATATTTTAGATTTGGGAGGACAAGTATTAATGTTGTTGGTGAAAAAATTTACTTATCGCTCTCATATTGTCCAAAAAAGGAAACTGTAGACAAAAAACTACGGCAGCTACCTGTGAATTATATGAGGGTGTTCGCTGACAACGAGGAGGAGTTAAAATTACTCTGTAGCGGCATTGAGAAATTGAAAATTAATTTTTCACAGGATGAGGATGAAGCTCTGTCGCTACCAATAAATCAACCTCCTCCTCCTCAACCTACAGCAAATGAAGTTCCTAGAATTGTAAAACCTAGAAAAAGGAGAGTAGAGATACTTGAAAATATTATGGTAACTGCATCATCCTCATCCTCAACGGATGAGACAACCAGAAAAAAAAGAAGAGAGGATGCGACATACATTCCACCACTACCATCAACATCAAGAGATACATTTAGCTGACACTTGTCTCCAATTGTTAAAGTTTGTCACCAAATGTCTCAATAAAACAAATTTTGGCGACACTTGTCTTGACAAATCAAAAGTTTCACAAATGTCACCTAATAAAATTGAAAGTGACACTTGAAAAAATAAAAAGTGTCATACTAATGACACCTACCTAATAAAACTCAAAAGTGTTACATATATTGCAACCTAATAAAAACCAAAGTGTCGCAAATATAATTGTCACCTACTGGTTATTGCTGATTCTTCAGCAGACTTGACACATCTAGTTATGTGATCTCATGGTAACCCCCTCATGCCATCTTCAACTAAAACATGAAAAGTGTCCTGGGACCACGTTAGCTATTCTACTCCTCTGACCTGACAAAATCTTTCTTTACTGGGCAAATCCGAGAACTTTCGTCCTTATCCAAAAATCTTGAACATTCTTTTCGACCTTCTTCAATTTAGCACTAACTTTCCTAGAAACGCTCTGTTTGTAAGAATCATGTTTGAAAAACTGTTTTGATAAGCTGAATAGTTTATGCTTCTTCAAAAGATCTGGTTTTACTATTTCAAAGTACATTTTCTTTTCAATATGTTTCTGTAAATTACTGTACCTGTCTTTTAGATGTTTGGTAATAACTTTTGATAGAAGAATTCTTCTTCACAATTTCCGGAACTAATACTTTAGCTTTCAGAAGTCTGATTATTTTTCTTTTGTCTTTGACGTCTCTTACAGTATCTCTCTTTTCTTCTTATTTCTTGTTTCACTCTTTCCTGTAATCTGGATATTTTTGCATAAAGTGTTCCTCTACGTCTTCTGAGTTGCGGCCTTCTCCGATTAACTGCCAGATTTCTTAATTCATCATTATTTTGCATAGGTACTGGGCTAGGAGGTGGTGTCTCATCTAACAGTCTTGCTAATTTTTTGTCTCTATATGTTTGGAAATTTTTCTTCCAATTTTTTCTTTGCTTATCTTATTTTTTCTTGACATTTTTTAACCTACAACAATATTGCAGTAATAAATTCAAGAGTTAATGAAAGCAAACAAATCAAAAAGGCCAGTTAGCCCAGCCAAAAATTATTCCCTCAAATATCATCATTCTATCGCCATAAATTTTTATGAGGGAATGATGTTAAGAGAATGATATAAAGAACAACCATAAAGAACTCGTAACATAACCTTACTCTTAAAACGATTTTTCTGCTTAAGGAAATTACTTCTAAAAGCTTATCTGTGCAACTTATAATCACTTAAAGTACTTACCTTTTGTTTTTTTAGAATATGATGAAATGATGATCACAAATTTTATTTCAACATAACATTAATAAAATGTTTTTGCAGCACATACCCAAGCACAATCACAGAAAATTGGCGATTTTAATATATTGACATTAGTGCCTACTTTCAAAAACTAATGGTAGCATTCGTATTTTATTTAAAATGCAGTTGTAATTCAACTGCCAGTAATAGTGTCAGGGAATGATTTACTTTTATGAGACACATATAAATATACAATTTTTTAACGCGTTTCATACTTTATTACGCTACTTTGGGTTTTCCCATAAATTTATAATATATCTATATATAAATAGGCTAAGACAAAACGATTAGGTACCATTTTCTACTCTGTTTCTCAACAAATTTTCTTCATTTTTGTTTTGTTTAGTAGCTACTGACGACCTTCAGTGCAGAATGCTAATCTTAATTTATAATATTGGTTCATTCATTAAATAAAATATAATAAAAATTCATTATTTACGTCAATAATGTCAATACCAAACAAATGAATGTGCCGCGTGCCGCTGCCGCCAGACTCAAATCATTGAGTAATTATATATAGACAGACCAATGCTATTATATACTTAGAGCATGTACTTCTGGAGGTGGCATGCAAGCGTTGTTATTGTTTAGTGGATAAAGTAATCGTTGAATATCATAATTATACAGGGCGATTCCAGATATATTAGAAATAATTTTTTTAATGGGTGGCACATAAGCAGTTGCATATTTAGGGTGTTTAAAATATAGAGTAGAGTGAAATTATAACTAATAAAATAATTATATAGGGAAGCCCATTAGCGGTTGAATTTACAGGGTTCTTGGAATAGAGGGTGCAGTAAAATTACAGTTACACAGGGTGGTGCAAAAAATGTTATACATAGATGCATATACAGGGTGGCGGAAATGGAAATGCAACATTTCGTAACCCATAAGCAGTTGTATATATAGTTAAGATGAAATATAGGGTAAGAGGAATTATAGATATACAGAATGGTGATAAAAAATGTTAGAAAAGGAAATGATTTATAGAGTAGACCACGAAAAGTTCCATATATATAATGAATGAAATATAGGTCGGAGTAGAATTATAGTTACAGAAGATAATTAAAAATTTCATAAACAAAAAGAGTAAATATGGTGGGTCATAGGCAGTGGCATATACAGAATGGTTTACCCGGTGGTTGAAAAATGTTAAAAAATATTATGCGTGGTCCATAAGCATTTGCATATACAGGGTGGTGGAAATATATAATGAGATGGAATTATTATAATGAGGAATTTAATAAATGTTAGAGAATTGAGTGCAATTATAGCTATACAGGGGTGTTAGAAAAAATAAATATGTAGGGTAGCCCATTAGCAGTTGAATTGATGTCATATTAAATTAAGAATTACAAATTTGAACACAAATAAAGGTCTATGAATTATAGCTGAAAAAATGAATTTCGTTACTTATTTGTAGAAGCGAGATGTAAGACCGATATCTAGGATTTTCGAGGAAACTATCACACAGAGGTTCCGAATCTGGATCCGTTCTGTGTAATTGCTGTTCTCCCTAAAGTCCTAGGATAGAATGTCACGATAAAATTTTCATGTTACTTAACCTGCCAGAGATATTGACACAATTGGTCGAATTTCGACCACTGGGCGACAGCTAGTATTTTTAAACAATCCAACCTACTTGAATATGTCTAAGTGCTTAGACATTGAAAAATATGCCACAAGTATCATTCAGAAAACAACTACTTGAATATGACCTGAATGATTTTTGTGCTTTTTTGGTAAATAGTAAATAAAATTGGTACTTTGGACACAGTGAGAGAATGATGATGAACATTATTGTTATGCATTTTTATTTATTTATTTATACGGCTGCAAAATCTTATGTGAAACTTTTAGATATAGTTATGTGGATTGTATAGAAAAATATTAGTAACATCCACTTCTTTACTGGATTTTTATATAAACTCCAAGTACAAGAATTTCGGAATATCTTGAGAATTATCCTCCAATATATACTATTATTTTACACCACTATCCAGTCAAATTGAAGTGGAATTTATGAACTTTCAAAATATTTTTAGGATTTCCTGATCGGATTAGCCTCGTTAAATGATCGACAGTGCAAAATATTTGTCTAAATTATTTCAATTCTTCAAAAACTACTGATTCAATAGTATCCATGGTGATTCCATATAAACTTATCGTCATCAACTATTGTTTTGAAGACGACTAACATTCTAGTGTTAGTTACCTGAAAGTTTATTCGGTGAAAAATGAAAAAATTATTAAGAAGGATCTCTAATTCTCATTAGAGATCATTCTATTGACAGCATTATGATTTCTTCATTCCTTTTCATTATATAAGCAAAAAGAAAAGAAATTCTTATTTTTGCAGGTTTTCATTGTTTAAATAGTTTACTTCTACAAATTTTCTGTGAAAATTTTATTAAATATTCTCCATAGGCGTACTCACTACATTCACTATATCTGCTTTGACAGTTATGACTAAGTTGTCATTTGAAGAACAGTAATTCAAAACATCTGAAACTATATTGTGTTCATAACTTCTAACATAATATTTTTTGTAAACAAATATTGGTTAGGCACTTATTTACATTTTATATTTTTTCTGGTTAATTAAGTTCATGTTATCTGTCAGTGTGTCTCCGAGTGGCGTATTAACGTTTAGCAAAAACGGAGATAAGAACGCATCGACATCTACATTTTTCCTGGAATGAACAAACCCGTAAACAACAATTTTGGACCTTGTCGTTTTTTTTTAAACTGATTCAATATCAACCCTCCTGCTATTTATTTCCTTGTCATCGGGTACGTGGTACATTAATGTTAGCTGCTGACTAATTCTTAAACATATTTTCCTCATAGGCGTCCATGACTCAGTCTCGACTTGAAATTCAAAGTATTGACTGGAAAATCAATCATGAATCCCGAAAACCCATTTAAATTTTTATACCCAAGTGGATGTCTCCATGAATATAGTTCGTCTCTGAGGTGCACGAATAGATTCAGGAAGAGCTGAATTCAAATAAATGTTTAATGTTATTTAGAAGACATCTGTCGTATTTGAGTGTACTCCTGTGAACATTTACCTGAAGTGGTTATTTCATTCCGTTTAAGGTATTTGCTGCTCGAGCTTTCTGTTCACTTGACGTCTATTAAATTTCAAACTGTAATATCGGCTTTACTTACATGAGTTTTTTGCAGATTAATCCGCTTGGCAAATTTTTGAAAAATTGTAGTTTTTAGCAATTTCAGATGATCAAGTAATTTGCGTAGAGAATATATAAAAAACCGTTGATATAATTAAATTATGAAAATGTTTATTGGGGTATCGCAGTTTCATGCTGAAAATTCTTTTCTTATATGCTCCATATGTCTTCAGCGAGTTTGAAATAATATTTTAGGAGCCCCTACTGGAAAAACAAAAAAACCAACGAAAAATGACAAAACCGCGTTAGTTTAATGGCAATAACAGTTTGGTCTATTGAATTGTAAAACTATTTTATCATCTACCTCCTACTTTTAGAGATTTTCCAAGTTCTGTAGGTAAATATTGCATAATAATGATAAACTTAATTTCTTCATTAAATATATATAAAACCAGTAATACGCTAATACAAAATTTGAATTATAATGTACTGCACCTACAGAGGCAATCTATTTGCCTGTGCGTAAGACTGGGATATAATTGGTATTGAATAGTTTTAAAACTAAATTGTATAAAAATAAAATACACATACAAACTACTCTAATATTTGTTTCATATTTATATTATATTTATACTATTTATAGTATATTTCTATTATATATGAACTCTTAATACTCTTGTTTGATATTTACTGAAAGGAAAATCATGAAAATGAAGAAACGTTGTTCAGAATCCAGGTTATCAATTCGTCGCGTATTTTTTTTGTATGTATGTTACCTGATTTCTTCTCCTGTGGTGCACCGTTTTGAATGAATATGGTCTTCTTTAATAGAGTATATATCCGAATTGGTGAAACTTCAAATTTTGGAAAAGAATTCTATTGGTAAAGTGATAAAATTTGTGAATGAACACATACGTGCATGGAAATCGACCAATATCCCTAAAATTTTTTTGTCGATTTTTCGATAACTCCTTATGGATGTGCAGAGTTTTTTTACGTTTAATCTATTAAGGAAGATCCTTAGGTGATCTCATATACTTTTCTGCTACGTGCAACTTGCAGTTTTGCACAGAATCGCCGAAAATTCCAAAATTCTTATCAAAAATTTCATCGAAATGACATAACGGACATTTCCTCATAAATATTTTAATTCCAAAGTAATAGTGCGGTAATTTTAGGCACTGGAAATTTTAATTGCGAATTTGAAAATTGTCTGTGTACATCTCAAGCATATAGGTAGTAAAGCATAGTATTTTCGGCTCCTTAAATCAATGAGTACCACGCTCGTTTTGTTTGTATACCAGGCAAATACCTATTTAAATGCAAATTTTTCCATTTTGCGAAGATGGTTGTCACATTCTCCCGGCCTAATAGAATATTCAGTGAACAACACATGTCAAACTTTAAACTGCTATTTGGTACGTTTAAAGACAGGGTGTTTAGTTATACCAAACAAAATCACAAAATAAAGTGATAGAAGGAGTAGCATTTATATGAAGATTGAAATATAGGACGGACTAGAGTGATAGTGGTCCGTAGGCAGCCGTATATACAGGAGGGTTGGAAAATAGGGTGGCCTGGACGTTTGGTGGTATAAAAATGTTGGAAAAAATGTAAAATTAAAATTATATAAGGTGATTAAAAAACTGTTATATGGTGTGGACATAAGCAAATCATATACAGGATGGTTGAAATATATGCTGCAGTTGAATTATATTTATACAGTGTAATTTAAAAAATATTTCTTTTATAGCCCATAAGAAGTTGCATAAAGTGTGGAGAGGAATTAATGTTACACAGGACACTAATATAAAATATAAAAAATGAACTAATTTATGGGCTAGCCCACAAGGAGTTATATACTATGGTTGAAATATAGGACGGATTTGACTCCGTAAATATGGGATGGATTCTACTCCGTCCTATAGAAGGCAGCTAACAAATTTATGCTTGTCCGTGGGCAGTCGTATGTACAGTATGGTTGGTACATAGGTTGGAGTGGAATTATCTATAGTTATACAGTGTTGTCAAAAAAAGTTGAAAAAATGTTACATGGCGTAGTCCAAAAGGCATAAATATATTTTGGGCTTATTAAGTCAACGCGTACTAGTGCATTTTGTTCGTAAAGATTTACCTGTCAATTTAAATGAGAAAGTATCATTGTGTAATGGTTATAGAAGTCGGTTATATATATTTTAAAAATGTTTTTTTTTAGACTTTGTTACCTCAGTACTCCGGCAACTATGAACCGATTTCGATTTTTCGTTTGATAGAAACTACTTCCAGATTTTTTCAAAGACATGTAATGGTATATATTGCAAAAAATCGGAAAAATCTTGTAACCGACTTCTTAATCTATCATAATATATTATAGTGAATGCGTTAGTAAAATTCTATGAATAGTTTATTGACATAATACAGAACCAACAAAGAAGGCGGTAATAATGACTAAATAATACATTTTTAATTAAACCGTAATGAATGTCGAGTTTTAAATTTTGTACAGTTTTTAATGTATTTGTTCAGTTTTACATACATGTTTTCATTGTGAAATGATGTAATGTTATGCAAGGTAAGGATGTCCAATGTGATATAAACTAAGCTTCAACTAATTAAATATAAACTTTGTATGTTCAGAACCCTGAAGAATGAGAAAACAATCTCCAAAAGGTATATGAAATAAACAGTTACATCAAGGAAATTCAACTAGTCAATATCCCTTAATCAACAAACTAGTAAACATGCAAAGGGTGAGTGTTAAATAGTTTAAATTATATTTTAGAATTTGGAATTCTTTTTTAAATCAACTCCTTAGTCCATGACATTTTTGGGGTAAAAAGTTTTTTGAGCACACAAAAAACGTTGTCAGAAAGCCTAGTTTTTAAATCCTTTTGGTGCTTTTAAAAAAAAATTGTAACCTCAGGAAAAATGTTTCAAGTCGGGCACTTCACTGAAGAATGCTGTTTTCAGTTCAAAATGATTGTAAAAACCATAATTATTCAATAATTTTAACCAAATTACCCAGAAAAGAGTTTAAGGGGTCGCTGAGTTGAAATCCGGATCCAATATGACGGACGAATTTTTGGAAATAATTCCGATTTACACCAGGTACAGCAAAATTAGTTTAAGGTGGTTTTTAGGATCTCCGATCACGAATCCGAAGTCAAGTTAGCAAAATTCAAAATGATGGACTCCAGATGGCAGATGAAAATATTGAAAATCAACCTATTTACTACACAATTGGTATCGAGGGATTTTTTGGGATAATTATCATTTTCTAATTATACAGAAAAAAATGCAGGTCACTCGTCCACAAATCAATAAAGTGATTCATTGTAAAGATTTACTAAAAGTTAGAAAAAAAAGTAATTTCCGGTGTTAACTTCTGATTCGTGATCAGAGATGCAATAAACTCTCATATACCAAGTTTGGCGTAAATCGGATGATTTTCAAAATTTTCATCTGCCAACGTGGATCCGCCATTTCGAATTTTGCTAACCTGACCTCGGATTAGTGATCAGAGATCCTAAAAACCATCCTAAACCAATTTTGGTGTAATTAGGAATTATTTACAAAAATTCGTCTGCAATATTGGGTCCATCATATTGATTTTTAAATCTGACAACGGATTCTTGTTCAGCGTCTTTTATCATTTAATAGTTTTACTAATTGGTCTTGTTCATTTTGCCTTTTGATTTCATCAATTGTTCGTGTTGAATTTTTAATGACTAATTTTCCACTAAACTCATTCCTTGTTTGTCCACTTTTTCTGCGGCTTTTTTCTTCACCATAAATTGAACAAAAGTTTATTATACCGAACTTCTAACTCCAATATGTTAAAATTAATCAGGGTTCGAATTACACATTACTCTTTCAAATAATGAAAACTTTATTCAACGATGAAAACAACTTTGAAATTCAACACAACAAATACAAATTACAATCTGACGTTTACTGTTAAACAAAAACACAACTGACCTAACTCTTCAGTTCGGAACACTTCTTTACGTACTATTTGACGTTTAAAAATTTTCCAGATTGCTCCATGACACTGACCTAGATATTCCTAGAGTTTTCCCAAACTGTCAATTACCATTTGCTGGCAGTAACATCTAGTTTAAATACACGGGGTCCCAAAAGTATGGAAAAAGCACAATAACTTTCGAAAAATGCATTTTGAGGAAAAATGGCAATTGAATGGTAATTTTATATTTGACCTTGACCTTGACCTTCAAGGTTATTTCAAGATCAAGTTCATTTTTTCAAATGGCATGCTCTATATATGACCTATGACCGGAAATGAAAAGAGTGGAACATTTTACGTTCAGATGTGTTCTTGACTATTTTCAAAATTAGACCTCTGATGGTCATTGAAGATCAAACCAAGGTCACGCGACCATAACTAACGTGCGATTTTTTGGAATTACGTCCGACTTCTGGGGTCCGTCATCTGGGACTAAGGTTCCTCAAAAACAGATTTTAGATTCGTAGTCACCGTCCCCAAAACCCCCCTTTCCAAATTTGGCGTAAAACCAGAGTACAGGATCGTAATCATCGGCCCCAAAAAAAAACATTTTCCAAATTTGACCTAAATCGGTTTATTTTTTTAATATGTTGTCTTCCAGACCTATGCTAGTGTTACAATTTTCTAAAGGTTAATATATCTCTTGAGGATATTTGTCTGTTACTTTCGCTCCTTTGGCACCTCCCTCTCCTCGTTGCCTTTCTCCCTTAAGACCCTGATCCGGAACTGTACAATAACTTTCCACTTCAAAAGCACCCATGCCGCGATATCAGTTGTGTCAGATAAAAATTCGACTGCCCATGTGGACAGTTAACCCACGCTCTCAGGTGCCTGACGAGCCTTCTCGTCCAGGACGCCGCCGCGCCTTACCCGCATCCTCAGTTCTCCATTCCTTTTCCCTCTCGACCCTTTCAAAGATCCTACTCCTTTCATCGACCTCGATTCCTATAGGCAGCTGCCCCTTAATGACGTAAAGACCTTCATACGATGCCGTCCGGTAAGCGCACGCCACCCGCAGAAGCATCTGCCTTTTTTGCCCCCGCGGATCCCCGATGTTGTGGAGTTCGTCAGTACCGCCTCCACCCTTTTGGCTTTCTGGATAGCCCTTCAAGTATACTTATTCCCAAATGAGCCTATCATAGAGGAGGTATTTAATAAATTTCCTAGGGACCACCCTCACCCAAGGCGGCCCCTCAGAATGACGCATTCCGTCTACCGAGGAGTTACCCTTAGATGGTTCCTATAGAACCACTCCCTGATAATAGCCAAAGACTCGTTGCCCTTAGCCACCATCGCATCCAAACCCTTGACCCCGAAGATTGTCAAGTCTGTAATGGTCAGTCTGACGCATCCCTCTGGCTCTACCTACCTTACATACCGCAGTTTCCACAACATTGGCCGAACTCTGAGGGACCCCCCCGCATCAATTCCCAATTCTTCCGCTCTTTCGACGATTCGCAGTCAGTTGCAAGATTTTGCTCCTAGCTTGTACTGTGGACCTACCCTTTCGAAAGCCGTACTGGTTTTCCGAAATACCTCCGGTTAAAATGCTTGTATACTTTGCCGATTACGTCTAACTGGGTAATCGACCTGTATTTCATCACGCCTCCTTCCCCGTGGCCTTACGGGATCAGGACAGTTTTCCCTCTCCTCTAGGTTTCAGGGAAACGTTGTCCCTTCCATAGTTCGTGCAGGATTTGAAGAATACCTCTCGAATCGTGGCGAATGACCGCTCTTCCCGTTCCTACGAGCACCCCATCAGGCCCATATGCTTTCACCGCTTTCAGCCTTCCACATGTCTGCTCTAACTCGTTCTATGTGTCTCACATGCCAGTTTTCTTGCCGAGGGAAGCCTTGCGTTTCATTGTGAACGTTAGAGAAGAGTTCCGTAACGATCCTCAATTTCTCATCCATCTCATAAGGAGAAGACGTCCACGGACTGGTGGTCAAGCTGGACAGTGTCCGCAAACCTCTTTCCCTCGGGCTTTTTAATAAAGACTGCGTATTAGGCCGCCTTCGCTCCCGGTAACTTTCCCACCACTGTCGGTGCCGCCACGATTCGGGAGTTACCTCGAGTAGTTCGGAGTATCTCTACCTGGCCACCCAAGTGAGCCCCTAGCCCCGTGCTCCCGATGAAGGCACACGACCACTTCCGTCGCTCTCATTCATTTCCTCCACCATCGTCGTCGTTAGTGTTAGTGCTCTCATACACCAAACGAGAGAGTTCGCGCAGCCGGCAGAAGCGCCTTTCCCGACCTTCAATCGTTACCGAGTTCATTTCCCTTATTGTTACCGTTCCTGTTAACCTTTCCGTCTTTATCATTTCCACAATCGTTTCCGTTCGCGCCGATCGATCATTGTCAGAGTTCCTGGACAACACAACATTAAGGTTTTGTACATTTAAGTTCAATTCCATCAAAAATTCTACGAGTTGTGTCGAAAGTTCGGTCCGGCCAGGCAGTACGCCCTTACCCCACTAAAGCTAACTACTCTGGTAGGTCGCCCGGTATTCCAGAGAATTTGAGGAAGCAATAATGGCCGAGAAACCAAGTCCCAACTAATAGTCCCAAAGAAAAAGGTACTTGCCGTCCTGACCGAAGTACATAATGGGATTACCGGATGTAATCTGGGCATTTTACGCCGTCAAAGAGAAAAAATTAAGAAACCTTCTAAATTAATCGTTTCGATAAAAACAATTAAAACATAAAACCTGCTCAAATAATAAAAAATATTTTTTCTATATAGTTATGTTCCTTTTTTGAAGTAGATTTTTGTTTTTTTTTAATGTTTTTATTGAAGAACTGTTCATCTTATTCTCCACATATGATCAGTTATTTCCTGTATTTATTACTACAGTATCATCAGCAAAGAAAGTTTTGATTTTACTCTATATATAAATAAGCAAATGCAAATCGGTTAGGTACCATATTCTCCTCTGTCCCTCAACCGGTTTACTTCATTTTTGTTTTGTTTAGTAGCTATTGACGTGCTTTGGTGCAGAATGTTTACGTTTTTTTATAATATTGCTTGATTCATTAAATAAAATAAAATAAAAAATTCATAGTTCAAGTCTTACCTGTCAATGCCAAACAGTGCCGCAAGATTGCTTGGATAGAAAATCGTAAGATGAATTTACTTGAAAAACATACTAAGTTAAACAAAAAAGTTACAAATCTTTATCGGTTCCCAAAGTTATTCCACATTATAACGCTATTCAAATTTCACACTCAAAAGTTTATATTGTATGATAATAATTATTTATTTGGTACTCGCAAGTTTGAAACTTTTATTTGTTTCTAAATATGGTTTGTCAACTAAAATTAGAATTGTGTATTGTGTGGCAACTGATCAATGTGTTTCCGATAATATTTCATTATTTTGACATTATGCTTTTAATTTATATTGTTTCTATTTTAAAGGCTAATAGTTCTATTCAATTTAACTAATCGTACACAGCCCACGATATAAATACAATTAGTGAGATTTAAGAAAAATAGTTATATCTGACATCATCGCAATATATTTCGGCCAACTTCTTTTTGAATCGATTTACCGAATCTGATTATTTTGATTTCAGTTTGACATATCATAACATTGTTAGTGGTTAGGTTAATGTACCTTTTCAATTCAATGTGAAAATTATCAATATATTATTTGAAAAATTGGATTTCAATGCTCTTACAAATATTTCTTTATAATTTTGATACAATACAAAAAAGTCATCGTTAACTTTGTGTATTAAATTGAAGTTATTGAGATTATACATACAGTGTAGTATAAGGTGTAATAATATGTAAGTACTTATGTATCTATTTATTTATAGTGCTTCTTCATAGTTACTTATGAGTTCGTTTTTTTTTCAGTTTCCTCTTAGAAATTGAAATCGTAATTGTGAAATATCTGAATAACCGTAAAACATTTTGGAAAACTAAAATTTAAAAATATTGCTTATGTTTAATATTAATTTATTATTTGATTTACCATGCCTGCAAAATGCTGCCTCTTAATACAGGGTAAATAAAACATATTGTCATTTTAAATATGTTTTACTTTATTATAAAACTATATGTAAATACACAAATGTAAAAGAGTTGGGTACTATTTCATTCTGTTTGTGAACCACTTTTTTAGGTATTTTAATTGCTAATTAACGGCCTTTAGTGTTATTAATAAAAAAATTGATCAAACGGCCAAATTTTTAAAATGATTTTGATCGAATTTCGACCACTGGGCGATCGCTAGTATTCATTAATAGCTCTATTTGCCTTGCCATATTATTCTTATGAGCATTACCTATTACATGGTATAATTATAAAATGCAATTTTCATAATCTGCTATATAATACATACGATACTCCCGTCTACCAGACGTATGTGAGTTACTCTTCTAACAACACTTGAAGGTTAGTAGACATACAAAAATTCCCAAAGTTTTTTCAATGATATAGTTGATAATTTTGGCTTCAAGTTAACAAACTAAAAATATTGTTGTATCAAAATCCAGTTATCCAATGAGAAACACTTTAGTGCAAACAATTTTACACCCCCGTTCTCGTTCCTAACATAATCCACAATTTCTATATCCTCAGACAAAAATTCACCCTCAGTATTCCTGTGAAAAATGAGTCGTATACATTTCAAATGGAAACGTCTGTTTGGCCAGATTACGTTCCAAGTTCCAAGCCTGCTAATCTCACGTGATGGCCTAGTCGTTTTCATGTCAACTGACACCTGCTCAGAACGTTTTCATTTCTTACAAGAGGGTGTGTTTTCTCGTTTTTATTGTTATAATACAAAGCTGGTTTCAATTCACGATATTAAACTTAAATTTAAGTGCTTCGAATACTACGCAGTCTTCCACAAAAATTCCATTGTTGTCCCTTCAACAATTTCGTTTGAAGATACACTGTCTAAACGGTTTTTAGGATATTATCCAGATTTATAAGGAATTACTTTTCTGCCCAAGATACGTGATCTATTCTAGAGCAAGAAAAATTATAGGCAGTTGGTTTATTCTTAATTTCATTTTCCTCAAAATTGTTGTAGTCTAAGATTCCACCGAAAGACTATTAGGTCTATTTGTTTTTAATTGAAATGTGAAATTAATAGATCAATAATAAACGAATACATTTCTGCGGAGTTGCCTGCCAAAATGTGGGTAAGAGTATATCAGTAGTTAATTATTTTATTCCTTTTTTAAACAATTTTGTACAAAATATATAAAAATACAATATAACAAAAATTTCCTAGGATTTTCCTGTATGTTAGGCGGTTCAAATATTTTACATAATCCACATGTAAATCTGACATATAAATAGAAAGGTACGTATACTATTTTTCTTAAAATTGGCGTTACCGGCGTTATCATCTCAATTTCGATAAATACTTTAAATTTCTCATTATAAGTGGATTTCATTATATATTTTTGAACATTCATTCATATTAAACTTAAACTTCTACACTCATTTGTAAGGGCTGTGAAAGAGACTGAGCCGTCAGGTGACGCCTATGAGTAGATACCAATTTTATTTTACGTTAAAATATTAAATTTAATTATTGGTAGAAAATACAAGAATACTTCCTTCATCATTTGTGAGAAACGCAACTGATTAAGTATTTCAACTATATACTACATCTTGTGTTGTGTTTCATGGATTATAACATTTCAAAAATTGATTATATGTACATCTATTATAAATAAATGGTCTGATAGGTTTTAGTTAACCCACGAATTCTTTGGTGTAATTTCTATCCTCTGAAACAGAGCGAAAGAACGTTACCCACAGCCCCCTGTTTGGGGTCCCTATGAGAAAGTTTTTCCTGAAACTCGTTGAAAGCAATAGTAATTTCGCGTATTGGAAAGCAATTATAATAAAATTTCAGAGTATAAGTTACAAGGTTAAAACTACAAAAAATAAAACATACACCAAGTTGCAATAATTTGTTATAAATTTTATTCCAATTGGCTTCTACCGCTACGCATGCAATCGCGACACCTTTTTCTGACTGCTACAGTTATAGTCTCTAGTCGCATCTGATCCCACATTGGTTCAAAAGCAACATTTAGTATTTCTCTTAACTGCTCCTTGGTTTCTATTTCTCTCCCTTAAACGAGTTATTTGGACCGTCCCCATACAAACAAGTCTGGGGAACTTGGAGGCCAGAGTATAGGTCCAGCTCTCTCAATCCAAAATTACTTACTTTCTAGTACATGGTGGCGAATTAAGAATGCGACTGTATTTGGGAAACTATCCATAATAAAAGCGTGCGGCAAAAAACTTACTTATCTACATACTAAAACGTTCAATACAAAAACCTGTTCAATTCCAGAAAAATCAGTTTAAAAAAAACTGAAGACAGACCAATGATATTCAAAAAAGTTGGCTGTCCAGAATGTTATAGGCGAACTGTCAGAGAGCTCCTGGACAATCATTCCGATACGCGTGCATTGAAAGAGCTGGCCCTATGCTCTGGCTTCAAGGTCCCCAGACCTGATTTCCTTTGATTTTTTTTGTATAGGAACGGGCCAAGCAACTCATTTATGAAAGAGAAATAGAGAAATAGAAACCAAGGGACTGTTAATGTTATGCATCTAGAGACTACGAGTGTAGAAGTTATAAAAAGGTGTCGCAATTGCATCCGTAGCGGTGGAACCTAGTTTGAACAAGATTTATAACAACTTATTGCAACTTGATGTATGTTTTATTTTTTGCAGTTCTAACCTTGTAAGTTACAATCTTAAATTTTATTATGATACTAATTACTTTCCACTACGTGTGAAATATCGTTGGAAAGGAGTTGAAGTAGAGAAGTTTTTATACGCATTCGCAATTCTCGATGTGCTTTTTTTGTGTAAGGCGATATAAAGGGTTTAAGGCAAGGACTTTTTATGGAACCTCGCCAGTTGTGGACTCATAATTATTTCAACCAATTATTTGTGTCAAATATCGAATACAGAAGAGAAAACAAACATCATAGATTCGACTTAAGTTTATTTGGTGAAGATACTGTGCAAAACAAAAAAGTTGCAATAGTTTAAATATAAAAATCTGAGAATTAAGAAAAAAAATTAAATTAAAAAAAAACCGTAAGCTATCTAGACATTATGTGGGTTACATGTTTGGCCAACCTTCTACAACAACACCCTGTATTATTGCAAGGGAAAATAGTAGGAATACATTTTTAAAATATTTCATCGATACATACATATCCTTGGGTGAACCAAAAAGATAAAACAGGAGACTTAACGTTAATATTATTTATTTTAGCAATTCACATCATACCATTTTTCTACAATAGCGCCATTCTGGCCACTTTTTGAACTTGTTATTTAATGATTTCAGCTGGACACTTTTTCAGTTTAATCCCCAAGTTTCTCTTGTCTTTACCATCTACAAACTTTACCTTTTTTTTTAAGTTCTAATTTGTCATCCTTGTCGCTACCATCCATAAATTTGACCTTTTTGTGTTGTTCTGATTCTAACGGATGACGTGTGTCAGGTCTCTAATTCAAAATATTGCAAACAAAAAATTGGAACGTTGGAAGTAAAAGAAAATGTTGTGCAAGTACTGTATATTAATTGGATGTTATTTACTATAATTTACCGATACCTATATAAACTGGAACCTCTTTCTTGTACAGAAAACTAATAGATATATCAATACAAATACTTCAACATTGCATTTCATTGCTATACTCATATATTCTCATATGTGTCAGTGTGGACCTCTGTTAAGATCCTCTGGTTTCAATAAATAATTACTAATAAATTTTCTATGTCCTTCATTTTTAAGGATTGTGTTATTAGGGATAGCTTTTCTTGCATCAGGACTAAGTGTGATTTCGTCAGAGAGACTCATAAATACTACTTTCTATAGTAGCAATTCACATTTATTACTGTTCTTTGCACAATGCGAGTTTATGGTATGCCCGGTAAAGTGTCAATGTTGCAGCTCATGGAGCAATTCGCTATATAATTATGAAACTGGGTTACAAATAATTCAGAACCTAAAACAAATTATTTTTTTGTGTGGGGGGACAGAAAAAACAACTGCTTTTATCATAGGTTCTGCGCTGGTCAACTCACGCGAACAAAATAGTAAGAACTATCTAAATAAAATTTATAACACTAACATGCATACATAATAAGCACATGTTGAACCCTCAAGTCACAATACTCCTAATGTAAAACGAAAAATTGAGTATAGCAGCACTACATATACAACTTTTTCAAGTTAATAACAAGAATCTGGTAATTATATTGAGAACGGTGTTTATTTTTATAGCATTTTCATACACAGCCTTAACACTGATAAGCAGATAGAAGACCAAATCTCTATCTTTCTCTCTTTATCCCTCTCTTTTGTCCTGTTTCTCTTGCATCCCTAGTTTCACATTTCTGGAAACTCAATAAATTTTGTAAACACTTAACGGATATAAATTCCCCAACCGTTCACGTCGACGAGGTAAATGCATAAAATAACAATGGGTCAGTGTGTGCAACGTCATCTGGTTGCAATATTGAGTTTCACATGAATATTCACAGTGTATTTCGTTTGTTATCTTTGCAACACGTTCACTGGCGAGATTAATTTTCCATTATAATAAAAGACAAGGCGGCACACACTACACGATCTCAACCCAAAAATTAATTAATAACAAATGAAACACGTCACATGAAATAAACGAACTAGTGTACAAATAACTGTATTAAAATTAATGGAAGGAATAACCTATCGATTGCCGATATACTTCGAGACGCGTTTAATTATATTTTTATTCAAGGACACATTAAAGGATCAGGTCAACATTTTCATCACTGCTCTAAACTGTTGGCAATAAGCACATGGATAACTGGAAATCATATCGGTTGGATTATTTCTATACTATACCACTGGGCAGTTAACCGATACTCAGTTAGGCAATAAGTATAAAATTAGGGTAGGGAGTCGGTTTGCACTATTGTAGGTTTTTCCCATGTATCAAAAATAAAGGATTGCTCGATAGATGTACTGTTTTCCGAAATCAGACGTCACAAAGTGGCTGCTAATCTTTGCGACGTAACATTTTCTAAGTTGTTACAAATATCACATTAACCGGAAGAAAGGAAACCAGAAAAACTCTTCAATTATCAACAGAAAAAACGTCAAAAAACTTATGAGCAGACTCAAGAGACGGTGGTACGTCCCAAAATGTCTGGTTTTATTTTAAAAATTTAACATTGATCAAGCACTCCTTTCCTATACTAAGTCCATTGAATGCAAGACAATATATTGTCTCTAGTCGAGAACCTTCATCAGTTGCGCTCTCCTTAACTGATTGAATTCTCAAATAATTATTTATGCATATAGCACATACAGGGTGAGTTTTCTTTCATGATCAGTATGGGGATCTCGGAAACTAGCAGAGATAGAGCAAAGGTTAAATTGGAAAAAATTTGCAGTTTTACTGGCCCAATTTAATGACACTTTCGGATTTTTGTAAAAACTCATGGCTTACTAGATATTTTGAAAAAACGAAATTCTGTCGATTTAGTCAAATACCTCTAGCTCCTTTGTTTTTGATTTTATAAAAAAGTGCTAATATCAAAATTGAAGGGAATTGTATCTCGAATATGATTGTCATGTCCACGTTTGCGTGACAGCTCTCGTTTTCGAGATATGACACAAACTTATCTTTTTTTGAATGGAAACCATAGTTGGGCTATGATCGCAAAAAATCGGACATTTTGACAGCTTTTCAACGATATAACACTCGATATAGTTATTCATAAAAATAACGGGGTTATGGATGCTTTTCTCTTATTTTCACTTTCAACGTAGGTAGCCATGAAAAAGATTGTTCTCACTTTGAAGTTTCCTCATTTGAGAGTAATCCCATTAGTGGTGCTGAACTGACAGTCGATTTTGACACGTTTTCGTGATAAAATGGAATATTCTAACGAAGAAAAACTGAATATGGTGGGATGTTATATCATATGCCATAAAAATTCAGTTCGTGCAGCTGAGGAATACTTTCCTAGATATTTCAATCGTCGTCAACCTGCTCTATTTACATTTAAGAGGCTTTACGATAGTTTACGCAGATATGGATCTTTTACTAAACCACCAAAGGAACGTAATCAAATTAACGAAGCAGCACAAATAAATGTTTTGGCAATGGTAAATCAAAATCCATCTACATCAACTCGTGAGATTGCGGCAGAAGCTGGCACATCTCAACGAACTGTAGTTAAGGGACTGAAAGCGCACAAGTTCCACCCGTACTAACTTTCAGTTTCTCAAGCTTTGCATGCTGGTGACGAACATCGACGTATTTTGTTTTGTACATGGTTTAGAGACATGTGCCTTGACAATACACAGTTTCCATTAAAGATGTTATGGTTAAATGAAACTAGATTTACTAACTGCGGTATGTTCAATGAGCATATCTGGGCTAAAGAAAACCCTTTCCACGTAGAACAAATACGACCCCAGATAAATTTGGTTTTAATGTTTGGTGTGGTATCATAGGGTCCACTATTCTGGGGCCTGTTATCTATGACGATACAGTTACTGGGGAGCGCTACTTGCAATTCTTGCAATACACTTTTCAAGACATGTTGCATAATTTGAATTTGAGAACTCGTTTAGAAATTGAGTGGTTCCAACATGATGGAGCACCTGCTCATAACTCGTTATTAGTAAGACAACAATCGATAATATCTATCCAAACTTTTGGATAGGAAGAAATGGCCCACGCGAATGGCCATCCCGGTCTTCTGGTTTGGCAGTTATAGACTTCTATTTATGGGGTACGCTAATAAACAAAGTATACAAAAAGAAAGTATGAGACAGTTAGTGACCTAAGGGAGGCGGTATTACAAGCAATTGAAGAAATTGAAAGGCGGTCTGTGAGGAAAGCGGTAACGTGAATCTTAAAACGATGCAATTTTTGTCTAAATAACAATGGTGGACTTTTAGAAGATAAATTCTAACCATTATTATGTACTTCAATTTCTTAAGTTTTTAGTAAGTACCTACTTATTTATTTAGTTTTTTCGTTATATCTGATATACCTAATAAAATAATTCAATGTTTTTTGGAATAGTTATTAATAAATCAATCTATTTCATGGCTAACTACGTTAAAAGTGAAAAGGTTATCGTGAAAAATCCTTCAGTACTTTGTTAACTTAGGTTTTTGGTATCACTAGTTGGTCCATTTTAATTCATGATCTCTTTTATATAGAACATCATCTTTGTCCATAATATAATTAACCTCGTTGTCGTCTCTATTTCCTGTCTTAACTTCGCTTAAATGGTTTAAGATCCCTTTGCAAAATGTATCTTTATTTTGTTCTTTCACTATCGCATCTCGTTCCCAATTAGGTTCTATAAGTTCTTCTTCAATCCCGGCAATTTGACGACTTGTTGATTTAGGTGTACCATAAACACTAATTGTAATTTGTGAGGTTTTAATATATAAAATTAACCATGTCTTTCGTTTCTTGCCACAATTTCTCCGTTAAATCTTCCTTTATTAAAATTATACATTATTTTCGTAAGCCATCCTATATAGTTCTCGTAAGCCTGTCCACATAGATTCTAAATTTATTTTCTCATCAGATGTAACTGGATTTTGATTTACCATCGCCACAACATTTATTTGTGCTGCTTCCTTAATTTGATTACGTTCCTTTGGTGGTTTAGTAAAAGATCCATATCTGCGTAAACTATCGTAATGCCTTTTAAATGTACATAGAGCTGGTTGACGACGATTAAAATATCTATGAAAGTATTCCTCAGCTGCACGAACTGAATTTTTATTGGCATATGGTATAACATTCCACCATATTCAGTTTTTCTTCGTTAGAATATTCCATTTTATCATGAAAACTTGTCAATATCGACTGTCAGTTCAGCACTACTAATGGAGTTACTCATAAATGAGGAAACGTGAAAACAATATTTTTCATGGCTAACTACGTTAAAAGTGAAAATAAGAGAGAAAAGCATCCATAACTCCGTTATTTTTATGAATAACTATATCGAGTGTTATATCGTTGAAAAGCTCCGATTTTTTGAGGTCATAGCCAACTATGGTTTCCATTCAAAAAAAAGATAAGTTTGTATCATATCTCGAAAAGGAGAGTTGTCACGCAAACGAGAACATGACAATCATATTCGGGATACAATTCCCTTCAATTTTGATATTTACACTTTTTTATAAAATCAAAAAAAAGGAGCTAGAGGGATTTGACTAAATCGACAGAATTTCGTTTTTTTTTCAAAATGTCTAGTAAGCCATGACTTTTTACAAAAATCCTAAAGTGTCAATAAAATGGGCTAGTAAAACTGCAGATCTTTCCCAATTTAACCATTGCTCTATCTAAGCTAGTTTCCGAGATCCCCATACTGATCATTAAAAAAACTCAACCTGTATAACTAAATTTAATATTCTTACGCAAAGTGATTTCCGACATCCGGGTGTTTCAGAAAATCTAGTTCACAGAGACTCCAACTCGGGAATCGTACTGTGTGTAACGCAGTTTCCCTGTGATTCCTAGAATATAAATCACACGAAAAAAAATCCTAGGTTTACTAAAACTTGTCACGGAAATTACGATACTAACTTTTCGAAATATTTCAATCCAATGTAAATGTTAAATTTTCATCATAAATATTTAGAGACGCGAGATGTAAGACCGACATCTAGGATTTTCAAGAGAATCAGTACACAGAGGTTCCGACTCTGGAGCCGTTCCGTGTAATTGCTGTTAACTCCTAGGACAGAATGTACGATAAATCTTCAAATTTAACGAAATGCATCAAATGCATAAAGAAGTATTCGAGAGGACATTCAATTGTGGGAAGCGCAACTGATAAAGGTTCCCGACCAGATAAATTTATATATAATATATATTGTCTTGCGTACAAAGGAATGACACCTCGAAGAGAGTATAAATATTTAGCTTAAATATCAGGATATGCCATGAAAGTATATCGTACAGAGTGTTTGTAACGGTTTTCACTTTATAAGGCTTGCAGTCGAGTGAAATGGCACAAAATATTCCATTAGTGTATCAAAGAGAAAAATGTTTAGGTGAGAAATTTTTTCTATAGTGTATAAGGTGGTAGGTCTTTGTGTGTGTGTGCGCACATTGAAATTCAAGCAGCAAGCAATGTGCGCAGTTGAAATATAGGGCGAAGTAAAATTACAGTTAGGCAGGTGGTTTAAAAAAATTCTAGTAATAAATATGATATTTTATGGTACATAATCAGTTCCATATATAGGATGGTTGAAATATTAAGTGGAATAGAATTACAGTTATACAGGGTGGTTTAAAAAATGTAATAGGTGGCATATAAGTAGTTGTGTATACAAGGTGGTCGAAATAAAAGTGAAGTAAAACTATAATTATACAGAGTGGATGAAAAACTTTAAAAAATGATTAAATAAGCATATGCAGTAAGGATAATCGAGTTATAGGGCGGAGGGTTCAAAAAATGTTAGAGGCAGTTGCATATATAGGATGATTGAGTGAAATTATACGTATACAGACTGGTTAAAAAAATGTTATATTGCTTATACTTGACATATGGGGCGAAGTAAAATTGTAGGTATACAGTGTGATTTAAACAATAAAAAAATAGAAACGGTTAGTTGGGTGGAGAGGATTAATACTTATACAGGGCGGTTACAACTTCGTGTAGAGTTAGATTATAGCTGTACAGGGTTATTTAGAAAATGATAGACAAATAATTTATATTTGGTTACTAATGCACAGAAACATATACAGGGTGGTTGCAATATAGGATGAATTAGAGTTACAGATATAAAAAATTGGTCCAAATAATAAAACGAATAAAAAAGTTAAAAATTATGTGGATAATATAGGAAAAAACTACAAATTAGAGAGATGAGAATACGCTAAAATAATCAAAAGAATCGTACCTTAAATCAAATAAAAAAGAATATATGAATATATAAATTATAATCATTATTTTACTTCTAAAATTCAAATTTCTTCTTACATACAGGATATTCCATTTAAAAATATGTAATCGTGATAGGTAACTTTTTGCTGATGCATGTTTAAAAATATTTTTGAAATATGCCCACAAAGACTATATTCAAAGGTACAAAAATTTGCTACAAAATTTGTAAGTGTTCTCGTCTGTAAGACCGTATCGTATGGTGAACCACCCTGTATATGAGGCAGGAAATATGCTAACCAGTACGTGAGTAAGACAAAAAGCAAAATATATCTTAAAGACAGAAAAAAGAAAAAATATTCTATTGGGGCAGATATTAGGTCAAAGAAAGTTCGGAAAGTACTCAGACAATAATGGTCAAACTTAAAAAAGCTTTGGCTATCCCAAAGGCATCTCAATTGAGTAATGAAACACAGCTCATGGATGGATAAAAGAGAAGTGCCATAAAAATAGACCTATGCATGGAATACCCAATTATTTAAAAAGTTGACTGCTGAAAGAAATATAAGGGTACAGGGTCATGAGTGCAATTGGTAGGCTACACGGATGAATGCTGAAGGCAAGGATAGAGAACGAATTGCACGACATTGAGGAGCAAAGCCTGCGAAACCTTAACATTACATAATATCCATTATTCCAGATGAAGAGTCCTTGTTATTGGTGACCTTCCAGCACTAGTTCTGTTTTATGGTACAAAGTGTGATAAAATAATAATAATTAGTGTAGATATTGTCCAATATAGAAACTAATCAAATGTACCTAGTAGATTATAATTTATAAATATGGAACCATCTAGTAACTGTAGACTTTTGTTCACAAGTAAAATTCTTCAATAGTTTAGAAGCAAATTTCAAAACTTTTCATTTTAGACAGTTGTAGCTTATTACTAGTTTACCTATAAATGAACAGGAAATTAAAAAAAAAAACAAATAAAATATATAAGTGACGTAAAAATAGAGGGTTGCCATTAAACCGACAGCCTGCCACTGGTTAAATTTTTGAAAGTTTGTCTGTATACAAATATTATTTTTTAAAAAACAATTTAGGTCACCAAATTTGGAAAAGATATATATGTCCAATTACAGCAAATGTTTAATTTTAAATTTGAACATCTAATATGCTGTATGCAGGCAGGTAATTAGTTATTGGTTCATGCCCTCATATCCAATTTCATCATTAGCGAGAGCATTCTGGTGGAGAGTTGTCATCTGAATATAGTAACACCCTGTATACTGACATTTTTAAGAACTCTAGTTCATAAAACCTAAAACTCTGAAGAAGATGAGTATGATCTTATTGAAATTACAATGAATCCTTCTCAAAATCAACAAAAATATTATTTTGCTGAGCGCTAATAATTAATATTTCCTAACGCCCACTTTTCCATTCGCACTTTCGTTTTAAATATCCTTACGAAATTGTTTTACATTGCAGCTACTTCTGCACTCTTCATTAGTGGTATTGTAAACGTAAAGCAAAAATAATGGCTGCCTACTGGGTTCTCAATAAAAAAAGAGGAAAGCGTTGGATAAAAATAGATTGCTCCCCATAAATCTGTATCTTAGCGTTTTAGGGTTGTTCGCAAAGGAAATTAAAAAGAATGGGAACTGTATCATTTGTATCAGAGAATCTATTCAAAGAACTCATTTTGCTGCTTTTAACGGATCTATTGCAGCCATTATTCGTTTTATTCATTTAGGACCCTTTCTTGTTCTTTAATTCTTTATTGCGGGTTATTGCGTTTTATAGAAGATTATGAAGTAAATTTCTCCGAATGCAATTGTGTTTTTTTTTTTTCGTATTGCGTAGTTAAGGCTTACGAATTAAGCCAGCGAGATGTTTTGCTTTATTAATGAAATTTATAAAAGGGACATGGCATACAAACAGCAAAACGGAGGGGGGGGGGAATACACTATTCATAAATACAGTTTTAAACCAGAAAAAGTTTAAAAAATGAATTTGACCAAATTACCACACACCCAATTTATGAACTTTTGCGTTCCCGTTGAAGTGGTTGCAAGCGATATTTTTCAGTAGTGTTTGAATGATGAAAGCCTCCTAGAGGGTTTGGCAGGGATGTAAGGTGGGAAGTAACGGCGTTAAAAGTCTACCAGAGTTTGAATGTAAGAAATTTATGTCATTTCCAACAAGCTGTATCTCTATATTTTACTATAGTAAACAAAGGTATTCTGGGAACGTTGATGTAACACAATCTTATTTTAATTTCAAAAATACCTTCAACGATCTTCTCTGTCAAGAGTTATATTATACTTAAATAAGTGCAGTGGGTGTAACACTTTCAGGAACACATCCTTTTGAAGGACTAATCACCAAGACCGATGTGGTTCCTATAGGCTTTTGGGTCGCTAAATTCGAATCTGAGGTCCTTTTATTTGAATGAGATTGATCTCATCAATCCTTGAGGTCATCGCCAGTTTAAAGTCAAATAGAAAAAAAATCCTGTAATCCATTGAAATCACATTCTATATGGGGTTTTTGAATGGCTGAACGAATTCGCGGTCCGATTATAATTGCAAAAAAATTATGTAATCAATTAAAATCACATTAATTATATCAAGCGCTATCACTGTAGGTTCTAACCAATGACTATTAAGATAAATGAACCTGTATGCTTACATTGAAAATGAAAACTACATTTAATGTGAATAAATTAATATTTTGACAATTACTGTTACATCATAGTAATTAAGTAACTAATTGTTTTTGTTATTGTGCACATCATTTAATGGATTTTAATATATTTATCTTTGTCTCATTCTATTTTTGTCTCCTGTTTAAATCCATTTTTCGTTAGGTTTATGAAAGTGCCGGGTCCATTTGTATTAATAGTCATTGGTTCTAAAACATACCAGCGGCCCGTACCAAGAGCAGCACCACTTATGAAACACTACGAATAGAAGCACAGCTTGCGAAATTATTCGAAAATCAGAACAACACTAAGACAGTAATGAAAAGTAGCATGACTCGCATAGCCCGTATGAAAATTAGCAAGATACATTGCGCTCTTTCGCAGAACAGCACAACTCTAATGGCGAATAGCACGAGTAAGAGCTTAGTGAGTCGCCCTGATCTTCGTAATGGTGTTCTTAGCTATGCTACTCTTCGAATAGGGTTGTCGAGAAGTGCTACTTTTCGAAAATGCAAAAGTAGTTGTGCTGCTCTTCATAAGAACTAAATGAACCGTGCTATTCTTCGTAATGGAGTTGTGAGCTTTTCTACTCTTCGTAAAGTGCCTCGCATTTTGATGATGTTCGTAAAATTGTACTACGGTTCGTAGGGGGGTCGATGTGAAGGTAGAGACTAGTCACAGAGATTTTTCATGTCGCTAACATCCCAACTGCGCTTAATCATTGTCAGTTTGGCTTTGAAATGACTTAGAATGACCTCTAAGCAACCTTGTAGACTTAAGAGTACCCGATATTCGTACTCACAGACCTATGTACTTACTTCTTCACATTTTCTAACGGTTTTTTCATATTTTGATGACATTATGAAGGTTAGCTGTTCTTGTGACTGTAATCAGCGTCCCCAAATACCTTTGTTTACGATAATAAAGTATAGTCATACAGCTTGTTCGAAAAAAAACCTTTCATACGTTCAAACCCTTGTCGATTTCTAACCCCTTTAAACCTTACACCCCTGCCAGATCATCTAGAACGCTTTTATAGCCGTAGTGCTCATGAGAATTTTTATAAGAAGGTCAAATACTATCGAAAAAAAATTGTTCAAATAAATTCCTATTCTGAGTATCTGGCCTTTTATTCGTCTTTTTTGTCTGGGTGGATAGAATGTTTTTGGACCTCTGGTGGATTTAATAAGTACTCAATTGTGAGTGCCCCTACCGGCCAAAATGTGAATCAGCAGCTGAGCATTCTATTACTTATAAGAGAATGTATTATTATCTTAGACGTGTTGTGTACCAAAAGAGATGATATTTAGTATTTATTGTAGTTGAAGTCTTATTGTCCAAAATATGTTTTGTTATTAGGAACTTACATTCTGTAGTAGGACTAGACGGTTGTAAATAGTGGTATCAATTTGATTTGATGATTGTAAAAATAGTATTTCTCACAATTTAACTTGTCCTTAAATAGTAAGATGATTTGGTAGAAAACGTGAAAAAATGCTTGCCTACCAAGGTGGAGATCGATCATAATGGTTAAATGAAAGATACATAGAAAAATGGATGCTGTTGTTAATGTTGAGAATTTTTTGTATTTAAAACGCTGTATCTTGCTACAAATCGTATGAAAAGAACAGAAAATTTAACACCCTGCAGAAGTCAAGAAAATGTTGTGGATCGCAAGGTAAGGCAAACAACTTACTAACCAAAATACGTGGCAAAAAGTGTTTTTGCGATATTTTTCTTTTTTAAAGCGACATAACTTGGTATGGGCTCCAACGCAGAGTTTAATTACAGGAAATTTAACTCTCTGCAAATTGCAACGAAACGGTTTGAGTTTTAAGAAACTATTTATTATAGGCAAAATTAAAAATGGACCCTATTTTCACTGTTCCATTGGGCAATTCAACAAGTAGAAAACGAGAAAACTTGGTAAAATGATGATTTTGATCCATACTCTATTTTTAAAATATCCCAAAAACATTGTTCGACCTCTTAAAATTTTGTGCGTCTTCGAGTCTTCAATCCTAAACTCAACAGAAAGCTTTGAGTGTTAATGAATTTTGTCGTTTTCTACCCAATTTTAAGTCTTCCCTAAATGTACTACAGGTCTGTACAAGGAAACTAATATCCCCACAAATAGTATAGATACTAAATCTATAAACGTGTATACAATATTCTAATCTCTATATAGGTATGATTGGAACCTACAACATAAATAACAATACTAACACATTAACATACAATGATAATTTCAACAAAAGTAATAAATCCCAATTGCATATCGATCATAGGCGTACCCAGGGGGGATTTGAGGTCCCCCAAGACAAAACATAATTACTACATCTTCAATTATAATTATTACTAAGTGGTAATGAAGAACAGTAATAATTCTAACCTTTATGCATTGCGAACCACTGTATAAAAGCTTACTAATAAAATATAATTACTAAATAAAATCCTTTTTTCTGTAAAGCTAATTTTAACATGAACCTGACTACGCCCCTTATATAAATAAATAAAATTCATTCAAAAACATTCACACATAGTTTGCTCCTTCTTACGTTTGGATTGGAGATACTGTGAAACCTTTGGTGTGTCACAAATGTAATAACACAGTTTTGCGCCCTAACAGCAAACCTATATTTAAACACTCAACGCCGGTTCAACAACTCTAAGTTTGGTTTACTCCTTGATGATGATAACTTAGAGTTGTTGAAACGGCGTTGAGTGTTTAAATAAAGGGTTGGTGTTAGGGTGCAAAACGGTGTTTTTACATTTACTTTACTTTTACTTTTACTATTTACTGACATCAATTTCTAATAATACTATACTTTTATTTCATGTAATACTACTAGAATTACCATATTTACTTACTAGCTTGCTGCAATGGTGATACATATATAACATAGTTTAATTTTTTTAAATAATAATCAAATATTTGGTTATATTCATTACTAGGTGAGCCGGTGAACTTCGGTTCCCCAAAAATGTATATTTATGTTAAGTTTATAATTTCTGAACAGTGAATAATGAATCCTAATAAATCTTTTAAATCCACTAATTTCAGATCAATAACACCCGTTTAATTTTTTTGAAAAAAGTATACGGACTCTGTATTTTTATATATAATATGATATACTTATCCCCAAGCCCAACCTTTGCCCTTTCTCCTGGCTTAGGTTGCTCAATACACCTAGCACTAGAGAAGAAGAGAGTTTAGAGAAGTGATATTCTTTTCCAATTAACACCGGTCGGTAAGAAAATAACGTTATTCCCAGAGTAAAAGTATAACAGTTATATCAGCATTTAGTAAGATCTTAAAAAAATATATGTGAACAGTCCAGAAAACTCCCATGACATATTTTCATCAACTTCCGTCATGTAGCTCACAATTGTAATTTACATGAGGGCGTATTTTGCTATGCCGAACATGATTATGAATAATATTCCAACTTGAAGAAGTGTCGTCACGTACTCACCATATAATACCTGGAGAAAATTATTGTATCAAATGTCAAGAGTGTGAAGGGAATGTGGAACATCCCACAAGCACAATTCCCAATAGATAAAGAACACTTGAGAGTAGCTGACTGGCAAATCTTGTAGGTAAACAACATGTCGACTTCAATTCCGAGGAGAAAAAAACGTACTAGCGATTTTTGAGGTAAATTTTCCGAGAATAATTCTTTGTTTAATTAAACGATTCAACAACGTATTTTATTTATTTATAAATATCTCTACCTAATACCGAAACAGTTGTGTTTGATCTATATGGTTGGGAAAAAAACGTTTAAGAGTAAAATCTGTATAATTGGAAAGGGCTAAACGTTTCTAGGTCTTGATAAGGTTCCGTTATCAATTCAATTATAATAGATGTAAATTAAAAAAGTGAATCTTAACACTGTGTCGACCTGAAAAGAATATGAAATCGTTACCTTCAGAATTTTATGTGGCTCTATACATGTGACTCTATGACTATTATACTATATTATAATATTTTTGTTTCATAACAATTTTCGATATAGACAAAATAAGGGTACTTTCCTATTAGACAAAATTCATATTTTTTGAGGAACTTCTATACATTTAAAAAAACGTGATGATTTTATTTTGGGTTTCAAACCACGCAGTTTCTATGAATATATAAAGCATATATATTTTTTAACCAACTTCAAAAAGGAGGAAGTTCTCAATTCGTCTGTATCTATGTTTTTTTCTGTTTGTTCACTGATTACTCGCAAACGGCTCAAGGAATTTCGACCGTTTATAATGTATCATGTTCCGGGGAATCGGGAAGCGGTCCAAATTTTTTTTCATTAACGTAGCTTTTGACATTTCTTATAAAATGGGCGAAAACTGTTATATACCTATTCTCTTAAACTCTGTGCCTTGGTGGAGTCGCCGGATTACAAATATGGAAAAAATATTCGGAACAGATTGAAAAGAAATTGGGTTAGTTTCGAGATATCCCGAAGTGGTTCCATCTTTTTTTCAATAACATAGCTTGTATCGTTTCTTAGAAAATGAGGAAAAACTTTTTACCTATTTTCTCATGTTCTATGCCTTGGCGGAGTCGCCGGTATTAAAAATATGGCAAGAAATTTATTCCGAACATAGAGCAAATTAAAAAGAAATTGAATTAGTTCCGGGATATCCCGAAGTGGTCCCGTATTTTTGTAAATAACATAGCTTGTACCGTTTCTTAGAAAATTGGGGAAAACTTTTTTACCGACTTTATTATACAGTAAACTTTGGTGGAGTCGCTGGAACATGGAGTATAGTGAATTAAAAAGGAATTGGATTAGTTCCGGGGGATCCCGAAGTGGTCCCATATTGTTTTTCGATAACATAGCTTGTACCAATTTTTAGAAAATCGAGGAAACCTTTTAACGACATTTTTATAGGGTAAGCTTTGATGGAGTTGCTGATATTAACTGTTCGGAACTTGAGGTAAATTGTAAATAAGATGAATTAATTAAAAGAAATGTCAGTTAATATGTATATAGAGTGTGTATTCATAAATCAAACGATTTCCTTTTTTATTAATAATTTTAAGAAAAAAAGATTTATGTGGTCTAAAACGTAAACAGTATTCCATGTCACTTTTTTAACTGTAAAGAAGGTTTGTCATCATAGAAGACTTTTGAATACAAATTAAAGATATATTTATTTTTGTTAAGATCTAAAATTGTTATCAAATAGAAGTAATTAGAATAAAAAACTGCATCTACTTATGCCATTGCACTAAAAATTATATAATAAGTACTTCTGTAATGTTTCCAACTATATACTAGGCTTCAAAATATATACATCAATTTTGTTTAAAAGTGAGGTAACTTGATTTTTTTATAATATCTCAAATTGTAATCAAGCAAAGTTTATTAGAATTGAAAAACCCAGTTGTGCTGTATTAAAAATTGTAATAAATAGAAAGTTGTTTGGAATTAAATCCAACTAAATATCAGTAAATCAACTTCAAGATGGAGGTTCTCAGTTGGTTTCTATATACAGTGTGTCTTCATAAATTGAGTTCAAACGGAAAACGTACTTATGAATATTATTTAGAAAACAAAATTTTCTTCATAAAAGTATTTTTATGGTCGGAAATATATGCCGTAATAATTACATGTCACTTTTTCAACTCTATACGAACTTTGTCAACAAATATGAATTTTGTTTAAAAGTAAAATGCCATTATTTTTTATAATATATAAAAATTTTGTCAAACAGGGTTAACAAAAATTATAAATTGCATCTAGTTATGCCACATCACTAAAAATTGTATATTAGAACTCCATTTTGTACTAGGTTTGATAAAGAATTTAAATTTTGTTTAAATAACTTTTTTATTTTTAATAACAACTCAAATTGTTATTTGACAAACTGAATTATAATTAAAATCTACGTCTATGTTTTATCAATTAAAACTGTATAACGATTTATTATAAGATTCTGCGAAGTTGCGAAATACAACTTATCAATGTACTTCCCAAAATAGTTTCACTTTAAAAAAACGATTGCGGAAGCCGTTAGTTTGTGATACTCGATCATATTCATAATGAAAGAAAACAGAATTTAACTTAGTTTTTTAACCGACTTCCAAAAAGGAGGAGGTTATCAATTCGTCGCGTTTTTTTTTGTCTGTATGTTACCTGAATTCTTATCCTGTGGTGAACCGTTTTGTATAAATGTGGTCTTGTTTTATAGAGTATGTATCCGGATTGGTGAAACTACAAATTTTGGAAAAGAATTCTATAGGTAAAGTGAAAAAAGTTGTGAATGAACACATGCGTGCATGGAAATCGACCAATATTCCTAACATATTGGTCGATTTTTCGAAAACTCCTTATGGATGTGTATAGCTTTTTAACGTTTAATCTATTAAGGAAGATCCCTAGGTGATCTCATATACTTTTCTGCGACGTGCAACTTGCAGTTTTGCAGAAAATTTCCGAAAATTCCTAAATTCTTATTAAAAATTTCATCGAAATGACATAACGGACGTTTCCTCATAAATATTTTAATTCCAACGTAATAGTGCAGGAATTTTAGGCACTGAAAGTTTTAATTGCGAATTTGAATTTTTTTTTTCTATGTACATCTCAAGCATATAGGTAGTAAAGCATAGTATTTTCGACTCCTTAAATCAATGAGTACCAAGCTCGTTTTGTTTGTATACCCGGCAAATACCTATTTAAATGAAAATTTTTCCACTTTGCGAAGAAGGTGCTTTTGGTTGTCACATTTTCCCGGCCTAATAGAAAATTCAGTGACAACACATGTCAATCTAAACTGCTATTTGTGGGTTTATACACAGGATGTTTAATTATAGCAAACAAAATCACAAAGTAAAGTGATAGAAGGAGTTGCATTTATATGTTGATTGAAATATAAGTTAGGCCGTTTAGCTGTATATACAGGATGTATGGCATATAGGGTGGAGTGGACGATTGGTGGTATAAAAATGGTGGAAAAAATGTGAAATTAAAGTTATATAGGGTGATTAAAAAACTATTATATGATATGGACGTAAACAAATCATATCCAGGATGGTTGAAATATATGCTGAAGTTAAATTATATTTATACAGTGTGATTAAAAAATTATTTATTTTATAGCACATAAGAAGTTGCATAAAGTGTGGAGAGGAATTAATGTTACTCAGGGCGAGAATATAAAATGTGAAATATAGGACGGATTTGACAGGCAGCTAACAAATTTATGCTTGTCAATAGTCAGTCGTATGTACAGGATGGTTGGTGCATAGGGTGAAGTGGAATTATATATAGTTATACAGAGTTGTCAAAAAAAGTTGAAAAAAGGTTGCATGGTGTGGTCCATAAGGCATAAATATATTTTGGGCTTATTAAGTCAACGCGTACTTGTACATTTTATTCGTAAACATTTACCTGTCAATTTAAATGAAAATGTATCATTGTGTAATGATGAGGCTTTCGATGTTACCTGGTCCTGTCTATTAAGGTTATACATACAAAATAAAAAATAAAGAATGAAAACTACCTGAGTTAAAAAAAACTAAAAAGTTGAAAATAATACATTTTAAAAAAAATATAACCGACTTCTACCTATAACTAAAAAGCCAAAAATAATTATAACAAAATACAACAATCAAGTTTGATGAAGTAGTAGATAAGTACGCAATGAATGATTTTAAATTTGCTTGGCACCGACTTCAAAAATATACTAGATTGGTAGGTAATTAATTTGTACAGAATGAGCACCTTTTAATGTTAACATTTTTTACTTCCTGATTAGGTACCTAACAACAGTGAATGTGTTATTTATTTGCTGGAGTTGTATTTTGTTATAATTATTTTTAGCTTTTTAGTTATAGGTAGAAGTCAGTTATTATTACAGATTGTTACAATGTTACAATTTATACACAAATATACAAATATACTTAAGTAACACCCATTGTATATTTAAGTATAAATTGTAACATTGTAACAATCTGTAATTCATTCATCAATTCGCTCTTGTATGATAATGGCATAGCCTCTTGCCGAAACTAGTCACAGTAAAGTGAAAATAAAAAGTGATATAAAAACTAAGTTAAATTCTGTTTTCTTTCAGTTTCACTTTAGTTTGGCACCGACTTCATAAAAAGTATTTAATTGTTGTGGCAAAAATTATTTCATGCTTTGTAGTTAATTTTCTTTTGAAGTATATTTATTAAATAGATGTTAATATCTGAGTTACAAAACTTCACTCGTAAAT
The DNA here is from genome assembly GCA_034190945.1 of Octodonta nipae. Taxonomy (NCBI): domain Eukaryota; kingdom Metazoa; phylum Arthropoda; class Insecta; order Coleoptera; family Chrysomelidae; genus Octodonta; species Octodonta nipae. The sequence continues at coordinate 43,375,778 of CM067224.1, read as the reverse complement.
TCAAAGTTTCGTCAAAAATGTGGATACATATATCCCGATAATCGGACATTTGCTATGTAAACAAATTTTTCGCAAGACGAAATACATCAGTTGAATTTTTAAAACTCCACTTCATAATATTTTTAACGACTCTGTATATACTTATTGACAAGCCATTATAACATTTTTTTCTAAATTTTTTTAACCACCCTGAATAACTATACACTTTTTATTCCAACAATCCTGTATATGCTACTGCCTATGCACCACCCTATAAACACTCTTGGTTTCTTAATATTTTAACAATCCTTATAACTATAATGCTATTCCGCCCTATATTTCAACCATCATATACATGCAGACCTTGTGGGCTACCGAATAAATCATTTCATTTTCTAACATTTTTTTAACCTGTATAACTGCAATTCTTCTCCACCATTTATCACAACCATAGTATATATGCAACTGCTTATGGGCTACCAAATATAGAGTTTTTTTAAATATCTATAATTCTATTCCAGCATATTTGTCAATCACCTTTAATATGCATCTGCCAGTGGACACCCAACACTGTTCTACGACGTCCAGATATTCTTATAAATCTAAAAAGGAAAACATTCTACAACTGTATTTTTCCGGTTCTCTCTTACCTTGACATTCACAATTCATTCGGCAAACAGATTAAGAACAACTCATAGAGCTATAGAAAGTAGTATTTGGGAATCTTCCTCAGAGACTGTATTACAAGAAGATAAGACAAAATTATAAGATATAATTGGTAAAATTGCATAAATGAAGTGGAGCTGGGTGGGGCATGTGACTTGGCAGGAAACCAATCGATGGACTAACAGATTTGTGCAAAGAAGACTACGATAATATAAGTGAAGCTCATAAAAGCCACCATAAGCTGGTTAGACGATATTTAAACAATATTGGATTGAGTCACAAGTTTTAAATAAAAAGTAAGTTTGTAATCAGTTGCATTACTCAATTCATCATTTAAACAACAGTTACACGACCTACGACATTGCCACCAATTAGCCCAAGATAGATGGAAATTCATGAGGGGGCCTGTAGACAGGAGTGGATGGAGGCAGACTGTTGGGGAGAACGAGAGATAGTATGTCAGTTTTTTGGTGCATGAAAGGTGTCAATAGAATCGTAAGAGTATTGTCTTTAAATATAGATGTATTTATTATTATCATGTAAATAATATTACTGCAATATTCCCGCTGACTAACAGCAATAAGGACTTGCATACGTTTTGATATTACCCACTTATTTTTTAAACGAATTGTTTTTTTTTATTTTATTAGCATTATCGAGATTTCTAAACTTAAATATTCGCCAAGTTGGACTTTAGTGACCTCATACCTTTAATGGTTGTTACTCAACTTTAATATTTTATTAATTGCTATACTATTATCTACTTACTATCATCAACATAATATTATTCTAAACACACAATTTGATATGACGAAAAAGCACCCTGGAAAACTATTCTTACCTAGAAGGAAAAATACATTCTATGTGCGAATAAAGTAGAATAGATCACCATCGACAGGAGGTGACTTTCATGACCGTTGTTATCTGGCTACTGGCCAAGGGCATACAGACAAAGCCAGTGGCAGATCAAGATGTGCAACATAAATTCTGCTTAAGCGACAATGAAGAAGAAGTTCTGCGCTAGAACAAATACGCAACACAATTATTTTTTAAAACTGTTATTTATTTCTGAAAATCTGTTAGCACAATATATATTTATGACCATTTCTAATAGTTGTAATTGGATACACTCAAATGGACTGGGTACAACAGCCTGATCAAAAGTACTCACTGGCGGAACGTCTGTAAATCGCTAATTTTTCCTGGTTAAAGGTATTCATTTGGATAAGGGAATATTTATTATTTAGTATTTTAGAACATTAGCATGTGTTACGTTAAGGTCAGAAGCAAGGTCATTTCAAGATTAAACTCTAAAACCATTAAATAACAACACGACATAGGATTCTTTATACTTCTGTTTTCAGTTTGAAAGGGGAATGAAGGCAAATGTGTTCCAAATGGCATATCTTGTACTTCTTTATATCCTGATTAAAAGTTCTTGTGGGAGCAATGTAAGCGACTAGTTTTTGAGATATAAATATGGAAATATGACAGTTGAGTGTGTTGTATGGGATTTAGTGCTTTAACGCTGGCATTTGTAGGGACAATCTCTTACAAGTATAAAATTATATGTTCCATCTTGTCTTCCTAACTTCAAGGATTCATTAACATTTGTTAGTAAATTAGTGTATTTATTTTCGAACAAGAGTTTTGGATTATCAGCGTAATTCGGAATCTGTTTTTTGTATTTTTTTTTATTTTGTTGGTGATTTTACACGCTCATTCACGGCCTGAGTTGCTTAATTCACCTTCTGGGACGGTATAGACATTTTCGGTCGTAAAAAGACTAATACTCTCTAGTTCTTCATTGTTGCAGTTTTTAGTGAAATCCGACCGGTCATGGAAAACACACAGTACAAGCACTAAAAAGCAGTGCGGGTCAAATTCTCAAGATACAGTCCACTTCGCCTACAAAGCGGTCATCAGAACAGGGATAGAGAAACGTTAGTACTGTGGCATGTTCGTTCTCTTTTATTGTCACCAACTTATCAAAGTTACCCCCACTATTTCGTTCAAAGGTCACGAACAAGATCAAACTTCTATGTCTAATAATTTGGTTTCATTACACATCTGTTTTCATTAGCCCCTTGAAATATCCTCTAGGTGGCTAAATTTATTCTACTGAAATAATCTCTATATTTGGGATTTACAGGCTCCAAAAAACAATCGGTTATGAACATTACGTATGTTTAAAAATGTTGTCCTACTTGATTATGTCAATTACCAACATCTGCCATATCCTCCAGTAATGTGGTGCTTGGACAATTGATCTTGGGTTGGTGTCGCATATACACTAAGAATTTGTGTATAGTCACTTGAGAGCATGCTCGAACGTAGGATGTAATGCTCAATGCTCGTATATATCTTCATAGCCTCGAATGCGTTAAAATGACAACATTAAATCATTCCTTATCCCAAACAGCTCTTTACTCAAGTAGTAAAGTAGCAAAGCTCTTTTTTTGAATTTAATAAATATAATTGTGTCCCATTTTTCCCGAGGTACAAATATGAATGGTATGGTATAATAATAATATCACAGTTTAGTTGTTTAGCTTATTTGTGGCATCTTCTAATCTCTTTGTATGGGAGGCAACACCTCCGAATCAGATTTAAATGCGTTTGATAACATAGGCAGATTAAACCTTGACACGTTTAGTTTTTTTGGAATATCTAGCGTTGTTTCAAAGCGTGCTGTTATTTCCCGATCAAACCATAAAACTAAAATATTCTGTTTAATGTTCTATGTGCTGTATATTGGTTACCTGACAGATATCCAGGAAGTAGTTAAATCCATTTCGCAAAATATGTAGGGTCATGCTGCCAATTATCATATGGTTTCATAGATTAGCACGTTCAAACACAAAACAACAAACTTTTCAGCTTTACAATATTGCTATAAAATTGGCTAAAAAAATTAAGAAACGTTCTAAATTAATCGTTTCAATAAAAAAAAGTAAACGTAAAGCCGTCTGAAATAATAAAAAAAGGTTTAACCCAAGGTCGACTGGAAATTTCGACAGGGTTCCTGAAGAACGCTCCGACAACGTAACCATGGATATTCAGGTATATTTCTCGCTAATTATAAAAGACCACGTTTGTACAAGTTGGGCAGTTAGTTGTTTGAGTTTTTATTTATTTATTTACAATTTGGGTTTCCAACAGGTAGCCTGGACTACCCATTATAAGAAACCAAATGTTACACAATTAGTCACAGTCACACAAATATTTAATATTAAAATAAAAAGAAAGAAAACAATAAAGATATGAAAAATTACTACCGATAAGCTACTTACATACATGTGTGCCTAAATTTTGAAAACCAAATAGACCTCTTTTTTATTGCATATAAGGTAATACTGCAAATGTCAGTGTGCAAGAAACGTAAGTTGTACCTTCTCAGCATCATGTTCAAACAAGAGTTGTACGAAGAATTAGTATCAACCCTAGGACTGTAAAATAAATATTTATTTCTTGAGGTATGGCTAATGCCACCGTTAAAAATTAAGTTATTTATGATATCAATACATTTTATTTTGAACTAATTTCTGTAGAAATATGACATAAAATACATCACGGCGAGTGGAAAGTTTAAACAATTTGTATTTTGGCAAATTACATTCATATATGTTATGACAATATTCTCTGTGAAACCGATAATTTTAATTATCAAAGAATTTAATTTGCATTATTTCTATCCTATCCACATACTTTACGTATTGAGGATTCCAGACCAAGAAAGCATATTCTAGTGTTATAAAGAATAATAAAGCTTTCTTCAGATGAGAAATCTTTGGTGATTTTTAAAATAAATCCTAGGTTGTGACAGGCCCTCTTAATAATATTCTCAACATGGAAATCAAATAAAAGGTTGGAATCCAATATTGTATCAAGGTCTTTAATGTTTGTTATATGCTGTAAAATATTGGTGCCAAGTGCGTAGTGAAAAGGAATATTATGTCTTAATCTTGAAAGTGTGTTTTCATTTTTCCAGATTTAATATCACTCTATTGCAGACACAATAATGCTTCAAGTCTAGTTAAATCTACTGGCAAGTTACGACAATCATCTAGACTTACTACAGTATGATAAACATTAAAATCATCAGCATATAGTCTATATTTAGAGTACATAAAACATTGGCCTATATCATTAATGAAGATAAAGAAAACTAGTGGTCTTAGGTGGGACCTTTGGGGAACACCAGAGGTAACTTTAATGCAATTTGATAGTACATTCCCGGCCTTGCACACCGTAATCCCCAAGCTTCCGTATCAAAGTAGCATAATGCACTTTATCAAATACCTTGGAGAAATCAGAATACACAATATCCATTTGACAATGTTTCCATTCCATTGTGTATATCTTGTACATATGGAACCAAGTTACTAACAAAAGAACAAGCTCGAAATAAATTTTTAAAATTGTTCATTGGTTACCAATAGCTTCCAACAACTTTCCAAATGGGCATAATAAAGAATTGGGACCACAACTTTTAACTAATTTTTTGCCGCCACTTTTAAAAACTGGAGTTACTAATGCCTTTTTCCAGTAGGCAGGAAAAGTCCCAGTTAGTAATGATTTGTTAAAAATTAAAATAAGGGGTAAGACCAAGGGATTTTTGCCTTTTTTATAAATTATACTGGGATATCGTCTTGACCTCTTCTTTTGTGATATGACTAATAGAAAAGGAGTTATCACAAGTGAGATCACTAGTAGAATCAATTTTCAAGTTTCAGCTTCATATACAGAAATAACTAGAAAAGGCATTACACATATCGAAGTCATTCGTAAACTGTTTTTCCTCGTATATAAATGTGTTGGGTAAACTCATATTCTTGTTTTTGCTAGCAACATACTTCCAAAAATTTTTAAAGCAACCCTTTATGTTATTTTCAAAATTATTAATTTAATTTTAATAATCAATTCTTAAATTACTTTTAACAGACTTTCTTAAATTTGAAAAATTTAGATAATCAGAATCATTTTTGTATATTTTCCATTTTTTGTGCATTTTGACTTTTTCTTAATTAAACTTATAGTATTTTGAGAATATCAGATTGGATATTGCCTTTTTATATTTATTTTAGTAATGTTGCTGTTAATTATTTCCCTTAGATTATCATACAGAATTTGAAAGCAGCAGTCAAGATTTTTATTTGAAAAAAGATAAACCCAATCGATAGCCTCAACAGAAGCATTAATTACATTGTAATCAGCAGATTCAAATTTATATCTTTTATAGGATGATATTTCTTTATACAATAAATCGTTTTCTAACTTAATCAAGACTTCAATTGCATTGTGGTGTCCATCTTCATCTACAATAGGATGGTTACTTGACACTACCTTAATGTAAAAACACAGTTTTGCACCCTAACACCAAACCTTTATTTTAAACACTCAACGCCGTTTCAACAACTCTAAGTTGTCATCATCAAGGATTAACCCAGTAATCCTTGAAGAAGTGGAGCTTTATAAACATGTCCAACCGAAAGTTCGAGCAGTTTCAATCTACTAGGACGAACCAGAACCATAGCTCCAGGCAGTTTTGACCGGAATTAACAAACTACTGGAACAGTATCAAAGATTTGACACCAAAGGTGCCTCTTTCCGTTGTGAACGAGCAGGACATTTTCCACGCGACTGCACAGCGAGGCTATCTAAACGATAACCAACTAAAAGTAACCAACAAAACAACACATGTCCACGAACCGTCAACATACGGGAGCAAGTGCTGATTAACCCTCCACTAGGTCCCAGAACAGTATCCATCCGGGGATTTTGCCGAGATAGCAACAGCCTGGTGACCAAGGGCACTATCAATAGACATACAATCACCATCACCTTTGACACCGACGCCGCAGGGTCCATTGGCAGGTCCAAGGTTTTGAGGTCATTGGAAATCCGGCCAGTAAATAACAACATCTAGCTAAAAACACCCACCGGCTTGTCCATGTCAGTACAGGGCGAGGCATAGGGTCCTGGTAGCGGATATTGAGGACGATTTTATACTGGGTATGGACCTGATAAGCCAACATGAGATCATGTTCGAACCAAGATATGATGTTCTCCGATTCCTAAATAAGTTATTGACACGGCCACCTGATTTTGTGCGGATTACAGAAAATTGAACGATGTTACGAAGAAAGACAGCTATCCACTCCCCCATTTCGATGCCACTCTGACCACACTAGCACGGTCCCGTTGGTTCTCCACACTAGACCTAAATAGTGAATATTGGCAGGTTGGACTAAATGAAAACGACAAAGAAAGGGCAGCGTTCTCACCAATAAAGTACTGTTTCAGTTCTAGATCATGCCCTTTGGGTTATGTAATGCTTCCGCTATATTTGAAAGGCTAATGGAGTATGTATTGAGCGGGTTGACATGGAGAACATACCTCGACAAAATTCTGGTCTTGGGACATACCATCTGAAGAAAATGGGAGAAGTATTTTCCAGAATTAAGAATGCCAACCTGAAACTCAACCCGAAAAAGTGTTCCATGTTTTAAAAAGAAGTAGAGTTTTTGGGCCGCGTCGTTTCCGAGTCAGGAATCCGAACAAATGAAGACATTCGTGATTGGCCGGTCCCAGGAGACAAGCATGAACTACGAAGCTTCTTATGTCTCTGTTCATACTAAAAGCTATTTGTTGAAAGATTTGCCACCATTGTCGCACCTCTACATCAACAGGCCACTGAAAAACAGAACTTCAGTTGGAACTATTATTGTGAAACATCGTTCAGACGACTGAAGGCAGCACTATGTTCCAGTCCAATCCTAAGGTATTCTACACAGTTCAGCAAGTTTATCTTAGACACCGACGCCAACAACACCGGTTTGGGGGCCGTCCTTTCCCAGGTGCAAGATGGTGAAGAGCGGGTGATCGAGTATTATAGCCGAGGGTTCTCCAAACCGAAAAGGAATTATTGTGTCACCAGAAAAAAACGTCTTGCAATAATCAGGGCTGTAGACCATTTCCACAAATATTTCTATGCTCGTCATTCCTTAATCGGAACAGATCATGCCGCTTTCAAATGTCTATTGGACATGAAGACACCAGAAGCACAACTGGCTAGGTGGATGGAGAAATTGCAGCTATACGATTTCAAGGTTGAACACCGTGCCGGCCGTCTGCATAATAATAGGATGCCTTATCATGAAGACCCTGCAGAACAGATTGTGGCCGTTGTCTGAAGACAGACTAGCGAGAGGGTATCTCCATCCGACATATCCGCATACAGACCAATGAAAACTGGACAACGGAACAATGCATCTAGGACCAAATGACTGACCAAGATATTGAACCAATCCTGACACTGAAAAAGTGAGGGGTATCCTGGCCACGATGGGACGATCAAGTCCCAACTGGTAGTCTCATAGCAAAAGGTACCAAACGCCCTGATCGAAGTCCACAATGGGATTACCGAAGGTCATCTGGACATGAGTAAAACATTGAATAAAATTCGTCAACGGTACGGAATGGTCGAAAGATTGAACAGGACCTTGGAACAACTTCTATCCAAGGTCGTCAGCTATAACCAGCGTGATTGGGATGAGCATATTTCCCTATTCCTGTTGCCCTATCGCTTAGCCGTACATACCAGCACAGGATTGACTCCAGTCGGAAAAGAGCTAAGATTACCTTAAGATTTCGATTTTGGCTCACCAGAAGAATCGCCCCAAAAAGTCAACGTTTATGCCGACCAACTCCAACATAACTAGCAGGCAATACACGAACTAGCTCGAACTTAGATGTAGTCAGAAAAAAGAGAAAATTAAGAAATCCCCGACATTAATCGTTTCGTCAACATCAAGCCGATCAAATAATAAAAAAAAGGTTTAACACAAGATCGACTGAGAACTGCGACAAGGTTCCTTAAGAACGATCCGACAACAAAGAAATAACCATCGAAATTCGGGTATATTCCACGCTAATTATAAAAGACGACGATGGTACAAGTTGAGCAGTTAGTTGGTTGAGTTTATATATTCGTGCGATTGAACCGACAGAAGAAGTCAGTTGTAGTATTAGTTATTATTTTGTCAACAGTGAATTATTTGTTTATTTTAGGTAAAAATAAAGACATTGAAAGTGAGTGTTCACATTTGTGAATTGAACCGACGGAATCTCAATTAGTGCAGCACATTTCTTTAATTAATTATTATTTTCCCAAACAATTTACACTGTCTTGTAACTAAACCACTTTACGTGTTATTCGTTCAGCCAAATTTATTAGCATAGGTTATACTGCTGAATACCAATTTGATTTTGACCGTTACTTCGAAATAACATGGAATGCAATTTCTTTAAATCTACACGTATCCCCAGCCGGCCATGTATTTGCTGAATATGGTCGAAGTCTGAAAAGAAATTTGCAGTCTTATTCGTAAAGATACACGTCTTTTATGGCAACCGATTGGTCCTGAATCCAAAAGACGTAATGTTGTCTGAAATCATCCCCCTTTCCAATGCTTTTTTATTCCGAACGGAAAGTGGCATTGTCGAAAGGATTCAATAGTTTCGCCTTAGTAAAAATTAAACCCATTAATAGCAAACAAATTGCTCCTCTACCCCAAAAATTTAAAAAAGAACACCAACGATGAAAGAATATATATATATATATACAGTGTGAAACAGCCAAATTGAATAAATTCGATAACGATAGAGGAGGGCTTCTTGGGAAAAATGCTTGGACACGTCGATTTGTAGTTTTAAACGCACATTTGTTCAACAAAAAAAGTTATGATGAATAGAGTAATACAACTGATTACAAACTTACACTTTATCTAAGATTGTGACAATTGTGCATCTTATGACGTAAGAGCATTCACACAAAATTATCGGTTTGTGGTATTACGAAATTGAAACCAAACGTTGTTTCTCTCGTACACCTTTTGTTATATTTTTTGCCGCACTTACAATTCATAGGATATTAATTTTTGCTCGCTCACAATTGATCGTGTATGAGCTTCAACTGGCAAGTTACTGGATCATCAAGTTTTTTATTGCATGCTAAAATGGGAGTATGATTCAATTGGGTTGATTTTTTTAGTATAAATAGTTATTATTGATGAGACTGATTCGATTTTTAATTTAATATGTTATAATTTATGTAACCTCATTACATATTGCCAGAATATTCAATAAGTGAAATATGTTTGAAATATTATAATTCAACAAATTTTATTAGGCACTTATATTGAAATTAAGTTTCTTTATCTCAAAAACTATTCCCGGTGGAGAGAACTTACTCTTAAATTAAAATTTTAGAAAAAAAAATAAAGAAGCAAAACATTAAGTATAGCAACAGCTTGATTTTAATGCATATTTAAGTCCATGACCTTTAAGTGAACATTGAAGTAACATCAATGTTGTTAAATACCACCCCGAGATACAGGTGAATATTATATTGGGGTAGTTCTCAAGTTCAACGTAAAACTTAGGTTATTTATTCTCGCGCCCGCAATGCTTAAAAAATTTCATCTCGATATATTGTCTGAGGTAGTTTACACCGGTAGCTCGAGGGATTTCTTAGATTTCTTTCCATGGCCTGATGGGGTTTGAATACCATAGTTGTATCAAGTTTTCGGAAAATTCCTCCAATTCTGTCCGTTGTCCCTGGATGTATGGTAAGATATGATTCTATGTATTGTTGATATTCTATTGCCTTTTTGATTGCGATTTGTTATTAACTGTGAACCATATGGATTTGAACATCTCGTCAACTCCCTATATCTGAGAAGGTTAGTGATGATGAGATTTAAATATATGTTGGTGTGTGTGTCGGCTTTCTTTATACATTGCCTTTCATGGGCCCGTTCTTGTTATTGTTTTCCTATAATTACGTCGGGGAAAGGCAGTTAGTTACAAGACAAGAGTGGTCCGAGTGGTCTCTTTGATTAATTGTTTACATTTCTCGATTTTAATGGCTTCTAGGACGCGTCTGGTCTTGTAGGGACGACTCCAGCCTTTGTTGGGGTCTTCTCTAGAAAAGTACGTGGAGCACACCGTAAGAGTTATGATGTGGGAGATAACTGCTTATGGCAGTAGATTACAATTGGCAGTTGTTTACAAGTGGTATTTACAACATGACTGTATAAAACTACAAACAAAACTGTTCTTCCTACATATTAAGTAGCAATAAGACCATGCACGATTGGACTTAACCAATATTATTTTGAGCATAGTCAAATTGAGTAGTTGCCTTGATCACCAAAGTCCCAAGATCTATATTGTATGTTCAACATCTGTGAATATTGTGAGGACACAATTACAAAATGTACACAGTCCTCTATAAAATCTAGAGGCACTTTACCACCAGGGTAGCAGTAGAATAACATGAGATTACTCAGGATTAAAACGATGCCACCATTAGAAGCATACCCAGACGAGTTAATGAGTGTCAACTCATTATTTTTTTTCAGATTCTAACTACGGAATAATTTTATTACTGTCATTTAGTACATCTGACATAACATATATTCTAAACAAATTATTATGTTAAACATATTGTTATATGCTCCGTGGGTCAAATTAAAATTTAAAAAGCTAATATTTACTCTCACTTTCTAGAAACTTTTATTTACATCAACAGCTGATTCGAATATCACAAATATAATACAACATAAGCTCTTCGTCGCACTAACTGCCGCGATTATGGGTCGCTCCTTTTAAAATCAGCATCGAAAACTCTCGTACAATCCATTATCAATTCTACAGCTGCCGAGCCATTTCGAGATCTTTTTTTGTCCTAAAAGCGATCGATGTCGTACTGAAATGAAACCAGGGCCGGCTTAGGGAAATTTCGTTACAATATTGTTCAAATTTTACACAAAATACAACATGTCTAGGGTAAGGATTGTTGTTACTGATAACATTGGGTTAAGGCAATTGACGTAGAAAGTGTTTAATCCAACCTACCATAATCGCTGTTAAAAATAATCATTATTAACAACGAACAATAATTATTAACACAAGAAAATCCTAACTCATGTTCTTTTTTATAAATACTAGTGTAACTGATCACTATTAAATAATGTCATTTCAGTTTTGTAATGTGATAATTTGTGGTAAATAACTTTAGAGGAGGTACATCCTAATTACGGTTAGCTGAAATTTATAATTTTCATTATATTATTCCTGCTGTATAACTGAACGATGAAATATTTTGAATATTTTATGTTCTTATAATGATAAACCTAAATACTAACAACCTATGTTTAATTTTCTAGTTTCACAATAACAATGGAGTAGCCCTGGAAGAAAATTTCGCTTTGTTAAACTGACCGTCACGTAAAACAAAACATCGTTTCACTTCTACGACTATCAATTGTCACGAAAAAGGTTTCGCGAGTGTGGTTTTACCCCGTCACACCAAATCGATTCTCTTGGGTCATAGATTTTCACACACGTACCACGTCATTTGAAACTTCAAAAGCCACTCCCGAGCGTATTATTCATCCTAACGACCGGCAGTCCAGAAATTGGTAGTGGTCAGTTTTGTATTTGGGCACAATTGACCTGAAGGTCCTCGTGCGGAAACAGAAGCCCTGCCGCTTCTCATTGTATGATAATTACATTGTTCTAGCATTGTTTAACATGAAATTTATTGTTACAACAATTCGGGACATTTGTATCGTCCCGGCCTGGTGTGAATGCTGAGTTATTTCTATCTGTTATATAAATTCAAAATTGTCTTTGTGTCTTTAGGGAGAATTGAATCACCCTTTGCTATTGTTTACCGCAATGTTCCAGTGGTTTATTTATCTCGTGAGGATTTGTACGATTAAGCTTTTGGGACGTATGCAAAAAGTTGAGGTTTATACAAAAGTTTACATAAGTGAAGTAGTGAATTAATAATATTTCTTAATTAATTCTTTTGGAGTGTGTGCAGAGTATTAGTATGATGTTCTATGTAGCTTTTAACCACGCAAAAGTTGTTCTATTCATGGAGGGAACAAGAATATTTCAGAAAGCAAGTTTGTTCTTATACCTAAAGTCTGCCTACGATAAAATCTAGTGCGAAGGTGTCCTCTAAAAAATATTGCAAGGAGAGAATCCTAAATGAGTGAGTGTCTTCCTCGGACTTCTGTAGGATCTTCATAAAGCAAGGCAACCAAAACCAAGTAATATGTAGGCTACATAAGACACGAAAATATCCTGGGATGGTAAAAGATTAGGTACGTTTGGATCAACCAGCCGTCTAATCAGGTAGATAATTTCATCGAACACAAACTTGTGCTACATAACTTACCCTCCAATAAACACCAAAACATTAAACATCAATTTGTCCGATTCTTTCTTTTAGCCAATTCCAATGTTCAGTAGGTTTTTACATGGAGCGTTTCGGAATCCCTTCCTGTGAAAGCTTTTTCACGGTCTGGTTTTTACTCTACGACATCCGAAATTCCTAAAGTTGCCTGTGTTGAAATAAAAATCTGTATTTACTTCCAAATCATGGTGAATCCATATGTCAGCCTGATTTCACCAAGTTGGAAACTCTTCAAAGTGATTATATTCGTCCTTGACGAATATTTTTGAAAGTCACACCGAACTAATACGGTTACTAATAGGTTTTGTACCTAATATCAAACGTGAATCCATGCTTGCTGTCTAATGAGCTCCATGACCAATACCAAATATCTGCCACAAAGACTTATGTAGAATGCTGATTTCACCTAACCGCACTTCTACTTCTATCTCACCCTATAATAACGGTGACGATTCAAGGTGAAAGTTGTCGGAATTTTATTCCCGCTAATAATAATTTCGCACATATATGGAAAATGTGTTTATACAAGAAGTGTTTAAAATGGCATAGTAGACCAAAAATGATGAAATAATGAAATCATTTTATTCAATTTCTTTTGATATGTGATTTCAATTTAGCAAGTTTGATTGCAAAATTGTAATTCACAAAGTAACAGTTAAATGTTAATATATTTTAAAAGGTTTCGAGTATATATATATATATATATATATATATATATATATATATATATATATATATATATATATAGGGTGTCCCATGGTTCTGGTCTCAGATGATTGCGTAGTTATGATATAAGATAAAATTTTCAAAATTTAGGGGTATAACTTCTCGATTGGGATCTATCCAGCTAAAATATTTTCAAGGATGTACCACTTCCGGTTATAGCGGAAGTTGATACCAACTTGCTTATTTCAAATGGAACACCCTGTAAATTATTGTATTTCTGAATTCTACGAGGAATTTTAATACTAATTCATGTATAATACCATATACTTAAATTCAGCCCTTTTCGAGTTATTCCAAAATCTGTTTTGAAATTCACATTTTAAGGCCTTCAGATAATTGCAAATTATACAACAACAAAGAGGAATTTAGGAAAACCATTCGTTGAGAGGGTAGAATAAACTTAGTGCTTCCAGAATCTGTGAAAAAAGTATGGACATTATCTACAGAGTGTGTACAAAAAAATCCCGAAAATTGAAATTCAAAATCTGGAAAAACTCAATTTTTTCAAATGGAAACCACTATTTTTTATATCATAATCAGATTGAGCATCGAAAATAAGAGGTACTTTGTGAATAAGTACCTATACGAAATTCTGATAGTTTTCGACTTATTAAAAAAAAATAAAACATTTTCAGCATCTTTAATAAAAAGTAAGCTTAAGAACATAAGTTGGCCATGACGGTTGCTAAGGACTTTACGAAAATGTCATTTTAACAAATGTTCAAAATTCTTTTAATAAATCAATTTCAAATTTTATTTAATAGTTCGTAAATAATGGTTGCAAATGCATTTCTTATTCTTAGTCTCATATGTGAAAATTAACCAAAGGATTGATTCTCTGTTGCGATGTTAAAGAGTGCTATGAAATCAAGACAAATGTCAAATATTACTAGTTAAATTATTATTATGTTATAATCATTTCAGTATATTCTTACTTCAGTTCAGAATCTTGATATAAATAATTATCCTTAAACAAAATGATCTTTACGAAAGAAGAAATGGTGGACATGATATTTGCATTAGGTGAATGTCAACGTAATAGCTTGCTCGCGTCAAGAGTGTATTACACGCAATATCCAGATCGAAGGCATCCAACTGAAAAGGCATTTACAAAACTTTATGAAAAATTTGTTGATTCTGGAAATGTTTCTTATGGTAAACGTAATGTTCCAAATAGAGTAACTACTGAAGAAAACGGATTTATGATAATGCAATCTGTGATGGAAAATCCACTATGTAGCGTTAGAACTATAAGCTATTAGTAAAAGTGCCGTTCATAGGGTTATAAAGAGGTACAAGTTTCACCCCTATAAAATACAAATGCACCAAGAATTGCTTGATACAGATTATGAAAAAAGAGAAGAATTTTGTAATTGGTTTAGAGTTAAAATGCAGACTGAAGCTGACTTTTCAACATATGTTTTGCTTTCAGACGAAGCCACCTTCCATAAAAATGGCTTCGTAAATAGACACAATTTTCATTACTATTGTGATGAAAACCCGAAAGGTTTTAAAACAACATCTCAGACTAAATGGTTCTTAAACGTGTGGGCTGGTATTGTTGGGGGTAACGTTATTGGACCTTTCTTTTTTGATGGGACAATGAATGGAGCCAAATTCCTTGATTTCTTAAGAAACCAATTACAGCCGTTATTAGAAGACGTTCCATTAAACATAAGAAGTAAAAAGTTACTTTAACAAGACGGCTCTTCAATTCATTATGACAGAAGAGTTCGGCGATATTTAAATAGAAAGTTTAGTGATTGTTGGATTGGACGAAACGGATCAGTTGCTTGGCCTCTACGTTCACCTTGTTTAATCCCAATGGATTTTTTTCTCTGGGGTTACATAAAAGATATTGTGTATAAAGAGGAAGTAACGAGTAAAGAGAATATGAAAGAAAGAATAAGAAATGCATTTGCAATAATTGCACCAGAACTATTAAATAAAGTTCGTAATTCATTTATTAAAAGAATAAATAAGTTCTTAGAAGTGAACATTTGTTAAAATGACATTTTCGTAGAGTCCTAAGCAACCGTCATGGCCAACTTATGTTCTTAAGCTTACTTTTTATTAAAGATGCTGAAAATGTTTTATTTTTTTTAGTAAGTCGAAAACTATCAGAATTTCGTATAGGTACTTATTCACAAAGTACCTCTTATTTTCGATGCTCAATCTGATTATGATATAAAAAATAGTGGTTTCCATTTGAAAAAATTGAGTTTTTTCAGATTTTGAATTTCAATTTTCGGGATTTTTTTGTACACACTCTGTAGATAATGTCTATACTTTTTTCACAGATTCTGGAAGCACTAAGTTTATTCTACCCTCTCAAAGAATGGTTTTTCTAAATTCCTCTTCGTTGTTGTATAATTTGCAATTATCTGAAGGCCTTAAAATGTGAATTTCAAAAAACATTTTGGAATAACTCGAAAAGGGCTGAATTTAAGTATAGGGTATTATACATGAATTAGTATTAAAATTACTCGTAGAATTCAGAAATACAATAATTTACAGGGTGTTCTATTTGAAATAAGCAAGTTGGTATCAACTTCCGCTATAACCGGAAGTGGTACATGCTTGAAAATATTTTAGCTGGATAGATCCCAATCGAGAAGTTATACCCCTAAATTTTGAAAATTCTATCTTCTATCATAACTGCGCAATCGTCCGAGACCAGAACCATGGGACACCCTGTATATAGGGTGAAAACGGTTTGAGTGCAAAGATTTTGAAGAACAATACTTCAGGCAAAAACAAATCAAAAAGCTTTATAACATTTTCTAAAATAAACTATAGTTTTGCCAAAAAGAACACAAAGTTAGATTTTATGTAGCCCTTGCTACAGTGAATAATACAATAATTTCGATTTCAAAATGTCGGTAAATCTAAATATGTAAATACTGAATAGCTTATACATCTTTAATAGCCATACTAAAAATGAAAATTGATTATTTAAACTCGAAATATGCTTTTATAATTTAGTGTAAGTTTCTCCGAATAGATATGGCAACGTGGCATACAGACCAACTTATTTACTACATTTTTTACTTTAACGACGACTGAGAGTTACAATTGTTTTTTGCGATTTCGATTCTTGTAAATAAGAATAGATAAACGGTAAAGTGATTTGAATGATATCTATTTTATGTAGACTTCGTGGTTTGCTTTCCATTTAATATATTTTTTAAATAAATAAAATCGGTTGTGATTAGTGGGTAAGTTCGAAAATTAAGAATAGTGCGACAGTATTTATTTGTAATAATGGCCGATTATACAATTAGGGAAAGACATGACTTGCTCTTAATTTATGGGGGAAAGCAGACGTAATTGCAGAATAGCAAGAATGTTATATAGGGAAAGGTTTCCAAACAGACGCCTGTCCAATGCTAGGACATTCGTAGCTGTTTCGCAGAGGCTTCTGGAAACAGGGAGTGTAATACCACAAATAAACAATCGCGGACAACAGCGACATAATCGTATCTTAGCTGCTGAGGATCAAATACTAGACCTTATCGACATCAACCCATATCGTGCACACGGAGTATTGGAAGTAAGCTGCAAATTTCTCACACTGCTGTTCATAGAACATTACGGGAACAATTGCTCTATCCATATCACATGCAGCGGATTCAAGGGCTTTCAATTGATGATTTTCAACCAAGACTCAATTTCTGTCGTTGGTTCCTCAGAAAACATCGACAATTTCCTAATTTTGTGAACAATATTTTAACAACAGATGAAGCAAGTTTTAATAGGTATGGTATAATAAATTTTCATAATACGCATTCGTGATCTGAGTTAAATCCGCACGAAATACGCCAGTCAGTATTTCAACACCAATTCTCAGTTAACGTGTGGGCTGGAATAGTTGGTGAATACTTGGTTGGGCCATTTATACTGCCTGCACGTTTGGCAGGTGAGAATTACCTTTATTTTTTTTAACAACACGCTACCAGATTTGTTAGATGAAGTGAACCTACAAACACTTTCCAATATGTAGTACTTACATGACGGAGCAGCTGCCCACGCAAGTCATCTAGTTGTCGACTTCTTAAATAGAACATTTCCCCGTCGTTGGATTGGTCGAAACGGACATATACGTTGGCCAGCAAGATCTCCTGATCTCAATCCTTTAGATTTCTACTTATGGGGACACATGAAAAGTAAGGTTTACACGACTCCAATTATTGACGAGAATGACCTTAGATAACGCATTTTTGACGCTGCTGACGAAATCCGAAATATTCCAGGAATTGTTTCTCGCATACGTGAAAATTGGATTAAACGGTGTCGTGCTTGTGTCGATAGTAATGGTGGGCATTTTGAACATTTGCTGTTAATAATCCGTTGTTTCAACTCAGTTCTATCATTATAATAAATTCGGTAAGTAGGATTACATATTTACTTGTCTAATATAAATAATATTAATTATATCAGTAATAATGACTCTTCGAATAATTTAACTGGTAAAAAACTACATATACAGATCTCTTGAGTTGAATATCATGTTTACCCAACTTTGTATAATTGCATAAAAGAAACCGCCAAATACAAATTCTAATTGCAATACCTTGTATTAAAAACGTAAATATTTTCAACAAAATATTTCATACATGTTAGGGGTTATTTTCATTAACTCCTTTTTTAAAAAAACTATTTATTTATTAGCTGGAAGATACACTGATTTGAATGGAAACACTTAAGTACTAGTTTTACAATTTCAAAGCTTGAGCTGAGAACGATTGTTAAGACTAACAAACACAATCTAAATGAACTTATGAACAATAATGAGCTTACAAACAAAATGAGCAATGAGCTAATGAATATCTCCTATTTATAATCTTTTGATATGAGACGCTACGCAGCGCTTAGTTGCAGTTTTGCAGGTGTTCAGCTAGACAAGTAAATAAGGTTAAATGAAGTACAATGTAATAAAATATCTTAATAACTGCGTAGTATCCCTTAACAATGGGTTCTTTCATTGGGTCAGCCATAACACTCCTCCCCTTTTTAAGAAAATTTGCTGTCTTCCCAATGACACGAATTTTAAAAATAATTAAAATTGTAATATTATTTTGGTTAGTAAATTCATGGTTATATTAAAATAGTTATAAATGATATTGTTCAAAATATTCGATTAAATATGTTAGTATATGTGTTGATTAATATTAAGGATATAAAATATAAGACATAAGACATCGTCCAAAATTTGAAATTTTAAAATTTAAATTGGGGTACTTTCTCTCATTTCCAACATTGGATTTTCTCGAATAGAATTTCGTCTTCTGGGTTGGAATCTTCTGAAAATATTCCTGGATGGTCCTGGTTCTTCTTGTTGTGGACTGGGGTATATTATTGCTGGATATACTCTGCTGCATTTCCTTCTACATTTGTAAATTATAAAAATTAGGATTATAAGACTTATTAGAACAATGCACACTATAGTGAACCAATGTGTGTGTTTTTGTATAAAAGGGCGATTTAGTATGGTGTCTATTTGTTCGGAATATTGATTTAGTTTATATTCGGCTATATTGAGTTCATCTAAATTTTGTTTTTGGATTTTTAACGGTTTCAGTTTTAATACCTGTTTCACTTCACTGGTTTCAGTTCCACAACACTCACTTGGGATTATGGGCATCTCTATGGCACTAGATTGTTCCGATGAATATTCTTTTGTGGACTGGATACGTACAGATCCAACGTATGCTATGCAGTGGGGTTGCAACTTAAGGATTGAGTTCTTCGGGATGTTGAACGTTTTAGTAGATTTTTCCTTGCACTGAATGCTAACTGGAATGCTGCTGCTGGTTACTATTAACCATTCATTTTCTGCGGTTAGTTGTACTTTGTAGTCTTGAATATTGGCATGTATTGTTTCACAATTTTCTGGAATTTTGCTGGACTTCGTAACTTTAATTTCACAGGGTGCGTTTTCGTCTGTGGGGTAGGCTATTTGGTTATAACAGATCATATCTTCTGAATTTATTGGTTTACATTTTGCTGTTGATTCAAGTGTGAAGTAAAGATTACCATCTCGACTGATTGCTACGTACTTATGGGTATTTAGGATTAAATAGGAAATTTTTGTTTTTGGGTCGAATATGGGTAAAGAATATACATGAAGTAATTTATACTCTTCTGGTTCAACTAGGGGTATTGGTAAAATAAAAACAATTTTTTTGTTCGATTGATATGCTTGTAAATCTATAAGATCAAAGTATTTAGCGATGTTTGCTGTGGTTGGCAATAAGGGTAAATTACTTGTACTAAGGCTCGTTGAAATGATTCTTATCTGAAAAATGAAATCTTCCGGTTGTATTACTGATGGATGTATACTTTTTAATCTAGCGAACGTTATAGAGTTTATTAAATCATTAAGCTCTCCTTCAATCAGAATTAATGATTCTAACAATTGTTCACAAATATTTATTATATGTAGTTTTGATTCATAAAAATTTTGATTATCAGAAATGTTGTATATCGCGTTTTCAATATCGTGAAGGTTATCATTGAATGTTTGTTCATCAATTTGGAGTTTCCTTATAGTGTAATTAAAATTTTTAATAACAGAAGTAGTAACTGATATTTGGTTTTTCATAAGATTTTCTAATGCTCTTTCATCATTTTCTACTTGTTGAATAATTTGATCGTAGTATTCACCATCTTCGCTATCTAAATTGCCTGTAATAGCTTTCCAAATGGAACCTAAGAAATTAAATGCTCCTCTTTTTTTTCGAGTATTATTTAAGGGTAAGGAATATGGGTTAATGTCATTTTCGATTTCTTGGAATTTTCTTTCGATATTCCTGATTATTTGGTTTAACATGGTAATATGGGGTTTTACCTCTGAGTGAAATGCTTGCATCCTAGCGTTATCTTGTTCAACAAAAGATTTTAAGTTTTTCAGAATTTTAATGTCATTTTTGTAAGAGTTAGTTAAAATTGTGGTATCTTTGACGATTATTAGTTTCCAATTTTCATTAGAGATTTTCAAATTTGACTCGTGGTAATATTGTATGCCTATAGTATTATTTAGTGTAGTTACTTTATAATCACTAGGGTTACTTACTGCTATGCTGATTGTGAGTAATATTGTGAATGTGACACGAACGTAATTGTTCTGCATCTGTAAAGAAAATTTTCTTTTTATTTTACAACTGTGCTTATTTGATCCGAATTTATAGTAAATTCTCGATTTGTGTCAATATCTTTTAATTTAATTGCATTGTTGTCAAGAATTCTGATTACTTTAAAAGGTCCATTAGATTTGTTGCTTAATTTATTTTTTATTTGGGATTCTTTAATGAATACAAAGTCATTTAATTCAAAATGTTTTTCTCGCGGTTTAGATTTTTCATCATGTCTTTCCTTTGCTTTAAGTTTCTTTAAAATTGTTCTTTCTCTGGCGATCTTGTAAAAATATGAAATTTTATTGTTTAAATCTCTTACGTATTTTGAAATTAATTCTTCTTGATTATAGAGTTTTTCCGGGGGTCTAGAGTTTGTATGTCCAAATAGTAATTCATATGGTGAAAAACCGTGCGTACTGTTTATTGAGTTATTATAGCAAATTACTGCGTAAGGTATACAAGTTAAAGGATGATCTTCTGGGTTTTCTGTTACCGTTGTCCTAATCATTTCTAGTAATGTGCTCATGAATCTTTCTGTAGAACCGTTGCTTTGAGGATGATTTACTGATGAAAATGTTAGTCTGATACTGTAGAGTGTACATAAATCTTTTAACAATTGATTATCAAATTCTTTGCCTCGATCGCAATGAATTCTTAATGGGGTTCCGAAATGCATAAAGTACAATAGCAAAGTGTTGACTACATTTTTGGCTGTTTTGTGTTCAATAGGATATGCTTGTGTGAATTTAGAGAATTCGTCTCTTATTACTAGTATGTAGTTTTTCTCTGGAATTTCCAAAATATCTAGATTTATGCGTTCAAATGGCGTTTTTGGCGTTTCTGTTATTACTAGAGGGTTACTTAAGTTTTTTCTACAAGCTTTGGTTTTGTTACATGTTTCACAGTTATGTATAAAGTTTTCTACATCCTTATTCAAATTTTTCCATTGGTATTTTCTTTTTATTCTTGCGATTGTTTCATGAATACCTCGATGCATATTTAATTTTCCGGTATGGTTTTCTGCTATAATTATCTGTCTTTGATCCTCGTCAGGCGTAATTATGTTAGGGTTACAAGTTATAAATTCGATTTCTTGATCAGAAAATATAAATGATAAGATTTCTAAAATTGGTAAGTTATTCGTTTCTTCCATATGATATTTCGTATTTCTTAATAATGTCTCTTTGTTATAATAAATAATTTCAAAAATTGCTTGTGTTGGATTTAATTGCGGAATTGTGATAAGAAAGTATTTTCGTTTAGCATGTGCTTTTGAAGCGACTACATTTATCTTATGCTCTTCGTATAAAGTATTTGTATCAATTATGTCATCAACTATTTTAAATTGGGATTCTGTCAATTCACCTGGTTTTATAAATGAAAGGATATGCTTTTGGGTTTTGTCTAAGAATTTTTCGTTTGAAGATGTACATTTTGAGTAATCAATTAGAGATTTATTTTCTTGTAAATTTTTGAATATGTTCCATTCATGTTGTATCGTTTCGAATGCGATTTCCGTTTCTGTATCTGATGCTATTTCTTCGTTTTCTTCTTCTTCTTTTTTTATACTACCGTAGAGTATTTTTGGGAAATTTTTGATATGGTTAATCCTTATTCGTGATAAAGCGTCTGCATTTGAATTTTGTTTTCCTGGTTTGTAAATTATCTGATAGTTGTATTCTTCAAGTTTCAGTCTCTATCTGACTAATCTTGAACCTGGGTCTTTAGCGTTAAAAAGCCATGTTATCGGGCGATGATCGGTCAGTAGTTTGAAGCTTCGTCCATAGACGTAATTCCTGTATTGTTGAACTCCCCATACTATTGCTAGTAATTCCTTTTCAATAGTAGAGTAATTTTGTTCATGTTGGTTTAGCGTTCTTGATGCGTAAGCGATTGGTAAATCTTTTCCAATTGATCCTTGTGATAAGACTGCTCCAATTGCGTAGTTACTTGCATCGGTAGTGATGATAAATTCCTTTTCGAAATCAGGGTACTGCAATATCGGATAGTTCGTTAATGTTTCTTTTAGCTTTTCGAATGCTTCTATACAATTGTTATCGAATTCAAATTTCACGTCTTTCTTCAGCAGTTGTGTCAGTGGTTTAACTATTTTTGCAAAATCTTTGATAAAGCGTCTATAATATCCTGCTAATCCTAGAAAGCTTTTAACATCTTTGGGATTCTTTGGGGTTGGAAATTCTTTAACTGCTCTTATTTTTTCTGGATTTGGTTTAACTCCATTTTCTGTGACAATATGTCCTAAGTAAGATACTTCCTTTTTCAAAAATTCGCATTTATCTGGTTGTAGTTTTAAGTTTGCATCTCGTAGTCTTTGGAATAATTCTGTTAATCTTTGAACATGCTCTTGTAATGATGATGCGAATGATATGATGTCATCCATATAAATTAATGCTCTCTCATTTTGAATACCTGTTAATACGTTATCCATTACGCGTTGGAAAGTTGCAGGTGCGTTCTTTAATCCAAACGGCATTCTTTTGAACTCATAGTGTCCGTTTTCGACAGTAAAGGCTGTTTTTTCAACGTCTGCAGGGTTTATTTCTATCTGGTGAAAACCTGATGCTAAGTCTAATGTAGTGAAGTAGTTACATCTGCCTAATTTGTCAAGAAGATCATTAATATTTGGTAACGGGTATTTGTCATCAATAGTTACTTCGTTCAATTTCCGATAGTCGATTACTAGTCTCCATTTTTGTTTACCGCTAGCATCCATTTTCTTTGGTACCACCCATACTGGTGAAGACCATGGCGATGAAGAAGGTTGTATAATATTTTGTTCTAACATTTTGTTGATTTGCGTTTTTACTTCCTGTTTGTGTATGTATGGATATCTATACGACTTCGTGTAGATTGGCTTTGCTCCTTCTGTGTCGATCTTGTGTTTTACTTTATTTGTGAAAGATAGTTCATCTCCTTCTAAATAAAAGATGTCAGAGAAACGTCTGCATAAAGAGATTATGGCATCCTTTTCTTCTTCGTTTAAATGTTCAGTTCGTAGTGCTTTTTCCACTCGTTGTTGTCTTGTGAAGAGATTTTGTTTTTTAATATTGAACACTGAAGTTTGTCTTTGGTTTTCATTCTTGTCTTCGATGAAGGGTTCCAGAATTAAATTTTCAAAAATTACTTTTTTTGTTTCTTCCGTTTTGTTTAAGATTGAAGTGTAGAATTCACCTTTTTCATTGGTTTTTATTAAGCAATTTGAGATTACAACACCGTCTTTTTCTTGTGAATTTAAAATTAATTCTTGATTTACTTGATCGCACTTTAATTTAAAAATTTGCTCAACTCGCGGCTCTATTATGATTTCATTCGTAATTTCATTTTCTTTGTATAATGGTACCGTTTTTGTTCTCGTTATTAATTGACGATTTTTAATATCAATAACACACTCATATTTTTGTAAGAAATCTATTCCTAATATACCATCAAAATTCATTTGTAAATCATAAAGATAAACTTCCATTTCTCCGTTCTCATCATTTGGGAAAAAATTATTTTTTACTGATTGAGTTATCTCAAAGTGTTCATTTGTTACACCATGTACGTTGATTGGGTTAATTGATTTTATTTTATCTTGGGGAAATAAGTGTGGTTTTAGGATCGATATCCCGGCTCCTGAATCTATAAGATATTTTAATTTTCCGTTTCGCGATTTCGTGTAAAATAAATTGTTTTCGTTTAACGTATTTTGCGATATTTTTACATTTCGTTGTGGTTCTCTTCTCGTTTTTGACTTTGCGCTTGGCTGGTTGAAGCCTTTAGAGCAGAAGAGCCAGCCTCTGTTTCCGCTCTCGTCTGGTTTAAATGGTAGCTTCTTTGTGATCCGTTTTGAAAATTTCGATTTTGGTTACTCGGAGGGCGATTTGAATTTTCGAATCTCGGACTGTGATAAGCAGTATTATCACGTCTGTGGTAATTATTTTCGTACCTTTGTTGAGGATGATAAGCTGTATTATCATTTCTTTGGAAATTATTAAAGTTACGTTGATAAGATTGATTTTGATTATTAGAAATTCCGGTATTTCTATATCTTTCGTTATTTTGTTTTTGTCGGCATTCGTTTATTAAATGTCCTAACTTTTTACAATAGTTACAGTATTTTTTATTTTTATTAATGTTGGGGGAATTAACACTCGGTTTTCGTTGTTCAAGGTAGCTCAGCTGATATTCGGACTTAACTATATTTGCTGCCTCGGCAAGGTTTGCGGGACGTGATGCTCGTACAATAGCACCTATCTTCGGGTCAAGCCCTACTAAGAGTGTTTGCAACGCTACTTTGTCAACAAGTGCTTGCTGGGCGTCCTTTTGTTCTCGGGTGAGAGTTAACTGCTGGTTTATCGCGGCATATAATTTCGAATGGTGTGCATTTATTCGATGTACGTAATTTTGAGGGTTTTCGTTTGAGCTTTGTTTAATTTGCTGAAGGTCGTAAATTAAACTTGTTAAATCGCGGGAATCTCCAAAATGTGTTTTAAGAATAGTTTTTATACTGTCCCATGTTTTGAGGTCACGTGAGTTTATTAATTGTGATGCTCTTCCCTTAAGCTTATTTTTCAAATGTATTGTCAATAAATACGCTTGCTGGTCGTTTGCAACGTCGAATGCTGCATCGCACGAACTTAAGAACGTATTAAGTAATATTGAGTCACCGTCGTATTCGGGAATAATTTGGCATAACTCGCTTAGTCTATACTCTGGTTCATAGATATTTTCTTGGCTCATATTTGTGCTGTTACAGTGATTTTTTTTTTTAAGTTAAAAATGATTTTTATTTTCACTCCAAATCAATTAAAAACCTTCAATTAATTTGTTCAAGTCCTCTAACAATTTGCGTTTGAAGTAGAACTCGCGGATTTAATAATGACGATTTTCGTTCGGCAATATCAATCTCTTTTAGTGAAAATGTTCAAGGAATGTTTTACACAGAAAAATACAAATTTTCATGTATTGTAAGGATACGGAATATGTGTGTATGTATATAGCAATGCATGCAAAATGAAATCTTTGACTCACCTCGATTATTGTCCTTGGGGAATAGATTTGTTTGTCGTCTTGGCTCTTTTTGTAGTTAAAGGCTTAGAAGTCACCTAATTTGTTGTCGACTGCTCGAAATCTGGACTGATCAATTTTCGTTTGATTTCAGGTCTCTGGATTTTCGTTTGCTGGTCAATTTCCAAATTAGTTTACTACATCCGTGCTGACTGCGCCAGTGTTAGGGGTTATTTTCATTAACTCCTTTTTTAAAAAAACTATTTATTTATTAGCTGGAAGATACACTGATTTGAATGGAAACACTTAAGTACTAGTTTTACAATTTCAAAGCTTGAGCTGAGAACGATTGTTAAGACTAACAAACACAATCTAAATGAACTTATGAACAATAATGAGCTTACAAACAAAATGAGCAATGAGCTAATGAATATCTCCTATTTATAATCTTTTGATATGAGACGCTACGCAGCGCTTAGTTGCAGTTTTGCAGGTGTTCAGCTAGACAAGTAAATAAGGTTAAATGAAGTACAATGTAATAAAATATCTTAATAACTGCGTAGTATCCCTTAACAATGGGTTCTTTCATTGGGTCAGCCATAACATACATTTTTATTTAATTCTAAGGTCAATATCATCAGTCAATACAAAAACACAGGTGTTTTTTTGTCGGCGTAGTCATTCCTTTATTATTCGCGCTAAGAGTGAATCTGCTTCGAACGCGAGCGACGTTGCCGGATTGACAATAATTTACTTAATATGTTTTAGGGATTTTCTTGGTTATTAAGGCCTACTGACCATAGTGGTATAAGAGTTTTTTGTTTAATTTGGTGTATACTACCTCCACCTAAAATAAATGCACTCAAACTATTTACACCAAATTAAACAAAAAACTCTTATACCACTATGGTCAGTAGGCCTTAATAACCAAGAAAATCCCTAAAACATATTAAGTAAATTATTGTCAATCCGGCAACGTCGCTCGCGTTCGAAGCAGATTCACTCTTAGCGCGAATAATAAAGGAATGACTACGCCGACAAAAAAACACCTGTGTTTTTGTATTGACTGATGATATTGACCTTAGAATTAAATAAAAATGTATGAAATATTTTGTTGAAAATATTTACGTTTTTAATACAAGGTATTGCAATTAGAATTTGTATTTGGCGGTTTCTTTTATGCAATTATACAAAGTTGGGTAAATATGATATTCAACTCAAGAGATCTGTATATGAAGTTTTTTACCAGTTAAATTATTCGAAGAGTCATTATTACTGATTTAATTAATATTATTTATATTAGACAAGTGAATATGTAATCCTACTTACCGAATTTATTATAATGATAGAACTTAGTTGAAACAACGGATTATTAACAGCAAATGTTCAAAATGCCCACCATTACTATCGACACAAGCACGACACCGTTTAATCCAATTTTCACGTATGCAAGAAAAAATTCCTGGAATATTTCGGATTTCGTCAGCAGCGTCAAAAATGCGTTGTCTAAGGTCATACTAAATAAATAGATGCATTTTATTCTAGCAAAAATAGAAAAAAAGGGAACATTATAATATTATATTAAAACAAACACACTTATGTAATTTTCACTTAAATTTATTTACTATTGACAATTGTCTCATCAGGTTACTGGCTTCTTCAGAATATAAAGTAAGACGTTAGTCTGAAGAAGCCAGTTAACTGTTAAGTTAACTGCACAAAACTACTACAAAGAACTATGGGGATGCAATTAGAGAGCTGTTTAGACGATTATTGAAGCAGGTAGAAGGGGATTATAACTATTAAGAGACTCTAAAAGATATAGTTTTTTACTTTTTTGTTGTAAATGTAATACATCCAACGTATTCTGAGGTACATGATTATCATTCAATAAATGGTCGGCATAAGTTGACTGATTATAATTCTGGCACTCAAAAGCTTTGATATGTTCATCCCACCTTGTTTTGAATGATCTTCCCGTATGACCGAGGTAGAAACTAGGGCAACTACCACCTGTCAACTTATAGACACCAGAGTTGTTATTTTTGTTAATTTTTTCTTTATTGTTTCTTATATGTTTTCCTAAGTTGTTATCTGTTTTAAAAGTTGTATGAATGTTTCTATTTAATAAAAATTGGGCTTTTTTGAGAAGGAAAACTGATGAATGTGATACTTTTATATAATTTGGGATCGATATTAGGGGTGGGAGGATAAACTTCATTTAAAGCCTTTTTATTTAATTTTTTAGTTAACATATTGTCGATAATTTGAGGGTTATAATCGTTATTGACAGCAATACATTTTATTCTGTGTAGTTCTGTATCAAAGTGAGATTTTGATAATGGGATGGTAACCAATATGTGCAACATACTATGGTATGCTGCAAGTTTGTGTTGGTAAGGATGGTGTGAACTATTGTAGATTGTTAGGTCCATGTGTGAAGGTTTATGATCAATGGAAAAGGTATGTTTGTTGTTATGTCTATTGATGGTTAATTCAAGGAAATTTAAGGTATTGTCAGTCTCAGTTTCCAGGGTGAATTTTATGTTAGGGTGGATTTGATTTATATAGTTAAACGACGAAACGTACCGATTAGAGTCCTGAATATGTCCAACAACGACATCTCAATTGCCTGTGGTCAAGAAATAGCTTTTTTGAGTCAGTAGACACAATAATCAATTGTTAAGAAGGGACATCGATGACAGATACAAGGCTGAGTAAAGAGTTTCTACAGCAGTTTTCCGACCATTTGACACACCTTACACCAGAGGAACAAAAGAAAGTCAAACAATTTATAGCAATAACTGGCAAATTGTTAATGGTCAAGGTGGTACTACCGGTCGTTCAAACATCATCCAGCACCGAATAGATACCGAAAAGACTCAACCCATCAGAATACCACCTTGGCGACTACCATTGGGGCAACAACAGGCAGTCCAGGAAAACATCGAGTCCATGTTACAAAATTGAGTTATTGAGCCATCCATCAGCCCATGTTCTGCTCCCGTTGTTTCAGTGAAAATGAAGGAGAGAACCAACCGATTTTGCGTCAATTAGAGAATATTTAACGATGTTACGAAGAAAGGCAGCTATCCACTCTACTGAATCGATGAAACGCTGACAGTACTAGCAGAGTCCCGTTGGTTCTCCACACTAGACCTAAAGAGTGAATATTGGCAGGTTGGAGTATATGAAAGCGGCAGTAAAAAGAGAGCGGTCTCCACAAGTAAAGAGCTGTTTCAGTTCGCGGTTATGGTTTTTGGGTTATGTTCCCGCTATCATTGAGAGGTTAACTTAGAATGTATTGAGCGGATTGGCATGGAGGACATGATTAGTATACCTCGACGAAAATAAAGTATTTTCTATAATTAAGCACACCACCCTGAAACTTAACCCGAAGAAGTGTTCTATGTAGAGAGTAGAGTTTTTGGGTCACGTCGTTTCTGAGCCAGGAATCCGCACAAACGAAGACAAGATAGAAGCCATTCGTGATTGGCGGATCCCGAGAGAAAAGCATGAACTACGAAGCTTTCTGGGTCTCTGTTCTTCCTATAGGCAATTTGTTGAGGGATTTGCCACCATTTCCGCACCTCTACATTGGCAGACCACTGAAAAAGATACCTTCCGTTGGAATCAGGATTGCGAAACATCATTCAGAAGACCGAAGGCGGCACTATAATCCAGCCAAATCCTAGCATTTCCTACACAGCCTGGCAAGTTCATCTTAGACACCGATTTGGGGGCCCTTCTATGCCAGGTGCAAGTTGGCGAAGAGAAAGCAATCGAGTATTACAGCAGTGGATTGTCGATACTGGAAAGGAATTGTTGTGTCACCAGAAAAGGACTTGCAATAATCAGGGCTCTAAACTGTTTCCACAAATATATCTGTGGTCGTTATTTCCTAATCCAAACCGATTTCAAGGTTGAACACCATGCCGGCCGTTTGCATATTAATGCCGATGCCTTGATAAGAAGACCCTGTATAGCAAATGCAGAACAGCGAGAGGGTATGTCCAGCGGCAGGTTCACGTACATATAAACGAAGATAGGACAATGGAACAATATATCCAAGACCAAATGGCTGAGCCAGACATTGTAACAATCCTTTCCCTCAACCAACACGAACAACCAGGCCACAATGGGACGAGGTAACTAGGTACTCGAAAGTCCTGAAGCCAAAGCGACTCTTTAGGAGTAGAGATTGGAATGTTAAAGAAATTGGGAAAGCACTGACCGCAGAGAAACCAAGTCTCAAATAAAGAGGTACCTGCCGTCCAGATCGAAATACATAATGGGATTACCAGACGGTAAATTACTTCGAAGACGTTAGAGCTTGGTGCTGTAAATGTGAGACATGTGCAGCCAGTCAACGCGCGAAGACCCGGACCAAGGGCACAATGCAGCACTGCAATGTGGGCGTGCCATTTGAGAGAATTGCCAATGATGTCGCTGGTTAATTTCCCGAGTCTGAGAGGAGGAACAAATACATTCTGGTCGCAATGGATTACTTCAGCGAATGGCCTGAGGCATATACCCAATCAGGAGGCAACGACTGTGGCGACAGTGCTGCTAGAATAGTGATTCAGTAGGTTGGGTGTTAGAGTTACATTCAGATCAAGGCCCCAACTTTGAATCCAATGTATTCCAGAAGGTCTGTGCGATATGTGCGAGAATCAGGAAAACGAGACCCACACAGACCTTTGCATCCATCTCAGACGGAATGGCGTCTGATTTGGCTTTTGGCTCACTAGATGAACCGCCCCAAGAAGTCAACGATTATGCCGACCACCTCCGAGAGTACATGCTGGAAAAACAAGAACTGGTCCTAAAACAGATGTTGGCCACCAGCGATCGGATGAAGACACGATATGACCTTCAGTAGGATTCCAAGAGAGAGACAACTTCCAGAGGATGAAAGACAAATCTCCAAAGCGCACAACAGCTTGGGATGGTACATACGAGGTGGTCAAGAGGATCAATGTCGTTGTCTACCGTATTTACCGGAAGCTAAGAGCTAAGATGAAGGTGATTCATTAGGATCGACTAGCTTCCTACCATGGAGAGAATTATTCCAATCAGAATTAAAAGGGAGCAGTGTTGTAAATCTCATTTATTTCCGCCAAAAAAATTAGGAAACCTTCTAAATTAATACGTTTCGGTAAAAACAACAGGTAAAAAAAAAACCAGACTGAAATAAAAAAGAAACGCAACGTAGGAGCTATCACGAAATTTCACTGGAAGTAAAAGAACGACTTCAATAAGGTTCATGAATATACTCTGACAAATCAGAAATAATCATCGAATTGTGGTATTGTATTCACTGACTATTTATAGGGTAGTTGTACAAATGAGGGCTTGAGTTTAGTTTCGAAATTTGTGGTGTGTTGAAACTGAAAGTGAATATTTGTAAGTTTTTGTACCCACAGAATTTACTGCAATATAATGAACCCATATTCAGGTAATTTGGTAAGTTATTAACTGCAGTTTTATAATCTCCACATGAATTCTACTTCCAGCCACAGTACAAGTCTGATTTTTGTGCAAAAGAAAATAAAATTTTCACAAGATATACACCACGGCGATTCCTCCAATATTCGGTTGGAGTACATTTCACACTACCTGAGGCATAAACGATCAAATATTGGTATGAAGTCTGGCACCACCTACCATAAAGAGTATTGAGTATTGAATTTAATGTTTAATACGAAAATATCATTTAATTAAAAAATATTGAAGGCGTGATGGGAATAAAAATAAACTTTTTAGAATATACAGTTCATAGTTAAATTACAAAATCAACTATTCCCAGCATTACCTCTGAAAATGATTATTAAGTAAGATCATGTAATTTATAAGCGCACTGCACTGCTGACCTAGATTTTGGTAAAGCCTTTGACTCAGTTTCAATGGAGAAAAATTGTGCATAATATCAACTACTTATACATCTACAAGTTACTTACCGATCTAATCAATACAATCTAGAACATAATAAATTACTCTTTGCAACGGTAAAACTTTTCAAGAACTTAATAGACGAGACGGGGTAACCTCCTGGAAGTTGTTGAAACTTTAAAATATGTATCTGAGAACTCCTATATTGCTCTTCCAGTAAGAGATTTATATCTACTTATGAAACTACCAGAAATTTATTCTTTGGAACTATCAATTTATTCGAGTCTAGAGGTTACCGTTAATATTTATCTCAATGTCGGCGTAAAAGTAAATAAATTATAAGCGAGTTTTCCATGAAGCGGCGAAGTACTAATGTTCAAAACTTCTAGGAGATGAGTAGTTTCCAATAGGCTCTAATAATTTGCATGCAATACAGGGACGTAGTTTGTTAGACACATAAATTAGTGAGCGCGGTAAAAATATATTTTATATATTATTGAAATGTTTTTATTTTCACACACGGGTTCTATTCAGTTCTTGGATATATTTAAAAACACAGTCCAACTCACTCTAATTTATTTTCACTACTTTAACACAATTTATGTTCACAGAAACTATTTACATTTTATCTTAACTATACAATACGACCGTCGAAAACTGAATGCCTCCTATCGCCAGCTGTCCACATTTATATATTTCTCTCCGAATTGTCTGGTAAGTCCACGAACCATCGGATGTTCTGGAAGCTTTAAGGCGATTCCCAGTAGCAGCAGCGGTCGGCCTGTTGAGAGACGAACCATTTCGGATTCCCAGAAGTATCGGAATAATGGACCTTCCACGAATTGGTTGATGGCCGATTGCACCAGCTGTCGGATGAATTCTTGTAACATTGCCCACTCCTTAAGACCATTTCGTCCCGGAATGTCCCAGAATCCTTCCTGGTCTGACGATATTTGCAGGACTCTCCATTTCGACAACGGGAAGTTTAGTGGAAGTAACAGTCAACGGTCTTCGAATCTGGCCTGCGAATAATGAGACAGCATACCAAAATATCGATGCCACTGAATTGAAAGATTGTTTCCATCATACTTCTAACCATCCTCCAATTCAAGCCATCCAACCCGCAGGCTATCTTTGGGACCGCCAATTTCATCAGATTCTTCTCCATCATCACATTCCTCAATTCTACCAGAGTCTTCCAAAGATCGCTATGTGTTGGCTTGTCCTGCGAGAATGTTTCCGTTACCAAATAAAAGATGTCTCTGGTACCCACTGGTTGTTTATCTTCATGATGAAGGACCTTCCCTACCCCTGGATCTTACTCCCGTACATTTTGGCAAACACCTTGGCTATTCCTCTGGACATTCGGAGATTTCGAGCCATACAATGAGCCAGGGCATATTCTATGGGCACCTTAAACAGGTCTCGGGGTTCCTCTGTGTCGTCGTCGTGCTCGACTGTCTGCCCATTAGAGTACAGCGCCATAAACTGTTCGAAGGTCATCTCGTCAACTTCGCCGTCATGACTTCCGGCATAAGGGGCGAATCTGTTGAAATGTACCACCTTTGGTTTTTGTCGAGGCAGCTTCGTTATTCTGTAGACAACATCGTTGATCTTCTGTACAATTTGGTAAGGTCCCTCCCAAGATCTTGGTCGCTTGGGCGAATATCCACGACGACGTTGCGGGTTATACAACCAAACGAGATCATCAACTTGGAATTCTCCGCCCTCGGCTTTGATGTGGTAGGTTTCCTTCATTCGGACACTCAAATTCTTGATGTTTAACCCGACTCGCTCATGGATGTCGTCCATCTTTTGATGTAGTTGACTGACATAGTCTTCACCTGCGGTCTCTTCTCCTGGGGGACATCCAAAATTCAAGTCGCACGGTAGTCTTAATTCTCGCCCCATGATAATACTGGCCGGGGTCTGACCCGTAGACTCGTGCACAGACGACCGATTTGCCATTAGAAACAAGTGCAGATACTGGTCCCAGTCTCTTTGGTCGTCAGAGACTACCTTTGATAAATGGCGGTTAATGGTCCTATTCATCCGTTCTACCATTCCATCGGATTGCCGGTGTAATGCTGTCGTCCGGGTTTTATTGATCTTCAAGAGCTTGCACACGTCTTGGAAAAGAGTAGACTCGAAATCTCTACCTTGGTCTGAGTGCAAGGGAACACCAAAACGACTGATCCATTCATTGACGAGGACATCAGCAACGGTCAAGGCTTCTTGATTCGGCAAGGCATACGCTTCGGCCCATTTACTAGAATAGTCCAATTACCACAATGTATTTATTTCCAGAGTCGGATTCAGGAAATGGACCGGCAACATCAATGGCTACTCTTTCGAGTGGACTACCCACGTTATATTGCTTCATGAGAGCTTTTGGTCGCTTCTGAGGCCCATTACTTGCTGCACAAACCGTTCATTTCCGCCAGCACTCCTTAAGGTTTACTTGGCAGTTTACCCAATAGAAGCGTTCTCTCAATTTCCCCACGGTTTTCTTTACTCTCAGATGTCCTCCAGTTGTACCATCATGCAGTTCTCGTAAAACCTCTGGTCTCCTATTTCTGGGTACTACAATCTGTTTTCTGTCGTTTCCCTCCTCTGGAGATTCCAGGACGCGCTGGAGAAGTCCATCTTCCAGGATGAGGGAGTTCCACTGAGCCCAGTTCGACTTTATGGTTGAATATCGGGACATCTCTTGCCACGTAGGTTTGCGGTCTTTTTCCTTCCACCGGTTAACTTGTTTTAGTTCTGGATGTAATTTTTCGTCTTTCTGGATCTGCTCAGGTTGCCAATGGTAGTTCTACAGAGAACAGCCCCTTTTTCTTCAGCTCGCTGACAATGTTTGCAGTCATCTGACCAAGGTCTCCTCGATAGGGCATCAGCATTCTTATGGCTTGTTCCTGCCCGATGTTCAGTCTCGATGTCGAATTCTTGCAACCGCTCAATCAACCTGCTCACTTGTCCTTCGGGGTTTTTAAACTGCCAGAGCCACTTCAGTGCTGCATGATCAGTCCACAGGAGGACTTTTACCATAAAGGTACTTATAGAAATACTCTACCCCCTTTACCACAGCCAAGGGTTCCCTGCAAGTAACGCAGTAGTTCCGTTCAGGCTTGTTCAAGGTCTTGCAAAAATAGCCGATGACTTTCTCCTGACCGTCTTGGATCTGCGAAAGCACCGCACCAATTCCGACATTGCTTGCGTCGGTATCCAAAACGTTTCCATCTGGCAAATGATAACAAGACGGGGGCACTCGTCAATGCTCTTTTCAGTGTCGCAAATGATCGCTGGCACCCCTCGTCCTACTGGTATTGTACCTTCCCCTCTGTGAGTCTAGTAAGTGGCTTGGCGATGTTGGCAAATTCAGCTACGTACCGACGATAGTACGTGCATAACCCCAGGAAACTTCTTATCTGATGGATATCTTTAGGTATCGGCCATTCCTGGACAGCTTTGACTTTCTGTTTATCAACAGCTATCAAACTATCCAAGTCATTTAAGTTGTTATATTCGCAGAAGATACATAAAAAAGGATAAAACGTATAATACAGATAAATTTTGAGTTTTCAGCATTTTTTAAATCGGTTAAAATCAAAGTTAGTGGAACACCGATGGGTTCACCTCTCTTTCCAGTACTTACCAAAATTTTCATGGAACAAACCAGTCTTCAACTGGTCTATTGGAAATCCTTTCAGTTAGATTAGAAATATTGATGTCATTTTTTACTTCACAACTGAGAATTATTACATCTTTCTACATCATCTCAGATCATCCAAATATCCACTTTATTACGGAATTGTATCCAATTCTACTCTCCAATTTGTTGAGGTCCTCATAATAAAACTAATTATAATAAATTCTCACATACTACTAAAGGCCATTAAATCACACGTATTAATACATAAATGATTAATCACCCCATCTTCCTGTCCTCTAAAACGCGGTAATGTAGTCCTTACGTCCATCCGACAAATGCCCGAGGTTGGGCAGAAAAATCAAGTACAGCGCACGTATTCACGGCATTACCTGCTAAAATGCTCAATGTAAGATCAGCCTTATTCGCATGTCCTAGTACCACATGACCTTTATCTGGGCTCCAAGGATAAATGTGCATTTAATCTAAAACGACTTTAGACTAACGTAAACGAATATGGGACAATTGTTAGAACCACAATTGTTGAAAACCACCACTGTTTTAGCGTTTAGGAACAGAAGAGAGGAGTAGATTAGAGGGATAAATACGTATAAACTTAAGATAAAACTTTTTCTTCAGCCTCATTATTTTACAGCCACACTTCATTAACATTTAACTATTGAGCTAGTTTTTCCCTTAAAAAGATTTCAAACCCAGTTAACCTACTGATTATTATCTTTCTTGAACTAATCTTCCCAAGCTGCTATCTACAATAGCAGTTTCTGTAGGATTACGTTTCAACCAAATATCATTAATGAAGTTGTTAAACAAACCGGTAGGATTTGAGAAAGTTTTCTAATTCTATCAAATCCTGCCCAGGATTTCCACAGCCGTAAAATTAAGCTTTTAACTCATTAATTACTTTGTTTCTAACAGATTCCCTTCTAACACAAAATAACGTACTTAATTCTTCGATAAATCCCTCGAAATAAATTTGTTGCCTATGGATTTCGGTGAATACTTTGAAAATTATAAGCCATCTTGATTGACAAGAGCATCAACGCGAAAGTAAAGTAGTTCATGTTGAAAATATTTAGATTAATTTTCACTAGGCTGGACATTAGAACTGAGAAATATAATTATTTGTACGTAGAAAGTGTTAAAATGTATTGTGATTAAAAGAAATATATTGTTGACATTTTGAGATCACGGTTGAGTTGTGTTTAGATATGTTTTTCTAAATGTAAGAGTTTCTTAATATTAAAGACACTAACATAAAGTTGGTTTCTGAATTAAATTAAGCCAATTAGTGTTTCTGCCTGGCGGATCCTTTCAAGTAGCAAATCATAACGGCACTAGGCAATATTTAATCCAGTGGTTCTTAAACTGTACTCTACAAAAATTCGTCTCTGCTTAGCATTACTAGGGGTCCATGCAACTAAAAAAAAGTTTGCAAACAGTTCAAAACGGCGATGACATGACGAAAAGCGCAGCGCAATAAAAGATTTTTTAAGAGAATGAGGTTATCAATTTGCTGATTTTTGTTTAATAGCAAATAATTCTACCCATAAATGAATAAAGTTACCGATTTCGACAAAACCCCTTAACGATTTGCATAGTTAATTGTATATTTGTATAAAACACCAGATAAACTCAACAAATCATGTAGGTGCCAAGCAGCAATCCAGTGTGGTAAGTTAGATATGTAAGCAACGCTTGGCACAGATAAACTAGATTGGCACGTAATTAATTTGATCACACCTCGACTATTTCATTATTTGTATTTATTTATTACTTTTTGTTTAGATACCTAACAACTATAAATTTGTTATTTATTGTGTAGTTGTTAATTAGTCACAACTTTTGAATTCTATTTTGAAAATGTTTTTTGTATTATTTTTTTTATATTTTTGTTCTGTGAATTTTAAGCATTTTTTTCTCTTTTATATAATCATGTTGAACACAGTTTAGTGCTCACTTTTTTTTTCTATATTTTATTGAACTAATATTCATTATCAGGGAAACATTTTTTTTCATTTGACTAGGTGGCAACTAGGTGTTCTTCCAGCTACATCATATTCTATATT
The DNA here is from genome assembly GCA_034190945.1 of Octodonta nipae. Taxonomy (NCBI): domain Eukaryota; kingdom Metazoa; phylum Arthropoda; class Insecta; order Coleoptera; family Chrysomelidae; genus Octodonta; species Octodonta nipae. The sequence continues at coordinate 43,338,359 of CM067224.1, read as the reverse complement.
CCTGACTGCACTATTGTTGCTAAATTTGGATAGAGCTAAATATAGAGCACATTTATGTTACCCAGCTCTGATGGTATATTATTATATAACAAAACTAATTCGTTATTGTTTGTATCACAGTAGTTCTACGTTAATTATTTGACCACAAAATGGATCTCTTGCTAGATACCTACTTGATCTAAGCTGAAACAAAATATGGAAGAAAACGACTCATATGGGAAAGCATGAACCCTAAAATCCGTTAAGAAAGTTAAAATTGGAGGATATTGTGATTGAAATTGGTTATTTGGATTCACATAAATATGTGAGATATGGAAAGAGATGTCTATGATTTATTTTGTGATATCAACTGCCAGTTGTAAACAAAACACAGTGATTGCGTTATTAAGTCTATGGCCTTTGTTGTTATTAAAAAACTACAACTTGCTTAAGGAAAGTTCTGATGCAAAACATCGCATCTGGTGGTAAAAATAAAAAGCACCAACAAAAGATATTAATTTGCTTGCGTAATCGCGCCATACTCTTAAATACAAAAGTCTTCAAAAGTCAACATTATTCTAATAATATCTGATTTGTTTATAAGATATGAATATGAATATAAACAAAACAAGTTCTTTGTGTATCACTACCTTCGTGTACTTCAGCATATTTAGTACTTTGAATCATTTTATAAACAATAATATGGTCAAGTGCGAGTTGGACTCGCATACTTAGGGTTCCGTACCACCTTCAAGATTCGAATATTCCAGTTTCAGACAAGCAGGGAATGAGTGCATTTTCTTATACTTACCCTTATATCTTTTAAAGGAAGCGTTTTAAATTTATAAAAAATATACACTTTGATTTTCCACACATAGACTTTTTATTTTATCTGCTTTAGGATTCGCTTGATTTTTATCACAATACATATGTATTTAATTTTCTGATTTGGCCCCCAAATAGTAACATTTGAATTTTATTTAACTAATAAACTTTCAGAAATGCCTTTTATAATCTACTGAGTTTTGAGGCTCTGTAGATTGGAAGAAAAACGGCAAAATAGGTCAAAGTTTAAATTATAAATTATTAAATCTGTTATTCAAATTATTTAAAAATGTAAATAAAATATATTTATCAAATTTTAAATAGTGTAGTTTCTAAAGTGGGAATTAGGTCGATGTTTAATATTTTTAATATCTTTTATACAAATGATTTCAAAAAATATGATATATTTGTAATTCACATAATGAGCCCTTTATCTGATATATTACATGATGCGTTTGAAAATTGAATCTTTATTTTCCATTTAATTGTATAATTTGTCCCTAAAATTAATATGGGGGTTTTCTAGTAATTTATTGTCCGTTTAATTCTATTATTTGGAGGCCAAATAATAGAATTAGGTATTTTTTTCATATTTTTCCTATAAACAAAAAAAAGAGATCTTAGAGTTTGGGGAATAACGGGGAGAATGGGTAATTTTTTTAAAATATTTTTTTATATATTTTAAAATATATTAAAAATTAAAAAAATATATTTGTACCTATTCGTCATAATGAGCCCTGCAATTTAATATATTACATGAGCCGTTAGAAAGAATTATAATTTTTTATTTTCCATTTAATTCTATAATTTGCCCCCCAAAATGAATATTTTTAATTAATTTATTTTATAAATATGGAAAAAGTATATTTGTTTTCTTCATCATGAGCCCTTTTATTTGATATATAACATGCTGGGTTAGAAACAATTTTAATTTTATATTTTCCATTTAATTCTGTAATTTGCCCCCAAAAAATTATTAGGGGTTTTTCCTTAATTTTCCAGTAAAGTTCAGGTGAGGGGCTATACCTCCATTGTTTTTTCAAAATTTTCCAGCTTATGGTTTCGGAGATAGGGAGGGGGGATGGGTAAAAATTTTTATATTTTTTTAATATCTTTTAATTGATTTATTTTAAAAATATGAAAAAAAAATATATTTGTTTTCGTTCGTAATTCTTACTAAAGATGTAGTAACTCTGGTCGTTTGCAACTATTATGGTATGTGTATAGAATTATTTGCCTTCACCTAAGTTTCAGCATTTCAGGCAAAACTTGACATAACTGAGCTCACATACTTACGGTTACTTCTTAAATCGGAACTTCTTCTTGGAAAAAAAATCAATTCAATATTTAGTTCCGTTCTGCACATATTTATGTGAATATGCTTATTCGGTTGTGTTATATTTGAAACCAAGGGACAGGAGTTAGAACATTATTTAGAGATATTATTATAAAATCCAATTTCATCAATAATTGGCCGCGAGTTGGTAACTTTTTCATTTTTTTTTACTACAGCTTTTCTTCATTTTGTGTTTTTATTCTACGTTATAACAAAAATATTCATATCGATAATTACACAATAACAGTTACTGAAATAACTAGAGTAACATTGTTACCAATATTTATTTTAATCTAATATCTGGTGAGAAACATTTATCCAGAAATTGTCTTAAGACCGACATAAAATGATTAGAGTTGCGAGAGATAAATAAGTATTTTATTCTCTAGAACAATTTTAGGATAGGGCAAAAAATGCAAAAAGTAAGTGCCAAAACTGCTTCATACTTTATCCAAAAAACCATAGTATTGATAGAAATAGGAATTATGTTATCATTTAATATTTGAGTATTTCAGGTGGCCGCCCATGGCATACCCGGTTGGCTAACGTTTTGTCCACCGGGATATCTTGTATTTTTCCTTACTTCTAGAGTAACGATTGCACTCCAAAAAATCGGATCCGGTATTCTGGTGAACCTGGCATTACTAAACTTTTCCCGGATTCCGTATTTTGTAGAAATGAAAACATAAAAACTGCATTCTTATTTTAACTCGACGATTATTGGATATTTTATGATAACCAATATTTGTTTTAATCTTTAAATTAACATTATTGAATTGTTGTGTCAGATACTTGATGTAAATCCATTATAAGAAACACAAAAACGGAAATATACTTAGAGATTTACACTTTATTTTGACAGAACGTCACCCGTTTCGGCATACAATGCCTCCATCAAGTTTCTATTTGTTCTTAATATATTTGGATAAATTATTTAAAGTTCTATAATTAATATTTATGTTTTTTAAAAATGACATCATAAGGTTTTCTATCACTTGGATAAATTCAAAGTAGAGCCTTTTGGCTATGGAGTAGCTGATGATCAAAACCATTGATAATTGCTGTTTGTTTAATGAATTACAGTTACAAATCCAGCAAGAAGCCACGGCTTATACTACACAAACCAGACATTAAATAATTTGGTCAAGTGAAAGTTGGACTCTCATACTACCTTTGAGATTTGATACAACCGTAGGTAAATCAAAGTATATAATTTTTAATATTCTAAACTAAGCATTTTAAATTTATAAAAAACGTATACTTTTATTTCTCACAACGAGCCTTTTTACTTTATTTGCTACATGATGGGCTAGATTTTTATGAAAATATGTTTAATTTGCTAATTTAGCCGCCAAAATTAAGCTAACGATTTACACTTTATTTTATCAATATACTTTCACTGAAAATCTCTTAATCTGTTGTCTTAATAGACATTCGGAATACTCTTGAGTTGTGTTGATTCACATACTCAGAAGGATGCATAAAATGGTTTTAAATAAATATTAATTCTAGCTGATTCTTCTTTTTCCGGATTTAGACCGCATCATTTTTTCGAATTAATTTATTTATATATCTAAACCAACAATAAACAAAGTTTGCCGACGTTTCGCCCCACTTATATGGGGTTTTTTCAAGAATGAAAAATACAGATGTTACTTACCTTACGGCGACTACATTCGTTTAGTCTTTTTCTCACAAACAAATTGTGCTTCAGTGTGAGAAGTTTAATTAAGTGAAGTTTCAAAGTGTGTTGTGAGAAAAAAACGAATGTAGTCGCCGCAAGGTAAGTAACATTGTATTTCTCATCCTTGAAAAATCCCCATATAAATGGGGCAAAACGTCGGAAAACTTTGTTTATATTTTGGTTCAGATATATAAATAAATTAATTCGAAAAAATGTCGTAGTCCAACTCCGGAAAAAGCAGTATCAGCCGCGAAAACCTACGTTCTCAAATATGAATTCTTTTCATCATAGTAAATAAACTTCTATAATTAGATTATCTCTTCTGATAAAATGTTTGCATTTTGCATGATTTTGCCGCGCATAGGGTGTAGCATAGCTAGCCATTTCATACTCATTTATGTTTTGGAACGCTCCTGTATAAAGCGATTTATCATGGCAGTATTGTGCTGTTTAATGCATGTCATAGACACGCTTCCCTGACAGTAAAATTCATACTCGCAATGTGGTACTTTTATGTACTAAAGTTCTGCTGTTTACAAGATCCAGTCAAGTAGTTTGCTGGTTTTCATGTCGCGTTTGGTGCCGGAGAATGTGAGGAAGTCAATGCTATATTGTCCTAACTCCAAAAGTATTTAATTCAGTTAACTCCAAAACATGATGTTTTACTAACAGGCCAAAGCTATTTCGTTACTCTTCTGTGCATCTTTATTGTTTTTTGCAATGGTACCCGGTTTCGTATCCCAATTCGTCATCAATCTGTTCTGAATTATAACGTTTAGCTATACTCCAGTAAAAAAATCCTTCTCGAAATTAATCATCTCTAGATAAAAACTCTCTCGCCAAATAAAATTGGTAACAAAAACCTTAGCGAACGATTAATAATAAAAAGAACGAGAAAAGTAATAACTTATGTTATAGAGTACTGGAACGTTCGGGAGCGAATGCGATAGTTTTATGTACAGCAGCGGTTTACTAGTGGATCAGTTTTTATTGGAATGATTCAACGTAGCGAAGACTATATAGTCTAAGAAAATTAGTTAGTTGAGTATTTGTGAGTAAATAAAGGTGTTTTAGTTTCTGGATTAAATCAGTCGTTTAGAATCCGCAGAGAATTTATATCATTATGGTAATTTTTATTACAACCTATTTTTTTGTAGAAAAGTGGAGACATTCCAATAGTAAGATCCTGAGAAGTATCCGTATTTTAAACGAGCAATTTTTTAAACACATTAAAGAGTTGCTCTACAACATTGTATGAAAAATAGTTGTTTTGAAAATCTAGCTGGAAATTTATTAAGTTGAAACCTGTAATTATTATTTTATTACAAATTGTATCTTTACATTAGAACAAAAAATTAGCTAGAGATGTTTCAAGACGAACATTCTTAATTGGAATATAGCAATTCTAAAAATAAAACGTTGGTTTTAATATTTAAAAGTGATTACCTCTCAAGACTACATTACATCTCTTTCTCAACAGAATTAACTAATGAAAATTACAAACTTTGAAACAAAGTTCTGCTATACTTTATGGTTAATATTGCAGACTGAAAAACGACTCATCGTTTACAGGGAAACTCTGTCTGTAAAGTATTTACTGTTAAGGTGAAGTTGAGACAAATATTAACTGCAACCATTAAATTTATAGTCCCAAAGAATAAATCTGTTCTAATATAGGTCACTTACTGGTATAGCCCTACTAAAGTTCTCTAATAGAATTACACTCTCCAGTTTATTAAAAATTGCCGTCTTGCAGTTGAGTTATTTATGATAATCAAAGAAAAACCTTCTTCGATTTTATTTAATGCCTAGTGGTCCATTAATTAATTCCTTCCTTTACTAATTGAATATGTTAAGGATGACACTTGTGTTACGAATTATATTGTGAATTTGTGAGATTTTTGTACATAAAATATGAGGATTTTCTACAACTGCTTGCAAAATAAGAACTTGATTTTTCTCATTCGGTGCATTAGTTGACCGTTTAAGATTTGTTTAGTAATTTATATTTCAGGTCGTTTCAAAACAGCCTACCAACAACCACTCTTGTTTGATAGCGATCTGATTTGGAAATTATTAGGCCTAGATCCTATTTGCAGTATCTAAACAAATCATTTGAATGAAATATTCTTTAGGGAAATTCATTTCACCACTAAATCTTGCTGAAATTTTGTTCATACAGTAAATGGTGTCAACTGTCAAAGTCTGAAAAAAAATATTCGTAAATATTAAAATCAATCACAATTTTAAAATATTTACATACCTCACAGAATCGATAATTATTACAAATAGGTACAGGACATGCTTTCAAAATGGCTTTTTAATTGATGAAGAATAAAAAAATAAATATCATTCCATTACAGTGGCCGAGTAACGGAGGACGGAAGGAGTGGCCCCGGGCGGCTTCCAAACGCCTCCTCCTTCTTTCCATATTACCTTGATCAAATCCTAAACCAAGCTTTAAAAATATACTATTAGTACTCATCGCATACAGATAAAATACTAATAAATATATACAGTGTGTACTGGTAATTTACAATTTTTTAAATAAAATTATCACTACTGGCAGCGGTGCATTTAGTAGGGGTAGTCGGGGCTAGTGCCCAGAGCGGCAAATTTTCTAGGGCTGCAAAATTTCGAAAGTTTTTTTTTCTTATCAATATTGCTCTATATAATTAATTAATTCTTACAATTAATCCATTTAACTGGATAATTCAATAGGTGCATTATTTGTAAATTATAATGTTCAAGTAAAAGTTAATAATGAAAGTGATTTAATTAATTTATTTCCTTGAAGATTTGGAATAATATTAGTTTTTTTTATTTTCTGGAATTAAAGAAATTAAATTAGTACTTTTTGCGAAATATTAAAAATAGTTTAGTTATATTTGCATTTTTTCAAAACAGATCAATGTAATACAATTACGAGTCACCCTTAGTATAATATTAAAAAAAAAACAAATATATTTTTTTATGTTTTGAAAATATATAATAACTTTTCTGCACTAAATTAGTTATTTTAATTTAAAAAGAGATGAACTGTAAGTTTGAATAAAATTTCAATGGGCGGCATAAAGTTAAATCCGTCCCTGACTACTGCTAATCTTTTCGACTTCACTTATATATTGTACTTCGTTTTTAGGCATTCGTATATACAATATACGGATACCGTTATAATATCACTCCGGATTTGTCCCTCTTTCACATCACAGTAATTTTCTCCTAAACTACTGGACGGAAAAGGTTGAAATTTGGTATCAGTGTATAGTTTGGTGACCCGGTCAGGAGTACATATTGCAAATAAAGAAATTTTGATTTTAGGGGTACTTCTGGGGCGAAAACTAATTAAATTGACCGTCCCGTCCCCCCTTATCTTCGAAACTCAGAAAGGTAAAAATTTTGAAAAAATTAGAGATATAGGGCCTCACCTGAATTTTACCGGAAAAATAAGGAGAAATCTCTAATATTAATTTTTGTTTCAAAAGCAACATGCAGTATGAGGTATACAAATATATACTTTTCATATTTTTAAACTTAATTGTTTACAAGATATTAACAAAAATATATATAAAATTCTCATTTCCCCCTTTATTTCCGAAACCATACTACCCAAAATTTTAAAAATAATTAGGGGTACTAGGGCTCATTTGAAATTTGTATGAAAAATTAGTAGAAAACCCCAATATTAATTTTGGGGACAAATTATAGCATTAAATAGAAAAAAAATAGTATATTTTCAAACGTATTTCATGTAATACGAGGGTGAATCAAATATGAACCGGCCTATTGTTTTAACAATTTTATTGGTACGATCAATACAAATTTTAATACATATTATTTTTGTACATAGTCTCCTCTCTTATGTATACATTTTTCCCACCGAATCGGAAGTTTTTTAATACCTTTCTCAAAGAATGAAACTGGTCGTGTCGATAACCAATTGCGCACAAACGTTTCTACACCTTCGTTGTCCTCAAAGTGGTGGCCTCCCAGTTCTTCTTTAAGTGGCCCAAACATGTGGTAGTCACATTGCGACAAATCAGGACTGTAAGGCGGGTGTTCAAGGGTTTCCCAATGCATTTTATTCAATTTTCCTTGAATCAATGCAGCTGTATGTGGCCGAGCGTTGTCATGCAACAGAATCACACTTCGAATAGACATATCTCGCCTCTTTTGCCAATAGGCAAGTTTCACTTGTTGGAGTAGTTCGCAGTAATACTCAGCATTAATTGTACGGCGTTCGTGCAGAAAATTGATCAGCAGTACGCCTTCAATCAGCTCACGAATTGCGTAGATATTCGCCTCATTGATGCTTGTCGTGGGACGACGTGCATGAGGCTCATTTTCCACTGTCTCTCGGCCATCTGAAAACTTTTTGTGCCAGTCGTACACTTGGGTCCTTGAAAGTGTTTCATTGCCGAACTGTGCAGATAGTCGACGCAAAATTTCAGACGGTCTAACGCCCTCCCGCACCAAAAATTTGTTAACAACACGTTGCGCAACAGATGTATGCACCTCTTGCTCTGACATGATGCTACTAACAGCGCATCGGCTACGCCTCGCCAAACCGACGAACTCCCCTCTTCTTAACATCCCTACCTAACATATATCGAGACGTCACGCCACTCGAATTACCTACAGGGCGAGAAACAGAAAAGTCCGGTTCATATTTGATTCACCCTCGTATATCAAATAAAAGGCTCATATGTGAATTACAAATATGTTTAAATCAATTGTTTAAAAGATATTAACGAAATATTAAACATCGACTTAATTCCCACTTTAGAACTACACTATCTAAAATTTTGAAAAATATATTTTATTTATATTTTTAAATAAAAGATTTAACAATTTATTAGTTAAAACTTGACCTATTTTCCCCTTTACCTTCCAATATAGAGAGCCTAAAATTCAGACAGTAGATTATGAAAGGTTTCTCTGAAAGTTTATTACTAACATAAAACTCAAATGTTAATTTGGGGGCCAAATTAAAAAATTAAATACATATTTTTATCAAAATCAAGCGTATCATTTATATATAATTGTATATTTTTTATACATTTAAAACGTTTAGTTTAAAAGATATTAGGGTAAATTTAAGAAAATGCACTCATTCCTTGCTTGTCTGAAACTGGAATTTTAGAATCTTGAAGGTGTTACGGAACCCTTAGTATGCCAGGCTACCTCGCACTTGACCAAATTATTTTAAATATCCTCTAGTCTAGTACATTTACATTCTACGTCGAATTGGCGAATAAGTTATACAACCCAACCTCATGATACAATTACACAAATAGCATAAAACACTTTAGTGAAATGCAAGAGATCAATTCATGGCGTTGAGTTTATAAAAGAGTATGCAGGAAATACTAGACAATACGCATTTTACTTCCAAAATGACCCAAATAATTATTTTTACGAAGAAATGAGTAGATTCATCCCCCAAATATTCAAAAATTCTGCCTATAAATTTTTAAAGTCAAATAAGTTACTTTTTGATGTAATACAAGAACACCGACAACAAAAGCTTACAAAAACTCAACACGAAATGCAGAGATCAATTGATGGCGTTGACAGTTATTAAAAAAATAATGGATAGAATGTAAAAATATGTTCCTTTAACATTAACCAATATGTAAGGTATTGTATTTTATGTCATTAACAATTTATTACTCTGCTATCTTTTACAAAATTATCCTATACTCCTTCATATTATTTATAGTGAAAAGTATTTAATCATGGGGCTCTCAGAAAAGGAAGCTAAGAAAAGACTGAAGAGGCTAATGCACTTGCTGTATCTTTCTTTTCAGATTTTAAAGAAAAGAAAATTGTCGTTGCCTAAGAAGTTAATCAAACGGTTGAATTGGAATCCATTATACAAATCATTGATGTTGCGACAACAAACACAGGTTAAAAGTCTTACTAGATGTCATACTAATAAAAACTCCGACGTAAGCGACACTAAAAAACAAGATGATCAAACTAGTAAACTAAAGATAATTATGAGAAAGAATCCGAATGATACGGAGCTTCTAGAGTTCATCTTTCAACTTAAAAAATTGAAAATATTGAATATGGAGCTGAAACTCAATAAAACCATTGGTAAAGATAACCTAAAAATTACTAACGATTAAACTAAGAAATGGGGAAACATTTTATATCGTAACACTATTTTTAGTACAATAAAACTCTATTTCCTAGGCCCCCGTGAAGATTTTCTAGAATTGATACAGCTGTTAGCAAAATATGCTCCAGTGTTGAAAGAACATTGCTTAAAACTAGAAGAGGGCGCTGGTGTGTCAATGAAAATACCTTTTAATTTGTCAAAAGGGCAACAAAATGAATTTATTCTATGTTTGGGTAAACATGTAAAGCAAAAAAATATTATTTAAAAAGATTATGTATTACGCAATCATTTTTGACAGCACTCCTGACAAAAGTAAAATAGATAAAATGAGTCAAGTCATTAGATTTGTTCATATCGAAAATAAGATTGAGGAAGTACGAGAATCCCTCTTAGGTTTTTTTGTCTGGAAAAACTATTGTAGATACGTCAAAAGTCAGCTGAAAAATGATGGGCTGGATATTGCGGTGTTCAGGGCTCAAGGTTATGGCCATGCCGCATCAATGGCAGGTGTCAATGAAGAAGTGCAACGAAAGTTCGAGAAGCAAATCCCACAGAAGTGTTTATTTAGTCCCTGTTCAAATCATCCCTTGGATAGTTGATGAATTCATGCATTGGCATGCGTTCGTGCCAGCCTCACAGCATTTTGAACAGTGGAAAAATTATATTAATTCTTTTCTTCATCTACAGACAGATGGTTTAAAGAATCAACTGGAAAAAAATTAAAACGTATATATTATACTCGCTGGAGCGCTCATTAGGAGGTAGTAGCAGTCGTAAAGACTAGTTTGGAACATTTTCAAGGAAATCTAAATACAAGGCTGTAACTTTTGGCACTAAAACATGCAATGATAAGGACATTAACATCAAGAGACGAGGAAGAAAGAAGGTAAAAAGAACAATTCCGGGTAAATCAGTTCATGACCTGGATTATCGATTCAAGAAGAAAAACGTCGGCTAATGTTTGAATGAATAGACTGATTTATACAAAATTGTGTGGACGTTGCTGCCAAACGGACAGCCCAAGAAACCCGTAACTCTCTAATATAATCTATACTATTATAGAATAAAATAAAGTTTCTTTCTTTGTTTGTTTGTTTGTTCGGGCATCACGTAAGAAGTACTGAACTGATTGTGATGAATCTTTTTTTGTTGTAAAGCCTATAATTTGACTGGTAGACATTCTAAATCCTTAAATTGACAGAAACTGTAGATATAGCGAAAAAACTTCTACCATGTTGAGTAAAAGAATTGCTCAATTGGTTCCACCGACGCACAAAATATTAGACACTGACATCAGCTTAGTGTTTATTCGACATTCAGAATGTACCAATGTAACATGTTTCGATTTAAAAAAAAAACTGATATAACAAGCGTAAATGTAGTTATACAGGGTGTTCTGTATATAGGAAACTTAGAGCGGTGTAGAATTATATGGATTTAAAAAATCTAATAAAAAAGTTATATTGGGTGTCCTATAAGCAGCTGAATATAAACAATGTGGTTGAAATAAAGGGGAGTGGAATTAGTTATACAGGGTGGTCCAAAAAAGTTTTATAGAAGGGCCATAAATAGTTGCATATACCAAAACGGGCAGAAATGTATAGAGTACGGATAAAAAATCTCAGAAAAAAAAGTCTAATGCAAGCAGTTGGGATCTTTGAATTATGTTCATAAGATATTATAGTTATGAAATGAGTTGAAGAAATGTTAGAAGCAGTTGTGTATAGAAGGTGGATGAAATATAAGATGGAGTGGGATATAGTTTATGGTGTGGTTAAAAACTTTTTTTATATCCACAACTATTTCATATATAAAATGGCTGAAATATATAATTACAGTTATACAGGTGGGTTTAAAAAACAATTATAAAGAAAGGTCATGATATACAAGCTGTTCCGTTTATCGGTAAGGTAAGAAAAAGTTGGAAATGAAGGGTGGTTTAAATGAAGTGTGGAGAGAAATTATACTTCATAATGTTGTTGAAAAAAATATAGGAAAAATTGTAAAATAGCGTAGTTCGTAATAAGTTGCAAAGATGGGATAGTTGAAATATAGCGCGGAGAAGTGTTATGGTTAATTATTTAAAAAATGTTATTTTGGTTGGCCAATAAGCAGTAGCGTATACAGAGTGATTCAAAAACATGCTAAACAAAAAATTTTATATAGGGTGCCCAATAAGCCGTTGTAGTTTTGGTGAAATATATTGGGCATTTATGGATATAGTTATGTATCCCGTTCCCATAAGAGGACAACAAGATAAAGACATAGCACATCAGCAACACGTGTCGACGACTCATCATATCCACAACGATCCACTACAGCCCAGAGAAATCCAATGAACATCCACTCTTTGGTACTGTGAGTAGAGAAGAGTTGCTTTCCTTGTTTTATATATATTATTTCCTTATATTCACACTATTTACCCAGTTTATGTCTATCTCCTCGAATTTGTCTGATTCATTAAGAGAAAACACTGCAATTTTAATTTTAAGAGAACAAAATTTTGAATTTGATTTAAGTACATTATTTTCCGATTTAAACATTTCTAATAGTCCAGTTAACGATTCAAATATTTTAAATATGAATCCGAACAGACAAGCAGGTAATGTTCCAATTTTTGAACTCAAGTTACTACAAATAATTCCACAATTTGATGGACACTCATTAGAACTGTCATCATTTCTTGATACTGCTAATACTATCATTAATCAGTATTGGGACCCAAACCCAGAAAATATCCAAAGCGTACAAAACATAACAATTATATACGGCATTTATCCTAAACTAATTGGTAAAGCTAGAGAAGTTTACAGTATTTGCAGTACTAAAGATTGGCACACTGTCAAAAGCGCGTTAATAGCACATTTTGGTGATCAGCGCGATGAGAATGGTTTGCTTTTTGATTTAGATCAATTAAGACAATTTCAAAATGAACCTTCTTTACAATTTTATACAAGAGTTATGTCCAATTTAAGCGCATTACATAACTATGTTGATATTCACGAATATCTTGTTCAAAATAGAACAGTCAAAAAGACACTTTAAAACACCCACGCTTTAAAAATATTTTTAGCAGAACTAAAAGAGCCCCTAGGTTCTACTATTAGAGATATGAAACCCAGCACATTAGCTGAAGGCAGACAATACATTATTGCCGTAAATAATATTCGACATTTACAAAGACCTTCCAATTTTGAAAACAATCATCACAAAAACAATTTCCAACATCAAAAACAACATAATCACAACCAACATTTCAAACAAAACCCAAATCAATTTCAATCTTTGAATAGAAATCAAATTCCAAGTCAATTTCTGCCAAATAATTTTCAATATCAACAACCACAATTTCCTAGAGGACCAATACAAATTCAACAAAGACCACTTCCTCAACAACAAATTTTCACAAACAGACCCAATTTTCGCTCAACAGCAAAGAAACTCGATTAACGTGTGGCAACCAAGAGGTAATATCCCACAACAAACTCCTGTTCCTATGAGTGGTGTTTCAACAATAAAACCCTATTCGCAAGATCCTAGAAATCAAAGATTTTACCAAAAACCAAAAAACCCATATGAAGTACACAATCTTGAACAATTTGACCCTTCTTCTGAAAATCCCGAATTTTATGATGAAAATATTTCAGAAGCAGATTTTCAAAATGAAAATATTCATGAAACCTATACTGACATCAGCTTAGAAGAACCAGAACAAAGTTCAGAAGAAGCAAATTTTTCAACAACTGTCTCAACGAAAAACCGTACATAGAACTACATTCTATCTATTATATAAAAATATCCAACCCTCCATTAAAACTTTTAATAGACACGGGTGCAACAAAATCATTTTTGAATCCCGAAGTAGCAGAAAACTATTTTTCAGATTACATAAAGAAAGAACCCTTTACAATTTCTTCGATTTTACAAAAATTATTGTATCGAAATCCCAGGATTTTCAGAATTTAATTCTAAGAAAAATATTAAATTTTATTTATTTAAGTTCCATAATTTCTTTGGCGGCTTAATAGGCTATGAAACTATGAATGACTTCAATGTTCAAGTTGATATAAGAATTTTCAGTTTGAAAACTCCAACTTCCAAAATTAATCTAGATCATTATGAAACAAGGAACAAGCTTTTATTCTTTGCCCAGTTAGAACACCATACCATTGAAACCCTTAAAGTTCCAGTTTACATTCAAAATGGCGAAATTGAGACAAATACAATTAAAATAGGTAATTGCTTTATCCCAGGAGGTATAACAACCGCAATAAATAGTTATGCCAATGTGGAATATCAAAATAACACTGATGATCCCCAAGAAATAAAGTTATATTCTCCCATATCTGTAAAACTTTTCAATCAAAATGACTTTGAAATTTTTCATGCAACAATATATCCCAATGAAGAACAATACATTCCAAAAACTGACATTATGAACTTAATCCGAACTCAATACATGAACTCAGAAGAAAAATATCACATTGAAAAATTATGTCGTTCATTTTCTGACATTTTCAAAACCAATGATGAACCCCTGACTTTCACTAACCAGGTAAAACACAAAATAAAATCTTCTGCTGAAATTCCAGTATATTCAAAATCATATCGATATCCTTTTATCCATAAACCCGGAATTCAAAGACAGATCAAAGAAATCCTCGATAATGAAATTATTCGACCAAGTAATTCTCCATGGTCGTCCCCGATCTTGATAGTTCCAAAAAAGCCGATGCTTGCCGTATTAAAAAATGGCGTATAGTAGTAGACTATCGTAAACTAAATGAAAAAACAATTAATGATTGTTATCCCATTCCAAATATTTCCGATATTCTCGATAAACTTGGAAAATGCCAATATTTCACATCTTTAGACTTAGCGAGTGGCTTTCACCAAATTGAAATGAATCCCGACGATATAAAAAAAAAACAGCTTTCAATGTCGAAAACGGTCATTACGAATATCTCCGTATGCCCTTTGGTTTAAAAAACGCCCCCGCAACGTTCCAGAGAGTCATAGACAATGTCTTAAAAGGTTTACAAAGTAATATCTGCTTTGT
The DNA here is from genome assembly GCA_034190945.1 of Octodonta nipae. Taxonomy (NCBI): domain Eukaryota; kingdom Metazoa; phylum Arthropoda; class Insecta; order Coleoptera; family Chrysomelidae; genus Octodonta; species Octodonta nipae. The sequence continues at coordinate 43,323,349 of CM067224.1, read as the reverse complement.
GTATGTCGATGATATCATTTGTTTGTCCTCCTCACTACAAGAACATATTGTTAATTTGAAAAAAATATTCCAAAGACTTAGAGAACAAAATTTAAAAATCCAACTTGACAAATCAGAATTTTTGTGCAGAGAAGTTTCTTTCCTCGGACATTTAATCACTCCTGATGGTATTAAACCTAAGCCTGATAAAATTAAAGCAATTTTAAATTAACCAATTCCAAAAACAACCAAGGAAATAAAATAATTCCTAGGTCTCTTAGGTTATTATAGGAAGTTCGTCAAAAACTTCGCTCACATTACAAAACCATTTACAACTTGTTTGAAAAAAGGTGCTCAAATTAATATCAATGACCCTGAATATATTAAAACTTTCGAAGAATGTAAATCACTTCTTACAAACGATCCAATTTTGCAATACCCAGACTTTTGGAAAAAAATTATTCTAACCACAGATGCGAGCAACATAGCAATAAGTGCTATACTTAGTCAAGGCGCCCTATTGGTAGTGACCTACCCATTGCTTACGCATCCAGGACCCTTAATTATCACGAGAAAAACTATTCGACAATTGAGAAAGAATTGTTAGCCATCGTCTACGGCACAAAACTCTTTCGATGCTACATTTTGGTCGACCCTTCACAATAGCGTGTGACCACCTTCCCTTAAAGTGGCTCATGTCTTTAAAAGATCCCAATTCACGTTTAATACGTGGGAGATTACGTTTAGAAGAATTTGACTGTGAAATAGTTCACAAGAAAGGTAAGAAAAATACTAATGCAGACGCCCTGTCACGAGTAGAAATTTACCCTAACGAAACCGAAAGAAATACTCCCCCAATATTTCAGTTCATTGAAGAATTTAACGAGAACCCAGAATTACAAATGAACAGACCTTCTCCTACTACTCGAGAAATCGATAATCAATCGATAATAGGACAAGTTGACCCTGACGAAAAGTGACAACAATACTATTCATACTAGCGAAGAAGATCCAATACTTTCAATGAAAATAACAGACAAACCAGTAAATTACTTTCTAAATAAAATTTTTATTATTGGAGTCCCAGAAAATCCCCGAAAACAGATAAAGAAAATTTTTGAGAACCCTGTAATTTGAACACGTTTCTATTTATATGTCACAAAGAACTCTTTCCGACAACAACTAATTTAGTTTATAAAAGAGTATGCAGGAAATACTAGACAATACGCATTTTACTTCCAAAATGAGCCAAATAATTATTTTTGCGAAGAAATGTGTAGATTCATCCCCCAAATATTCAAAAATTCTGCCTATAAATTTTTAAAGTCAAATAAGTTACTTTTTGATGTAACACAAAAACACCGACCACAAAAGCTTATAAAAACTCAGCACGAAGGAATAACAAATCACAGAGGAATTTTAGAAACCTCTAACGAACTCAAACACAAATACTATTGGCCCAAACTAATCGATGATGTAAAAAAAATCGTAGATAACTGTAATGTATGCCAACAAGTAAAATATGAACGTCATCCCCCTCTAATAAAATTTCAATTAACGCCCACTCCAAATAAACCCTTTGAAACAATTCACATAGATACTTTCAAATTCGAAAATTCAATTGCTGTCACATATAGTATGTGACAGCTTTTCAAGGTTTGGACAAGCTTATATTATTCCCAGTTTATCAGCCCTTCATAAATCACTTTGACAATTTATCAGTACATTTAAAATTCCAGAAAACATTGTTTCTGACAACGGTTCAGAATTCACTCAACATCTCCTAAAAGATTTTGCAAATTTATATAAAATAAATTGGCATTATACCTTGCCCTTAAATCCAAATAGTAATTCAATCGTAGAGAGATTTCACTCAACTCTACTCGAACATTTGAGAACACTTACATTAACAAAACCAGATGTAAGCCCTTTTGAAAAACTTTCTTATGCAATTATAGGTTACAACAATTCCCTTCATTCAGTCACAAAATATAAGCCCATTGATCTTATTTTTGGTGAATTAGAATTAAAAGAACCAATCGAAATCGATCCCCAATCCCAAGTTGTTAACCACGAACTTGACAAACATAAAGAAATCATGAAAACTTTATACCAAAATGTTTCTGTAAATATGCAAAAACAAAAAGCAACCCTTTCAGAAAATTAATGAAAAAAGGAATGATCCTCCTGATATTCAACCAGAAACTACAGGTTACAGAAAATTAACGGAAAGACAAGGCAAAACTAAACCTTTATATAAAACTGAACATATTCTACAAAATACGGATTTAACAGTAACGACACCTCAAAATACTTATCACAAACAAATATTTAAACCGTCTCGAACATTTATTGACAAAAACTTGTTACAGGTTGATGACACTACAGCTGACGATGAGTCAGAAAGTTCAAATTCGGAATCTCAAAACTAATTCCGGAGTCCTTCTCTTTAAACTTGGAAGTTCCCGACTAAAAATCGCCTCTCACACTTTCCTACATTATATCCGAATTGACCCAATCAAATCATTGAACATGTAATACGTAACGTCACGTCTATTCAAAAAAAACACTTCTTAGTTCTTATAAACATTTAGAATATGAAGTCAGATTATTAAATCAAAAAATGAATTCACTTTTCCCAAATACTAGAAATAAAAGAGGATTAATTAACCCCTTAGGATCTGTAATAAAATATTTCACAGGAAATATGGACGCCCAAGATGCTCAAGAAATTCATGAAAGCATTTCAGAACTCGAAACTAATCAAAATAAAATTGTTAGAAAAGTTAATAAACAAATATCATTAACTTAGGCACTTATTAAAAATATTAATGAAACAATTACTAAAATATCAAATAACCAAAATTTTATTGAAAATAAAATTGAACAATTAAGAATAGGTTTGAACGAAATAAATTTTATTTATCCAAGACATTTTGAATCATATTAAATTAAATTCAGACTCTTTATTGAATTTTCTTTCAGACATGGAAAATGCTATAAGCTTTGCTAACTTAAAAGTTTTACGTCATATTATCATTTCACCAAATGAATTACAAAAAATTGTTGATCAATTGCAAGAATCACACAGTTATTCACAATTGTTATTTTCTGTACGTGATTATCTCAAATATTATGATGTAGTTGAAACAAATGTAATCATTTCACAAGATAAAATAATATTTTCTCTTGATTTTCCATTAATCCATCCTGACACCTTTGATTATTATCACCTTTATGCCATACCAATAGAAAATCAATCAATAATTATTCCACCATCTTCCTATCTTTACCTAAACAACAATGAGTACCAATATCAAGATGAAGAATGCAATAACTTATGGTCAAATTATTTGTGCAAGAAAAATCGCCTTTTGCCACTACTTCAAAATCTCGATTGTATAACTTCACTTTTATCCGTCGAAAACAAGTTAGAAAATTGCCAACAAATTCCAATCAAAATACCCAGCAGATAATTGAAGAAATCAATGAAGCCCATTACATTGGAGTTTTCCCGAAACAACAAAAAGTTCAAACCACATGCCAAGAAAGCGACGTTTTGTTCGTTGTTCCGCCAAAATGTTCAATCAAAACCACATCGTTCATCTACAAAAACGAAAAAAGTACAATTAAAGGTCATCAAGTTACTTTAGACGAAATAAAAGCAATCAGTCTACCAGTTTTACCAGTTCAAAAGCTCAACCTAGAAAAAGTGCCACTAGACAAGTTACATCAACTTCAAATTCAGGAATCAGCTGAAGAGCCCTTAGAAGAAATCAAAATACAGTCCAGAAGCTCAACATGGTTCCTATATTTCACAATTTTCCTGATTATTGCAGTGATCCTGTTTTTCATTGTTAGAAAGCGAGATCTGATAATGAAATTGTTCCAGTCCAGCCAACCAGGCCCCAGACCGGAAGTTAGTCCGTCTCAGGTGGTTCCACCCCTGACGAACCTTTAGGGGTGAAGAAGTTATGTATCCCGTTCCCATAAGAGGACAACAAGATAAAGAAATAGCACATCAGCAACACGTGCCGACCACTCATCCTAATGCTTTTGTTTTCAGATTAGAATAGACGTAACCTTTATAACGAGTAGACGTATAATTTTGTATTGAGTAATAAATTAAAAACTCGTAATATTTTTACGCTCAATTAAACTTTTAAAATTTTTTAAAAAGTTATTTTTGCAAACCAAAAATATTACTATATATAGTTATACAGGGTGGTACAAAAAATATTATGCCAGGCGGCCGATAAGTAGTTGCATATACAGGGTGGTTGAAATAGCGGGTGGAGGAGAATTATACTCGTAGTTAAACGGATACATTTTTTTGTAGGATAGAACATAAGCTGTTGCATACATGCAATATCTGAAATATGGATCGAAGTACAATTATAGTTTACACAGTGTAATTTAAACAATGTTAGAAAAAGCTGCATATAAAGAGTGGTTGAAATACAAGGTAGAGACAAATTATACTTTCAACAGTGATTAATAGTTATATTTGGTGGCTCCTAAGCAGATACACATAAAGGGTTGTTGAGATATTTTGTAGAGTAAAATTATGGTTATCCAGGATGGTTCAAAAATAAGTTATGTTGTTTCACAAATTGGCAGCGCTGTATAAAGCACGGTTTTAATGTAGATGGATGTAAAGTTAGTTATGCAAAGCAGTTCAAAAAAAAATGTTGAATAAAATTGTTATATATGGTGGCCAATAAGCAGTTGCAGTTTGGGTGAGTATTTAAGTAAAAGTTTGGTGTTAGGGTGCAAAACTGTGTTTTTACATTTGTGACACACCTAGGATTCCACGGCTCTTTCCATTAGGGTGGATAAAAAAAATGTTATACAGGGTAGACCATGAACAGTTGAATTCTACTGTATGGAATATCTGAAATATGGGGATAAGCAAGATTATAGTTTTAGAGTGTGTTTGACATAATGTTAGAAAAAGTTGCATATAAAGGGTTATTAAAATATAGGGTAAAGAGAAATTGTACTTTAAAAGATGATTAAAAAAATATCAGAAATAATTCTTATACAGCGTAGACCATAAGTAGTTGCATAGGTGAAATATAAGGTAGAGAAGAGTTATAGTCAGGTGTTCAAAACGTTATATTAGGTGACAAATAAACAGCAGCATATACAGGATGGTTGCAATATAGGCTGAAGTAGAGTTACAGTTATTGAAGGTGATTAAAAAAATGTCGAACAAAATTGTTTTATAGGGTGGCCCATAAGTATTTGCAGTTTGGGTGGACATTCCGTACGCGGGTGAAACCGCGGGTAACGGCTAGTTTGTATTTAAAAAAGAACTTCAACTGGCTTTAAATAAAAACAGTTTAGACATATTTTTCTTATCTGATTTAAGGTACAATTCTATTGATGATTTTAGCGTATTCTTATCTCTCCCTCTCTAACTAATTTTTATTTTTTTATAATATCCACAAATGTTTTAACTTTTTTATTTGTTTTATTATTTGACTCACTTTCTATAAGTGTAACTCTAATTCACACTATATTGTAACCACCCTGTATATGTTTCTGTGTATTGGTCACACATTATAAATTATTTGTCTATCATTTTTTGAGTCAACTATAATTCAACTCTACACGATGCTGCAACCGCTCTGTATAAGTATTAATCCTTTCCACCCTACTGACGGTATCTATTTTTCTATAATTTTACTTCGCCCAATATGCCAATAATAAGCAACTACTTATGTTCCACAGTGTATAATATTTTTTTAACATCCCTGTATAACTATAATTCCACCCCACCTTATATTTCAATGATCCTGTATATGCAACTGCTTCTAACATTTTTTGAACCCTCCCCTCAATAACTCGAATTTCCTTACTGCATATGCTCATTTAACAATTCTTTAAAGTTTTTTATCCACTCTGTATGACTATAGTTTTACTTCACTCTTATTTCAACCACCTTGTATAAGCATCTACATATGTGCTACCCAATGCAACATTTTTTGAACCACACTGTACAACTTTAATTCTATTTCACCTTATATTTCAACCATCCTATATATGGACCTGCTTATGTACCACCCAATATCACATTTATTTGTAAGATTTTTTTAACCCACCTGTCTAACTCTAATTTTACGTCGCCAAATATTTCAACTGGGCACATTGCTTGCTGCTTCATTTCGATACACGCATACACCTACCACCGTATACCATATAGAACACCTAAAAAAAATTCTTTTCTATACACTAATGGAATATTTTGTGCCATTTTACTCGACTGCAATAAAAACCGTTACAAACACCCTGTACGATATACCTTCATGGCATATCTTGACATTTAAGCTAGATATTTATGAAAAAAATTTGACATTTACATTGATGTTTACCGTGTTTTTGCAAATATTTTTACGATTTTCGGAAAAACGGTATGTTTTATGTTATAGATAATTCTACGGACTCAAGCTGGAACATCTCTTTGTAGAATACAATTTAAAATCTTCAAATTGGTTAAGCCGTTTTAGAGAAAACAGTGTAGATTTATTGAAATTCACTTAGTAACTGTTTTTTCTGATTTTCTGGAAAACCGTAATTCTCACGTTATAGAAAATTATATGGTACCTTTCTGTAATATTGCTTAATACAATGCCGTTAAAATTGTCAAAATTGCCCAAGCCGTTTTTGAATAATCACTGAGCATACATTAAAAAAAAACGTGACGACGAATTGATAACCTCCTCATTTTTGGAAGTCGGTTAAAAATGAGATTTGAGTGAATCGTTACCGTGTACATCGCTAATACTTCAATACTTCTTGACCATTTCCATCTCAGTTGCATTATGCATTAATCTGTATTTACTTTCAATTGAAAGAATAGTTTCAAACGAAATTTATTTCACTGAAGTTATTAAGGAGTTCAGTAAAATGAAGGAACAAAAATACATATTTTAATATGTTGTAAAAGCTAGATACTTATTGAAACTACAAACTACCTTTACTTTACTTTATTTTTACAAATTAATTTTTTTGCTCATCAATTCCTATTTTATTTTCTTCATGCATATTCTATATATGTTTGTATAAGTAGAATTTAAATTTCAGTTGCAAAATTTTACTAGGGGCCTTATTCAGCTTTGCCGCCCCGGACCCTTGGCCGGCTTAGTCCGCTACTGCCCATTAAAAAGTGAGATTTTATATTTTTTGTTATGAACACCCGACGGAACATAAACAGACTTTCTTTGTAGAAGTAATAATTATATTTATGTGCTAAATCCTACAAAATATTTTCGGATTCAAATAAATAACATTACAGAAATGAAACGTAAAAACCCGTCATTTTTTTAAAAACATTACATTATAAACGGTTAATTTTAGGTGCAAGTGATCTTTATAAAATTTGTTCAAAATTTTAAAGTTAATCTAAAAATATCATGTCGGTAGAGCTGAAAGAATTTTCAAGACATGAAATTGTAGGCACCCAACAACTTGTGTACTTGTATTTTGAATTAATTTTTTATGTATCTCTATACTGTAATGAAATGCCTGCTGTTTTTGGAGTTCTTAGACACACATGATAGGATATGCTGTTCCACTGAATTATAATGGCATTGCGACGATCTCACTTGGTTGATATTGAGTCACTTTTTCTGACTCAGAGTATTGAAATGATGAATATATGGTTTCGAGAACTTTCTCGAAATCTATTAGGCCATGGCAAGTGACATTTGATATTGTTGGTTCAAGTGATCACTTGCCTTAGAATACGTATTTAGTTAACTTTGCGGGTACCTAGTAAATGTTTTTATTTGCTTTGTATTACCTTCTTTGTACAGCAACAGTAAGACACGTACCGGCCTGTAAATTATGTATTGTCATTATTCTGATATGGTTTTTCCACGTTTCACTACCAGAGTATTTTAGTTTTTAACTGTTATGTCCTACTGCCGTGTCATTTTTCTAGTTACTAGCCGTCCACTACACTTCTTCCACGAGTATTCCAGATATCACTTCTTTAATCGTCTGTATTTCAAGAATTTCTGTGGCGTTTTATAAAAGAATTCTGTGATAACCTGTCAAGAGGTACTAAAAAGGAAGTTCTCACAATTTCATTTCATAATGATAGCACTACCCTCTTATATATAATGTCCCCAAAATGGCAGTGAATACAAATTAATTCACAAGATTCTCCTTGGTCGATGAGTTATTATTGGAAGCTAGACAAATGGGCGTATTTGTCGTACTTCAATTTTTTTTTTTTTCATTTAGTAATTTTCACATCCCATACATAATATGGTTACAACGGCCTCTAAAAATATATTATTTTGGTATTTTAAATGGAGAGCAACATGACGTGTCCAAGACTTGCGATATTTGATATTACAGTTTTCGATATCACTGATGTTTTAAATATTTTTGACATCTTCAACGTTAGGCAGTTTAATAATATTTTTGTCTCTTTTGAAATTGATTGTCATGCCATAAATTTTTGTCACTTAAATTTTTTTATATTTCCGACATTTTCTAATTGTTTATAAGATTTACCTGCGATTAATCAAATATTCAACACTTTTCAGTCCAACCCCTCCATAAATTCAATATATTGGCAAAATGACCAATAATGTCTTCATTCATTTCAAGACAAAGTCAGTTTATCTATTCTCATTAATTGAATATCTGGTACACCTGCATCATTTTTTGTTCCCTAAAAATTACTGAGACCCATCCCATCGTAGCCTTCTGCTTACGCTTCTTGTTACTCGAATACGAGAATTATGCGAACGGATCTGAAGAGTGCAGATGTGATTCTGCCGAAACGCCGTCATTTTACCATCAAGGATCAAGGATCAGTTATCAACTACGCGGATTCTCGGAAAGTAAATCATCGGTAAAGCCGTTTTGAGTTTTAGCCAGACTAACGAACAGGAATTCATTTATATATAAGATTATTTAATCTTGTTTTATATAATTTTAGTTCTACTCTTACCAAATTGTAGCTTTTTGACCAGCTATTGGATCTATTTCTGAAAGGTATTATAAAATTAAACACTGAAAGATTTTCAAATAAAAACTTACCTCAATCAACTCATATGTGCCAAACGACTGCTCTTTATCGGGAACATTTAAGGGCGTGCGTTAAATAATAAAACAACAAAATTGAATTTATTTAGGGGGCCAGTCAGTTAGCAACCTGTGATGTGAATTATACGTTAAAACTGGCAAAACCGATATGAGGTTAGGAACTTACACTGGCTATATCTTGAATAAGTAAGTTCCCTAACATGAATTTCTCAGATCTTTCAAGTAACCGTATTCAATATTTTCACATGTGCTTTAATCAAAATAGTGTCTACTTTTATCAATCGATAGGATTAGAAATGAAAACAAATGAGAGTTTAATAAAAAACCAATAAAAGATATGGTACAAAATGATTAACAAAATGTGAAATATTCCCTTTGGCATTTAAATCTTAAACCATCTATATTTCTAAAAAACTGTTATATGATGTTTGAAAATAAGCAAAAGTGGCCCAACAAAAAAATTTCCACCTGGAAGGTAAAATAAAAATATATGATCCATCCGAAAATTATAATGCCTAACATACAATATCTCTGGCGTAAAATATTAAGCTCATCCTTAAATGCTCTACCGTGAAACCCTAGAATATCACATTGCTTCATGTCGATTCCTTGTCAAAATGGCTACACATTGACCTTTTAACAAGGGGTTACTATTCCAGTCTTAAAATTCCTTGCCCATCGGTTTGTATTTGAACTCGTAAACGATGCCAAGAAATAACCTGCCAACACAGTTATATTTTAAGACCACTAACTTAATGCTAGTCGGCTTCCAACTCAACACGAGAAAACGCTACATGTGTTATAAATTCGCACTCATGGTTAGACGTGTTGACTCAAACACAGGCGAAATTAGAAGGAAGAACGATTCACACGTTCCGTACCAGATTGCAAGATTATCCCCTGTTCATCATTATCATCAGAGAGCAACAGCATGAAATGATTATAGTTTCCATCCTTTCGAAAATGTTCGGAAAAATATACTAATGTATTGTATTTGGAAAAAGAAGAAGAATTAAATCCCTAACCTTACAACCAATCTGACAGATGTAATATAATTCCAAATGATTTCAAAATGTAAAGTAATCCGTTTAAATAGGGAAATTACTTTAACGAGAAGATTGGAATAATTGAATATAAACGTCGTTGTTATGAATTTTAGGATCACGAAAGCTAACAGAAATTTGCATACAGTTCCTACTGGAGATGATAACAATGTCCTGGGTAACGCCGACATGTGAAAATTTACCCAGACAACGGATAGCATGTACTCAAGAACTACTAACACTTAAATTAGTTCAGTGAACCTACAAAAAACAGTTCTAGCTAGAATAATCCACACAGCTGCCAAGACATATTCTTTTATAAAAATTACAAATGTTAGTAACTACCATTACTAACATATATCTTATGAAACAATCAATAATGTCTAATCCATGTAAGTATTTCAGTATTATTGAACCATCCTTGTATATATAAATACCAAGAGATCCATCATCTCAGGTAAATGAATTAAAATAGTTGATTACATTAATTACTTTAACTTTTACCATTCAGATCTTTTTAGCAACACGAAAAGACTTTTAAAGATTTCATTATGGATGGCTTCCTTTGAAAAAAATGCTCCGCTTCTGGCGGCCTCTTTTCATTTTAACTTTAAGAAAATGTTTCCGCTCACTCTGATATTTGTTATGCTTATTGGATCAGAAAGTGGATTATTACCATTTTGAATTGAGAGTAGCGGGCGCGTAACTCCGAACTTTTCTACCCCTTACCCCAAGAATATCGTCGATGTTTTAAGTAAAAGTTTTAATAAGTTAAGCCGTTAATCCAACAGAATTCAATTAAAAAAGTTCCATTCTTTTCGATTTTCCTCCTAAATCAGTTTTCATTTAAATTGCAGCCTTCACAGGATATCTATTCGAAAAAAGTTTTTATATGTATTCGGGGGATATTGGGCAAAGTTCGAGCGAATGAAACAAAACACCTTGAGACGGAAGAAAAATAAATGTCCAATTTTTTCGGGATTTAGTTTAGAGGAGGCGAAACCTTGAAAAAAGTTTTCAGAACTTTTACAATTTATATTGTACGACAACGTTAATTGAAATTGTTTCAATGCCTAAGCCACCTTGAACTTTTCAAATTCCAAACAAAATGCCTAACTGTGAAAAAAGTAAAGATAATACAAACATTCCTGCACTGGCAACCCCTGTTATAGAATTTTGGAATACCTTGGCAAAATTGTTAATTGGATTGTAGTTTAAAACCAATGTCACATTCGCATGAATCGATGTCTAACCTCTAAACTTCCCTTTCTCCTTTAAAATCAAGCAAATATGGACAATATTCGAAAACCTTTTGTGCAAATATTCTATAGTAAACTTTGCGTCGTACACGATGAATTCTCCAAACTGAGAATATACTAACATGCATTGGAAATATCCGTATCTGTTCCAGAGGTGAATATCCTATAATAAATTCCACTAGAACTTAGAAATAAACAAAAATGGCTTTGATTATATACGATTTTAAGATTATTTGAGCAATTCTATACCGATTTAACTGGACAGAAATAATAAAACTTGTGGGGACTATTGATGAACAGTTTATGCTGAGAAATTTTAATTTCTCAAACAATATATTTTTTCGTTGACTTAGTTAATCGAAAACGGTTTGTGCGAAAACTTCAGAATTTTCGTATATACTGTTTGTGTACATTAGTATGTTTCGTTAAAAATATATTATTTTCGATATCCCAAGGAGAACGTGAAACAACAAACTTAGGGAAAACAACGGCAAAATGCGAAATTTCCTAAATAAAAGTTGTCAAGGGTCATGTACTCCAGTTTTAGCTAATATTTTCACTGCTCTGCATAACCTACTTCAAAAAACAAGACGGGATTCTTAATGTGTCTATACATATGTTTTTATGTGTGCTCATCGATGACTGAAAAGCTACTAAACTGATTTGAATAGTTTAAACTGCCTTTTATTAATGAGATGTCCAAAGCGATTTCAGTTTTTTCTTCAATGACTTGACACATACCTTTTATTGAGAAAATTGGAATAAAACGTGTTTCTGGCGCGCGGGTAGCGAATATTATTAATTAAATAATGATATTATTATTATCATACGCCTTTTAGAATGAAATCTGATCTAATCTAATCTAATCTAAAATATGTCCAAAGTTTAAATAATTAATACATTTTCAAATAAATTTTATTTTCATTTGGATAAAAATAAATATAGATTGTTTGCCATGTTTATTTTTATTTACCAAAAATATATTAATATTTCAAAATACCAAGTCATCAGTGGGCTAATCATACAGATTTTTTGGTGTTTGTTTATCTGTAGGTACCATATAAATTGCCTGATCGCTTTTAACCAAGTTCCTGATAACTGATAATTTAGAACAACAGATCAGTGAATTCAGAAAACTCTAAGGTCAGTGTCGTGATAAGTATTCCAGAACATATTTTTTTCTTTTGTTCTCTTTTGGCTTCATTGATTTTGGCAATTTAATATATGAAAAAATTGATTACTGTATTGTATCTTCGATCAAACGAAAAAATACACAAGTTAATAATAAAATCAATTTATTTAAAATTTTAATAGTCACATAATATCCAGACAGAATCGGTAAAAAAGCATAGCCTTAAATTTAATTTATAAATGAGTAACTTCCAAAAATAAAAGAGTGATATAATCGAATTAATACTCTTTTTTTTCCTGTTTTCGTTTATAACTTCGAACCTGTTCACTCCTCGAGGAGTTATTTGTCTCCCATCGGGGAAAACCCCGAAAGAATTCCTGGTAAACTTAAAATGGTTGACCAATAGTTCAGCAACCCAGAAAAATACAAGATATGCTAAAAATCCAAAAAAATTGGCCTCAAAATTAAGACAGTTTTAAGAAGAGACGAAAACGGACTTCGATGAGTGGAACTTGGAATATACAAGGAATGAGAACAAACATAAGGAATTTCGTACATGAAACAGGGAAACATAAACTAGAATTTATTGCTATATTTCAATAAAAGAAAAAAGGACAAGGTACGCATAATATCAGAAAATGCATACACCTATACAGTGGAGATAAAAGGGCGGAACACGAAAAAAGGCATATCGCTGCACATATGAAAAACATATCCAGCTGGGAAGCACTAAGCGAAAGATTGATAAAAAGAAAGGATGCAACATAATAGCAATTGCCGCTCATGGCGTCAAGCAAGTGGAAGAGAAGGAAACATACTGTATTTCTAAATGAGATAATATCCCAAATAAATAAGGAAATAGTAACACTAGAGGATCTGAATACCAGAATGTGTAAAGAGACTAAGCATGACGTAGCAGTAATTTATAGTCAAAATACCAGAAATAATAATGGATCCAGGTTAATAAATCTATCTACATATTTCAAACATAAAAAGATCCACACTTATATTATGGACCCAAACAAAGAGAAACCTAAGATCAGTAATCTAATTAGCCATAACGAGTATTCACTACGTCCGAGTATTACGATCTGCAGAGTGTGGAAATAACAAACAACATCGAAATCAAATAAAAAAAGACGTCACACTAAAAGACAGCGGAATATCACAATACAATTTAGCGAGTTTTATGAACGAAAGTACACCAATACTATACAAGAAGAGCACAAGAATATAGACTTCAAACAACTGAACATCTAAATAAAATGTTAAACGAAACATTGACCCAAGCAACAGAAGAAGTCTTAGAACATAAACGTATGAGACAAACTTTAGAAATTTTTGGTAGAACGATAAAGAGAAACAACAGCTATATCAGAGGTGGTTAAATACTAAGAGGACCACGCTTAGAAGATTATAGAGAAATTCTAGTCAGCTTTAAATCCGCTGTGATAGACACAAAGAACTAAAGTTGGGATAGTAAATGTTAGAAATTAGATAGTTAGTTAGGCGGCCAACAATATGGAGAATCATGGAGATTTATAGAAACCATTAGATAGGAAAGTAAGAAAGAAAATCTATTACAAATCTCTGCTAATAGAAGGTAGAACGGAATACAATACGTTATATCATGATATAATACAGATTTAACGAGAACCAACAGCTAGCTCAGAAGGGATGCTAGTACACAAAGAACGGAACAGACAAGTTTATTTACGTTTTATTTAATATCCTCTGAAAAATCTTCAGTAGACACTGAAGAGAAAAGAAGAAAATTTGTAACAATTATATTTTATATATATTATTCAAAAAAGTAAGCAACTAAACAATAAGTAATTTCGAAAAGATTGTTGAGGAGGTCTTGAATTATTTTGCCTATTAATTGGGTTTTCTCTCCTCAATTTTTTTCCTGTAACAGATAAGTATTTCAGAATTGTATAAGGAGAACAAAGTGTAGCAAGTCAATTTCGTAAAATTGCAAGGATTACTGGTTGTCCGTACAGATATTCTTCCTCACAGTTATTCTGAGAGAAAGAGATTTCTACAAAATGATCAACCAGTATTCCTCTATATAAGTGATGTATTGTATATTGTGTTATACTTAACGCCGACTCCGACTTTGGAGTCGTTGTCAATCCTTTAGTATTTTATTTCTAGTTTTTTCCTAAAAAATTTCGTTTTGGTGATGATTTTGTTTGTTAAAAATTTGACGGTGACAGGTTTCTTTTGGCGATCACTTGATATTGAGGTTACCGTTTTTCTGCTCTGTTAGCAATAAATGTATCCAGTCCAACTGAAGGTCGATTGAAGGTGCCCTGATTTCCGTGTTGTTTTTCATCATACAGCTGGCTTGTTTAAGTTTTATGATCTTTAAATTTTCCTTTTTCAACAAAATCTTTGTTTTATCCCAGTCTACCCTATGGCTGCAGGTGCTGATGTGTATATAATTGGCCAAATTCGATTTGCCCACATGTCTTCTAAAAATGTTATATTGATTTTATTTTTTTCTTACTTCTAAAGGTCTTGAAGTTTGACCGGTATAAGAATGGCCACAGTCACATAAAACACTGTACACATAGTTTCGGAATATACATTAATTTCATGAATTGTGGTGTTATTTACCAAAAAGAGCTTAAACGTTAATATTTTTAATATATAAAAAAAAAGATTATTGTTTGAAAATTACCATGAACCTATTTCACTGAAATAAACAAATACAAAATGAGTCTGGGGGAGATCAAGAGTAGAAGATTTGCAATGAATCATTCGAAATTCTAACAAAGATATATTTTTCTCATACAAACCGCATTCTCCATATAACACTTCTTTTGAAAAGTAATCTGCCTGCTGTCTTCTTTTAAGTAATGTTGCATATTCCAGACGAAATTTAAAATACGTGCCAAATGTGCTCCTTGCCAACATTCAAATCATCACACCGACAATTCAGAACACATTTTTGGGGTTTGTGTGACATGTATATAAAATATTTCACTGTAGTTATCTAATATTGTCAGAAATGTACGTGCTACTTTTTTAAGCTAGTAGTTCATGAATTTGTTACTTTAGTTATTTTTTCAGTTTCCTATTCTAAAGATGTTCTGATCTAATTTAGATTACCGACAAGATCCCGAGTATAGTTTTGATATTTCTTTCTAATGACAGTACACTAACATAAAGTTTATTAACAATGTCTTTGATATTTACTGATAAATTTCTCGAGTTACTAAGTAATAAATCTAACTACAAAGTTAACTGAAAAATTGTTATAAATCCAAATAATTTATCTAGGTTTCCATCCTTTGAGGGCAGTTGAACTGAAGACAGGTCCAACACAGAAACAGTATATTGGCTTACATTGCAAGGTTTCCACACACTGCAAAACTCCCATTTCTATGGTGGCGCGTTTCCTCAAATTTCGCTATACCTGTAGCATTTAAATAACCGCATTCCTATGATTATTGATAAACCGTAACATATTAGTGGGAATTATTTTATTAATAGGACCTAGTTAAAATTTAACTTGTCTACCAGTTTGTCCCTAGAGTTTCAACCAAAATTAACCATTTTAATTAAATACGTAAATATTTTTTTTTATATTTTTTTAAATTGGATGTGTATTTTTTAACAAATACATAAATGCACAAATAGCTAGGAACATTTAGATATTTTTTATGTAGCAATTTTATAAAGTGCAGGGCTTTCTTGTCGTTAATTTATTTATTAAATTGATAAGATGGCCATGACAAAGGTAGAAATTAGTGTTTCCCCACATATCAAAACAATTTCTATTTTTTCTTGAAATGATAACATGGAATATTTTATATTTTTTATATGTCCAAATTATTTTTGAGTGTGTTCGTCAGTCGGTAGTTTCTATGCATGTCGTGGCGAACTAATGAATTTAATAACGAAATTATTTACTAGAACATCAAGGAAGCCTAAAAACGCTACTACATAGGTACATCAAAATTATTGAAAATGTTTCTAGCTATTTGTAATGAATTTGTCATCTAAAATAATAAGATGACCGCATTTTCTCGAAAAAACGGTGAACATTTTGGAATGAACGTAACGCTAGCGGTCGTAATATGAAGTGGCCGACCCCTTTGACCAGAAAACCCTGCCATGAGCCATTAAAGCTTCCCATAACATTGCTGACTTGACCCCCCCTAGACCAAAAAATTTCTGATTTTTCCCTCTCTCTAGGACAATTTTTTTCCAATTTGCCCCTTTCTAGGACAATTTTTTTCTAATTTTTGCCCCTCCCTAAACTAAAGGTACTCCCATCGCTGTCAGATATGGAAACTTACAAACTGTACGTATATATAAGATACTGTTGTTTGATGGTATACTAAATCACATAAAAGATGATTTAATTTTATTTTAACACCACACCAACCCCCATTTGACATCCAACGTTCTCTAGAAAACCAACGTCATGTGGTTTTCATATATATATATATATATATATATATATATATATATATGTTAGGTGTGAATTGTACACACGTGTATGATGCAACGGTATCATATTACGCTGACAGCTTCCTGGTACTCCGATGTTAACGTGGGAACGCATCGTGTGAATATCTTTTCGCTGACTTCAGCTTTTAGTAAATCATAAATAGAACCGAAGCGATCCCACGGTCGTCATTATAATATTTTATTTTGTCCAGTTAGTTTTGTTTCAATTCACATTTAATTATTTTTCCAAGTTTACAAGTGTTAATTTTTGATTTTTATGTTTTGAATAAAATAATTTTTTTTAAAAAGTCTTAAGTGAAATCAAAGATATAAAATTGGCGCAGTCAGTAGGATTGTCCAACACAGTTAGAACACATGTATACTAACTGACTGTGGAGATTTCCAAATCATCGTGGACAATACCTACCTGTTTGAGACAACAACTGTAGCAGCAGAGACCAGGAACACGCAACGATACAGCTAACCAGTCGACGCTTCCGCAGAACAAGTCCTATGCTTAGGGTACTAGTAACGTATGTAGAAACATATCGTTTTTGATTTAATTATTTATCAATTGAAATGATTTTTATATATTTTTTTTATTATTATTATCAGTTCTCTCGTTTAAAATTTCCATATACTTCTTATTCCTTTGAATTACGTTTTAAGCTATTGAATAATTTTTGAAACGAATTTATTATTATTCTGCATTATTTTACCTCGCTTTATTTTATTTTATGTTCGCAAACTGTTGAATTTGTTTAACCAATTTACTAATACCTATATTTTGAATTTTTATAAATTATTTTGTGTTATTTTGGTTGCTTCCATTTTACTGTCTTATTAAATTTTTATTTTCGTTTTCGTTACACTTGAATATTTGAAATGGCAATTACAAGACAAGGTGCTGCGACTCCTACTATAGAACCATAGAAAATATCCGAAATTTTCGAAATAATTCCGGAATATGACGGAAACCCTATATTCTTGAACACTTTTATTTCTTCATGCCAAACTGCGTATAGTATGGCAACTGACTATCAACAAGTGCTTTTAATATTGCACATAAAAAATAAACTTCGCGGCAGAGCTGCCGAACTTATAAATTCTCGCAACCCGACTCAATTAACCGAAATTCAGACACTCTTAGAGAACCATTTTGGAGATCCTAGAGATCTCTCAGCCTTGATTCGAGATCTTCAAAGAATGAGGCAATTAAATATCGAATCCGCCATAACATTTTCAGCCCGACCACAAACCCACCAAGCAAAAATGCTTGCTGCGGTTAACAAACAAAACTTGACTCAAAAAGAGAAACAGGCACAAATCGACTTGATCGAATCCATGGCACTAAATAGCCTCCTAACAGGTTTAGAGCCAAAGATAGGACAACTACTTCGTGCTAGCGATCCTAAAGACATTCTCACCGCCGTTTCACGCATAAAACGTGAACTCCAACTCCATCACTTAGAATCTCAAAAATTTTCAAATTTTAGAAAACAAGGTCCACCTCCTCGAAAGCCCAACCAGTTTCCAGTACAAAAACAATGTTTCTTCTGTAAAAGAATGGAAAATACTGTTAACGAATGTCTCACCAAATCGAGACAAATGCAACAAAACCAAAATTACGGACAAAACTTTTCGAACATACGTCCTAACCCATTTTCACAACAACCAGGCCAATTCCAGAATAGGCCACAATTCCAACCCAATACTCAGAGTTTCCAGCAGAACAGAAACTTTCAACAACCTCGTCCTTCGACCAATACACAACCCCAAAGTTCAGGTCAATATAAACCTAATCAAAACTTTTTCCGGCAACAACGAACACATCACTTAAACAATTATTATAATTATGGGTACGACCAACCCAATAATAACGTATAAGAAACTCAAAATACTGATTTTGAAACTTATGACCAAGACTACTGCGATTCGACAGAAACTGATTACGACTATTACTCAAAAACAGATAACGCAGAATGTGACAACTATGTTGAAAATGAACACGAATTTTCCTCCGTACATTTTCAGAACCTCCCTTTCCAAACGGAACCCCCGGAAATCACAGAACTTCAGACCCAAATTTAAACGCTAAATCTAGACAGTTTCTACCCGAATTTGAACTTCTCCGAACAGAGCTTTCTATAAGACCGCTTCTGACCGTAAATTCTAAAATTCTATACTACATCACAGATTCCTCTAACACATAAACTCCTAATAGACACCGGTGCTGGTCTTTCAATTTTCAAACCAGACACTTGCACACGTTTCAGAGAAAGATTTTAGGAAAACGTAGTAATTCAGGGAATTACCAACCAGAAAATTCTTATAAATGAATCGACCCTCGTCCCTTTCAATATAAAAGACCCACACAAGGTTTATATCTGTAACCTTGATATAGAATTCGACAGTTTGCTAGGCTCTGACTTTCTAGAGCACTACAACTGCATTATAGATTTTGACAAAAAACAACTAATAACGAACTTTAAGACACTTCCTCTGTATAAAGTGACAGACGATACAATCAATGCCACTGAATCTATACAATGTCCCCCTTCTTATACGTCCATTAATACAATTTCGATTGAACCCCGTACCGAACAAATCTTTAAACTTAGCTGTGAACTACGAAACACCGAAGCCCTTCTAACAGGTATGGAAATTGAAAAAGTTCACCTCCCTAATGCTGTTGTTACAGTAGACAGCAAAGGCCAATTTCTAACTATAACGAACCCGGCAGACAAGAAGAAATCGTTAAACAACTTCGACTAGAACACTTAAACGACGAAGAGTCAGACTTAATGTTACAATTATGCCTTGTCTTTTCAGACATATTCTACCTCGAAGGCGATCACTTATCATTCACAAACGAAATCAAACATAGTATTGATACCAACAACGCGAAACCCGTTTATACAAAATCATACCGTTATCCCCAAGTACACAAACAAGAAGTTAAGTCCCAGGTAGCAAAAATGCTCGATGAAGGCATTATACGACCCTCTAATTCGCCTTGGTCCTCTCCCGTCTGGGTGGTGCCAAAGAAATTAGACGCCTCTGGAAAACCGAAGTGGCGTGTTGTAGTAGACTACCGCAAACTTAACGAACTGACAGTCAATGACAAGTACCCTCTACCCAACATCTCAGACTTACTAGACCAACTAGGCAAATGCCAGTACTTTACGACTCTTGACCTCGCCTCTGGTTTCCACCAGATAGAAATCGACCCAAAAGACATCGCGAAAACTGGATTCACTGTCGAAAACGGACATTTTGAGTTCGTCCGGATGCCCTTCGGATTGAAGAATGCTCCTTCTACCTTTCAAAGGGTGATGGATAACATTCTTATGGGAATCCAGAATGAAAGATGTCTGGTTTACATGGATGACATAATCATTTACTCGCCTACAAAACATGACCATCTATCACGACTGACAGACGCATTTAAAAGACTCAGAAAGGCTAACCTTAAAATATAGCCTGACAAATGCGAATTTCTCCGCAAGGAGGTCGCTTACTTAGGACACCTTATAACTAAAGACGGTGTAAAACCCAATCCGTCAAAAGTAGACTGTATTTTAAACTTTCCACAACCAAAGAACCCTAAAGACATAAAATTTTTCTTAGGGCTTGCTGGTTATTACCGTAGGTTCATTTCTAACTTTGCAAAAATCTCCAAACCACTAACAACTATTACAAAAAGACCAACCGTTCAATTTTAACGAAGAGTGCGTAAAATCCTTCAATGAACTAAAACGAACATTGACTTCCACCCCTATACTCATTTACCCAAATTTTGACGAACCGTTTATACTGACTACAGACGCCAGCGCTTTTGCTATCGGCGCCGTATTATCTCAAGGGCCAATAGGTAAGGATTTACCGATTGGATATGCTTCTAGGACCCTTTGTAAAGCCGAAACCCGGTACTCCACCATTGAGCGAGAGCTTTTAGCCATTGTCTGGGCGGTTAAGCATTTTCGTCCGATAATGTATGGCCGTAAGTTCCTACTACTGACCGATCATCGCCTGTTAACCTGGCTATTTTCTATAAAAGATCCCGGTAGTAGACTTGCCCGATGGAGACTCAAACTACAAGAATATGACTATGAAATTATTTAGAAGCCTGGTAAAGTTAACAAGAACGCTGATGCTTTATCGCGGATTAAAATCAACCATCTTGACGAATGTTCATCATTTCAAACAAGATCGAAACTAACACCCTTCAAAGTCCTACCCCTAAACGACGAATCCGAAGACGACAGTCCTGAACCCGAACAAAATGAAATATCTCTTGAAACTATGTCCGAAGAATTTAAAACCTTTATAGAACGTTATAAAACCACTTCTTTAATTGACTACAGTAAAATTGAATTCTCCAACTGCCAACTACTAGACAAAACAAATAAAAACATTTTAATTTTCCCCCAATCATCCAATCTTCAGGAATTTCATCATGACATCTTCGAAGATATTTTCGAAGAAGTCGCTGACTTCGAAACCTTTAAAATTAATGTATTCGCCAGTAAAACCGTAAGCAGAAGGCAATATTTCATAATCCCACTTCCAAATGATCCTGAAATTATCAATAAAGTTCTTTTTGCATCAATATATAAACATCAAGATACTTTATCTCCATCTAAAATATTCTGAGTCGAAAATAAGCTTGATCTTCCAATTCTAGAGATGCTCTCTTTCATTTTCGCTCAAAAGGAAATCAAATGGAAAATTTGCCAAAACGTTACAAAAACCCCCGAAAAGGACGAAATACCGCTGATCCTTGAACGATATCATAATGGGAAAAATAACTTACACCGCGGCATTAACGAAACTGTCCGCCGTATTAAAGAAATGTACACCTGGCCAAGTTTCACAAAAGACATTGAAAATTTCGTTAAGAACTGCGAAATTTGGCAAAAAAATAAACCGTGTCGCAAAAACCTAGACAATCCCCTCGTCATTACGGAAACGACTAAAACACCGTTTGAGCGAATTAATATTGACATACTAGAAATACCTAACAGAAACTATATCTTATCTGTAAGAGACGAACTGACAAAATACTCACAAGCTTATGCTTTGGCAGATAAATCAGCCAAATCAGTTGTCAGTACTATGATGTTATACTTCCAACATTTTGGTACGCCATTGCGTATCCATTGTGACTACGGTAGGGAATTTGACAACGCCATATTCAAAGACTTGTGTAAACTGTACGACATTAAACTACCTTATTCAAGCGTAGGACATCCTCAAACAAACGGCTCTGTAGAACGATTTCATTCTACTTTGTTAGAAATGATTCGAATCCATAAAGCCGAAAATTCAGATGAACATCCCCTAAATGTACTCCCGTATGCGGTTATTGCTTACAATAACTCGATAAACAAAACCCATGGCTTTTCACCTTACGAACTAGGGTTTGGACATACGTCCAGCAGACCACCAGAAACCACCTACAACCATAAGGAACTGATTAGTAAATATATACGAGACTTGAACAATCGCATCTCCTATTACTACAAAGTAGCCCGCCAAAAAACTTACAAAAGCAAAAGACTAAAGAACGTTTTGATGAAGACGTTTCCGACAAACTTCCCGAATTTAAAATTGGTGACAAAGTTTACTTCAAGGAATCCCAAATCAGAGACAAACTTCATAACAAATTTAACGGTCCATTCCAAATTTTAGACATTCACAATAATTCAGCCACACTTTTAAATCTCAAAACGAACCAACAAACGAAAGTTAACTTTGACAGAATGAAACTCTATTCTGAAAACTAGCTTTCTTTTCAGGTTACTACTGCTGTTCGGATCAGCAGTCTCACAGTTCAACATCAAACCAATAAACAACACTCTTGGCATTTACTATCACGATGAAACTAGAATACTCATCTCCAACGATAAATGGTCATTACTAGTTCATCGTAACTTGACGATACTTAAAGAAATCTTTGAAAACAACAACAGAATCCTCAAAACATTAGAAAACACTGTCGATCCCATCCCAAGTTTCAAATTTCATGACACAAGTGCATTCCGAATTGATGTACAAACACACATCAGTCTCTTATCCCAAATTTCAGATTCAATTAAAACTAAATTCTCAGAAATATTCATGGACACTAAAAGATCCAAACGAGGACTAATTAACGGTGTAGGAACTATCTTTAAAGCCATCACTGGAAACCTTGACGCAACCGATGGCGCATTTTTCACAGATAGTATCAACAAACTTAATCAGGGACAATTACAAGTAGAGAATCTCCTAAAAAATCAAATAAGAGTAACTACTTCTATTATCAAAACTTTCAATGAAACCATTCAGAAACTCCAAATTGACGAAGCAAACTTTAACGAAAACATTGACGCAATCAATTTGGCAATACATACTCTAAACGACAAAATAGCCATTATCCAAGCAAAACAGTCATTTTTGGGAATATGGCAAATTAATGGCAAGCTATTTATTTCTTGATGATAACCTCAATGATATTTTAAATTCTATAACATTTGCTCGCTTAAAAATAATTCATTCCCCAATAATCACACCATCTGATAAAGTCACTACAGGAAATTTCGCAAAATCTTGTCAAAAACAATCTACCCTTACCCGTCAGATATTCAAGTGTCGCCCAATACTTGGAAGTAATCGAATTAGAAGCGTTTCAAACCAATTCAGATTTAGTCTTTATGTTGAAAATTCCTCTTGTAGAGCAACAACTCTACACCGCTTACCACTTATATCCTATCCCAATTTTAGATGACAGAACTGGTTTTCATCAGATTCTTTTATTCACACAAAAATATATTGCGCGAAACGATGATTCTCTAATGTACATACCCATTAAGGACTTGAGTGTATGCAAGCCACTAACTCCAGAAAAAACTGTGTTCTGAGTTATATGCCTACCCCATCGACTCCAACGCACCCTGTGAAGCTCAACTTCTGAAGAACATCCGTAGTGTACCGGAAAATTGCCAAACCTCCGTTGTATTCAGTGAAGGATACAATGTCCAGAGACTAGAAACTAACACGTGGATTGTTATAGTGTCCGAGCCCTTACATGTGACAATTAATTGTGCGGGAATAGATACTAAGACAATAGTTTTAACAAACAATACCATTATTCGCTTACAATCAGACTGCAGTGCATTCGTGGGAATCACTAAAATACAAGCGGAACCTCAAAAACTTATAAACATTTCCGACAATTCATACCCTGTATTAATCCCTTACAACTGTTGCAGTTCTCACCCCGAAAAACTAGATATTCCAGATCTCAAGCCCCTAAAGCTGGATGACTTGAATATGGACGAACTATCCATAGCGAGCCATAAATTGGATCAATACTCCAGGGACCTGGACGACCTTATCAACCAGCCATTTGTAAACAGAAACATATCCTGGTTTACATACGCTACACTGTTGTTGCATTCATTTCAGTAAAAATCGTAAAACACGTCAAGAAGCCACCAAAGGACGAGAATTCCACTTCAGACAACCTAAGGACCTTCCCAAAACCACTGTCCAGACTCGTGCCAAAATTGAGGCCTGTGATTCAAGATGGACAGCCCAGTTTGATTTAAAAGTTGATGTTATAACATCAACTTTTCTTTATAAGGGAGAGCTGTTAGGTGTGAATTGTACACACGTGTATGATGCAACGGTATCATATTACGCTGACAGCTGACAGAGAAATTTTGAAATGTGATATAACAAATTGGCGCAGTCAGTTGGATCCGTCTAACATTACTAGAATACGAGCTTTATTCTAACTGGTAGCGGCGGATTCTATCCCTCAACAGAGCAAGAACCCGAAATAAGTCCCAACAGCGATAGCAAGTAGAACACGTATCTTTCCTCTTGATGTGAGTAGTAGTGAATCGTGTAATATTTAAGGTTTTAATAATTTATTTGATTGATTTGATTGATATATTTAATAACTTGATTTTTATTTGAATTGATTTATTATTTGATTATTTGAATTGAAATATTTATTTGATATATTTCGATTTACTCTTACATTTTATTTAATTATTTACAGTTCTAATATCCAAAATATCGCTTATTTACCATTTACATTCGCTTACTAATTTTATACTATATTTTACTGAAACCCGTTTTGCATACCATCATTTATTTTTATTCTTTTATTTTTTTCAACTTGTGTACACTTTTAATTCTAACACATCAAAATGGCACAAGCACCAAACAACGTTGTTTCCGATGAAACCGAAGAATACCGGTTATCGGAAATATTTTTAATCATTCCCGAATTTGAGGGCGACCAAATCTCCTTGGCCACCTTTATACATGCTTGTAATTGTGCTTACAACATGTCGACCGCGGATCAAAAATATCTATCGGTCATCCAATTTAAAAATAAGCTAAAGGCCAAAACTGCTCGGTGCTTTTGACGCTAGATGTCGGAGATTCAGGCGATTCTTTGATCCACGATCTCCAAAGCCTTAAACAACTTTCTAATGAGTCCCCTCTGAACTTTTATAATAGGCTTCAGGGTTTGAGTGCGAAAATGCACGCATGCATTCAAAAATCCACCAGGTTAACCAATGAACAAAAAGGCGCTCAGACAACCCTTGTAGATACGATCGTTCTAAATACACTTCTTATAGGATTAGAACCACGTCTAGACCAAATAATTCATGCCAGCAATCCCAAAGACCTTCTGGGGGCACACTCTCGAATCAGAAGAGAACTTCAGTTGTCCTACTTCGAAGAACAAAAAATTCATAAATCAGCTCCTCCTAAACCCACATTTCAGGTTCGAAAACCTTCACAACCACCGAAATGTTTAAATTGTGAACCATTATCTTATAACCAAAATATTAGACAAAATTTTGTAGGGCCAAATCAATCTTCGAGGCCAAATCCAACCCCAAATAATACCAATCATCAAGGTCCACCATTTCGACCGACAAATTTCTAAAGACCCCCGCTTAAACCAAATCAATTCCGACCGTCTGTAATACAGACAAACCCTCACTATCGTCCAGAAAGGACACATCATTTCAACGAACACCCAAATACTGATTATCATGAATATTCAGAAAACGAGTACGGCTATAGTCCTGAAAATAGCGCATACATTTATAAAGAATTCAGTCAAAATCCTGTTGAATATGACACAGAGCAAACTTTAGAAGATAACTCCGTAACACATTTGAATAGTCACGAATACTAGGAATTTCTAGCTCCCCCGAGCCTAGATCAACCCCCCGGTTCAACAACTATTTCCAAGTTCAAACCCAAATCCAGAATTTCAACCCGAATGCGAATTTCCCGGAAAAGCATTTCTTTGAGTCCTCTCCTAACAGTCAACTCCAAAAATTTATATTACATTCACGACGCTTCTCATTAATACCGGTGCTGGTATCTCCATTTTTAAACCAAACAACGTTAATAATTTTCGTCAAAGATTTCCCGAAAAAGTGACAATCCAAGGTATCACTCATGAGAAAATTCCGATCTCTCAATTCACCTTCATTAAGTTCGCCAGCAAGAACCGAACAAATTTTCATACCCAAATGTGACCTTTTTAATACTGACGCAATTTTACCGACACCAGTAATTGAAAAAGTACGACTTCCCAATGCAGTTTTACGTGTTAATATAAAGCTATAAACTTAGACAGAAACTTTACTATCAGGGAACAAATTCGGACAGAACATCTTAACGACGAAGAGCGAAAACATATGAGGAATCTCTGCTTAGATTAGAAGATATTTTCTATCTCGAAGGCGATGTTTTGACGTTTAGTAACGCCTTCAAAACTCAAACTCAAACTATTGACACCAATAATGCCAAGCCCGTTTTCACAAAATCGTACAGATACCCTCAAGTCCATAATGAAGAAGTGAAAAACAAATTTCCAAAATGCTTGATCAAGGCATTATCAGGCACTCTTCTTCTCCTTGGTCCTCCCCCGTATGGGTCGTCCTCAAGAAACTCGATGCTTCTGGTAAGCAAAAGTCGCGACTTGTTATTGACTACAGGTAGTTAAACAAACTAACTGTAGACGATAAATATCCTCTGCCCAACATTTCTGATCTCGATCAACTTGGTAAGTGTCAATACTTTTCGAAACTGGATCTCGCTTCCGGGATTCACCAGTTAGAAATCCTTGAGGAAGACATTCCCAAGACCGATTTCTCTGTTGACAATGGTCATTACGAATTCGTTCGTCTGCAATTTGGTGTGAAAAATGCACCTTCTAACATTCAGAGGGTCATGGACCACATTATTTTGGGTATCCAAAATGAACATTGCCTTGTGTACATGGATGAATTCATAATCTATTCACTAACCATTCATGAGCATATGTCCCGTTTGACAAAAGTCTTAGACAGCCAAACTTAAAAATTCAACCTAACAAGTGTGAGTTTCTCCATAAGGAAGTTGTTTACCTTGGTCATCTTATTACCCAAGAAGGAGTAAAACCAAACCCTTCAAAGGTTTAATGTATACAGAATTTTCATCAGCCCCAAACTCCTAAAGATGTTAAATCGTTTCTTTGTCTCGCCGGATATTACCGACGATTTATCCCAAATTTCGCCAAGATCTCGAAATCCCTCACAAAACTCCTGCAGAAAGACGTCAAATTCATCTTCGACGCAGATTGCAAGTCTTCCTTCAACAAAATGATCAAGCCCTTGTAACTGACCCTATCTTCATCTACCCAAATTTCGAATAACCATTCCTGCTCACTACTGATGCTAGTGCTTTTGCAATTGGAGCGTTTCTGTCACAAGGCCCCGTAGGAAAAGATCTTCCTATAGAATATGCTTCCCGTACTGCGCTGCAGAAACTCGATACCCCACTATCGAAAGGGAACTGCTAGCCATTGTTTGGGCAGTCAAGAACTACAGACCTTATCTTTTTGGGAGAAAGTTTACTTTACTCTGTGATCACCGCTCGCTTACTTGGCTCTTCTCTATCAAAGATCCTGGCAGTCGTCTAGCCAGATGGCGCCTCAGGCTAGAGGAGTATAACTATACAATCGAATACGAACCCAGCAAGGTAAACTTGAACGCAGACGCTCTTTTATTATTTAATCACGTCAAACAATATACAGACTTTCTTTCTAAAATCAACATTTTTGCAAATAACGAAACCGATCCAGAACAACCAGACTGCGATAATGATCAACAACCCAATGATCATAACGAACGAATGGCAACGGAATTTAATCGATTTGTACATCTATATAAAACCGAGTCGATTTTCGATTATTCAAAAATCGAAATCTCTAACGCCCAACTTTTAGACAAAACTCACAAACTAATAGTCACTTTCTTCTGGCAAAATAATGGACGTGATAACACTCTAATAAGGGACCTGTGCGAACTATATGACATAAAACTATCCTATTCAAGTGTCCACAATTCCGAATCAAAATGATAAGGGCAAATACAGCTGAACATCCGGACGAACATCCATTCAACGTCTTCCCTTACGCAGTTATCTGCTACAACAAAACTAAAAACAAGAAGACCGGTTTCACGCCCTACGAACTTATCTTTGGCCACACTTCTAGTAGATCCCCCGAAACAATATACGATCAGGAAAAATTCATTTCCAAATACGTTAGGGACATTAACAACAGAATGAACTACTACAATAGACTTGCTCGCCCAAAAACCGACCAACAAAAACAAAAATCTAAAGTTAGATTTGACAAACATGTTTCGAGTAACCAACCAGAATAGAAAGTAGGCGACAAAATTTAAGTGAGAGAGTCTCAGATTAAAAGCAAATCCGAAAAAAATTCAATAGACCTTTTGAAATTACCGCGATACGAAAGAATTCTGTCACCGTTATAAATTTACAGACTAACCAAATTAGTAAAATTAACTTTGACAGACTAAAACCATATTTTGAATGAATCCCTTCTTGTCAGATTCTGTGGACTGTTTTCATGAACCTCCAACAATACTCTCTTACACCCGTTAACAATATAATAGGAGTTTTCTTCCAGGAAGAAGGCACACTAAAAATTTCAAACAACAAATGGACACTTCTTGTCTTCAAAGACCTTAGCCCTTTCAGAAATGCTATTTGAAATAATGACGCTATACTAAACCGAATTCCAGAGACTATTAACGAAAACACAACTAATAAAAAATCATATAAGCCAAAAATACAGACACATGTGAGCCTCTTGAAACAAATTTTTAAATCCGTTAACTCTAAATATACAGACATCTTCGCTGACACTCAAACTTATCCTACTAACAGAAGAAAACTCGGACTTATTAACGGACTGGGATCAGTTTGGAAAGCTATTTCAGGAAACATAGACGCAACAGATGGTGAATATATAAATGACTATATAACTAAAATTACTAAAGACCAACACCAAATTCAAGACTTAATAAAAAAACAAATATCTGTAACAACTTCAGTCATTACGAGCCTCAACAACACTTTACAAAATTTTTAATCTGAGGAGAAACTATTCTCGAATAACATTGAAAAAATAAGGCTGGCAATTTTATAGATTTCAAATGATCTTGATTTTCATGAATTTCAAATCAATATATTGGATCTGTGTGAAAGCCTAATGGAGAGTTACATATTTATCTAAAACACTCTCAATGATGTTTTAACTGCAGTCTCTTTCGCCCGCTTAAAAATGTTATATAGTTCGATCATTACACCAGTAGATTTGGTTGTTTCCCTTCAAAAAATTGCTCAATCACCTTATGAAAATAATTTACCACGTCCCATCTTCAGTTCAAATGTTGCACAATACGTAAATTTGATAGAAATAAAAGCTTTTCAGATTCACACTAAAATCATTTATGTACTCAAAATTCCATTAGTGAATCCTGAGATTTACACGCTTTATCACCTTTATCCTATCCCAATTTTGGATGATAGAACAGGGTTTCATCCTATACTTTCATTAAGGACAAAATTTATCGCGAGAGATGACGATTCGTTATTATACACGTCCTTCGAAGACCTGGGTGACTGCAAGCCATTAACTAAACATCATAAGATTTGTTCCAAAGCCATATCACATCCAATAGACAAAGATGGCATCTGCGAAGGTCAGCTTCTCAGACAGCCAACGACACTTCCAGCAACATGCAAAAGTGTGATATTATATGCAGAAGCATAGCATCAAAGATCGTCTTCACATGATGGTCACGTGATACTTGTCAATGTCAACCAATCTAACAGCAAGTAATGCCCCTTCCATATATAATTACTCAATGGTTTGACCGTTTTCGAAGGAAACATATGTTAAATAAAAATATATTTAGTTGTAAAATAGACGTATGTATCTAACTTACCATAACAAATCTGTAAATGCAATGATATTCTTTATATTTTAAAAACACATCCTTAAAATGTCAATGATATGTTTATTTTAGGTATTTTAGATTTAGGTATTATAATGTAATAAAAACTACAATTTGCAGGAATGGAACTGTGTAATGTAAAATAAATTTTTTATTAGATAAAACGCATGAACATAAAACAGTAACTAACTGATTCCCTACCTAAAAATAATTGAAAGATGCGGCCTTTAAATATATTCAAATAAATCCATCTAAATATATTAGCATTATATTAAATAATAAATTAATATTAAATGTAATATTTAACATTAGCTACATGAGAAACAGCACTTTTATTCGGACATTTTACCAACCAACTCAAAAGTTATTATACCTACTATTACATTCCAAATAACTACAAAACATAAGTACATATTAACAAGGTCTCAATCACAGCCTTAAGATACAAGAAATTTTATTAACTTAAAAGAAACACACATAGTAAGCAATGACTATTTCTGTTTTGTAAGGAAAATATAAATAAACATAATGCACCTGCTGTTAATTAAGGATAAATAAGTCATACCTACTTTTGTTAAAAAATTTTCGCAGTGAATGAAGCTGAAATCTTGACCTATACACAATGAATTTATAAGTTACCTTTACCATAGAGGTATAATAATGTTACGGCAAACAATATTATGAAATATCAAAATTCAAATGAATGCGCTACATCAAAGATAGCCATGAATTCAGGGCTGCCAGATCTAACTATTTGCCTTGAATCTGACAATCAGTGCATTAATTAATTTTATTCTTGTTCAAATTAAAATTAAAATCAGAAATAAATTCATCAATTGCAACATAATTCTTATTTTCGTACACAAATCAAATTTATAAAACAATTATTTTGTAATATAAATTTTCCTTGGTTCTATTTCAATAGCATTACGATGTGGAATAACTTTAGGAACGGATCAAAATTTGTTACTTTTTACTTTAAGTAAGCTCTTAATTTTGTAGAAAATTAGAGACGATATATTTCTGCATTAATTAAACAAAAAGCTATATAGTTTATTTTAAAAAATCCAAACGTTTTAGTGTTCCAATCTGACGAGATCAAATGGGAACCTTCAAACTTTTAGATATTATTAATATATAGCTTTATTCAAAGTATGGTAACAATTCCTTAATATACGATACATCTTTCTCCTAATGTTCTCAACTTAATCGATAGATTTAGAATCTTTTCTCAGACATTGAGAAACATTACTTCCTGAATTTTATTAGCGTAACCTACACCAGTTATGACCTGTTTCGTATTCGTCGTTTATACCCACAGTTTACTGCAATATGGTCTATCCGGGAGTTTAAATCTCTCTGGAAAGTTGTTTACCAAGTTCGCCGATAACTTAAACTAGTTCACATGCATTGAGAGATGATGCTGAGAGAGTATGACCGAAAGTTTGCCGCTCCTATTACAACTGGTTATAAGCGTTCAGGTGGGTAACGGAAAGTAACGTTGAATTATGTAAGGAGAAGTTTGAAGAAGTTTGGTAATTTTCCAAACATAATTTAAAAATTTTGCGGCAATATTTCCTGTAGTTTCCGTAATATTTCAAAGAATTCTTAACTCTTGTCGTTACTAAATTCTGATTTTCCTCATAAACAGATTTTCTTAAAGATATTTCTAATAAAACCCTCAACTTTGCAATTTTACTCAACTAAATAGTATTTCCCAAGTTTCAATTGAGGACGTGCCTGGTATTGACAGGAAAGGTGTGGTATCAGTTCTCGGGGGTATCTAGGTACAACAGGCTCTTTACCTTCCTTACATATTATTAGCATCCAAATTTTTGATGGATTCTACATTAGATCTGCCATCATATTTTTAAGCAACTTATACCTTTGTAATAACAGTATGGGGCTCCACAGCAAATTCAAATATACTGCGTTCTTCAGGTAATCATCTTACTTTTCTTCAACCAAAGTGAATCCAAAGACCGAATCATTACTGGTCAGAGAACACAACACGATTCGATTCACTATCTGGCGTCAGTTGATGGAACCACAGTGGTCTATAAGAACGAAACCCAAATGTGCGTATTGTGCAGTTTACCGTTGTCATAAAGATACCTTATTGTAAACCTCTCAAACAAACAATTCCTGCAGGCGGTGTTCTCAGGCAGCAAACTTCAATAATGATCTTCCTGTGCAGAAGATGCTCGAGGTCGGTCTGAATTCCTTCTTCATATATATATATATATATATATATATATATATATATATATATATATATATATATATATATGTTAATAACAGAATTTGTTTAATTTATAAAGCTGTATATACAATGTGTCCCAGGAAGGTAGGCGGTTATCTGTAACTCGAAAAATATCGATATTAACACTTTGAAAATTTGGCAACATAAGCAAGCCAACAGGTTCAATGCGACTACAATATTTTCAGAACAGTGGCACTTCCACTGCCTTGCCGTGTATACAGGGTTATTCACGTATTACGGCACGGAATATTATGATACTCATTTAAGAAGATCTTTTCATATATATGCTTCAGAGGAACATTTTAAAATTATTTTCGTTTTATACAGGGTGTCCCACAACTGTGAAAAGTACCAAAGTTATATCTTTTTTAATTGAATGCCCTGTATATTATTGCATTTCCAGTATCTGCGATTAAAATGAATAGGTGTTTCATAAAAGTTTACTATACCTAAACCCTATAGTTTCTGTAATATTCACTATTTTATCAAAATGTAGTAATTATTTAAAGGGTTGTCTCAGTATACTCTTTTCGTGTTTCCAACCTAATTCCTGAAGGATAATATTTTGTGTTGCACTTGTGGAAAATCTAATATTGCATACAAGGTATGAAATAAATATCAATTAATTAACGAAAATGTCAAATGACAGTTACTTCTTTAAGTTTAATGAAACACCCTGTTTTATTCTCTATGAGACAGAATAACATTTTCCTATACCTAATTATTCACGTTCTTATGAAACTCGCACATTCACAGAATACAGAGGAATTTTACCTTATTTAATATTTAACAATATAGCTATGAGAATTTGAAAGTTTTTATTTAATATTTTCTGACAACTCTTCTTAATATTAATTATTAAAAAGGAAAATGCCTGAAAAATTGTTTATTAGCTACTACAGGCCTACGCACAGAAATTTCCTAACAGAATTCATAGGCATAGGGCAGAACCAAATGTTAATATCAGCCAAGCCAGTGTGTCCAGAATTCTTAACAAGCATAATTATCATGATTACAAAATCCAAATTCATCAGGAACTTTCTGGAAATGATTTTGAAAATCGAGTTCAATTTTGTATTTGGCTGAAATAAGAACTTTTTTAATTTTATTCTGTTCACTGATGAATGTACGTTTCACAATAATGGATCTGTTAATTGACATCTATTCCCCGACTTAACCATACAATGTATGGCAACACACTCCCTCTAAGGCACGCATAGCGTGCCTTTAGGGGAAAATTCACTAACCCCAGATATCCTAGATATCAAAAGGGTTTAGCTCAGTGGGAGCCCTTGCCAGGTTCTCAGGCCTGTGGTTAGAGTCGTGGCAGCAATTTCCCATAAACTTCCTGGCCGTCCGGGCTGTTTCTAACAGGACGCCTTTTTGCATTTGTTCGTAAAGATGTTGGTCCAGACCGAGGTATTTTAAATTGTTTAATAGATGTTTTGGAACTAGTCCTGTCGTTGACATAACAATTGGTACAGTTGGTGTGTTGTTCATGTCTCACTGAGTCTTTATTTGAAATTCCAAATCCCTATATTTGGTTATTCTCTCAGCCTGCTTGATATTTATATTATTGTTGTTAGGAATTGCTATGTCAATTAAAGTTGTTTTCCGAGCGACTTTATCTACCAAAACTATATCTGGTCTATTGTGGGCAACAGTCCGATCAGTCAATACCATGCGGTCCCAGTACAGCTTGTAGTTGTTATTTTCTAAAACAGATTCTGGTTGGTATTTATCGTATGGTAATCTAACCGACTGTGATAGTTCAAGTTTCAGTGCTAGTTCTTGGTGCAGTATTTTAGCCACAGCATCGTGTCGTTCTTTGTATTCAGTTGCAGCGAGCGCTTGACAACCTCCTGTGATATGCTGGATAGACTCAGATGTTTGACAACCGTACCTGCATCTGTCGTCGTTAATAGAAGGGTTTTTAACGATGTACTTTAGATAGTTCTTAGTTGGGATTACTTGATGACTTGGATTGACAATATAAAGCCTTCCGTTTCAGGAAACATATGAACAGAGATCAACCAGTAGTTCGACGCTGCACTGTCGACATAATCTCGGTTGACGTCATTTATATGTCTCCCATGAAGGGGTTTCTCTTTCCATTTCAGCAGTTTCTGATCAGTGGTCTGGTGGTGTAATTGGACGTGTTGTTGTGTCAATCGCAGTGGTGTTGATTCATCAACCTGGCACATGACTCTGTGTAGATCAGAACATTCTGCGAATTTCTGGAAATGACTACACAAAATAGAAATTTGTTAATCTAATAGTTTGCTTAGATCTGCCAATCCTCTTCCTCCTTCATACCGTGGCAAAGTTGTACGTTCAACAGAACTCTTTGGATGGTGATCTTGAGCTTTTGGTAGTAAAACTCAAACTTTTCGTTGTAATTTTTCAATATCAGTCTTGCACCAATTAACTATACCGAAAAACTGAACATGCATAGGTGTTAATAGCCTGAAACAGATTTTTACTGTTTATTTGGGTTTTCAACAGTCGTCGTACCCTTCTATAAAACTCTGCTGTTAGGTCCTTTTTCATAGTCAAGTGATCAATACGTTGAGCTTGCTTTATTCCAAGGTATTTATAAGTATGATCTTCCCCCATAGATTCAATTGAGGTGCCATCTCCCATTTCGAAGTGCCCCTTCTGTATTTTCCCTTTAACTATATTAATAATTCGGCATTTGTCTAGGATGTCACTAGAGAACCCTTCTACTATTTCAAGCATATCATACAGCTGTTGTTTCGTAGCTGCCATCAACTTTAAGTCGTCCATGTATAACAAATGGTTTATCTTTAATGCTTGTACGTTGTTGTGTTTGAGACAACCCAAAATTTGTCGAGTTCAGTTTGTTTGAGAGAGGGTTCATGGCCAGGCAGAACCACAGCGGGCTAAGAGAGTCTCCCTGGAATATATCCCTTCTGATTGGAATGGGGTCAGTTTGTATCGAACAGTTGGCTTCAGTTTGGGATGGGCTTGATTGCAGACAACGGAATCAATTATTAGTTGTTCTTTGCAGCCCATCGAATTTTTAGCGCATCCCTTTTGTTGAGGAGTAATTATGTTGTTCAGCTCACAATGTGTGAAAATGCGATGATTAATGCACGATGTTATGAGTTTGTATAAGGTTGGAAGGAAAGTGATTGGTCGGTACTTTGCTGAGTCCTGTGTACATAGGTTTTCCTTTAGTAAGAGGTATGTAGCACGGTGCGTAAGGAAACTAGGCATCTTGTGTGGGTGGGTAATTACGTCATTTATAAGGGCTGTTAGTGTTTCGTGGGTTGCTCAGAATTTCTTGATCCAGTAATTTTGCACACCATCTGGTCCTAGTGCTTTCCAGTTATGGAGGTGCTTCATTATGTTGGATGTGTCTTCCGTTGTAAATGATAGGTGTTGCATGCCATCCAGCTGGCTTTGGAGTTATAGGAGATTTTTGTGGAAAGCTGTGTTTTCCAGAATTCCTCGATGTCTATTTTACTGGGATAACTAGGAGTTTCATTATTATTAATGTTGTTCAGTTTTCTATAGAACCCTTTTTCTGATTTTCGGAATAGTGCGTTGTCTAGTTTCCGTTGGTTACTGGTTTTGTACGTTCTCAATCGACTTGTGTAGACGGAATTTTTTTGTCGTAGACTGTCCAGACACTGCTGAGATGTGATGTTTCTCCATCCCACTGGGAGTGTATTCGGTTATTGTCCATGATAGTCCTGACTAGTCTTTGTATTCTGTTGTTCCTGACCCGTCGTTGGTACTCGGTCAGTCTTCCAATGTCTTTCCAAAGAGAATTAATGTTCCCTTCTAGCCTTCTTTGCCAAGGTGGTATTCGCGGTGTTTGTCTAAATTGAGGAGGGTCTTGCTTTGGTCTTATTGCCACCCCAAATGTTCTGCAGATGGAAATTGCAGCACAGTAGATGATTGTTTGTAGCGACTCTAACGTATTAGCACCTAAAACATAATTTGGCAAGATAAATTTGTTCATGGCCTGCAAGATGATACCCACTTTCTTAGTTTGGGAAGAGTTGGTCTATTCAATGGATCTGTTCCACTATACTCTATAAGAGCTCTTTCCATTTCTGCTTGGATTTCCTCAAGCAGGTCATCGTTCGCTAGCAGTTCTTGATGAAGTTCTTGAGTGTCGTCCGCTCTTTACGTCAGAGGTGTTTCAGGTTCTCGATCTGTTGTATTTCGACCAAATAATTCGCGCTCAACTTCGCTCTTTATTGTATCCAGTTGATCAGGCGAAATAAGGCCATTTCTCAAGATGACACGATATTGATCTGCGACTGTTCGGTAACTTGAAGCTCTAGATACTCACGACAGAATTCTTGATGGAGTATTTGGCGATATCCAGCTTATCCTGGCCAAGGTTCGCAATTCTGTAACACGTGCGGATTATAAATTCATTCATGGCGCTAGTCCATTTCATGCGCTGTCTTTTCAGTCCCGCTTGAGTGAGTGCTGGCTGTTGATCCTGCGCAACACTTTCTGCGGGTGGAGTTCTCGTTCTCGTTTGACTCCGTTGGTGATGGTCACGTTGATGCTGTGACCGTATTGGTGAGTGTTGTTGTGTTTCTTAGGCTGTAGCTCTTTGGACGACAGGGGCCTGCCTCCTGGGCACCCTGCCACCGACGTGACCTAATTATTATTCCGCATTAGTTTCGGGAAATTGATAATCAACACAGGTGGTCAGCAAATGTGTCGGGCGGAATAATGGGTCGCTATTTAACTGGTCCCTATTTCTTTGATGAAAATTTAAATGGATTAACATTTTTGGACTTCCTAATCAGTGAATTTTCAATTCTTTTAGAAAATATTCTCTTAAACATAAGAGCAAAAATGTGGGTATAAATGGATTGGGCTCCCTCACATTTTCATCGTGAGGTACGATATTTTCTAAATGTCCAATTTTAAAATCGTTGGATTGAAAGAAATGGTTTTCAGAATTGGCCTTCATGATTCCCGGACTCGACCTCACCGGATTTCTTTTTATGGGGATACGTAAAAGGAATTGTCTATAACACACCTCCAGCAACACCGGATGATATAAAGAACCGCATTAGAGGAGCTTTCCAAAGCATAGGCGTCGATATGTTGGCAAATGTTGCTAAAAATTTTGAAAAAAGGATATGTATGTTTAGAGTCAGACGGACGACTTATCGGACATTTATTATGAGCCGATATTACTTAATAATATTAATACTATTAATACTTCTTGAAGTATCCAGTAACTAATGTTAATAAAATGTTTTGGTCTCAAACCTGTCGTTTTTTGTTTTCCTCGAAACAAATAGAAAAGTATTAAATCTGTATTCTGTGAATGTGCGTTTTTTATGGGAAATGGAATAGATAGGTATAGAAAAATGTTATGCTGTCGCATAAAGAATAAAATTCTACTACTGTTGGTGACATAAAATACAAGGTGTTTCATTCATCTTAAAACAGTAATTGTCATTTGAAATTTCGGTTAATTAATTGGTATTTATTTCATACCTTGTATACAATATTGGATTTTCCACAAGTGCAACACAAAATATTATCCTTCAGGAGACCCCAGTCGGAAACAAGAAAAGAGTATGCTGAGACACTAACCCTAATGATCACTACATTTTGATAAAATAGTGAATATTACAGAAACTATGGGATTTGGGTATAGTAAACTTTTGTGAAACACCTTATCATTTTAATCGTAGATACCGAATATAATAATATACAGGGCATTCAATGTAAAAAAATAAAACTTTGACATTTTTCACATTTCTGGGACACCTTGTATAAAACGAAAATAATTTTTAAATGTTCATCTGAAAGATATGTATAAACCTAAAAAATAGATGGTCGAGAATGAGTATCTTAGTTATACTATTCCGTGTCGTAATATGTGAATAACCCTGAATATAGTTTGTAAATAACCTTACAATTCATCATTAATTACATGGACAGTTAAAGAACTACGCTTTATTTTAATTCAGATGATAGTTATAATATGTGGTTAATCAATCTCTTTTTTCTGTAATATTTTTACTCGGACTTTAAAAGTTATCTCATTTACGCCCTGATCTTCAAGGGGGATTTTCTCTTTTGGTGACGGTATGATTTCTCCAATCTTTCTGTGTGCGTTGAAAACTGTATATTGTGTTTCGCTAGTACTTTTCAAATTTTGTCAGTTGTGCCCCGTACAAAAGGCATAAAGTCTATCTAGATGTTTTCATATTCTGTTTTGGGTTTTGGTTTTTGTGTAAGTGCTTTCTGTATCATGTGGTGGTTATAGCCATTTTATGTTAATGCATCCTTTAAAATGTTCATCTCGGCCTTGTTGTTTTCGTTGTCTGTTAGAGTTGTAGATCGGTGGGTTAAGGTTTTAACTACTGAAAATAACTGAGCGGGGTTATGGTGCGAGTTTGCGTTGTGTCCTATGGTACCGCCGGGTTTCTTTTTTATTAGTAGGTCGAGAAATGGCAGTTGGTTGTATTGTTTTGTTTCCATGGTAAATGTAATTTTTGGGTGTATTTTATTCAGGTGATCTAGAAATTATGAAGTTGTTCTCTCCCATGTGGCCATTTTATAAAAGTGTCATCGACGTATAGTGACCATAGCTTAGGCTGATATTCCGTCGTCTGAAGAGCCTGCCTTTCGATCTTTTCCATAAAAAGATTTGCTAGGACTAGTTCTGGAGAGTGGTACTTTTCTTCGATGCAGTCACAGGTACTTTTGTAAAAAGGGAGACAAATCGAAACTCACTAATATATCGTGTATATTCATACTCTGTATAATGTTTAGGATATGTTGTAGTTTTTGACAAAGGGTTGGAGTTCTTTAGTCAGCAATTTTGCTAAAAGAGGTGTCGGAAACGCTATTGCGCTCACTATTAATCGAAGTGGGGCATCTGGCTTGTAGACTTTGGGGAGAGCATACAACTTCGGACATCTGGACGATTTTTCCCTTGGAATTATATTTTTCTGTATTTCTTGATTTATCGGGCTTGCTTTTACTTTTGCCTTCGTTGATTTTTTCAAGTATGTTGTAGGATAGTTTTTCACTGGAGAAAACAGTAACAACTAGTTACTCGAATAGTATTCGAGTAACTAGAAGCGTAAGCAAGATGCTACGAGAATTATGCGAACCGACCTGAAGACGGCATATATGATTCTGTCGAAACGTCGCTTTACCATCGATCCCAGTCAGGATTCAATTGTCAACTGCGCGGGTAAATTCCCTGAAACCAACTAACACATTTAGTGCAGACGAAAACTCAAAAACACATATATACAACATATATATACATACATATATATATATATATATATATATATATATATATATATATATGCAAACAAAATGAAAATATTCATCTGGAAAGTTGATTAACATATATTTTGATTACATTTCTATCTTTTTCCATTAATGCCACCCTAGAATTCGAATATGACTACTAATCTTTTAATACTGCTGCTTTCGCCATATACATTAACAATATTTTTCCGATTTTTACCAAAATTGACCAATCCATGCTATTGAAAAAAAAATTGAAAAAGAGATCTGACCAATTTTGAAAGTTTATTCTATCAAATAAAAGAGAATGATCAAAATCGGTTCAACGTTGCCGGAGGACTGAAAAGTACAACCGAATTGAGAACCTTCTCCTGTTAAAAGTCGGTTAAAAAGGAAAACAGCTTTCTAATCCCGGATATATACCACTAAAAGTGAAACAACAAACAAATGTGTTCGCTTCGCCAAACGAATGTGTTCGCGCATCTACACAAGGAAATGTGTCACAAAGAATAAAATGCAAAAAACTGTTGAAACTTAAATATTCATATCAATCGTCTAGGAAACGTAACATACTTTCCAAATACACGATGTAAAACAACGGTTGCTGTATTAAAATATTAATACGAATAAAAACAACAAGCAGGGTGACGCAGTCATAACGAATTCCGTGCCTGTTTTCTGTAAAATCCTTTAATCTGTTAATCCCCTTATATATCTCCAGTAAAATGCATATGTTCGCCGCTCTCCGCTTTGAAAATGCCACGATTTACATGGAAATGCATTAACATTAAGAAACTTTGTTAATCAGCGTGCACCTCGAATTTAACGCCGAAACATTTAAACGGTAAATTCTTAATTTTCTCATAGCAGCATTATGGCTATTGTAATATGCATTCCGGTGGCACGAATAGAGCCCATCATTGGCTCTTTGTGCTCTTTCGCCGGAAAATGGGAACGGAATAAACAATTCAAAGTTGATGATCCTTACACTTTCGAGTGGATAATAGAAATGAAAGTTTCACTTCAATTTCA
Source organism: Octodonta nipae (assembly GCA_034190945.1). Lineage (NCBI taxonomy): Eukaryota > Metazoa > Arthropoda > Insecta > Coleoptera > Chrysomelidae > Octodonta > Octodonta nipae. Next base: position 43,282,493 of record CM067224.1, on the reverse strand, counting down.
AGCAAATGGGTGTTTTAAGTCAGTTAGAATTCACCTTCGTTCTCACACATTGTGATGGCGTCATAATATCCGGTCCTTGAGGCGCACTGTCTTCTGGAATGGCATATTCTTTTAGTTTATCCAGACACCGAGTTTAGTGATAAAGACTTTGTGTATGGAAACTAATTTAAATTTTTGATCTCATTGTTCGATTAAGCAAATTGGGTAAAAAATTGACAAAAAAAAGGAAGCAGTGGAGTTTGCAGCATATAGTATTTTCCAGTTAATATGTCACATACGGAATTTTTCGTTTTAATATTCTAATCAAAATTGAAATACCTACTTTTAAATGTGGTTCATATCAGATACCTAGGTATACTTAAATGGTAGAAGGCCAAACAACCTACAGGGTAGGTACAAGATATGAAAATCGTTTAATAATAAAATATAAATAGAACTCCCGATTGTTATACAACATTTGGTATGGATTTTCTTGGGTTTCAGCTCCTTACAAAAAATAAATTGCCTGTTCTAAGAACTTCACTATGATAACTAGGGGTTTTTGGGGTCGCTGATACCGAATCCGGGGACCGTTTGACCTTGTTAGGTCAGGGTCAAGGTCATTTGCAGGTCAAATCGTGAAAATCTTTCAAAAAAATCTGGAAAAAATTCATTATGATTCAGAATCCGATGTCAGTTTGATAAAAAATAAATACATTATCACTTTTCCAGTTCCATTCAGCTTTCAGATTTCTTCAATTCCCTTTCAATATTTTTTTTATGGTATGGTATGACCCGATCACAGGTCCTGGGGGTGATTGATAACTCTCATACATCCCCAGGTCTAAGTATGAGAGCTTTCTGACTTTGACAAGGACAATGTCAACTAGTCAGACTATGGAATTATTCTCACACCTTAACGTCCCCCTACAAGGCAGCGTGGCATCGATGGCTTGGTTATCACCTTGGACTTGAAAACGAATTATTCTACCCATCTTCTAGTGAAGCAGTTGTTATTGTTTCAAGTATCCATCGTGGTAGCAGGATTTTGAGTTGTGCTATTGTTAGTGTGTTGATTTGCAATCAATGAAAACAAGTAAAAAAATGTGATTCGCACTATACATTGTATAACCTTGACCCTATTGGAGGAACTCGCAGCTGAAAATCGTGTACTCCCTTTACCCTAGATCTGAGTTACCCAGAGAAACTGTTGGAGAATGGAGACCGGTGAGAGCTTCGCTCACAACAGAAATTGCAGTGCCATTGAATGTCTTTTCAATTTGATCTAAAAGCAGATATTAAAGAGAGATCAAATTAATAAAGGGGACAATGTGATTGCTAATATACTGCTGCAACAGAAGGGTGTCGAGTAAAATTTCTGATTTGATCTTAAAATGGCATTTATTTAGTCCTTAAAAGGATTCGGAATCAGCGACCCCAAAAACATCATAATGATTTTTTTTTAACTACTAATAAAAATTCGAGGAACCCTATTCAAAAATATCATCATGACCATAAAACAATCCAAAAATAATCCCATTAAATGCCTCCTACCCTTCTTTTACCTGAAATTTCAGGGGGTCAATTATTTGTTGGTTAGATCCAAAGTACTAGTCATTTACAATTTGTGCATCAGTGTTACAAGTTGAAAAGAGTAAAGTTGCAAAGTGTGTTTGTGAGAAAAGGACTAAATCTATGGAGTCGCCACAAGGTACCTAACATTTGTTTTGTTTTCTCATCCTTATAAGTGTGGGCGAAACGTCGGAAAACTTTGTTTATATGCTGGTTTCAAATATATAAATAAATAAATTCGAAAAAAAGACTTTGGGATTTTTCAATCCATTGAACGCAAGACCATATATCGTTTCTAGTCGAGGAACTTCATCAGGTACCCTCCCCTCGACTGATTGAATTCTCGAATAATTATTTATGGATATAGTACATATAACTGAATTTAATATGTTATAGCGAAATGAATTCGGACATCCAGGACTTTCAGGAAAATCTAGCTCATAGAGACTCCAAATCGGGAATCGTACTGTGTGTAACGCTGTTTCCCTGTAAATCCTAGGAATTCATTTCGCGATAAAAATTACTCTTTTCTCCAACAGTTATATTGTGAGGTGGAAGGCATTTGTTTGGAGCTTTGTGGAATATATGGTAAGGAAATGTATTTTTTTATCACTCTGTTATTTATAAAAGGTAGGAAAAAAGAGGGGGAATAGTTATTTTTTATTAACGGGTTTTTTACTTTATTTGCGTTTTCTTCTCTATTGGATAGATATGAAAATTTTTGTTGCTCCATCTCTTAAGGAAATTAACACATTTTTTATAAGTTGTAGGTTATAATTTTAAAGAATTCAATTTATTTGACATTCCCTATTTATATAGAATAGAGGTCTCCAAACTGCGGCCTGTGTGCCAAAACTGGCCCGCCAGTGTCATCAATCCAGACCGTGGCAGCTAATGGTTTATTGTTGGTATTGTTACTACTGTGACAAGTTATTCCACATATCTTATATATTGAGGATTCCAGACCAAAGCAGCAAAGTGTGCCTCTAACGACGAAAAATAAAGCAATTTTTAGAGGAGAAATCCTCAGTAATTCTTGAAATAACTATTAATTTATCATCAAATGTTTCTTTTATTGCATATTCGGTAGCTTCTCTAGTCTAAGGGCCAGGGTAATAATCTTGTTGATGCCATAATTGGCTGCGTTCTTTCAACATCACTTCGTCTAAAGCTTTAAACAATAGCTTTTAAAGACATATTAACGCTCATATCTTGTTAAATTAACTTGAAATGTATGACAATCTTTTACACTTACTCCAGTATAATAAACCCTAAGGTCATCATCATTTAGTCTACATTTAGAATATAAAAAACATCAATAATAAAGATAGAGAAAAGTAGGGGTCCAAGATAGGACCCTTGGGTAACCTGATTCCAATTATATTGTTCATTTTCAATTTGCACATATTGTACTTTATCTTGCAAGTATGGATAATGAAACATAAAAGGGTGCAACGCACACCAAAATCTCCAAGCTTCCGGATCAAAATAGCATGAAAAGCCTTAGAGATATCGATATACAACGAATCCATTTGACAATGATTATTATCTATTGCACTGTGGATATCTTGTACAACCAAGTTAGTAACTTACGAATGAGTTTGAAAGGGACCATGTTGACAAGGGTCTAATTTATTTTTTATTTTAAAAACTATTTCTTTTGTCACAAGAACTCCTAATAACTTTCCAAACATGCATAATTGCAAATTAGGACGATAATTTTTAAATAATTTTTTGCCTTCACTTTTAAAAACTGGGGTTACTAATGCCTCTTACAGCAGGTAGGAAATGTTCCCGGTAATAATGATTTGCTACAAATTAAAAATGTGGTAAGACCAAGAAATTCTGATTTTTTTATAAATGTGAATTTTAGGCTAAAAAATCCCATTAATAGTAAAATTGGTTTCATCAGAGAATAAAATATGAATTTTACATTTCTTAGCCCTTCTATTTTACCTGGAATACACTTTTAAGTCATAGACTTGTTCTCTAGAATGTATAAATGAATTTTTTACTCTGTAGGCTCTTATCCTCACAATGCGCTTTACTCAGGCATGCTCAAATGCTTCTTGCAAGGATTTTCTAGGATTTACAAATACTGACGGAAATAGAGTTCCTTCGCACATACAACTTTTATTCGTTCGTTCTTGTATTCTTATTTCAGTGACCAGATCTGTTCCACTTCTACTTTAACTTTAAACAAATTGTAAATATGAAGTAAATTGTTAACATCATTTTACTACATTTTGATAAAAATCGTTGCCGGTTGAATAGCAGTAGAACAAATTTTGTTTCCCATTTGTTTTTACACGTAAGCAGCTTAACTGGTTAGCATATACATCTATCTCAACGCCAGCTTTCATCATAATCTGTACACCGGTTTAAACGTGGAATCGTAATAAACAGACACACCCATTTTCACTTTTAAATATTTGTATGAAATACAATATTTGTATTACAAAACAATTCTGTTTGTAAGTCTTAAATAAAACCTTTGTCGCATTTTGGCGCGCAATGAAAGGTGTAATTGCACAAGAAAGATACCAGTACCAAGAGTAAAGACTCGAAAATCAAATACAACTTAAAACAAAAAGATGGAAGTGAATTCAAAACCATTTCAGTACAACAATTCCTCGGATCGTTTGTCTGTTGTCTTGGGAAGTACTTTCAAACTTTTCAATTCATCTGCCACCAAATAACAATAGTATCGGACGAATCAGCGGAATCAGCCACAAATGCAACGTTCTACTTTGTTATAACGTTAGGAAGACTAATTTTCGGAAGTTTAGCTCGATGGAAACCGCAAGATTTAACTGTGGATAGCTTATGTAGGAACCAGATCGAGCGGAAAGTTTGTTTGCAACATAAAACGGAGGAAGGATTCACGATGTGATTTATAGCGTATACCACATTCGCTGAACTTGTGTTCTCACTGGGAGTTTAATGTGACTGCAATTTAAAGATATTCCTCGTGTTGAAATCTCATTAAACCGCGATGCAAACTTAGACGGTGCATGAATTTCTGAAACACATTTTTCTTTACACTTTATTAATTAATTTTCTTGTGGTGTAAGATCCAGCAAAGTTTTCGGTTATAACTTCAAGGTGTTACGATGCACTTTCACAAAGATTACACGAATTTACATAAGTTTATGTGTTTTTTTTTGTAAAAGTTTATAGATCCAAATAGCGAGTTACTTAATGAAAATTTTACACGGGAGAGTCCTTTAAAGTTATTATCATAAGCAGGTTTCTTGGTCAGCTGAATCAATACCTCTCATTATTTAATATATGACGTACTTTGTACGTACTTTTATTTTGTATTACAGTTTTTATTCGTTATTCTAAAGGCTTGAAGTCAATAGAGATTTTTAAGTGACATAAAATTCAACAGCAAACCGTCTGCGCCACCAAGTAAATAATAGAACAAGATTATAATTGACATAATTTTAACAGCAAACTCGTAGAAGTAAATAATTTGAGTATTAAAAACTCCAAAAATTATAGATATTTTTTCTTTTTTTTTTTGCTTATAGTGTGAAAAGTTTTCATGTGTTCATAATGCCTTCAATTGAAAAACTGTAGAGCTTGGCAGCACTCTTCATAAAGAAAATTTGAAAAGCCGGTATAATGACTGTTTTTAAAAAATTCATAACTTGGTTGTAATAACAGCTGGAACCTTAATCTTCCTCCTAATGATAGTTTATAACCTTGAGATTCAGAAGGCTGAAGATCGATATTGTCTGTTAAATGGATCTTGCAGAATTACAATTTAAATAGTTCGTAGAAATATTTTGCAGATCGTATTGTATTCACCACGATAGTTCGCCAGAAAATGCAAATTATATTTTGGAAGCTCATAAAATGCACATAACTTTGTATATTTTGGTATTTTGTTATCATGCCGCAAAATGTATTAATAATGCTTGTGAATTTTGGCATAAAGGACAAACCCTTAATTCTCCTAAGATGTTTTGACAGTGGCGGATCCAGTCAGTGGAAAAAAAATAATTTAATTAATAACAAGAAACGGTATACAGGTAACTATTAACCTAATAAACCAATTTAAAAATAGACAAATATGCACAGTTAGTAAATAGGTAAATAAAAACCAAATAAACTGTGGAGAAAAAACATATAACACTACAATTAACCATAATTTTCAACTTGTGCCCCCACTTCAATAAAATCCTAAATCCGCCCAGGTGCCTTGACAGCTATTGTCAGTGCACTGCTGGCTGGCTGCCGCATATTCGTATCTACTTTTAATGCAATATTTATTACTATTTTAAACCAATTTCCGGGCATTGTAACAAAAATGCAAGATAGACAAATTGAAGTGAAATTTATGAACTTTCAAAATATCTTTAGTAGGTATATCGCGATCGGACTAGTCTCGTTAATACGGTGGGCTATGCAAAATATCTCTCAAAGTTATTTAAAATCCAATTCTTCCAAAAATACTTAATCAAAAGATATCAATTTTTGAAAAAAATCACTTATTACTAGCTTTTCCGAGTTTACCTACTCGGTGAAAAATAATTCATCAGGTTGAATAAAAACTCATTACGGATTTCTAATTGTCTACAACTTTTCTATTCCGTCGTTACTGTTCATTATATAAGTAAAAAACACAATAATTTCGTATTTTTGCGAGTTTTTATTATTTAAGCAATTTACTTTTACGAATTTGTTGTTAAAATCGTATCAATTATTATCTATTAACTGTTACTGGCTGGTAACGACAATGAGTTCAATTTTTCTCTATAGACTAGTGTATGAATTTAATTCCATCATTTGAAGAAAAGCATTAAGATGATCGTAAACTTACTTTGACTCACCTGAGTAATTTGAACATAAGAAAGTACAACGAAGCACTTCTTCGGGGGGTGATATTAGAAACAATACTCATTATGTCCAGAAAATGCATGAGGGCATCCGTTTTAAGACCAGTTGCTTCTTTCATAAAAGAGAAAATGGCAAAACCCAGGAAAGTTCGTAAAGGCGATAACCGAAGTAATAGAAAATACAGGGACAACTGACATTAATGAGCTAAATAAAGTAATAAAAGAAGCACTAATAATATACCAAAGGAGAGTATTAAACCGCAAAAGTCAGTACTAAAAAAACAAGTGCTTTAAATAAGAAATCTCCAAATTTTTCCGGAAAGACATAAGCCAATGCAATAAAGACTACATACAGTAAACAATTAAACAAAATAAACGCTATAGAGAAAGACAAGGCAAAACTAAAATACAAAATAGGTGAAAAGCGCCAAACCTAAAAGAAAATGGGTAAAATTTCGTATACCCTGATGTCTTTTAAACCAGTTCTTTTTAAAATACGAAAAAAAAAAACAGATTTGTGTTCCTCAGGATGAGACCTTTCATTTGATGTATAACGTGAAGTGTTTGGAATTTTTATTTTTCATTTAATTCTATAATTTGACCCCCTCCCCAGATTAATATTAGGGGTTTCTCCTTATTTTTTTAGGCTAAATAGTTTCAAATATAAGGGAGGATGGTCGACTTTTCTAAATTTTCAGTCCAGAAGTAGTCATAAAATCAAAATTTCTTCATTTACGATATGTACCTACTCTTGATCTCTAAACTATACGCTGATACAGAATTCAACCTTTTCTATCCAGTAGTTTCGGAAAAAATTGGTGTGATGTGGTGGGTAATCAGGAGTGATTTTATAAAGATACCCGTATATTGTATATCAGAATCCTAATGTTACAGATGAAGTTACATCTAAATCTAAAAATCACCAGAGACAACCAGTCATAAGAGATACAAAGAATAGCTGGTCTACCTTAGGCAGAATGGAACAAATTGAAGCAGGTAATTAATAGGAAAATCCCTATGAACTTAAAAGAAAACTGTACAATCAACGTGTGCTCCCAGTTGTAACATAGGAGCTCAAAACACTAACGCTCATTAAAAGCAGAGTAAATAAACTTAGCATATCACAAAAGGAAATGCAAAGAAACTGTATACCATGTAAAGAACACGGAAATTCAAATAAGACGACACAGAGAAAATTATAAAGTTGAAATGGAGAGTTGCAGGTCATATGGTATGACTCAACGATAGTAGATTATGGCAGTGGAGAGCCCCTAAGGAAAAAAAAGAAGCCAGGTCGTACCCCGATGCGTTGAAGGGACAGTATATGGAGAAAACAATACAACTAGATGTAGCTTGCGCAACATCGAGGTAGTTGGAGGCTTATGGAGGGGGCTGTGGACGAGAGAAGCTGGAGGATAAATAACTGAGTTAGAAAGCGAACATTTATTGTCGTTGATATATTTCGGAGGTTTAAGTGAACAAAACAGCAAAGCCGGAGTTCAAATTTTACACAAATGTAGTTTGACATGTTTGAAGGAAACTGTATACAGAAATAGGTTTAAAATGTTAATTAAAATACTTCCAGTCTGATTTTGATAGGCACACCGGGAACAAGTTTTCCTCTATATTAAAAAACATTCAGTAAGATTAGTTAAAAACAGATAAACGTAGTAATATTGCGCTACAGTCATGACTAATAAAGAGTGACCAAAGAAAAAAATCCCAACGATCAGGGAAATTCCCATGTACTTCTTGAGAAATAATTTACTACGAGGCTTATGAAGATTTTACAGTTTTAATAATTCAACAGCTTTTATATGTAGACTATTGTCTTATAAACTAACTTCTTGATGTTACAGTTAAAAAAGACCAATATATTCTGTTCCTTCCAGTTTGTTTTATTAACCAACTAAAATGTTTGTCGAGCGTATTTTCCGTTCAAAAGCAGGCGTACGTAATGGGCTTCCCATTCCTAAAATTGCATTGTTCAATGTAATCCCGATTTGACTCGCGTAACTTATCCTGAACCTTCGTTATGCCCTGCCTCCATTCGACCAAGTTAGATATGCCTTTCGGAATGGGGCGCAATTATTATTGGGGGATTATCGTTATTCCACCGATGCTGCGATACCAACTAGTAGACAGCGAGACGGTCACGTATAATGGTGCTTGTGAATTATCTATTCTAAAAAATTAACTGCCGGAAAAATTGAACTTGAGTCAGCACTGATGGAGATTGTTACCCTTGGGTCATCAATCTTGCAGTTTTTTTACAAAGTAGATAAACAAAGCTAGTTACGACCCTAACAGGAAGTATGTATTTGCAGTATGATCTGCAGAGTAGAGTTTCTAACTTCGCATAATTATGTCAGAAAATAATTCAGTACTTTTGATTAAAAAAATATATAATTTAAAGGTTTACTCATGAAAGTATAAGGCTGTTTTGTGTTTATTTATTGGTTAAAACTAATTAGTTGGGGGTTTGTGCAACGATAATTACTTTAAAGTATTTCTATTACAAAAGCAAAACCTTTCTGGGGTTAGGAATATGTAAGAAGTTATAATAGGGCTAGGAACATAAATTTTACAATTTTCAATTTGTTTAAACAGATGTTAAATTGTGGTTGTGTGTGTGTGTGTATTAAACATCTTGATGAGAATTACGACATATGTCCGTTGAAGAGAAGCTCTCTTATTTTTGATTCTCCATTTCTAGGCTCTTGCGTAATTATCTTCATGATCATCGCAGAAATTGCCACTAATGAACTATTCCCACTTAACAAAGTAATAAAATTATTTTATTATATATTTTTTATTTTCTCTGTCTTCCTCCTCCACTTCACTATTGTTTACTATATTTTATTTGGTGACGTGAGATGTTGACATCTAAGGCTTTCAAAGAAACATACACATTAATGCATCCTCGGTATCAATATGCTTTACATCAGAGATGAAACCAACATTGCCCAGTGTATACCACAAGGAGGTAATCCACACAAATACCCTTCTTCTATGTTTTACCAGTCGCGTCTTATACGAAATATATAGACCACTTGCCATGTTTATCGATTTTGGATAGATCCCTAATATTGTATTTTTGCAAAATTCTTTAACTTTGAATGTGTTTTTGACCGATTTCTAACTGTAGTAAAACGTGGAGTGAGAAAATAATAAAAGACGTTCTATACATTTTTGAATACATTTATTATTGAAATTTACTTTAGTATGTATTGCATAAAATGGCTAAGCAAGAAATATTTTTTAAGTGAAACAAACATGACATTTTGATATTAAATTTTCAATAATTTACTAAACATATTTCTTAAATAGATAATATCTGGTTTTGTTTTAAAATTTATTTTAAAGTATTTAAAAACAAAATCAGAAAATTTTAGCAAACATACACCTTCGACAGCCAGCGTACTTGGGTGTGAAGAAGCATTTGATGAAAGTTCCGTCATATTCTTCACACAACTGAGAAGCTAACCCCGTAATCTATACGTCGCTTCGGATTTAGTAATTATCGTAATGACAAGAGATTTATACAATCTACCACTCAAGTTTTTAGCAACTAAATGTTGTCGATCGATAACGCAATGTACTGCTAATACTCGGGGTAAATTTTGTTTCCATTGGTTAAAAATGCACGGTAGCGCCCAACCATGGTAGGTATCCAGCTGTTGCTACTGAAATTATATCTGGTAAAGAGGTTGCATTTTGAATGAATTGATTGAATATTGCTTCACGTTTAGTGTAGCACAGGGCATCTATTCCTGGAGTTCTTGATTCGTAACATATGCCAATAATGATGCTTCATTACGAGGTAAGATTAGCTAATTCATTTGTACAGAAAAACTTTCACAAGAAGCATACAGATTCATACCTCTTTTCCTCAATAGACTTCTTTAACGGCATTACGATGACGAGACGTACATTTTGTCCACTGTAGATCTCTTATGAACTTTATCTTAGAATAATTGAAAGTGTTTCAACTCTTTACCTATCTTATTGGGGTGATTTCCCAGCTTAGATTTCTGTTATATTTGACCATGTTTCCTATTATTTATCTTTAGACAAAAGAAGTTATATAAATCAAAATCATAGATACTGATAATATAAAACAGACCAAGCAAAAAAAACTTAATTTTTATTAAATATTTTAATTTATTATATATCTATTTAACAAATAGTTAGAGTTTCTAAAGTTTATAGTGCAGTCCCATAATAGATCGACTTTTGGAGAAACGACTCCGATCATATGAAGAAAAACATTGCGACAATCTAATTTGGACCATTAGCAGGTAGGACACGTAGAACTCAAAATGTAATTATGTATATTAGGAATCGAGAAAAACGCTTTGGTGAAAAACAACAAACTAGCATGAGAAATGAACAAGTTCTTGTCACCAGACAACGGATCCTAATAGAAGTTTCCAACTTTCCAGATTAATAAGAAAGAAGCAAGAGGAACCTGACTATAGTTTGATCAATATCCAAGTATGTGTAGTCATGATATCTAATCACTAGGATAAATCCTGATGTGTTAAAATTAGCGGCTTACACTAAGAACAATTAATACTAACAACGAAACAACCACGAGAACTGAGGCATACTCAGCTATATTAAGCCATTACTAGGTGATACTAAGAGATAATAACAGAAATTCTGATGATCATGACCGCAGTCGCTTACAACAAGACACTAAAGACCAATTAGCTACACAAAACGCTGTCTAGAATAAACAAAATAATTGACCAGACCCAGAAACGAGGAATTCGAGGGGTATTTCATACTATATTTTGTATATTGTTATAATATTTATATGTTAGCCAACTTAGGTTCGATCCAAATATGTCACCCCTCGATTTGTAAATAACTAATTTGTATTGATACGGTCTGCCAGGACCAGTATGACTTCGATAAGTATTGTAGTGAAATAGTAAAATAATGCATGGATAGCTAGAATGTTGGTGTAGCCCACAGCGTTAGCTCAAGATTACTTCCGTATATAAGCAACTGTTTAAACCGAAACAGGCAGTTATTATTAAAATACAGAATATGTAAAATAATGATAACTGAATTGCCACTGAAAACATCATCAGTTAGGAAGAATCTTACAAGGCAAAAGCACAGTAAAGAATTTCTCACAGTTCAACAATGGACACACTTCACACCGAAAAAATAACACAAGATAATACCATTTATTTTAAATCGTTAAGACAGTTTCACTGTTCCAGATAGTCTTTTTGTCGCACAAACTAACGTTTGTGGTTATCCTAAATTCACAGTTTTTATGTCTTAGAGACTGAAGAAATAAGTTTGTGAGATAATATCAGTATGAATCTAACACGCTATAAGTAAAATAAGAATTTTACTGGAATATGTTTCAGAGTTATAGGTAAAATGTAAAACTTTCTTATAGACGGTATTTCTGCAAAATGAGGTTCACCTCACGGTCAGATTCTTAAAATTCAGAAAGAGTTACTCTTAAGATACTGAAAGAATGCAAAATGCACTTTAATTGTAATCAACTAACAGAACTATATGCTCACCAAGTAATAACATTAAACACCATAAAATAATGTTTTATACCCAAGAACATTTCAAGTCCCTTTTAATGACAGCATTGTCATCATCTGGAGTTATTAAATAAATTTTGATTAAATATGTATTTGACAAATGCTTGAGTTTTTGGCTGGCACCGCTTCTGGTAAAATGATCAATATAATAAGTGGAAGACTGATTGTTCTTTGCAATCAAAACGTTTCCGTCATTAGCTGTTTCAATCGAGTTCATAAATATTAAACAAAAGAGATGACCAACAACCCTGTGAGAACTTCAATCTTTAATATATTCTCTATTGTCCGTAGACTGACAATTTTTTGCTCCTTCCGAAAACAATAATATGCTAATAAAATAATTAAATCCACATCAAAAACAAAATATTTAGTATGAAAGTTACTACGCCCAAAAATCAATACGAATATATTACATTGATAACACAGCCCCACAAAAAATAAAGTCTTGTGCATGTAGGCTTAGGTTTTTGGGGTCGCTGAATCTTAATACGGGGTCAGTTTGACCTCATCAGGTCAAGGTCAAGGTAATTCCAAGGTCAAATTACCATAATCTAATCAAAAAATCTGAAAAAATTCGTATAAATGTTTCTGGGGTTGCTGAATTCGAATTCAGGGTCGGTTCGACCTCATCAGGTTAGGTTCCAGATTCGGATTTAGCGACCCAAAAAACATATGTATGAGTTTTTTCAGAAATTTTGTTTAGATTTTGGGGATTTGACCTTGGCTTGACCTTGAACCTGTCCTGATGAGGTCAAACCGACCCCGGATTCGGATTCAGCGACCCCAAAATCACTTATATAAATTTTTTCAGATTTTTTGATTATATTATGGCAATTTGAGCTTGGAATGACCTTGACCTTGACCTTGACCTTGACCTGATGAGATTAAACTGATTTGGATTCAGCGACCCCAAAAACATAGACCTACATAGATCCGGTACGATGCACAAGACTTTATTTTTTTATGGGGCTGTTTAATTTTACCACTAAACTTTAACAACGCTTCATGCTGCAACTATGATGATGGTTCTGAAAGAACGCTAGCCTGTCATTGTCAACCTTACAGGTTCTGGAGATAGCCTGTACTGCACAACTGTTGTGGTAAGACCAAAGAGAGAGAGGGCAAGAGGCTGTTTCACTCGGTTGGGAGTTGCTTCTAATGAAATACAATTAGCATTGTTGTTGTTGTTACTGTCTCTATTGCCCTCTCTTTTTACCCTTGCCACGATTTTGTTCATGGCAAGCTATCTCCAGAAAGTAAGTTGTCAACCAATATAACAGAATATAACGCTCCCTTCATATATAATTACTCAATATTTGCCCGCTATGCAAGATTTCGGACAAAAAATATGTTCAGTAAAAATAATTTTGCACCTGCTGTTAATTAATGCAAAATAATACCTATTTTTGTTTGAAACTCAAATATTGAACTTTACTCATTGAATTAAAAAATTTCCTTTACCACCGTGCTATAATAAATTATTTGAAAATATATATAAAAATAAAAATAATCTAAATTAAATGTATAATATTAAAATTAACATAAAATATTAAAAAAATATATATATATATAACCGACTTCCACCTATAACTAAAAAGCTGAAAATAATTATAAGAAAATACAACTCTAGCAAATAAATAACACATTCAATGTTGTTAGGTACCTATCCAGAATGTAAAAAATGTAAACATTAAAAGGTGCTCATTCCGTACAAATTAATTACCTACCAATCTAGTATATTTCGGTGCCAAGCACATCTAAAATCCTGCATTGCGTACTAATCTACTACTTCATCAAACTTGATCGTTAATTGGCACCGACTTCAAAAATATACTAGATTGGTAGGTAATTAATTTGTACAGAAAGAGCACATTTTAATGTTTACATTTTTACTTCCTGGGTAGCTACCTAACAACATTGAACCTAACAACATTGAATATGTTATTTATTTGCTAGAGTTGTATTTTGTTATAATTATTTTCAGCTTTTTAGTTATAGGTGGAAGTAGTTTAGATATTTTTTAATGTTTTCTTTATTCAACTTTTTAGTTTTTTTGAGCTCGGATAGTGATCTTTATTTTTTATTTTGTATGTATAACCTTAATAGGACCAGGTAACATCGAAAGCCTCAACATTACACAATGATATATTTTCATTTAAATTGACAGTTAAAAGTTTACTATACAAAATGTAATAGTACGCGTTAACTTAATTAGCCCACAATATGTTTATGCCTTTTGGACCACGCCATGTAACCTTTTTTCAACTTTTTTTGGTAACCCTGTATAACTGTAGATAATTCCACTCCGCACTATGTACCAACCATCATGTATATACGACTACCCACTGACAGCTATAAATTTGTTAGCTGCCTTCTGTAAATTATAGGACGGAGTAGAATCAATCCCATATTTACGGAGTCAAATCCGTCCTATAGATTAGATTTCTTTATTTGACTACGGCACATATTAAACAATGTTTGTAGCAAGTCAAAAATACAGTCTTAGTGAGAAAAAAATCACAATTAAAATAATACAAATATGAAATACATGTTAAAAATAAGAACAGATATAAACAATTAAAAATTAGACACTAAAATTCGGGGAGTACATTTTGTGGTTCATGTAAGCAGTAACTGAGTAAAAACAAAACTTTAGTAGGTAATTCTTCAAACTCTTTCTAAAGTTATTTAAGCTCAAAATTTTTAATTCTTCTGGCAAGATATTATGTGCATTGTAGTTTTGTGAGTTTTCCATTGTCTTATTTAATCGAAAACGGGTTGTTCAAATATTTGACGAATCAAAAAGTACTGTATTTCAAGAAACTCTTACTCTCTTTAAACAGTTTAACTAAGTAATGCTATGATTCTATTTGAATTATTTCTCCCATCTCACATTAAACTTACTCAAAGTTTATGAATAATTTATGGTCGATGAACTGACAGAATTTTCACAAAGCAAAGCGGATAACCGGTTGATCTGAATCAAACTTCAATAAGTCTAATGCATCAACAGGATACGAAACTTTAGAAACTCCCGTAATTATTATTCAGGATCTCCCCAATTTCATCGGTCGACCGTAAGATAGTTAGGATTTAGAATGGAATATTTACTCGGAAAAGCGATAAACAGAATCCAGTACGAGTTTGGCCAGTCTGATGTACCGTTTTCTACAAATAACTGCTTTAATTCAAGCCTATCGATTTCTTACGTTTTATTTAGCACTGAAAATACACTGTTCGAAAATACTATTGGATTGAATCTTTTAAATAAACATAATTTTATTTAAAACGTGATTGTAATTAGAACTTTCAGAATCAACAATATTTCCGTATATACAATTTAGGGATACTCTCATAATATCACTCCGGATTTCTGCCTCTTTCACATCACAGCAATTTTCTCTAAAACTACTGGACGGAAAAGGTTGAAATTTGGTACCAGTGTGTAGTTTGGTGACCAGAACAGGAGTACGTTAATGCAGAATTTTTATTTTAAAGGTACCTCCGGGGGAAAAACTAAAAAAATCGACCGTCCCCCTCCCTTATCTCCAAAACTATAATAAATAAAATTTAAAAAAATAGAGATATAGGGCCTCACCTGAATTTTACCGAAAAAATAAGGAGAAAACTCTACTTTTTTGGGCAAATTACAGAATTAAATGGAAAATATAAAATTAATGTTTTTTCTAACCCATCCTGTAATATATCAAATGAAAGTGCTCATTATAGCGAAAACAAATATATATTTTTTAATATTCTTAAATATATAAAATTTTACCCATTCCCTCTTCATCTCCGAAACTAAAGGACAAAAATTTGAACAAAATTAGGGATATAGGACCTCATAGGAGAAACCCCTAATATTAATTTTAGGGGGCGAATTACAGTATTAAATGGAAAATATAAAATTTAAATTATTTATAACGCATCATATAATATATCAAATCAAAGGGCTCATTATGACGAATACAAATATATTTTTTTCATATTGTTAAAATAAATATTATTATATATTAAATATTTATTTTAAAATATATTAACTACAAGACCTAAAATTATTTGTTTACAGGAAAAATACGAAGAAATCCCTAATATTAACTTTGGGGGACAAATTATAAAATTAAACGGAAAATAAAAAACTATTTTTAACGCATCATGCAATACATCAAACGAACGGGCTCGTTATGAGGAATACACATATATATTTTTCATATTTTAAAATTAATTGTTTACAAAATATTAATAAAAAAATATAAAGAATTCTCATTTCCTGCTTTATTTCCGAAACCATACTACCTAAAATTTTGAAAATAATTGGGGTTACTGGGGCTCACTGGAAATTTATAAGAAAAATTAGTAGAATACAGTAGAATACCCCAATATTAATTTTGGGGACAAATTATAGAATTAAATGGAAAAAAACATAAATTTTCAAACGCATCATGTAATATATCAAATAAAAGTCTCATTATGTGAATTACAAATATATCATATTTTTAAATTATTTGTTTGAAAGATATTAACAAAAATATTAAACATCGACTTAATTCTCACTTTAGAAACTACTCTATCCAAAATTTTGAAAAATATATTTTATTTGTATTTCTAAATAATTTGCCTATAAGATTTAATAATTTATTATTTAAAACTTGACCTATTTTCTCCTTTGTCTTCCAATCTTCTACATACCCTAAAATTTAAACAGTAGATTACAAAAGGCTTCTCTGAATGTTTATTAGTAAAATAAAATTTCCTATGTTAATTTTGGGGCCAAATTAGAAAATTAAATACATATTTTTATAAAAATCAAGCGAATCATGTAGCAGATAAAATAAAATGTTTATGTGTGGAACATGAAAGTGCATATTTTTTATACATTTAAAACGCTTCCTTTAAAAGATATTAGAGTAAATATCAGAAAATGCACTCAATCCATGCTTGTCTGAAAATGGAAAATTGTATCAAATCTTGAAGGTAGTACGGAACCCTTAGGATGCGATTCCAACTCTCACTCGACCAAATTATTTAATTACTAGACGTTACCCGCGGTTTCACTCGCGTACAGACTGTCCAAGTCTTTGCAAAAATTATAACTTATGAAACATAAGGATTATCCTATATAACAATTTTTCTAACATTCTTGAAACACCCTACTTAACTACATATCCATCAATCCTGAATATATTTCATCTAAACTGCAAGTGCTTATAGTCCCCCTATGTAACAATTTTTTTCTACTCCAGCCTATAGTGCTACCATCCTGTATATGGTGCTGTTTATTTGTCACCCAATATAACTTTTTTAACGCCTAACTATAACTCTACTGCTCCCTATATTTCAACTATGCAACTGCTGACGGATATAACAGTTATTTCTGATATTTTTTGAGTCACCTTGTAAAGTACAATTTTTAATCACCGTTTATATGCAACTTTTTCCAACATTGTGTTAAACACACTCTAATACTTTAATTTTGTTTCGCCCCATATTTTAGTTATTCCATTGTGTGTCAATGTAAAAACGCATTTTGCACCCTAACACCACATATTTATTTTAACACTCACCCAAACTACAACTGCTTATTGGCCCCCTAAATAACAGTTTTATTCAACCATTTTTTGAACAGCCTTGTATAACTATAACTCTACTTCCATCTATATTATAACCATTCTATATATACTGCTGCTATTTAGTCGAAACATTATAACTTATTTTTTAACCATTCTACGCTATATAACCATTTTTTAACCATCCCTCAAACTATATTTTGTCTCAATCTTATATTTCAACCACCCCTTATAATACAACTTTTTCTAACATTGTTTTAATCACACTGAACAACTATAATTTTACTTAGATTCATGTTCCAGATATTGCATATATTCAACAGTTCATGTTCTATCCTACAAAAAAGTATCCAACCTGTGTAACTATAATTCTACTCCACCCTCTATTTCAACCACCTTGCATATACAACTACATTTTTTAAATACTTAACTATAGCACTACTCTACGCTATATTTTAACTATCCAATCTGTGAAACTGATTATGAGCTACGATATTTCACATTTTTTTTCAGGTAATTTAAACCACCCTTCATTTGCAACTTTTTCTCACCTTGAATCACACTGTGTAACTATAACTTTACTGCGCCCCGTAGTTCAGATACTCTATATATCCAACTGCTATATAACAAAATTTTTCTACCATTTTTTCTCACCCTTTATAATTATAATGCTACTCTTTTCTATATTTTAACAACCTTGTATATGCAACTACTTATTTACCACTCAATATAACATTTTTGTACCATCCTAGATCCTTATAATTTTAACCACCCTGTATAAAAAACAGCTTCTAACATTTTTTCAATCCATTTCATAATAATAGGAAGATATCTAGGTGATCTCATAAGTTTTAATAGCGAATTTGAAAATTTTCTATGTACATCTCAAGTATATAGGTAGTAATGCTTTACTATTCGGCTCCTTAGATCAATGAGTACCAAGCTCGTTTTGTATGTATACCAGGTATACCTATATAAATGAAAATTGTTAAATAAGCATATGCAGTAAGAATATTTGAGTTATAGCGGAGGGTTAAAAAAACGGTGCTTTTAGTGTTACATTCTCCGGCCTAATAGAAAATTCAGTGACAACACATGTCAAACTCTAAACTGCTATTTGGAGTATTTATACAGGGGGTGTTTAGTTATAGCAAACAAAATCACAAAGTAAAATGATAGAAGGAGTTGTATTTAGATGATTATTGAAATATAGGACGGAGGATAGGGGTCCATAAGCAGACGTATATATAGGATGGTTGGAATATAGAGTGGAGTGGACGTTTGGTGGTATAAAAATGAAGAATTAAAATTATATAGGGTGATTAAAAAACTGTTATATGATGTGGACGTAAACAAATCATATACAGGGTGGTTAAAATATATGCTCTAGTTGAATTATATTTATACAGTGGGATTAAAAAATTATTTATTTTATAGCCTATAAGAAGTTGCATAAACTGTTGAGACGAATTAATGTTATACGGGGCGATAATATAAAATGTTAAAAATGAAATAATTTATGGGGTAGAGCACAAGGAGTTATATACGATAGTTGAAATATAGGACGGATTTGACTAAACATGGGACGCATTCTACTCCGTCCTATAATTTACAAGAGGCAGCTAACAAATTTATGCTTGTCCGTGGGCAGTCGTATGTACAGGATGGTTGGTACATAGGATGGAGTGCAATTATCTATAGTTATACAAAGTTGTAAAAAAAAAGTTGAAAAAAGGTTACATAGCGTGGTCCATAGGGCATTAATATATTTTGGGCTTACTAGTACATTTTGTTCGTAAACATTTATCTGTCAATTTAAATGAAAATGTATCACTGTGTAATGTTGAGGCTTTCGATGTTACCTGGTCCTGTCTATAAAGGTTATATATACAAAATAAAAATTAAAGAATGAAAACTACCTGAGTTCAAAAAACTAAAAAGTTTATAATAAAACAGTTTTAAAAAATATATAACCGACTTCCTATAAGTAAAAAGCTGAAAATAATGATAAAAAATACAACTCGAGCAACACATTCAATATTGTTAGCTACCTACCCAGGAAGTTAAACATGTAAACATTAAATGGTGCTCTTTCTGTACGAATTAATAACCTACCAATCTAGTATATTTTTGAAGTCGGTGCCAAGCAACAATCAAGTTTGATGAAGTAGGAGATAAGTACGCAATGCAGGATTTTAGATTTGCTTGGCACCGACTTCAAAAATATACTAGATTGGTAGGTAATTAATTTGTACAGAATGAGCACCTTTTAATGTTTACATTTTTACTTCCTGGATAGGTACCTAACAACATTGAATGTGTTATTTATTTGGTAGAGTTGTATTTTGTTATAATTATTTTCAGCTTTTTAGTTACAGGTGGAAGTCAGTTATATATTTTTAATGTACTAAGTTTCCTATACTAGTATATAGAACACCCTGTAAAATTACAGTTGATATATCAGTTGATTTTTTTTAAATTGAAACATGTTACATTGGCATATTCCGAATTTTAAATAAAAGCTAAGCTGATTCAAGTATCTAATATTTGGTGCTTGCGGTGGAACCAATATAGTAATTGTGTTATCCAACATGGTATTTTCACTATATCTACCGTTTCTGTCAATTTAGGGAGATAAAATATCTACCAGATTTTAAGCCAAAAAAAGATTTATTCAAATCAGTTCAGTAGTTCTTACTTGATGCCCGAACAAACAAACAAACAGACAGACAAACTTACAATTTTATAATAGTGCAATATACTTCGTGGGTTTAATTTAAAATTATACCAACTAATATTTACTTTCACTTTTCTAGAACTTTATTTACATTAAAACAGCTGATTCACAATACATTCTCATATACGCTAGTCGACGCGGTATCACTGACTCTGCGATCGTGGCGTGCTTCCTTTAATACCAGCGTAGAATTCTCCAGTAGAAATCATCATCGCTCCTTCCGCTGCCGAGTCTTTTCGAGAATCGTATTTTTTATCTTAAAGCGTTTGTTGTCGTCCTGAAAAGACACAGGGTCGGCTTTGGGTAAATTTCGTAACACTGCCCCCCCCTTTAATTCTGATCGTCCCGATCAGAAACTAGTCGATCTAAATGAACCACCTTCAATTTAGCCTTGGGGTTTCGACGGATCCGGTAGACGACGTCATTAAGCCTCTTGACCACCTCGTATGGACCATCCCAGGCGGGTGTAAGCTTTGGGGATTTACCCTTGCTCCGTTGGGGGTTGTACAACCAGACTTTGTCCCTCTCCTGTAACCCGACTGAATTGGCCTTGAGGTCGTATCGCGTCTTCATCCGGTCACTGGTGGCCAACATCTGCGTTCGGGCTAATTCGTGTATTGCCAGCATGTTATGTCGGAGCTGCTCGGCATAATCGTCGATGTCTTGGGGAGGTTCTTCGGGGGAGCCAAATGCCAAGTCGCATGGTAATCGCAGCTCCTTTCCGAATAGGACCCTGGCTGGGGTCAAGCCTGTACTATTATGTACAGCAGAGCGATATGACAACAGGAATAGGGGAATATGCTCATCCCAATCACGCTGGTTATTGCTGACGACCTTGGATAGGTGTTGTTCCAAGGTCCTGTTGAATCTTTCCACCATTCCGTCTGACTGTGGGTGTAATGGTGTTGTTCTCGTTTTCCTGATCCCCAACATCGTGCAGACCTTCTGGAATACATTCGATTCGAAGTTACGCCCCTGGTCTGAATGTAATTCCATCGGGACGCCAAACCGGCTGAATAGTTGTTCTACTAGCACCGTCGCTACCGTGGTTGTCTCTTGGTTGGGTATCGCATATGCCTCAGGCCATTTGCTGAAGTAATCCATTGCGACCAGAATGTATTTGTTCCCCCTCTCGGACTCGGGAAACGGACCGGCGACATCGATGGCAATTCTCTCAAATGGGACGCCCACATTGTACTGCTGCATTCTGCCCTTGGTCCGGGTCTTCGGGCCCTTACTGGCGGCACATGTGGCACATTTGCGGCACCAAGCTCTGACGTCTTCGAAGTAATTCACCCAGTAGTACCGCTGGCGAACTTTGTCTAGGGTTTTATTCATGCCCAGGTGGCCTCCGGTAATTCCATCATGTACTTCGGTCAGGATGGCTGGTACCTTTTTCTTGGAACTACCAGTTGGGACTTGGTTTCTCGTCCATCAGCGCTTTCCCAAACTCGCTTGAGCATTCCATTGTCTACTCTTAGAGAGTCCCACTGAGCCCATCTAGCTACCTCGTCCCATCGTGGCCTGGGTGCCCCTCTCATTTAGACTGACAAGATTGGTTCGATGTCTGGATCAGCCATTTGGTCCTGGATGCACTGTTCCGTTGTCCAGTCTTCATTGGCCTGCAATCGGATCTGCCTGATGGAGATACCCTCTCGCTGTTCCGTCTTCAGACAATGCTTGCATTCCGCTCTACAGGGTCTTCTGGATAGAGCATCGGCATTATTGTGCAACCGGCCGGCACGGTGTTCCACCTTGAAGTCGTATTGCTGTAATTTCTCCATCCATCTGGCCAGTTGTCCTTCCGGTGTCTTCATGTCCAGCAGCCATTTGAGTGCGGCATGATCTGTTCGGATTAAGAAATGACGACCATACAGGTATTTGTGGAAATGGTCTACAGCCCTTATTATTGCAAGAAGTTCTTTTCTGGTGACGCAATAATTTCTTTCTGGCTTCGAGAATCCACGGCTGTAGTACTCGATCACCCTCGATCTTAAAGCGTTTGTTGTCGTGCTGAAAGGACACAGGGTCGGCTTTGGGTAAATTTCGTAACACTAGTATAGTTGTAGCGAAATTGCTGCATAAAGTGCTTATTCACAAAGTACCCCACACAAATTTTATAGGTTTGGGTTCCCGGTCAAATTAGCTGCAATTTTGGTATTTTGTACTTCATGACGACCTGAGCAAAATTTTCCAGTGACACAAAGTCGAAACATGGACAGGTTTTGAGATATCAGGGTCATAATGAACAAACATATACAATTTTCGGCATATCCAAGATTCATATTAACTTGAAAAATATGAACTACTCGCTAATTCTGGGTAATTAAGTCATTGATTATGACATAGAACCTCTGATCATGACCTTACAACTAACCTTCAAGGTCATTTGAAGGTCAAACTAATTTTCAAGCTAAGATTGCGTAATTTTTTATAACAATAGGCAAGAATCAGAAAAAAATTCTTAATGAAATAATAACTTAGGAATCTGACGATGTGAAACTCGTGAACCGGAAACTAAACGGTTAACTGCGATGTAGGCCGTTATTGACCTAAATCCGTATTTGCACCCTCTGTCGACAATTGTCCATTACCAACTTCAAAACTTCCGAGCTTTCATTCTAGTTGAAAGACTCAATCCTCGTAAATGCTGAATATCTTGAAAATCAGTTTGACCTTAAAATGACCTAAGGTTACTTGCAAGGCTATGATCAATGGTTCCGTACCATAACCTATGACATAATTACCCAGAATTTTTAGCGAATACTTTTCAAGTTAATATGAATCCTGGATACTCCGAATATTGTCTATTTTTGTTCATTATGACCCTGATATCTCAAAAACTGCCAATTTTTAGAATTTGTGTCTATGAAAACTTTTGATTAGGACGTCATGAAATACAACATACCAAAATTGCAGCTATTTAGACCGAGAACCCAAACTCCTAAGATTTGTGGGCGTTCCTTTATGCATCAAAATGCATATGAACTTCGCTACGCGAGAGCTTAAACGTGGAGCATCATTATACAACAGATGAGGAAATAGGAAAAGGAGATGTAAAAACCTTGTAAAACACCAGTATTCTTCTAGCCCAAATGATACCACCCGAGAGGGGTGTCTAAGATTACAGGCGAAGCTGCTGCCTTATACTTATCGTCGTTGGATGGCCAAAGCTAGGGACTCAACACCAAACAAAAAGAGCTAATTACAAAAATATAAAAAAACAAGATTGACGAAGGGGAAATGGAACAGGAAATATTGACAATATATCAATAAATCGTTATTTTAAGTCCAAATGGCCCCAGTTTAAATTTCACTAGATTTTAAGAATGAATTGTATGAAACACTCCAAAATATTTTAAATGACATGAAACCCAATAAAGAGATATGCATATTAGGACACCTAAAGGCAAAACTAGGACAGAAAAAGGAAGTTTGATTGTAGGGCACTATGATAATGAAATGGAAATAAGAATGTTTCACATCAAGCCCATGGCTAGCGGGAGATCCAAAATTTTGGAATTTTTTGTTTCAAGATTCAATTTTTAATTTAATCAACTTTTTTAGAAGAATAAATTTTATATTTATACAATTTTATATATCCTGGAAATAAATGAACAAAAATAATAATTTTGCAGGATGTAAGGTTGGTATATATCAAAAATGTCCTAATTCGGCCTCTCGATGTAGCCAGATGAAAATATCATGTACGTAAGGAACCTATAACATTGGTTTAAGATTGGTATTTTGGAAAGCTTCTTCTTCGAAAAAAATCATAAAGAAATTGGCTATTACTGGTGAGAACGATGAGCCAATGGGAGCACCCTCTGTTTGTTTGTATCTTTGTCCATTGTATATAAAATATGTGTTGTTTAGGCAGGATATCTTCTTAATAGCTTCTTTAACTGGAATGCTTGGATATAGTGACTTCACATCTGGGGCTAGCTATGATGTCGGTGTTGTTCGTTTTTAGGTGTTATATTTTCCTAATGAACTATTTTGAGTTTCTCAGGTAGGAATCCGCTTCCTCCACCTTGGGCTGCATAAACTTGGCTATATATTTTTACAGTTTTTGGGTTGCTGAGTTTACAGTACTTACGATGGTTAATAGAAATCCTTCTTTGCGTATTGTTGGAAGTTAGTAGAGTCTAGGGCACCTGGTTGACTTCTCGCGTCGTATCGTATATTGTTTCTTGATTTCGTTAACTATAGGTGATTCCTGTCTTTTGGTTTTTGAAACACTTTTTCCAAAAACGTTGTTGATTTCCGGATTGTTGGTTTGTAGCTACTGTCATTCATCTTTGGATTTTATTCTTCTTTGTTCATCACTAAGGTAGCTTTACCTTTATCAGCTGGTAGAAGTAAAATATCTTTATTTCTACGAAATTGAAATTATTCTGGACACTTCTTGTCGAATTTCTTCAGAATTTTCTTCAGTCGAGGATTGTAATGAACTGCTGTAATAATTTCTTCGGTAGGAATTGTTTTAGGAGCTATGGCGAACTTGAATCCTTTGCTCAGAACCATGTTTTCCGTTTCGTTGAGATTATAGTATGAGAAATTATACACTACTCTGTCCGTATCGATACTTGGACGTTGTTCGTAAATGATTTTCGTGATAGCTTTATTTATTTCTTGGAAAGCTTTTCCATTTTGAGTTTTCTTTCTGATTCCGTTCGCCAAAAAGCTAATTTCTCCACTAAATTCCATATGACTGGATGTATTCGACTGCTCAAATCCAGATGAAGGTTTAGTAGTTCTTTCTCAATGCTGGCCAATTGTTTTCTGTTACGATGTATCTGTTAGATAAGTAAGGCTCTGCCTCCTCTTAAGAATTCCGTTCGTTTTCTTAGTTTTGGTAAAACCCGTTAGCACTTTCGAGTCTCGACAGCAGCAAATATGAGAAACTAAGAGAGAAGAAATCGAAACTGTTGTGTGATGTCGTTTTTCAGAAAAAGTGTAGAGAAAAAAATTTTTTGGGCCAAGTATTATTTGAGGAAAGCACGGATAAGTGAAGTACATTGGGTAATAAAAGTTTGGCCAGATAAACTGGTTACAATTACTCTTTAGGTGCATACAAGAGGTTTGTCTAGTGACGTAAAAATTCCCGCTGGTAAATGTCGTCGTTGGAATGTCGTCATATTGCAGAAGACAAAGGATTTATTGATCGACGGTTGTTTGGATTTGTTTCAAAATATATGAAAGATTAATTTACTTCTGGTGTTTTTCAAGAATATTGTTGTCAAATGATTGTACACCAATTCTGTAACAAGTATGAACAATGTTAATTACAATCCAAAGGTAAATGAAGCATTATTTAACAATTAATGGAAAACATTAAATATCAAAAAACATTAAGCTAAGGTGTTGCAATGGGGGTGCCACAAGGCTCAATATTGGGCCCTGTTCTATTTCTTATATTTATTAATGATGTTTCATTATCATGTCCCACATCTGATATTAAAATTCTCTATGCTGATGACACAAATTTTGGCATATTTGGAAAAAGTGATTCTGAACTTGTCAGAAATGGTAATGTAGCCACTCGGGAATTTCATGACTATTGTAATTCACATGGTTGAACGGTAAATGTTAAAAAATCACAAATAATGTCATTCCTACCTAAAAACAACACAAATAAATTAAGTTATCTTGTCAGGTTAAATAGTGAATCTATTGAGCAGACAAATTTAAGTAAGTTCTTAGGAATAATTGTTGATAATAAACTTACTTGGGAAAAACACATTGATTATGTAACAAATAAATTAAGTAAGACCTCTTTCTTAATGCGCCAATTAAAATTTACCGTAAGTTTCAATGTTCTTAAATTAGCATATTTCGGCCTAGCGGAGTCGATTTTGTCATATGGCCTTATATTTTGGGGCTGTTCAGCTCATATTAACAAAGTCTTCTCTACACAAAAAAATATCTTACGATAAATTATGGAATGTCTTCGATGGCACATTCCATAGAGAATATTCAAAAAAATGTATGAAGTAGATGTTGCGGTTTTAGTTCAATGCTGGTTCAATGCAAGTATATAATTGACGAAGGACCTTTAGCGGAACAATCAATAAACACGTGCCGTCACATAAACGAACCACTAAATAAAAGTTATCACTAACCTTTTATGTCGAAGCTCTGGTGTTTTCTTGGGTCTTCTTTCTTCGGAGGCTAGCCCCGTAACAGCTGGAACAGTTTCTTAGAGCTTCTTCTGGAAAACACGTTACACAAAAAATAGAGACGTAATGTTCATTGATTGAGCATACAAAAAATGCGGGTTTAACAACAAATGATGCGCTTTTGTAAACACAAAAGAAACAAAATGAAAGCGGTTTAGCGGTCGTTACGAACGAAGCTACTAACTCGCGGAATCGTAACGCAAAAAAACAACAATAAGCGCCGTCTCTTCAAACGGGATCAAAGCGTGACCGAATAGTTCGGAGCACAACACACACAGCTGGTGTTTCCCCATTAACCAGCTGCAAGCAATTTTTCATTGAGTTTAATATTCTGACGGTCCACTCATTATATATTTACCTATTAATAATGAATATTAATAAGCAAGTATCACTTACTACAAATGATCAAATACGCAATTATTCAACTCGTAGCAGCAATGAACTAGATCAGCCATTCTCTAGGCTATCAGTTGGGCAAAATTCCCATATCTATAGGGGGACTATAAGTTTTAATAAATATACGCGAGCTAGAGGGAATGAGAAAAGTATAGTGAAGTTTGGAAAGGAGCTCTATACATATCTGTCCAGAAAAGCATACTATTCGTATGATGAATTTTTGAAAGATGCTGAGTGACGCGGGTGGTGATTGTTTTGACAAGGCAAATAAATCATTTGTATTTGTAAGATTATTTCTTTTGTAAATGCAGTGATTTTAAATGTTGAATAAAGGAATATTTATTTATTTATTTATTTAATGACCACCTTATCACTGTGAACATAACTCCACTGAATCAATGTAGCTCAAATTTGGGAATATTACACGAAAAACAATGCACGTTTAAACGTCAACACATTTCACAACTATTATATGACTCAATGTCAAAAATGTCAAGTATCAAAAAGGTATAAACCATATCAGAGCAACGAACTTTCTCGTAGACGATAATGAAGAAACTGAATGTGGTTCTTCCTTAGAAAAGACAACTTTATTTATTTAAGTTTATGTGGTGCTACGCACAAAATATATTCAATGTTACATTTCTAGAAAACGTGTGAAAATATTTTTTAGAAAATTTTACATATTTTTATAATAATTACCGGAAAGTAGTTGTTTATATTGCGTGGGTTCGTGTTTTCTGTAACGGAAGCATACGATTATCGGTAAGTCCCATTAGTTTCGCTTATTCGTATTTTGTATTTGAGGTTTATCCAAATTGTCTGAGATAAGAATGTATCGACATGTGCATTTTGTTCATGGAAGAACCTTATAAAAATGTAGAATCTCCGTCATATCAACTGCGAATATAGATTTTTCTCAACTCTCAAAATATACCAAAGCTATCCACACATTCATCAAAAGTCATTGACCTCACCTACACCGAAAAATCTACCTGGAATCAATCTTGTGGAGAGATCTCTCCACTACGTACATTTTTTACGGATCCCTCTTTGATTTCGATTAAATTTACGGGAATGCACCTTGTAGATAAGCCCTTTGTAGTGCCTCGAAGGCGTTACTCTAAAGGGCATTGTGGGTGATTGACATTGCTGCGTTTTATCTACCCCAACACTGTCGGAGGGTTCACGCAATGCGGTACTTAGTTTCATTTGTCTTCGTGAAAAATTACGTAGGGAAGGGAAAATGTGTTATAGGAATGCTCGTTAGTTGAAGATTTCTTAATCGCGCTACATCTAGAAGAGTTGATAATTGCAACCCGCTAGTCGGCAAAATTCCTCTCATTCATCAAGTCTGAAGGCGTTGCTCTTCTTTTCAGATAATGACGATCACTTTTGGACGTTCTTTAATTGTTACGTGTCTTGCTGTAAATTAAAATGAAGCTAAAGCCCAAAAATTGTATGTCGGTTTATGACGGAAAGATCCTGGTTTTGATAACCCATTTTGGCCTGTCAAATTATAAATTATTGTTATGCTCAAGGTTAGGATAAACATGAAATAAACTATTTTGGTTTAGCCTAAGAAGATGAGATCTTATGTGTCGCAACGGCTTTGAATGTCAAAAATAAAATTTTGATATTAGGTTCCAAATATTTTTTACACGTATATCATATTTTTCAAACTACTATGAAACGAAAATTAAAGTCAAATTAATTAAGACTGTATTTTGAGATCAATAAAGTAAGACTACAAAAAATAGACTAGCCCAACGTTAAAATACTATATAAACATTCATATAATTTTAACATAAAACTAAGCCAAACATGAGCCTCTAAATTTTGTCTTTAGACTATGTAAACCGTAAACGGGATATGCGTGATGCGGGTGGTGCGTTAGATCAATGGGACAACCGCAAATTATCACACACAAAAAGCCACAATTATGTCCTTTTTGGAAAATAAATACCTGGGTGATTGTAGCAATTTTTTGTTGTGGCATGGGTCAGTGGGTTTGTTTTCATCCGCAGTTTCAGATTGCGGCTGTCACTTTGACGCAGCGCACCGCCCGCAATCGCAAATTGCGTTTGGGTTGAACGTAGCCTATGGCTAATGTTATATATATTTGTTTATGAAATGAGGCTGTTTACTTATCTGATATTTTAATTTCCAATTCTGTCTTTTATTTTCCGCCACAGTTTCTTAAAATAGTATTTGTTAATAAATTGTTTTTCGTAAGCAATTGTTAAGTCACTGTTGAAAATAATACTTTTTTATTGTAAATTTAAAATACTCATAAAACTATATCAGTGCTTTTATCTTTAACACATTGTCTGTTTAGATTTTTTATCAGCATATGTTTATCTTCAACTACAAGATGATGCAAGAACATCAATTCATTTAATCTTTTTTAAAGCAATGACACATCTATAACCTTCTAGGTATGTAATTACTAGCATTTTGGTTTCAAATTGTCAACATCAGATTTAGTACTCTCATAGTCAAAAGTTAATCAATGAAATTTTGAAACAATGCATGGCATTCTCAGTCGGCAGGACAAGTGCGAGTTGGACTCGTATACTTAGAGTTCCGTACCACCTTCAAGATTCTAATATTCCAGTTTCAGATAAGCAGGGAATGAGTGCATTTTCTTATATTTACCCTTATATCTTTTAAAGGAAGCGTTTTAAATTTATAAAAAATATACACTATCATTTTCCCCACATAGACTTTTTATTTTATCTGCTTCAGGCTTCGCTTGATTTTTATCAGAATACATATGTATTTAATTTTCTAATTTGGCCCCCAAAAATTAACATTAGAGTTTTATTTTACTAATAAACTTTCAGAGAAATCTTTTATAATCTACTGTCTGAGTTTTGAGGGTCTGTGGATTGGAAGATAAAGGGCAAAATAGGGCAAGTTTTAAATTATAAATTATTAAATCTGTTATTTAAATTATTGATAAATACAAATAAAATATATTTTTCAAAATTAATTTCTAAAGTGGGAATTAAGTCGATGTTTAATATTTTTGTTAATATCTTTTCAACAAATCATTTAAAAATATGATATATTTGTAATTCACATAATGAGACTTTTATCTGATATATTACAAGATGCTTTTGAAAATTGAATCTTTATTTTCCATTAAATTGTATAATTTGTCCTAAAATTACTATAGGGCCAAATAATATAATTAGGGACTGTTTCATATTTTTCAAATAAACAAAAAAAATTAGGTCTTATAGTTTGGGGAATAACGGGGGAATGGGTAATTTTTTTAAAATATTTTTTAATATATTTTAAAATATTCATTTAAATAAAATTAAAAAAATATATTTCTATTCGTCATAATGGCCCTGTGATTTGATATATTACATGACCCGTTAGAAACAATTATAATTTTGTATTTTCCATTTAATTCTATAATTTGCCCCCCAAAATGAATATTGGGGGTTTCTCCTTATTTTTCCAGTAAAGTTCAGGTGAGGAGCTGTACTTCAATTTTTTTCAAAATTTTTCAGCTAATTTTTTCGGAGATAAGGGGGGATGGGTAATTTTTTTTATATTTTTGTTAATATCTTTTAATTAATTTATTTTAAAAATATGAAAAAAATATATGCCCCCCAAAATAAATATTAGGGGTTTCTCCTTATTTTTCCAGTGAAGTTCAGGTAAGGGGCTATACCCCCATTTGTTTAAAAATTTTCCAGCTCATGGTTTCGGAGATAAGGGGGGGGGAATGGGTAATTTTTTTATATTTTTATAAGTAGTTGCATATGTGATATGGTTGAAATAAGGATAGAATATTTATACAGGGTGGATAATTTTTTTTTAGAAAAAAATTTATTATGTAAGCAGTTAGGTTCTTTGAATTATGTTCTTGAGTTATTATTGTTATGAATTGGGTTGAAAAAATGTTAGAAGAGTTGTTTAAACAGGGTGGCTGAAATATGAGATCGAGTGGAATTATAGTTTATAGAGTTGTTAAAAAAATGTTTATATCCACAAGTAGTTGCATATATATATATATATATATATATATATATATATATATATATATATATATATACATATAGAATGGTACATGTAGCGGAGTATAATTACAGCAATACAGGTGGGTTCAACAAATATTATTAAGAAATGTTATGATCTACTAGCTGATCCATTTTCCGTATGGTTATTTATACAAGGTGATTAGAAAAATTGTAATATAGGGTGGCCCATAAGCACTTGGAATTAGGATGAAATATTTTCGGGGTTGGTGGATTTATACTCGTAGTTAAGTAGAATACTTAAAAAATTTGGTAAACTTGTTATCTAGGATAACCCATATGATTCATAAGTTATTTCTTTTTGCAAAAATTTGTACATTCCTTACGCGGGTGAAACGGCGGGTAACGGCTAGTTGTTTATAAAAGTATTTACTAAGTGCTAGCAAAATGTAAACGATATGTAGTAAAGCTCTCAATATTTGCAAAATCTTTGGAAAACTTGTTAGAATTCTTCCAAACCAGTTTTTAGATGTGAAATAAACATTTGTTGGTCATCACCAGCATGATAAGTGATAAGTTCCTGATAAATATTTTTTAAACGTTTCCCTTCCAATCTTGAAATTATCTCTGTCTTTCGAGTGGTTTGACTGCTAAACTTTCTTGAATAACTAATTTTTAGAACTCAAAATTGGTCTGAGAAAGGACTTTTAAAGCTAAATTATAAACATACTTTTATAATTTATGGTTTTCTGTATTATGAAGAGCAACTAATGATGAGATATATAGACTAAGAGCTATGACCCATTTTGCATGAAGTATTTGATTCACGTAAATATCTTACATACAGGTATAGATAGGATATATGAGTGGTTAATCGGTAGTCTGCCTTACCTACCTGGGAACGGTAGCTACTGCGCATGCAAGAAAGATATGTATAAACATATGAATATAGAAAACAACTGGGAGTATTTATCTGAAATTAGGTATATGGTTTTTTTTTCGACGAGCTGGTTTGAGATAAAATATTTTCAGTTGTCTACAACTACCGGTTCTACCGGAAGTGGACCCCAACTTTATTTCTAAAATGGAATACCCTGATTATTTTTATGAAAAAACCAAACTTTTCAAAGTACAGTCAGGATAGACTTTAAAATTTTTGTTTTTTTTTGTGGTGTTATTCCCAAAAAAATAATCAAGTATATTCCATAAATAACATTTAAAAGACAATTGGAATACCCTCTTTTTTATAGCATTTTCAGAATTTACGAAATATCATGTGTCTGAAGGGCCCCCGGTGAAAGCTATTTTCATTTTTTTGAAAATTTTGACAGATGCAGCCCTTCACAAAAAAAATTGGAAACAAAGACGGTCAGATCGAAAATTGCCAGAATTTACCTGAATAAAACTTGAAGCTTCGTAAATCTGTGGAACTGTTCAAAAAATTATACTAAGTGCGCAGAAATTGGCACCGAATTCGGCAACCCCTTTTTCTCAAAACCAGTAGATTCTACGCTAAAAAATAGTGGTACTTTAAGCTTAAGTATTTTTTGAAAGAGTTGACAAAAAACAAATGAACATTACTTTAATTTGTTAATCATTTATGGAGAATCTGATATTGAAAGAGTTTGTGTAACCTTTCTTCCGCAATATTCAAAACCAATAGACCAAAACATACTCATGACACCATCACGCAGATCATTCCCAAGTGTAAACCATACAGGGAGTTTGTTAAGAAGCAAAAAAAAATCTGTTGTGCAGACAATGGATTAATGCACCACAAGCATAGCGCACAAACTTCGTTACTAAATCCTAACCGAGACATGATAAATGCTTTCGATATAATTAAGCTTTAACGCTAAATTCTTAGAAAATATTTTTTGTTGACACTTCAGCATTTGTTTTTTGTCGATTTTGTCAAAAAAGGCTAATGATAATTCAGATATCTCTAATAACCACACGGAAATAGTTGTTTTTCTATATTTTTGCGTAGAATCCACTGGCGTTGAGAAAAAAGAGGGAGTAGTGTGAAGAAAATTAATTATACGATTTTCAAGATAGCCGAATTCGGCACCAATTTCTGTGAACGCAATATAATTTTTTTGAACAGAAGATTTAGGAGGCTTCAAATTTTATTCAAGCAAATGCTAGGTATTTTTGACCTAGGCCTCTTTTTTTCCAAAAAAAAAAATAGAGAATTTTCAACTGGTGCCCTTCAGACATAAGATGTTTTCAATAAAATTGTATTAAAAGTAATTACAGCTTTTACAAATGCTATAAAAAACATGG